>JAHTLZ010000129.1:75311702-75383733 GCA_023846285.1 Phrynocephalus versicolor | reverse complement strand
AAAAAAAAAAGCTTTGCTTAGAAAACCCATTCTGTCAAATCCCAAACAACTAAAAATGGAAACAAAGAACTACTTTTGTTCTGATTCCCTGACGAACTGTGGGGTTCTGGTGTCAGATTCTTCCTGTTTTGATGCAGGTTCATTTCCTGCCATGTATCCTTTACCAACATTTTTGCCTGTTTAACACTTTAGAAGCTTTACATACAAGGTTCTCAAGCAACAATATATTTCAATTCATTGTATTATCAGAGTCATCCTCACCCCTCCCCAGTTTCTTCAAACCACGGTATGCCACATTCATCACAAGATACAAGCATAGATATACACTTCTAAGGTACTCTGAGAGGCATAAAGGCTGCTTCTCAGAGGTGTAAACCCATGGAGTTGTAGATATTGATACCATAAGGGCCATCAGCTGAAGAGACTTGGCCATAGTGGGGAAACCAGCTGCCCTACCACTGTTGTGACATATGGAGTTACTGATGAACCCAAACAAGGAATATTTAATTCCATTCAACAAAGACATGCCTTAACTTTGACACTACAACAGAAAACACATTTAGGTTGACAATGCACAAACCTAGTTGTGAGTGAATATTATTAGCAAACCTACCACCAAATGCAAATCCTATGAAAGAGCAAATTTAAATATGCTTTAATATCCAGTCCATATAGTAAGTGCAAAGGCTGAGGACAAAATGAAAGCAAAGTATTTGGCTTATATACCAACCCATACCACTTCAAGTAGTCTCTGGGTGGTTTACAGTTTAATTACAGTATGCAGGCTACACATCCCCCTCAGCAAGCTGGGTACTCATTTTACCAACCTCAGAAGGATAGAAGGCTGAGTCAACCATGAGCCGGCTACCGGGGATTGAACCCCAGGTTGTGAGCAGTTTTACCTGCAGTAGAGGCATTTAACCACTGCACCAATAGGCTCCTTCCATCAATCATACATGTTTGTTTACTGCATATCTATGCTTTAGGCATCTTATGATATTGGGAGACCCTTCAGTCAAAGCCTGAGAAAGAATCCCAAAGGTTGCATGAAATGGACCCACTTATATAATCATACATCCATAAGTGTTATTTGCACAACTGCTCTGATTCAAGGAATGTTGTGTTTTATGTAGAAGGGAAATAAAACCACTATAAAATGTTCACAGAGAAGCTCCACTGGATTTAAAGTGAAGCAAGACAACGGAATTACGCGGCTGGAAAGTAAGGAAGTTAAAGCAGCAATAAGCCATAGTAATGTGTACTTAGGAAGTACCAACCTGGTCTTCTTGAGCTTCGCTTTTGGAGGAGACTCTGAGTTGCTCTTCTTCTCTTTAAGCTCCTTTGGGATCTTGGGCTCCCGTGGCTTCCTGGGTTTCTTGGATCCCTCCTGTTTGGGCTCCTTGGGCTTTTTAGGCTCCTTGGGCTTTCTGGGTTCTTTTGGTTCCTTAGGCTCTCTCTTTCTCTTTGGTTTTGCCTCTTTTTCACCATCCAGCTCTTGAAGGCCCAGATCTTTTTTCTTCCGTTTCTTCTTCACCCCTGTTCCCCCACCTGCATCCTCCTGCATCCCATTATGGGAGATCACCACAGTCTGCATAATTTCATTGGGTATTTCCACTGGTACCTCATCATGCTGTTCCTTTTGGGCCAGGCTGACACTGGCCAAGTCAGAGATTGTCACCAGGTCATGCAAATCTTCCTGGTCTGTGCTATCAGCAAAAGGGGACTGTGGCTTGCATTCAAAGGTGATGGAGGCATCAGACATTGGGGAATGACTCAACACTTTAAAATTTGGCAGCTATAAAAAGAAAACAGAAAGAAGCATCAGCACACCAGTCCATTAAAGTGTGTCTAGCTACTGAAGGCTGAAGAATCTTTGATTACTAGGGATGGGACTTTGGGGTGGGGGGAGGCTGGAGGCTTCCAGTTCCATAATTGACTGAAACCCCCAGGCTGAATTATGGAACTGTGGCCACCAAATGGCAGGAAGTAGAGCATCCCTTGTATCTCTATGATATCCCCACTCAGTTTCTTTCCATCTCTTGAATGCTCTCTTGCTTCACCTTTGTGGGTTGTGAGGACTTCTTGCAACTTGCAAGGATGCATGAGGAAACAAGTCCCTACAAAGACTGCCTCCATACAGAATGTATGCAGGCAGTCTCCATAGGGACTCATTTTCTCATGCATGCTTTTAAATTGCAAGGAATCCTCAAAACTCACCAAGTAACCTTCAGAGATGCAAAGAAATTGTACAGGAGCAGCATGGAGGTAAGAAAGCTGCTCTAACTCCTGCCATTTGACAATTCATAGTCCCATCATTCAGCCTGGGGAATTCTTGCCAAATTGTGGGACTGCATTCGAAAATTCTCTCTTCCCAATAAGTTCCATCTCTATTAATTACTACATCTAAAAAAGATGAGCAGTCTGTCTATTCTGCATCATACTGGAATGGAAACTGGTGCATAATTAACATTTCAAAAAAGGCAAAAGAAAGCTTTAATTGATTTATTCATTCAGTACATCTATGATGGTTGCACCATTTTAATCTTGGCTGAACCTACTTTTTATAATTAACTAAAATAGGAAGCTGCAACACATTGGCTCAAATCTTATCATTTGCAGAAGGCAAAAGTCATAACATTCTGCCATTCCTAGCTGGCAATAAGCAAGTGCCCACTGGGATTCTCATGTGTGCATCACACCAGTGGGCATGTGGCCCCTCAAGAATCCCACAGGTAACTTTTAATTACCGAATAACTGAATGTTGTGCCTTTTGTCTTCTACCGCATTTTGTCTTCAATAGAATTTCAGTCACTAAGTCAAATTATTGGTCCATCTACCCCTCAATACTATCAACTCTGGCTAGTGATAGCAGTTGAGGTGTTTAAACAGGCTTATTTCAAAGAATTACGTGGAAATCCCTAGTATTCCCAAGCGGTCTTAAATCCAAATACCACTCAGGCTTTAGCATCAGATATGGGACAAGAAAATGTATCATCGTACGGCCATCTTCTCAGTGCCAAAAATGGTCTTCAGTAGCACCTCAGGACCAGTACGCACTGTTTCAGTTCTCTACTGCCTAAAAATATTCAATAAAAACCCAGATACATACGTTTCCAAGGTGCATTATCAGAAGTGACTACTGGAGGGAATCAGACATTATGCTATACAGTATGTGGATTTTCGTCACTTGCAGAAGGGGGTTATGGTGGAAACAATCCCCTGTGGATACCACCAGGACTACTGTATTACTCGACACCATATGCACAGCAATGCTGTCATCTTTTACAACTTCAACAGTCTTCAGAATACTGATGAATGTGGATGCCAGAGCAAAAGCGGGGGGGGGGGGGAGAGAAATCTCTAGCAAACAGCACATTTGCACATACTGTATACATCTTCTGCTAACCCAATAATTTGCATTTTCCAGCCTGCTTCAGCACAGGTCAGAGGATACGAAGGATAGAGGAATGGAATACAGTACTCTCATGTATAATAAATGTAAGGCATGATTTGCATACTAACTTCTGCACTGGTTCTATAAAGACGGCACTGCAAGTGGCCAAATCAATCTCTGTGAAGTCTGATCTCTGTTCAAATGCTTTAGAGCAGTAATCTGCTCCTGATTATCATATTTGCTTTAATGATTATTCCAAGAAGGTGAAGTGCTCCAGTTCTTGATCAGTACAGATCAGTATGAAAAAACTGATGTTCCGGTTTATGAAAAAAAAAAGGGGGGGAAGAGAACTATAGAAACTTAAAACAATTTTAAGAATGCATTCATTTTGCAATGGCATTTCTCACTATCCACAGAAGCTGGAGGTCTCTGTTTACATCAAGCATATTATTTATTTGTTTTATAGTTAGCACCTTCCCCCCCAAAAAACTGATCTGGACATGGTTTGTTTCTTTGTTTATGTAAATGTTTAAACATGCTGGTCTTAAAAATTAGAAGGGATGACATCCCATTTGTCATGACATTATTTTAGCTATTTGCCAAGTTCTACCACTATCTTTTCTACTCACTTGCTCCTGCATACACTGACTTCCTATAAATACTGTATTGTATGTATTATGGTGTTCCATGTACTTCAATGTATTTTATATTCTGTGTTGTTATTGGTTGATATGGTCATAGGACTAATCAATAAATTTATTTGTCTTGTCTTCTAAATACTGTACTTTCACTTCACCTTCTAGTTCACATGAGCTGGTCAATCCATTTTTTGCACTGCTTCTATTCTTTTTTACCCCTGCTGTGGTAGTCTGGTTACTTCTTTCTTTCCAGTTCTTTCTTCCTTCTGGTACTTGCTGAAATCCTCAGTTCAGATATTAACGCTCAGGCAGTAGTCTGGATCATTTTAATTCCCCAGATTCACTTTCCTTCCAAAATTCACATCGCTATACCTACGACGGAAGCATCCTGCAACACTGCCACCTGAACAACGTAGACATACAAGGTTTTTTTCAACAGACTTGCCCTAACAAACTGACCACATTTTGCCACTGAGGTAGTGTTTTCTCCCAGCTAACAGAATGCACTGTTACAAAAATACAATATGCTATTTCTTTCAAGAATCATGACACCAATACGTCTATTTCTGTGCATTAATAACAACAGTCAGCTTGAGTGTTACTGCCATTATCTTGAAAGATCATCCACCAGTGTCAACTTCTGCCCAGTAGCTGCTCTCCACGTGTTTTTCCACAACCACTGCTATTGTAACTATCCGTTCTCTTCTGCTGATGCAGCCGTTACTCCTGAAGACTGTAAATATTCTGCCTCGGGTGACCCTGCTAGGGGGTCTGGGCTCATAATGGGAGTTTAGCCTCTTGACAGCTTTGCTCTCAGCTTCTGATATATTCAAACTCCCCACCTTGCTTAGATGTGCATTCAAGAAAGGGATTTGGCATTCCAAGCATCTTATTTTTGTAGCAAAAAAACACAGAGACAGTAATAATATTTGCATTACAAATTGATTGCCAAATGTTCATTTTTATAAAACAGCATGCAGTACAAATGAAATATTGCATTAACAAATTCAAATTCTCATTTTTTAAAGGAGTAGGTGCCGATCAATAGCTGCTGGGAAACCAGTGGACTGGCTAACATTCCTGTTCTGAAAGTGGCTTCTCAACATAACCACAACCTAGCCAGAATTCCACTGTGCTTCAAAGCTTCTCAAATGAAAGCAGGCCTGCCAGCATACTTGTCTGACACTTTCCCTTAATCTAACATAAATCCATTGAATCTATAATGGCATACATTCCCGAATGAGGAAGTTTATGACAAAGAAAACTGAGGGGGCTGGAGCATTAAAGGAACAGATAAAGCTTTGACATCACCAAGGTGGCAGTAGGGTGCAGAAGTGGAAGATGCATGGCCACAGAACACAGCAGCCTACAGCTTGAATGGCCAAAGAGCCATTCAAACTGTAGGCCAGCTTGAATAGTCAGAAAAGACTTTGGCAAATTATCAGCCTGGAAGCCTGCAAGACCACTCTGCCCCTTCTACAGGAGCCCTTGAGTTGAGACGGCTGAAAAATGGCATGAAAAAAGAGAGAGGAGAGGTGTGTCTTGCAATTGGTTCTAGAGACTGATCCTCTGCTGGTCTCAGTCTGGCTCACAGCTGCCACAGAACCTGTGATGTATTACACCAAGGAAATCCACTCGACATTAAACTTTCACCACTGATACTCCCTACCCCAGGATTCTACCACTGGTAAACTTGCCAACCAGAATATGCAACCATATGGGAACCGGGTTGGACATTTGTAGTTCATCAAGTATTTTTAAAAACAAGTCACAGACAAGTTCCTTGCATGCCTCCATGCATAAAATCAACAGAAGTAAGTACTAGAGGTTATTATCAAAGAGAGCCCAAGTGCAAAGCAATTCACTGGGCTAAACATTTACACATCTCAACAATTGTATGGGGAAACCCAAGGGCACCAGCTAGATTCCTACTATTTTTTTTAAATGAATCTTTTTGTGGAAAATCCATGTGCAATTTCACATTCAATGTACCATTTTTATATTATATTCACTCCATATCTCCCTGAAACAAAACAATATTCTAGAGAAGCTTAGAGAGAAATTCAGTGTACAGGTGAAACTCAAAAAATTAGAATATGGTGCAAAAGTTCATTTATTTCAGTAATGCAACTTTAAAGGTGAAACTAATATATGAGATAGACTCATAATTGTGGTGATTATGGCTTACTGATTATGGAAACCCCAAATACACAATCACAGACAATTAGAATATTTGAGCCTACAATAGCTTTGAGCCAGCTATTGTAGGCTCAAAGTGCCCCACTCTATTCAGCTAATTAATCAATAACACTTGCAAAGGGTTCCTGAGCCTTCAGTCAGGTTCAGTAGGAATCGCAATCATGGGAAAGACTGCTGACCTGACAATTGTGCAGAAAACCATCACTGACACCCTCCATAAGGAGGGAAAGACTCAAAGGGTAATTGCAAAAGAACTGGGATGTTCCCAAAGTGCTGTATCAAAGCACATTAGTAGAAAGTTATGTGGAAGGGGAAAGTGTGGAAGAAAAAGGTGCATAAGCAGCAGGGATGACCGCAACCTGGAGAGGATGGTTGGGAAAAGGCCATTCAAAATTGTTGGGGACTTTCACAAGGAGTGTACGGAGGCTGGAGGTAGTGCATCAAGGCCACAACACACAGACGGATCCTGGAAATGGGCTTCAAATGTTGTATTCCTCTTGTCAAGCTGTTCCTGAACAACAAACAACACCAGAAGCGTCTTACCTGGGCTAAAGAAAAAAAGAACTGGTCTGTTGTTCAGTGGTCCAAAGTTCTCTTTCCGCATGAGAGCAACTTTTGCATCTCATTTGGAAACCAATGACTCCCAGAGTCTGGAGGAAGAATGGAGAAGCACACAATGCAAGATGCTTGAAGTCCATGTGAAGTTTCCACAGTCTGTGTTGATTTGGGGAGCCACGTCATCTGCTGGTGTTGGTCCACTGTGCTTCATTAAGTGCAGGTTCAATGCAGCCGTCTACCAGGAGATTTTGGAGCACTTCATGCTTCCTTCCTCAGACGAGCTTTATGGGGATGCTGACTTCATTTTCCAGCAGGACATGGCACCTACACACAATGGCTCAATGACCATGGGACTACTGTGCGTGATTGGCCAGCAAACTCGCCAGACCTGAACCCCATAAAGAATCTAAGGGGCATTGCCAAGAGAAAGATGAGAGACATGAGACTGAACAATGCAGAAGAGTTGAAGGCCGCTATTGAAGCATCCTGGTCTTCCATAACACCTCAGCAGTGCCACAGGATGATAGCATCCATGCCACTCCACATTAGGGCAATAATTGATGCAAAAGGGGGCCATATCAAGTACTGAGTACATATGCAGGCTTACACTTTCAGAGGTTCAATACTGTTCTATTTACAGTCATTATTTTATTGGTTTAATGTAATACTCTAATTGTCTGAGATTGTGAATTTGGGGTTTTCATAAGCCCACCAATTTGAGAGGTCTTTCTTCCTGATCTTGTTATACAATGCAAGATCTTTTACTGACTAGAGCCAGTATAGGAAACCAAGACTCCTTTCAGCCAAGAAGAATAAGCAGATAATTCTCTCTCTATTAAAGCTAATTCACATAAATACTGCATTAGTAAAAGAATCCTCTGCACATTACCTTGAACTCCTTGGAGAACAAACAGAATAAAAACAAATGTAAAAGATTTGAGAAATGAAATTTACTATAAATTAATGCATCTGTATAATAAAAAGGCATAGGATACTGGAGTCCTTGTATACATAATAAACCTAGCTATATGAACCCTGAATGAAGAACTTTGTGTCAAACACTGTGGTTCCACACAAACCACACTGTGGTTCCACACACACACACACACACCACCCCCTTAGTGAAAACTGCACTACTCGGGGCGGTTTACAAAATAGCAAAATAGTCTTAAAATACAAATACTAAAAATAGAGCTATAAATAAAATCCAATTAAAATACAGTTACTATAGTTAAAATATATAAAAGATCTTATAAAACACATTTAAAAGAGCCATTAACAGAATCCGTTAGATGGCAAACACCTCATCTTGCCCAATTTTTTTTTTTGGAGGGAGGAGAAAAACCCATAATAAAAGATGTGCCCCCTCTCAGAAGGGTGGTAGAAGCAGGGGAGAGAAGAGCAAAAAAAAATAACAATAACAAATATCACTCCCTGCAAATAAATAGGTCTTCAGGGCTTTATGAAAGGAGAGTAGGGAGGGAGGGAGGCAGTCTGCCTTATCTCTGCAGGCAGGTGGTTCCACATTCCAGGGGCCACCACCAAAATGGCATCTTGTTGTTGTCTTCTTAGCCTGCCTTGGGGTGGCCACCTGCAGCATAAGGGACCGGGAGGATCATGTAGACCGGGATGGATTGCTTGGGGGAATATGCTCCACCATATGCTGAGGTCCAAGGCCGTGCAGGGCTTTATATGTTAATATCAACACCTTGAACCTGATGCGGAACACCACTGGGAGCCAGCGCAGCCTGGCCAGGCACAGGGTGATATGCTGGGACTTTTTCACACCCGTAACCAACCTGGCCACCACATTTTGTACCCTCTGTAACCTCCACATCACGTCCAAAGGCAGTCCCACGTAGTGTGCATTGCAGTGATCTAATTTGGAGACTACCAATGCATAGGCCAGGCCCTTAAAGAGACTCCCCATCCATATAGTTTTGGAGCTGGGTAATCTGCCTAAGTTGGTAAAAGGCGGACTTGACCACAGCATCCACCTGTTTTTTCAGGGTGAGTGCTGGGTCAAGAAGGACTCCCGGACTGTGAACATAATCTTTAAGAGGTAGATGATGCAAAATGCTGAGGCATGCCTGATGAAGCAGATTTTATTCCATTAAAATATACACTGATTGCTTGATTCTTTTTTTAAGTAATCTAAAAACAGTGCAGCAATACCTCGTAAGATGAACGTGGCTTAAGACAAAAAATCTCACAAGACAAATGTAATATCCAGGGATAGGAAAAAAATTACCTTCAAAGCTGTATGGGGTGGATGGAGATCAACGGGATCATGCTTTGCCCACCAATTTGGTGGGGAAATCAGGATCCCATTGATCTTTGCCCTGCCTAGGGAGCTCGGAAGGGAAGCTGCAGTGGTGATTTGCTTGCTGTGGTGGGCGCATGACTTTTCAAAGGGCTCAAGCCCATGGCAGCTTGGTTCCAGCTCTTTGAAAATCGCCTGCCCGCTTACCTCAGTTCCTGGGAAGAGGAGGTGGTGGAGATTTCTATTCTGTCTTCCTTTCCCTGTAGCACACACAGATCGGATGCTACAGGAAAGAAAAGGCAGGATAAAACCACCTCCTCCTCTTCACCAGAGTCTCGGCGCAGAGACCCAGGCAAAGAGATGGCTGCCCCCTGAATCACCAGCAATGGAAGGCTGCTCTCCGCAACCCTCTGGAGAGCTCATTTTGACAGGTCTGACCTGTCAAAGTCAGATGTCTGGCAGGGCTGCAAAGAGCAGCCTTTTCCTGCCCTTGATTGAGGGGGGTTGGGACAGACTTCTCATAGGAATGCATTGAAAACCTATTAATCGATTCCCTCCCGAACGGATTAATAGGTTTTCAGTGCATCCCTATGGGAAACCGTGCCTAGTAAGACACATTTTTCATAGGACGATTTGACTCTAGAACAAATTAGATTCATCTTACGAGACACTACTTGTATTTGTATTGTGTAAAGACCACATGGTTGCCTTTGGGCTTTTATTTATAATCTATAATCAAGCTCTTTGTCCCAATTAAAGCAGTGGCCCAGCATCAAAAGCTGATCTGTAAGTTTACAAAGTGAATTGCATCCTAACAATAACATCACAAGACACAGCCCTTCCTCCACAAAAGAACTGTTTGTGGAGTAAAGAAAAAACGGAAACATCCATTAGAGCCAGAGTTTCTCTGTATAGCACAGCCTCCTAAAACTGTTCCCAGTTCTGGCATTGTATGGCTGGTGAAAATTCAAGAACACCCACATAAAATAGAGCAGGAAAAATTATATCTACTTCCACCAGAAGCTGCTGTGAAAACAGTGAGAGAGCAGCATTTTAAAGGCACATTGTCAAGGTTAGTAGGCCTCAAAAACATGACCTACTTTTTTTAGCTGTTTGCCTGTGCAATTGCAGACACCATAATGTCCCCTAGACAGGCTCTGAAAATACTTCTGAAGAGCACACTAAAATATAATTAAGCCACCACCCATAATGAACCCTTCAGCTACACACCTGCAACTGATCACCCAAGAAGGACCTAGTACTGCATTTGATATTCAGCCCCCACCCCCGGTCATCTCTACCTTTTAAAAACAGACTACAAGAGCAATATTTTTAGAAACAGAGGATCAGGAGGATTTAATAGAAACATAATGGGAATATGATTTGGGGAAATAAATGCCAGTGTTTGGAAAATGTGAAAAATTAGAATACTGAAGTATACGTTAGTTTGGAGATGGTACTTAACTACAGCGAAGATATATCAAATAAATTCTAATTATTCAAAGGTGTCCTGGAGAGGATGCCAAAAAGCAGGTACAGTGGTACCTCAGTTTAAGTAATTAATGTTTTCTGCAGGATCTTTTGTATCCTGAAAAATTTGTAAACCAAAGCACGGTTTCTCATAGGAACGCACTGAAAACCAATTAATCTGTTCCAGAGGTCAGAAAAAAGCAAATAAACTCAAATCTCCCCACCACCACCACCACACACACACACCATGCAGAATGCACAGAACAGCCATGGAAACAATGAAGGATCAGCACCCTACCTTTTAGCCACTTGAGAAATGCACCAAAAGTTCAAAAAGTCCAAAAACCGCTACAAAAATTTCCAAAATGGCTCCAAAACTCAATGAAGAAACCGCTCCAATTCCTGCCATACCTCCACACACTATGGGGGCACAATGCAACGTGGATACACTTGTTTTGCAATGCCTAATGGAAAAAATGTAACCCAGGGCATTCTATTGAAATATTTTCTTAATCCGAGACCTCCCCATTTCCAATAATTTCTTTTTGTAACCCAAGTATTTTGTAACCTGAAGCATTTGTAAACTGGGGTACCACATTACTTATTTTCATATGTGGTGGGAATACTAGATTATGTCAACAACTTGGCAACTGGTTATTAAGGAAATAAGTGAAATATATAAATTAAACTTAAAATGTATGGCCTACAACAGGGCTGTCCAACTTTAAACAGCCTGTGGGCTCCTTCCTGCCTGCCCGCCACAGGTCCCAGTGTGGGTGCTCCCCACCAAGTGCAGGTGTGCATGGGAATGAGCATGCACACTCTCCCCACCACTGCCCCACCCCCCACATTTGAATTTGGCACTGCATAAGCACCCTTGCTGGTGCAGCGCCAAATTCAAACGGGTTGAAAACTGCAGCATTGTCAATGGCTTTTTGGGCCAGCAACCATTGTACGTAACACATGTTCATCTTCTAGAATCCTCCAGCACTGCATAATTAATTCTACATGAGGGAAGTTTCTATTGGAATTTATCTATAATGGTGCATATGTAAACTTCTTTTAAAAAGCCAGTCAATTCAATTCTTTTAATGCCTCTGGTTTATGAATGCAGAATATTGTGCTTCTGTACCCATGATTCAAAATCCCAAGAAATGCCTCACAGTATCAAGACCACATTACCACAAGGAATAGGAATGGCGTGCTTTAAATAGCAAAGGGCAGCCTGAACGCTGATAACACACATTGCAGTAGTCTAGGTTTTCTACAGGATACTCTCTTATGCTTACTTCCATTCACACTTGACCAAAACAGCCATAGCAACTGCTTTCTGTCTGGGTGAAAAGTGATGATGAAAATATGAGTCTGCTTCTGGTATGTTCCCTTGTTCAGTGTCACACTAAACCACAATATTCCATATTCATAAACCAAAGGTTTTATGAATTTAATATGCTTACTTGGATAATCTGGAATCTGAAGCCTGAGCAAATCCTCCAGGCTCTCACACTTACTCTTTCCTTCTCTTGTTCCTTTACAACATTTACAACTCTCCTAAAAGAAAAAATGTGATTACTTAATTTTGCTCTAACCTCAATTTGTTGAGCAGAATGAACCACAGATCACAGTTTACTGTAAACTATGGTTATTTATTTAACCCATCTTAATAATGGAGGATGTATAAGTTTTGCTTTTAAACTAATGAGTATAACAAATGTATAGGATAAAAAGAGCAGAATTTAGGAAACAAAAAAATTAACAGTGCCAAACCTTGTGCAGAAGAGAGAGAAGGAAGGAATGTACAAATTGGCTTTGTCCCTGACCACTTTTAAAATAAGCCAGGAAAAGGACATGTTCACCATCTTACTATCCTCAAACAAGAAGAAAAGGAAATGGATACAGAAGGGGAGAATGGGGATCTACTAGAAAAAAAGAGAACAAAAACAATATAACCAGGTGGATTAAGAACACATATTTTACTAAGCAGCCCTTCAAAATCAAGGGAACAATTTCATCAGTGAACCGTAATTAGTACAAACAACCTTTTGAATTGTTTTTCAAACATCTCCAGAGTAAAAAAGACTGAGAAACAAGGAATGGTTGACACCACTCTTTCACAGCACTTAATAATGGCAATAGGCAAGCAAGTGCCTATCCTCATCATTCAACAGTAGACCTTAAGTATCTCAGACACTGTAAGCACCATTCAGTTTTTCTAGAACAGAGTTAAAAGGACTAAAATCAATGGGCTGCATGGTTTTTTCAAACAGACCAGAAAGCTCAGTGTTATTTCATAAATAAAACTACCATCAACACAGCCCATATAAGAAGTATCCTTACTATTTAAAGAATAATAAGATATTTTAGTAAATTTACTTCCTTCTGTTGTGGTTTATGCTTGCCAGAATCCTACTACTGGTTTAAATTTAAGTGAAATTATGCAAATTGTGGTGGCAAATTGCCGATCATTAACAAGATGCTGGTTGTATCCCTGGATAGGAATGCAAGAACACAACCAGCTAGTGTGTCTACATCAAGCAGAGAACAGGGTTCATGTACCTTTGGTTACTGCATAGAAGAAGGAATTCCAGAAGCTACTACTCATCATGCAAGCTGCACCTGTTGAACATTCTGTATCCTCACCCCTCCTTTTCATATGGCCACCTTACAGCACAGATCTTGTAAAGATAGCTACAGCCTGTTCCCACCAAAAGTGCAATGGGGAAAAATGCAACAATGAACAAAAGCAAGCTCCAAAACAAAGGTCGTTCCCGCCTGCAAAGCAACAAAAAGCAGTGCGAAGATGAATAAAAAACAAAACAAATCCCAGGTTGTTCCCACCAAAACCAATGCAATGCCTCCGTTGGGATGTTTCAGATAACTTTTTTCCCTATGGGCTGCCTCTGCTAACAATTTTTTCATAATGCTTTGTGAAAAAAGTCTACCCAGGATGCATTGTTCCCCCCCCCCGGGTAGTTTGTATAAGGGTGAGAGGAGTTGGAGCACTTTTTTCATTGTGTTTTGGAGCCATTCTGGACATTTTTTGCTGAGGGATTCATACCTTTCGAACTTGGAAAGGTAGGGAGCTGAGGTTTCCTTGCTTTCTTTTGTGTTTTTTGCATTGGTTTCAATTACACTTTTGGCAGGAACAACCTGGCGTTTATTTTAGAGCTAGCTTTTGTTCATCTTTGCTGTGCTTTTCATTGCACCTGGGCCGGGAACAGGCTGGGGATAGTCTTGCTGCTTTCTTTTGTCCATGTTTAGAAACATTTCCATTGCTCTGCAGGCAAGAATGGGCTGGGTTTCTCTTGCTGCTTGTGTTTGACTATGTTTGCATTTTCCCCATTGCATTTTTGGCAGGAACAACCTGGCGTAGTCTTGATGCTTTCTTTTAACATAAGAACATAAGAACATAAGAACATAAGAAGAGCCATGCTGGATCAGGCCAAAGGCCCATCTAGTCCAGCTTCCTGTATCTCACAGCAGCCCCACCAGATGCGTTTGGGAGCGCATGAGACTAGATATCTGTCTCCTGATACCACTCCCCTGCATCTGGCCCTTGAAGTACCCTGGTTTCTCCATCATGGTTTGTAACCTGTGATGGACTTTTCCTCCAGGAATCTGTCCAATCCCCTTTTGAAGGCATCCAGGCCAGATGCCATCACCACATCCTGTGGCATGCCTTCTCCATGTTTGCAATGAACTGTAGGGGGGGTGTTCTGCGTGGGGGGTGTTCCAGCACTGCATGCCTTTAAAGTGAACTTTATAAAAAGGTTGGGGGGGAACAGCTTTTTTGCCTTTTTTTTTGACCTCCAGAATGGATTAATCGGTTTCCCATTCATTTCAGTGGGAAACAGTGTTTCGGATAACTAATTTTTCAGTTAGCGAATTGACTCGCAAAATGACTTAAATTCGTTACCCGAGGTACCACTGTATACTTACTGTATGCATCAGAATTATTGTTTTCGAATTCTTCAGACTATTTTGCATAAGAATCCTCACTTATTCTGCCTAACTTTTTGTCATAAAAAGCATTTCAGATATTCCAAAAGAAAAATTGAACTTTTTACCCAACAGTCCATCAAAGCTGCCATAAAAAAAAATCAAACTTCTGCTATTGGAAAAGTTGGCAACTAAACTTTTTCATTAGGAAATGAAAAAAACTTTTGCCATTGAAAAGAAATAGAAGAAATATTGTGTTCCCAATTTTTTTTGGGGGGGGTGTTAACCTGGGCCTTCAAAGAACCAGCTACTTACCTGTAAAGGTGGTTCTTCAAGTGGACCTTCATGAAGCCAAACTGATGGGTTTCCCAAGTGCACGCGCAGAGGTCGAAGTTCCCTAGCAATAGGAAAGTTCGTTAGTCTCCACCCCCTCAGCCCCGCACATGAGCAGTAGCATTCCCACCCAAACACCTCAGTAACTCTGACCGCCAGGATGACAGGTAAGTACCAGCCAAGACAGGATGGCCAGAGGGGAGACAGGTGGGTGCTGTGTGGCTTCACAAAGGTCCACTCGAAGAACCACCTTTACAGGTAAGTAACTGGTTCTTCTCCTTCGTGAAGCCACACAGATGGATGACTGCAAGCAGTACTCAAAGGATGGAGGGAAGTCAAGCCATCACAAAGGAGAGAACAGCCCTCCCAAAGACTGTGGTGGATCTCATCTGGGCATCCACCCTGTAGTGCTTCACAAAGGTTGTAGGCCTGGACCAAGTAGCAGCATTACAGATGTCTTCCACGGGAACAGCTTTAAGGAAAGCCGCAGAGGAAGCAACTGCTCTTGTAGAGTGGGCTCGAACAGTGCATGGCAATGGCCATTTAGCTAACTCATAAGTCAACTTAATTGTAGCAACAATCCAACAGGAGAAACGTTGGGGAGAAACGGCAGACCCATTAGAACTTGGGCCGTGACGAATGAAAAATCTTTGAGTCTTGCGGAGCGGGGCAGTTCTGGACACAGAGAATGCTAATGCCTGGCGTACATCAAGGGAATGAAGCTCCTTCTCCAACTGAGTGGCTGGGTTAGGAAATAAGGTAGGAAGAGAGATAGGATGGGAAAGGTGGAATGAGGATACCACCTTGGGAAGGAAGGAGATATCCGGGTAGGCCATTACCTTATCCCTACAGAATTGAAGATAGCGCAGGGCGCACAGTTCACTGGCTCTCTGGCCCAAGGCAATGGCAATCAAGAATGCCGTCTTAAAGGTCAGAAGCCAAAGCTCGACCATGGCCAGGGGCTCAAAGGGAGGCTGCTGCAGGTGTCGTAAGACAAGGGAGAGGGACTACTGAGGAGGAATAGGTTTCCGGTCTGGAAAGGTGTTTTTAAGACCTCACAGAAATAATTTTAGACGAGGGTGACAGAAAAAAGAAGAAGCTGCTGAGTTTAGCGGCTGATGAGCGACAATGGCAGAGAGATGTACACGGAGTGAGGCCAGTGAGAGGCAAGATTCCTTTAAGTATAAAAGGTATTGTAAAACAGTGGTCAGCGAAGGGTTAGTAGCATCGAACCCCTCGTCTGCAGCATAGGTAAGAAATCGCTTCCATTTGTAGCCATAAAGGAGGGTGGTAGAAGGCTTACAGGATAATGGGTACCCGATAAAAGTCATAAGTGAAATTGAGGAGGGTCGTGAACCAAGGCTGTCTTGGCCACCACAGAGCAATTAGGATGAGGTTCGGCCACTCCTGAAGGATCTCGGTCACCACCTTGTGAAGGCGCAGGATGGGAGGGAAGGCATAGAGCAGTCAGCCTGACCAAGGTAGAAGGAGGGCATCCCCCAGGGCGTCCTCCCTCATCCCGGCCCTGGAACAGTAGTGATGACACTTCTTGTTTTGGGAAGTGGCAAACAGATTGAGTTGTGAGGAGCCCCATCTGCGACAAAGACGATGATATGTAAAGGGGCATAACTCCCATTCATGTGACCTGTTCTGTTTTCTGCTTAAGTCGTCTGCATCGACGTTCTCCAAGCCAGCAAGGTGCATGGCTATAGGGTGAATCCTGTGCGACAGACACCACTCCCAGAACTCTAGAGTCAACTTGAGCAGGTGCCTTGATCGAGTTCCGCCCTTTATGATGATGTAGTACATAGTGGCTGTATTGTCAGTAGCCACCAGTACTACACTCCCTGAGAGGTGTCGGAGGAACACCCAGAACGCCTTGATGACTGCTAGGAGCTCCAGTTTGTTTATGTGGAGTTGACGTTCCTGAGGAGACCAAGTGTCATGGACTTTGTAGGTAAGACAGAGCGCTTCCCAGCCGGTGTTGCTGGCGTCTGTAGTGACTTGAATGGTCGGAAACGGCACGTGAAAGGGGCGACCGGCCATGAGTCTGTGTGTGACCACTAAGTGAGCTGGGGAGGTAGGTCGCTGGGAATGGAAAGGAGTTTTGTGGGTGGATTTGTTAGTGGATGGAATTGAGTGAGGAACCAATGCTGCAGGTACCTGAGTTTCAGTCTGGCGTATGTGAGAACTGCCGTCATAGATGCCATGTATCCCAGGAGGCATTGGACCTGAAGAGCTTGTTTGAGGGCCTGGGACGAAATAAGAGCAGGAGATCTGAAATGTCCTTTAGGCACTCTGGAGGAGGGAACGCTTTGGCCTGTATTGCATCCAAAGTGGCCCCGATGAAGGAAACCACTTGAGTAGGGACTAATTGGGACTTTTTGAGGTTGATCTGCAGACCCAAATTGGAGAGGGCACGGAGGACCAGCTTGATGTCCTGTTCCGCTTGTGTTTTGGATTCTGATACGATCAGCCAATCGTCGAGATAGGGGAATATCGTGTTGCCTTGTGTGTGGAGGTGAGCTGCCACTGGAGCCATGCACTTGGTAAACACCCAGGGGCAGGACAGAATATTGGTAAATGTCATCTCTGATGGAAAACCTTAGGAAGTGGCAATGCACTGGATGAATCGAGATGTGGAAGTATGCATCTTGCAAATCGACAACTCCAAACCAATCTCCTCTGCGGAGGAGAGGAATGATATTTTCTAGGGTGAACATTTGGAACTTTTTAGACACTAGAAAGGTGTTGAGAAATCTGAGGTCCAAAATGAGCCAGAGGCCCCTGACCCTTTTGGGCACTGCAAAGTATCTTGAGTAATGCCCTTGAAGGGCGTAGGAAGGATGAACTTTTTGAATGGCATTCTTTCGCAGGGGGGAGTCGACTTCGTTGAGAAGATATTGAGAGGGATCTGTGTAAGCGACGTTTCCCAACGGAGGAAATGAAATGAACTCTAAATGGTAACCTGTTGAGATAACTGAGAGGACCCAACTGTCTGTAGTGATCGCCTGCCAAGCCAAGAAGTAGGGTTGGAGGTGGATGACTGGTAGAGAGTCAAAACTCATCCCATTGCCTCCTGTCTCTGGATTCAGAGACACTGGAGGAAGGGAGCTTGGACTTCTTGCTCTTGGTGGAGTAAGAGGAGAAGGTAGAGGGACGGTTGTTTCTCTCCTGGGAAGATTGTCTGTTGGAGGAGGACTGGTAGGTGGAAGAGAAAGCAGGCCATTTGGATTGGAAATGAAAGGGCCGCTGCTGTCATTGCTGAACCAGGTTCAGCTTCTTCGCTCTGTTTTGTTTCTTATGCCAATCCTCCATCAGATTGTTGGTAGTGGGGTGGAAAAGGCCATCACCTTCAAAAGGTAGGTTCTCTATTTGAACTTTATGGTCATCTGATAAACCAGTGGTACGTAGCCAGGAATGGTGTCGAAGACTGATGGCTGCACCTAAAACCTTGGAGTTGCAATCAAAGGCATGGCGAAAGATTCTCATTTGTTGGGCGGCTAAGGCCATGGCCTCCTCAAAAATTGTAGAGGCATCAGCTCTTTTCAACTCTGGAATGAGCTCCAGGAATGGGTGTAAATGGGATAGTAATTCCCTTTGGTAGGCACCCATGGTGCCCTGGTAATTGGCAATCTTGAAGAGCAGGGCTGCAAAAGGTTCTTCTCATATTGTTGAGTTTACGACCCTCTTTGGAGGGTGGAATAGGGACCTGCTTTGTCCTAGATTGAACTTGTGATGCTGCAACAACAACAGAATTCTGTTGAGAGTGTTTGTTAAGATAAGTAGCTTTCTCATTGTGAACCTTGTAGAGGGATTCTATCTTTCTCCAAACCGACATCGATCCCATATTCTTGAAAGACTCCACTTCCATAAACAAGAAGGATGGAACCATAGATAGATGAACCAGAGCAGTGTCTTTAGAAGAAATTTTACCAAAGATATGGCAAGTGTGTCTAGGTCTGGGATGATGAGTCAGAAGATCAATGGATTTAGCCATACCCTACACAAATTCAGTGTAGTTTTGCATGGCTTCCGATGAAGATGGAGGAGAATGTTCCTCTATATCTGAATCCGGGGTCGTCATGTGTGCAGAACCGGAGTCCCCAGAATCGACATCGCTCAAATCCGAATCCGAAGAAATATCAGAGAATGACGGGTTCGAGGGACACTCAACCTGGGAAAAGTCAGAAGAACAGACTGACCATTGCTTCCCATCAAATCAGAGAGAAAATGCCGGGATCGGAGGCATCGGGACCAACCGTGAAGAGCTCTTTTGTGTTGAAATCCAACGCTTTTTCTTCGGCAGTTTCGACGGAACAGCAAGCATTGTATCTGACTTCGACTTTGAAAGCACAGTCGTCACAGCTGTCGATACCGAGACAGTTGGTATCGAGGAAGGCCGAGTGGTTGTTGACTCCGAGAGGGGGATCAAGACCGAAGATATGGTAGGTACTGACAGTTTTGATAATTTCTCGTGGATCAATGGATCCGAAGATGCAGTTGACACCGGTGCGGTGGACAAATGCACCCGCTTATGGTGTTTCCTCGACTTATGGTGCCATTTACTATCCCGGGCAAAATCCCAGGTCATTGAACGGAACCGTGGCGATGGGTGACGAAGCAGGTCAGGAAGCCACGGAAGCCGTTGGAGAACACATCGGCATCGAAGCCGACAGAAACTGTAAGTTCCCAGTAACAATGACAGGGGTGAATAAGTTTTTCATCAGGCTGACTGATGTTAGGTGGTTGTTCAGAAGTCAAAGCCTCATCTTCTTAAGGTGAATCCAAAGGACGGAGATATTTAAATTCAGGTTGGTCGGAGAGTGATGGCACCGAACCCGAAAATTCAGTTTCGACTAAAACAACATTGGGCACTTGTCTGGTTTCGAAGGCTTGCTCGGTTTTGAAATTGGTTTTTGCGGTTTCAAAGTCTTTTCCAGTATTGGCAATTTCTTGGTCTGGGATTTATGCGAAGATTTCGATGTCGAAGAAGACAAGGATGAAGCCGACATTGAAGATTTCTGATTTTCCATAGCTTGAGGTCAAAGAGACTTCTCAAGCAAGAAGGTGTTAAGATGATTCCAATGGTTCTTCAGTGCCTGGGTGCTAAAGCCCTTGCAGATCAAACAGGCCTCGGGACGGTGTGACTCACTGAGACAATAGAGGCATCAAAGGTGTCCGTCGGAGTGCGGGCTTTTTGCCCCACATGACACGCACTTCTTAAAAGGTGGCAAGAAGGACATAAGTAATTTGAGAACAAATTTCCAAAGGAAAAAGTATTTTTGTGGGACACCAACGAAAACAAGACCTCTAACTGTGGCGGTAAATAGGAACTGAGGTGTTTGGGCAGGAACGCTACCCTCATGCACAGGGCTGGGGGGAGGATACTAACGAACTTTCGTATTGCTAGGGAAGTCCGACCTATGCGCGTGTGCACCGGAAAACCCATCTGTGTGGCTTCACGAAGGCCACGAAGGAGAATAATTACTTTGATTTGTCACCTGAAGGACATCAATACTGGTCGCCCACACATATGCAACTCGCAATGGTACATAAGGGGAAAAGTGAATATGGAGGCTAGCTCCATATACTCATTATGAAGGAAGCCTCTGTGGGGGCTACTGTATAAAGAAGATATAAGGGGAGGCAGGAGGGTCAAGAATTCACAATAAAGCGTTCATCTTCTGAGTCCCACATTAGTCTTCTCTGCTTCTGAAATCCATACTGGGTTTTCTGTACAGGTTCCCATTATAATTCCATTTATTCCTAGGCAAACTAGATCTAAATCCGAACAGAGTAACAACTTCTGCTACTTTCCCGTTCTCCAACAACAAATGACTGCCTGTTCTCCAACCCTCCTTCAAAGCTAGCATTTTCTAGTTAAACAACAACTGAAGAAAAACTGGTGGAACCAGAATTTTCGAAGTAAGGGCTCACTCCAAGTAAAGGCAGCAAACACATTTAGGGAGACTCTGGTGAAGGGCACACAATCACTCCTCTGTCTAGTATTACTTCATCACTTGCACAAACACTTGGAATTCATAAAAATATTTCTCACATCAAATCCGGAATAGTCAAAAGAAAATCTCTTTTGGAAGGAAATACAGAAACTCAAAAGCAATTTTGACTGCTGCAGACAAGAAATACTATTATTCACTATTTCTATCCACTAATATATTCTGATATTTGCCATTTCTTCTTTCTGGACTCAACCCTTCAGATCCTAAATAACGTTGTATAGTTCATAATTCTGGTCAAAGAGGTGCACCAGAAATTATCAAAGATGAATGCAATGTAAATGAAGTTTTATGTCTGGTTCTAATGGCATGTGATAAGCATAAGCAGATGTCTAAGTTAAGTATATACTGTACCAGGAATATGCTAAAGAACAGCAATACAAATTCAGCAGTGGTAAGAACAGCTTTACCAAATCAAACCAAGGACTCATTTGATCTGTTTTCACAGTGTCTAACCAGATGCCAACAGGAAGGCATAAGCAGGAATGAGTGCAACAGAAGCTTCCTAAGCATATTCCTTGTAAACCCAATTCACAGGTTTAATGGTCCATGCTGGAGATACACTGAACCATCTTAACCAACAGCAATTAACAGCCTTATCTTCCTTTAATGGGTATACTTCCAATTTAATGCTAACTGCCTCTACTACATTCTTAAGTAGAAAATTCTGTACTTATATCATTATGTGGTATACATAATAATTATTCCTTCCTCTTATCAATGACCAGTATTGGAACAACACTGTAAAAGAAAGTCATCTTGATTCTTTGAGGAAAGACTGAAATAATTGTGCATGTTTAGCCTTGAGAAAGAAGACTTGGGGTGGGAGGTGTGGAGAGATGACAGCACTTTTCAAATATTTGAACCCTACAGAAGGGCAGGATTTGTACAAAATCATCTGAGGGGGTAGAACACGTAGTAATAGACTAAAGTTACAGAAAGCCATATTGCTATATTTATGCTAAATATCAAGGGAAACTTCTTAGCTATTAGAACAGTACTACAATGGAACCAATTACGTCGGGAGGTGGTTAACACTCCAGTACTAGAGGCATTTAAGAGAAAATTGGACAAGCATCTGTCATATCTGCTTTGACCTGGATTCCAGTATTGATCAGAGGATTGGAACTGATGGCCTTATAGGCCCCTTCCAAATGTATAATTTTATGATCCGGGATCTGCCACCATTTTGCTTTAGTAGTGGATGACTACAAGTTTGAATGTTATGATAAACAGAGAAACACCATTTCCCTAACTGCTTCACTCACACCATTTTATACACCCCAATCATGCATTCTATTACTCACAATTTTTTGAAGACATAGACCCCCAAATGTTTTAAATAATCTGACTTAAATTAGCTGACTTCAACAAGACTCAGTCTGAAGAAACCAACAATAAGTGTATAACAATGGTCACAGCTACTACGCTAAGGGTCTGCCCAGATTGGCTGTTTTGGGTATAGGGTGGACTGGACTACAAAGGGTCTGTTGAGATGAGGCAGAGGAATAATACACAATTTGACACATGCTCCTCCTGTCCAAATAGCAAACAAACCCTTGGAACTCAAGCAGCTATCAATTAAGCACTCTGCGGACAATCAGGGAAAGTTGTTGTGTGGGTTTTTTTTATATCCCTCCTCTCTCCCTCTGTTGGTGCCATTCTTTTTCCTTCCCTCTTCTCTGCTTCCCTCCCCTCATTGTACACACACACACACAGAGAGAGAGAGAGAGAGAGAGAGAGAGAGAGAGAGAGAGAGAGAGAGCTTTCTGAATGGCTCGTCCAAGACTAATGGGAGATGTCGGGCTGGTTGTTTGTTCGGGTGGGGTGGGGTTGGAGAGGAAGTTACAGAGCCAGTAAATGGGGAGCAGGATTGGTTCACAGTGGTAAATTACCATAGAAACCAACACATGTTATATGCTGGGGAGACTTGCATCCAACATAGGCTCGGCCAGACTCAATGCTCATTAAGGCTAAAAATACCCATTCAGGAGACACTGTTGGCTGCAAGTCAAGGGTGAAGAATCAGGGGAGTAAAGCAGTGAGGGGGTTGCCAAGGCAAGCATGCTAGCAGGGAAGAGGGATAATGCCTGTAAAAACCTCAGATTGTCTGGTAAGCAGACCTCAAATGGCCTATTCTCCTTTGGAATCTCTCCATTGGAGGAAACTGCAACCATGATGAACAGGCTAAAGAATGCCTTCCTGCCATTGGGACAGAGAAGTGTGCAACAGTTTTTAAAGGGGTAGGATGGCTCGATCTAAGCATAAACACATGCAGATATGGGCTCCCCATCACCACCACTGTAAGCCATGCCTTCATATATTCATATGCCATAACTATATGACAGTGTTGGCAGGCCCTAAACCAGTAAAAAGAAAAAAAAGTGCCACTTACCATATATACTCGAGCTGAGTATAAGCTAAGGGCCTAATTTTACCCCCCCCCCCCCAACTGGGAAAACTTATTGTCTCGAGATAAGCCAAGGCTTTTTTTTTCATTATACTCGAGTATATACGGTATCTTTAATAGGGCACTTCTTACCATATTACAACACACCAGGACCATAAATGCATTAAAAGGTGAACAAATCTGCTTTTAACCTACAATTAATACTGTACATATTTTAGACCAGTCATAGCGAACCTATGGCCAAAGGAGTCACGCAGAGAGCTTTCACATGCCATGCAACATGCCCCCTGTCCCTCCACTTCCCCCTCCACTGGAGCAGCCATGAGGAATTTCCGGAGGAACAAGGAGGAAGCAGGGAGGGGAAGAGGCTAAGCCAGGGGACCAGGAGTAAGGCAGGGAAGAGGGGGGAGGGGAAGAGAGGCGGGGGGGGGAGGGAGTTTGAAAACCCTGTGCGCCTTCTCGCCCATTCGGGTGCATAAGGTACGGGGGTTTTAAAGCTGTCTCTGAGCTACTGAAGCAAGTGGAAATGGCTGCAGCCGCTGTTTGCTTTGGTGGCTCAAAGACAGTTTGAAAACCCCGTGCCTTCCGCCCCAATAGGGGGTGTTGGGAGAGAGAGACGCGGGGTGTTCAACTGCAGCCTTCCTCCTCCTCCCTTTCCCCAAGCGAAGGGAAGGAAGGAAGGCTGCTTGGACATTTTGAATTTGGCACGGCACCAGCAAGGGTGTTTGCACGGCACCAAATTCAAAAGGACCAAGCAGCCTTCCCCCCACTTCGCCCGAGTGAAACGGGGTGGGGGAGGAAGGCTGCTCAGTCCTTTTGAATTTCACACCACTTCTCCACCCAGGCCCCACCCTGGGGTGATGATCCTCTGGGGCAGAACAGGGGATTCTGCAGCCACTTCTCCACCTGGCGTGCTGGGCTGATGATCCTCTGGCCGGGGAGGGGGAGAAGCAACTGTATTGTTTAGTGAACCTCTTAGGATTAGAAGCATCAGAGCAAGGATTCTGCATCTTTTTAAACAATCAGCCATGCATTTTCTGCTTTCTCTCTCTCTCTCTGTGTGTGTGTGCGTGTGTTTGCTTCTCAAAGGGAAAACACGTGGGCTATTTAGAGTATATGCAAATTATAGAGACTACGAGTAGAAAAAATGCACTCCTTGTGTTTACTCTCATCTGAAAGCAAAGAATGTCACAGGCCTTGAAAACTTGTTTGTTTGTGTGTTTACACAAGACTTTACAACAGTATCCTTTGCTTGTCTAGTGGAAGTATCCTTTGCTTGTCTAGTGGAAATTGGTTAATACAAAGGCAACATGTGTTGGTAATAACAATGCTGAATGTATGTTTTGTCCATATGTTTAACACTCTATATTTAAATACATATTCAGGTTAAATTGCTGTATTGGCACTTTGCAAAAAATTAGTGGGTTTTAAATTGCCGTTTGGGCACTTGGTCTCTAAAAGGTTCGCTATCACTGTCTTAGATTATGTCACATCTTCTTCAGCCAACGCTGTCAACACATTTCCTGGGGAATAAAAGGGATATATACAGCACATTTTACGATTCCAGGTTGGAGAAGGCTGGTTTAGATCCTAACTCCTCCTTCCACCTGATCATGGATTTACACTTCAGTTTTTGTTTATCTTTTGATAACTTCACTAAACATGTAGTATTTGCAATGAGGGAATGGACTCAAACAACCTATCAAAACCAAGCGATTCAGTACCTCTATCCTCACAGGAACAAATACCCTTCTTAAGAAATTCTTATTCACATAAATCAAACCAGAGGTAATGAAATTAGCCTTTAGAACAACAGTGGTATATAGCACAATTTATTGCAAAAGAAGGTTACTAACCTGCTTTTCTTTCTTCTGTATTTTCATTATCATCAATTTTAGGATGTGTATTTCTTCTGCAAAACACAAAAGAAACAGATCAAGGTAAATATTCAAACAGACAAGCTGCACTGAAAGTCGGTATAATATAATGTCCCTCTTGAAGTGCTCTGACTCAGTTTTATGTTTAAATAACAAATGTTATTTAGCAACTTATAAAGCCACAAATTGATGGCGACCTGAGTTTTCAATGCATTTGTTAGCTTTTAACAAAAGAACAAGAAACATATGGACCTCCAAAGACAATTTTAATTTGAATTACAACTTACAACATTCCTGATCAAATCAGTGCTGTACTGATTAGTACAATGGGCTCTCCAGTTCCAGTTCTGCTTTATGTATCACAAAATATTTTTTTCTTACAGGTGATCAATATTGAATACCCATACAGTATTTGGTGTTAGATTCTAAACTGACAATCCTGAATACATTGGCTAGGAAGTTAGCCATACTGGAACACAGGACACTGCCTTATACTGAGCTAATATTTTAGAAAGGCCACCTTGAGTTCTTTTTAAAGAGAAAGATGGGATAAAAACAAACATATAGATTCATCTAACCAAATTCTTTGGATTGAGAGCACTTGCTCCGGAGTTCACACAGAATTCATTCATAGTCCCATCTGGAGCTCTCTGATATTACTTGGCAATTTATTCACATCTCAGTATTGCACCATGCTGAAACATAACTCAGTTTAACTTCCAAAAATCAATATATTTAAATCAGAGAATCATATAGCTGCAGAACTGAGAGAGATTCTGATGATCACTGAATTCCAGTCTGACCAAAGCAGAACATTTACAGCTAAAACATTTCTAATAAGCTGCTATCCAATCCCTGCTTTAAAAATACCATTTTTATTTTATTTTTATTTATTTTAAAGCTTATATACTGCCCGTCTTCCCGAAGGAACTCCGGGCGGTTCACAACAAAACAAAACAACAAACAATTAAATACAGTATATGGACAGATGATAAAATCAATTTAAACACATAGTAGACAAGGCATAGAGGCAGATGATGGACCCAAAAGGAAGAAAAATAAATAAATTAATTAAATTAAGAGTCACCAAACGCCTCCCGGAAAAGCAAGGTCTTTAAAGCTTTCCTGAAGGCTGGCAGGGACTGTGCAAGGCACACTTCGCTAGGAAGGTGGTTCCACAGGGTAGGGCCAGCCACAAAGAAGGCTCGGCTACAAGTAGACGTTTTTCCAAGCCTCCCTGGGCGTGGCCACCTGCAGCGAGTGCGCCCGCAACAACCTAGCAGAATTGATGCCAAATTTCCAAGAAGTGTAAATGAATAAGAGCAGAAACGAAACAATTTGGATGCAAAAGTTGGTTCAATTTTGATATACCTGTATTTAGGAAGAGACATTGTGATACAAGTGTAGATACATATGTTTGCCTTACTATGAGAAAGCCTTGACAAAGTCAAACACAGCAAGCTGATAGAGTTGTTAAATTAAACTCAAGAGATATTCATATGGCTGTCAATAAAAAGCTGAAGATTCAACGACATAAAACATAAAGTGACATTGGCTGAAATTCTGTTGTTTTGTTATACCTGTGGAAGGCAAATACGGTGATACAGTGGACCCTTGTATAACAAACCGCTTGTATAACATAAAATCTGTATAACATAAAAATTCCAGAGATGGGGGAAATTTGCTTAACATAATCGCCTATGGGGAGAATCCGTACAACATAAAAATTGGATTACTCCGTTTTCAATGCATTCCAATTGGAATTTGTATAAAGGAAAATTTGCTTAACATAATTTCATTTGGAATGAATTAATTCCTTTATACAAGGTACCACTGTATTCACTAACTAACCATCTTCCAAGGCAGTCCATTCCACTGTCAAACAGTATGAACTGTTAACACATTCTCCCTGATCTTTATTTATTCATTCATTATTTCAACTTGTATACTATCCCATAGTGCAAACACTCTTTGGCAGAACACAACACAAATATTTAGTTAAAACCACCTTTCTTGCAAGTTGAATCATTTGCTTTGAATCTTACTTTCTGAAGCTACAGAAAACAAGCCCGCCGCATCTTCCATCTGACAGCTCTTCAAATATTTGAAGATGATTGTCATAATGCCTTTTAGGCTTCTCTTCTCCAGACTAAACATATCCGCCCGCCCAGCTGTTCCTCACATGGCTTGGTTTCCTGATGTTGGTCACCATCCTCTGGACATATTTCATCTTGTTGATATCCTTCTTAAACAGTGACTAGACATATTATTTCAGGTTCTCTTCAAGCAGACACTGTATTTTTTTAATGCAGGCTAGTACTACAATCACTTTTTTTTTTTTGCTACCCCATGGCAATTGACGTTTACATGCTTTTTCAACATGTACTATTGCCAAGCTAATTGTCACCTATTTTATGTGTATGCACCTGATTTTTCCAGTCTAAATGTTGACTATTACATTTTCCCTGGCTGCATTCATTTTGTATGTTTTTGTCCAGTTCTTCACTCTGTTAATTGTCCTGAATACCACTTCTACCTTCTGATTTATTATCTACCTCTTCAGGTTTGTCGTCATCTGCATATCAAAAACCTTGCTGAAGAGAATATGTCACATCAACATTTCTATTTCATCTTCTAAACTTGTGACTCTTATACAAAAGTGGTAAGATTAATCTAGCTATGGGCTCCTGAAAAATCCACATTCATTCACAAAATTATAACATTCTTCCTAAGTGTTCATAGACCAACCATTTAATGGTATGATATCTCCAGGTTCTTTTAGTCTCTTTGGACCAGGAAACCAGATTTTATTTAAAGTAGCTAAATGTTATTATACCATCTCTTTATATAACATGCAGCAGACCCCTCCCCTCCTCCCTCAGTCTACCTGTACTAGACTGGCACTGTTGTCATTTTGGGAAAAGGCAGAGGGAAAGAAAGTGTTTAGCTACTTTGCCTTCTCTCTCTTGCTTGGCTGCATTTCTCCATTTTTTCTAACATTTCCTTGTTTTTTAAGCCTACCAGTTCCTAAATAACCTGTGCAAGCCCAGGTGGTGTTTGGAAGCCTCTGACATCATCTTTGCTCCTCCATGGTGCTGGCCAATCAGACAGGGAGGTGGGATGATGCCTGTTCCTGCACAGCTTCTGATTGGTCAGCACCACAGAGGAGCAAATATGACGTCGGAGCCTGCTTTCTTGTTGGAGCTCAGCTCCATGCAGGCGCAAACCAAAGTAAGTGATTGGCTGCTTGTGTATCGAAGGCTTCCAAAAACCACCTGGGACCACGCGGAAGTGGTGTAAGGAACTGCCCATCTCTATTACCCATTTTTATTCTTCCCTAGTGACTTGCCCCTTCTTCTATGTACTGTACCAGTTCAATTCAAATTATAGCTTATCTGAAAGCAAGTAATCCAGCCATTCTGTGCTCCTTAGATATCTTACGCTTTTCTTTCTCATATATATTGTGTATAATTGTGCCTTTGGTATTTACAGCTTAAGAAACTCAAATCCACGTCAACTCTCTTCTAAAGATGGGAGCTTTGTGCTCTCTTAATATTTCCTTTACTGAGATCAGCTTTCATGAGGTCCAGGGTGCTTGCTACACTATCCTCAACTTTCTTTTTTATTGAGTTTAATAAATCCCAAGATGGTACAGCTGTTACTATTCAACGTCCCTACTATATCCATATCATTAAATAGTCTCTACTAATCAGGATCATATCCAGAGCAGAAATGCCCTTGCCACTCCTTTCACTTCCTGGAAGATGAGGTTCTCATCAAGACAAGTGAGAATTTTTTGGGTCTTACATTCATATTAATGATGAACTAGACAGAGAACAGAGTAGCAGAAGTCTCCCATTATTATTATATGCCTCCTCTGTGAATATCTAACTGGTCTGGGAGGCCCATCATCCAAAACTTCAGTAGACTGGCAACAGAACCCCCACACTAATATCATTTTTCTTTTTTTATCCTTTGATTTTTAGTCAAATGCTCTCCAACTATCTT
Source organism: Phrynocephalus versicolor (assembly GCA_023846285.1). NCBI lineage: Eukaryota > Metazoa > Chordata > Lepidosauria > Squamata > Agamidae > Phrynocephalus > Phrynocephalus versicolor. The sequence goes on along the minus strand of JAHTLZ010000129.1, from coordinate 75,354,624 downwards.
ATTTACCTCAATTCACAGATCTTCTCACAGTTGTACACATCGTTTGTGAAGAGCTTCTCCTCCTATTGAACCTATTTCTTTTGAATAAGTTATAGGCTATAATCACTACATTCTAGTCATGAGTCACATACCAGTAGGTTTATGTCATGCCTATTAAATTATGTTTGCATTCCTGTGCTGTGAGTTCACACTCATCTTTGTTTCTGATACTCTGGACACTGATGCAGGAGTATTTAAAACCAGGGTGGATTTGATTTAAACTAAAATACAGTGGTACCTCTACAAATTTAATCCATTCCGAATGCATGTTCTTAAGTCGAACAACTCTTAAGTAGAGTACTGTAGCTAATAAATAAATAAATAAAATTGTAAGTAGAGCAGACCACATCTAAAATTTATAAGGTGGCAGTTAAAATGCCAACAGTTTTCTGCTCTTTAGTCAAACTGCTCTTAAGTAGAGCCACTCTTAAGTAGAGGTATCTTTGTAATTTAAATCATGGTTTAAATTTTAAAAATCTGATTTTTTTGACAGTTTAAATTTTAAAAACCATTTTAAAAGCAATCATTGATTTTTATCCACCCTGTTTGAATCTGTGGGCTGCTATCTCCCATTGCGCTCTTGCTGTTGTATCCCATCAGTTGCCAGATTGCTATACTACCATCCCAGTTTCAAATGCATTATTAATGTTTATGTCCCCAAGACTCATTTCCATGTCCTCTGAAATAACCCATCAGTTGCCTCTTCTACTTCATGGAAATGCAGGCCACAATCTAAGAAGCCCAAGCTTTCCCTATGCATGTTGCTGGCAAAAGAATTCTGGAACAAAGACATACATGCATACATGCATACATGCATACATGCATACATGCATACATGCATACATACATACATACATACATACATACATACATACATACATACATACATACATACATACATACATACATACATACATACATACATACATAAAAGTAAATAGGTGTGGCATACCGCTCCTGTTATTTTCCCTCACTAAAATCCAACATACAAGCCAACAACACACACATTACTGACAGCTGTTCTGATCACAGCTCAGTGATCAATGGAACACAAAAAGAAAGCAAGATCAAATTCTTCACTATCAGCATAACTGGAAAACATATATCACACCAGTGGAAGTATGTATATTTGCTTATCCTTTTAGAGCATAGCAGCACTCCAACCATATCAGTAGTCTGCCACCCAAACACTATGCAACATCTACTATATTGCAACTTCATATGCTCCCAGACCACTGAAGAAACATAAGCTTAGTGGTATCTTAAACTAAAAATAAATACTACTGACAAACAATAAATTTTAACCAAGAAATCTAAGTTAGGTTTGTTATAACTTTACACTAAAGAGATATATCACTTAATGTTGGGTATACGTATGCTTGGTATATATACAGCAGTACCTCAGTTTAAGAACGCCCTGGTTAACAAAAAAAATCAGTTTGAAAAAAGAAATTATTGGAAATGGGAATGCTTCTATTTAAGAAAATTTTAAATGGAATGCCCTAGTTTGCCTTTTTCTGACTTCTGGAATGGATTAATTGGTTTTCAAAGCATTCCTATGGAAAACCTCACTTCAGTTTACAATTTTTTTGCAATGCAAAACAGCCTGGACAACAAATTAATTACAGTGGACCCTTGTATAACAGTTTGTATAACATATCTGTAGAACATAAAAAATTCCAGAGATAGGGGAAATTTGCTTAACATAATCGCCCATGGGCAAATCCATACAACATAAAATGGAATTACTCCGTTTTCAATGCATTCCTATGGGAAATTTGTATAAAGGAAGATTTGCTTAACATAATTTCATTTGAAACGAATTAATTCCTTTATACAAGGTACCACTGTACTTAATTTCATCTGCTCACTGTGGCAATACACTGGTTCATCTGCTCACTGTGGCAATACGCTTTCACTGTTTAATGCCTTTTCTGAACTAAATGTGCTGTGGTATGTATAATGTTCATACAACCATTTCTTCTTCTCAGTAACCATTCACAAACAGGTACACAGCAATGTACCTACCACACATAGACAAGCACCTACTACTAGACAGCCCCCCAAAGGGCTAATATTCTATGGGCATATCAACATATAATACAGTATTTTTCTGTGTATATAAGACTATATTTATTTTCGTCTAAAATTGTTAGACTAAAAATTGAGGGTTGTATACATAGAAGCAAGCAGAGAAAGAATTGTTTGGTTGCAAAACTGTAACTTTGTGCTGGAAAAGTGTTGGTTATCTTATACGTGGGGCCGTCTTATAGATGGAAAAATATGGTAGTTAAAACCTTCGCCAATTTTAAATGACTTAATCTATTTCAAAGAGAAGTACAGTGGTACCTTGTATAAAGAAATTAATTCGTTCCAAATGAAATTATGTTAAGCAAATTTTCCTTTATACAAATTTCCCATAGGAATGCATTGAAAACAGAGTGATCCCATTTTATGTTGTACAGATTTGCCCCATAGGCGATTATGTTAAGCAATTTTCCCCTATCTCCGGAATTTTTATGTTGTACAAATTTTATGTTATACAAACCATTTGTTATACAAGGGTCCACTGTACTGTACAACAAACAAGGTTTCAAAACCAAAATGTTAATGTTATAATGAAATGTTTTTATTGTTATAAATTCTCTCTTTTTTAATAGGTTTGATTGGTTTCTTTATGGATAAGGGAAAAAGAGAAGGAGGAAGGGGGAAAGGAAAAATAGGGGCAATAGGTACATTGAGTACAGACTGAAAAACAAAGACCAAACACTATTAAGTGCCAAACTAGTGTTATATATCGTTAAGTGTATACAACTTAGTGGTTGTCAAGCTCAGCTGCCACACCTTGCCATCTTCTTATAAAAAGTTCTTCATGATCTCCTTTCAGGTAGCCAGCAAGCTTATCGATTTCCATACGATCTCTTATCTTACAATACAGCTCTTCCTCTGCTGTGATTTCAGCTTGTTTCCAGAACTGTGCATACAAAATCCTAGCAGTTACAATTATGTGTTGTATTACACAGTTTTGATCCTGTAAGATGCACCTATCTGCTATGTTAAGTAAAAATAACTGGTTTAAAATCTATTTTAGTTTTTAAAGCTCTCTCTATAAAACTCTTTACCCTGCACCAATACGTAGTTGCTTCTTTACATGTCCACCACATCTGATAAAACATACCCGGATTGTTATAAATTCTCAATTACTTTCATGTCCTGAAAACATGAAGCCAAGCAAGTTCATATAAAAGAAACAGACTCAAGAACACATCCATGAGCTCAACAGTTCATCAATCAACTAAATCAACAAAGACCATGTTGATTAGGAGAAGATGCCCCAAAGACACTTCCTTGAGTCTCAAACAGAGCTGTTCTCAAGTCAAGCAGAACCTCCTGGGGTTCTCCATACATTATACATTTTAGGGGCCTGTCTATGTGTTTTTTTAAAAGTGCACATTTAAAAATATAAAGCATGAAGAAAGGAAATATACATGCCATGCATTCATGACATCGACAGACTAAAGTGCAGCTGCTTACTAATTGTTCATGCATTAGCAGACCAAGGACTGCAGGTAGGAAAAATATATCTAAAACCAGCAAAAGTTTAGTTTCAGGGCTATAATTGAATGATTGGAAATGTTACTGGCTATGCTGACTGTAGTTTTCTGGGAAATGTAGTCCAAGAAAACCAGAAATTTTTTTTTTTTTTGAGATCTTCCAATATTAACAAAAGAGACAATGTAGAAAATGCGCTTACCTGCTCAAGGTGCAATACATTGCCCTTTTTTAAAAAAGAAGGAAGCAGATGAAAAAACGTGTTCAATCCAGAAGATGGAAAGGAGTTATATACTCTAAAGACAGTTCTTTGCCACTCTTGTGTTCATATCCTGGAAAGGAAAAGGCAAGACATACACAAGAGAGAAATAGTCAGAATAACTTTGCAGTTGGGATAAAAATAATGTCTGTTAAGGAAGACATCACTGGAACAGAGAAAGCCATTTTATACTAAGTAAGGGCACTGGTCCATCTAGTTTTATACATGGGGCTGTCTTAGAGCTTTCCGGAGATAAAATTTCTGGAAATTTTTGAAGCTTGGAAAAAACCCAAAATTCTAAGAACCTTTAAATCAAGCTCAGCACTTTATCTCAGCAGAGAGTCTAGACCAGTGTTGGCGAACCTATGGCACGAGTGCCAAAGGTGGCACTCGGAGCCCTTTCTGTGGGCACATGACATTGCCCCTTCAAGGCCACTTATATTCAGGTTAAATTGCTCTATTGGCACTTTGTGAAAAATTAGTGGGTTTTGAGTGGCAGTTGGGGCACTCGGTCTCTAAAAGGTTCACCATCACTGTTCTAGACTGATGTTGCTAGCATTAACAAAGAATAGCTGTTGGAATGTTTCTCCTACAAAACAGATATCCATCCATCCCATTCCTCACATTTGCTATAGTTAAAAACTGAAACACCTAAAGAAGGCAAGAAAGGTGCCACAAGAAACCAGGATTTTCAACTGTGGGTCCATATCTATAAAGCTGCCTTTTATTAATGCATGCCATTTGATATCGACATGTGGTTTAAATTTGTGTACTTATGTCAGATTCAGTGACTCGTGCAGTTTTATTGCTTATCATTTGTCAATATAACATGCATTACATTATCTGTAGTTGCATGTGTTGGTTGTTAACCTCACTGGGAGTGCACAGCGTATATAGGCAATATATAATTGAAATAAATATATAAATAAGAAGAGCCCTTCTGTGTCTTTTTCCTTCCTTGATGCGAACAAAGCATTGCTTGTCACACAGCAACTTCCTAGCTAAGAGGCAAAAGCCATGTGATAACAAACACCACAAGCAAGAGCACACAGCAGCAAGGACAAGCTGGCTGACAAGCAGCAATCTAGCTGAGCACAACACGATGGGAATGTTCTGCAGGTTGCATTTTCACCAAGCATACATAATGTGGGATTCATCACTGCCATCCTAATGGGAGGTGGGGAGCCAGTTATGGAAATAATGCCTTGTCAAATCCAGAAAATGGTAGGGTTGGAGGCAAGGATTGAAATGTGTGCCTTAGCTTCCTAGAACCATTTCATTTAGACAGTACAGTATTTGCATTTTTTTTTCTAAAGCTTACACAAGATTGCAAGGTTATCTCATATGCACAGGGTATCACCAGCCCAGAAACAGAGGAAATTCTAAAAAAAGCCCTTGCTTCTAAAGTCTCAAAAGATTTTACTTTGTTTTTCCCCTCAGATTAAAAAGGCGAATCTGGACCATTGCAAACCTATTAAATTACACCCTCATCAATATCAAGAGTAAAGAAATCTATCTGCAACACAATTCTCAGCTAACAAAGAACAAAGTCAATGAGATAAAGTAATTCCACACGGACATGTTGTAAAAGGCAAGCATTAACTCTTTGCATTTTAAAGGATATGATTTGTCATATCCAAAAAAACCCCACAATAGCTTACAAGATAGATACTGTATAGTGAAGAAAAGAAAAACATTTCAAAACATATGCAATAAATGATTACAAGTTTGAAGCCCTCATAAAAATGTAGCCAAATTTATATATATTTCCTCCCTAAATTCTGTTCTATCAGTCCTCTTTCTACATCTGCCTCCCTATCTCACTGTGCACAGGTGGCCCATGAACACAACAGGGGAAGAATTTATAGGTGAGGCCTGTCCCTTTGCTCAGTCCATGAGCTATCCGTGCCCTACAGTTACAGTACAGTACTTACTTTTTCTTGTGTTCCTCCAGGTTAATGTTCAATGGGTCACTGTTCTTTCAGTGACAGTTTCTCTTTGGTGCCTCAATGCTTTATTTGGCAAAAGAAGGCCTTGCCTTGGTCTGCTCCTGCCACTGAAAGATTATCAGACACAGGCTCTCTTCTACGAGAAACCCCACTGAAGAATATACACCCAGCTCTGACAGTGATGGTTTTTAAGTGGGAACAAAAAGATTTTTTAATTTCGTAATGCTTATTTAAGTGGAATATTAAAGTTTTTGTTTCTTGGCTCTCTGTAAATTGTTGCTCTTACATTTTACATAACTTTCTCCAGTATTATACTAAGTTGATTTACAGTTGTTCTGCTGCTTTAGTTAGACTGTATTATACACTATGAAAACTAAGAAATAATACAGTACAAAACCCACTGGCCACTTTTGGCTCAAAAGAATTGTGGCTTGATAATAAAGAATCATCATGTTATAGCATGCTACTTGATCACTCCAACCCATAAACCGTTAGTTCCTAGTTTGTTTACAGTGATGTGGGAATCCAATAGAAATGAGCCTCTTCTCTCTCCGCCAGGAGGCCACAGAAATACTCCTTGCTTTGTGTCAGGACTGTTTAGATTGTGAGGAGAAAGACGCGCCAAGCAGCAGGCTTCTGCAAGATTCTTGTGTCGTAATAAACCTTTTAATATTACAGCAAATGCATGGCAACTTGTGTACAACATTTTAATGGTTATCTCAACATGCCTAACAGAGCCATCGGAATATGTACTTGAAGGGCATGTTCCTACTTTCAGAACTTCCCAGAATTCCAGTTTTTATCCATCTAATCATCTCTAAACTTCAATGAACAGATATGCCATGTTCTCTATTTTTTCTGGTCACTAAATGTCCACAAGTAACCATCTTGCTTAATTTCAAATAAGACCTCCCAACTCTCTAAATGAACTATGGTTTCCTACAAAGATAAGGAAGTGACCTGTGTAATTTTACTTTAATGCTGTGATTAGAAGTGGACATGGTTTATGCTTCACTCAATGATGTTTCACATTTATTTAACTCAAAAATAACATATACACTTTCTTATCACTTCTTTAACTGCAAAATCCTTCCGCAAGCAGAAGCAGGAAAGACCATCCTTTTTATAGCCAGAAATAAATATTTCCATCAGATTATCATACTAGGCAAGCAAATCACACTGAGGTGCTCTTATTATTCAATGAAGGATTTTACTTATATACTGCACCATCTGTCACCAATGCCATTCTGGGCAGTTTACAAAAACGTAGTACTCTCTCTACCAATGCTGCTGATAAAATACAATTGCTTCTTACCCTAGTTTCTTATATACAGTGGTACCTTGTATAAAGAAATTAATTCGTTCCACATGAAATTATGTTAAGCAAATTTTCCTTTATACAAATTCCCATAGGAATGCATTGAAAATGGAGTAATCCCATTTTATGTTGTACGGATTTTCCCCATAGGTGATTATGTTAAGCAAATTTCCCCTATCTCTGGAATTTTTTATGTTATACAAGCTATATGTTATACAAGGGTCCACTGTATGTCTTCATCCTCTCAAGTGTGACATATTCTTCCTACAAGGCTGAAACAAAATCAAGTTCCAATTATGCATCCTTTCTGTCTGGGCTCTGGGGACCTTGCCGAAACATGCAACTCGCATAGGAGGGAAGCTGTTACAGAATCCACAAAATCCACTTCAGTCTACTTTAGAACAGAGATTATCCGCACCAGTTTCAAGCCACATAGTGACAAACTAAAACATTCAATGGCCACAAATGTTTCACTATAAAGCTGTGACCAAGTTCTTTTAGTTTGTCTGAAATTTTATCCACATACTTTTTCAGCTATGAAGAATTACTCTCTCATACTCAAAGGCCAGAACTGCAGGAAACAAACAAGCAGAAAGACGCACAAATAAAGTCTGCATTGCAGCTAAAATCACAGCCATGCTACAGTAACTATCTTAGCACCAACCCAATTATCTATTCACACTCCATTCAGATGTGTAAAAATACATTTATGGATTCCAGTACTTTACAGCCTCTACCTAAGGTACAGTGATCTTTGGTCAGATAGGCTGTACAAAATCACAAGGAAACAGAGAGACAGATCTGTTTTTAATCAGGATGAGCTTAAGGCATAAAGGAAAAGAATCCAAGATGATAACTGGACAACTACAACAATATATGCCAACTTATCAGAGCTCTCTTCAACTGTGGGAGAGGGGGAGGGGGACACTGCCCCTGAAAGGCAAATGAAACCTTTAAAATGGCCAAACTGGCATAGATACTGGACTTTTTGCCTTTGCCTTGCCAATAAAGCAAAGCCTTCTCAGTAAGACTCTCCAAGTACAGGCTGGCACACCATCAGTCATATTTCTAGGAAAGCTCCTCCTGTGTGCAATATGTTAGTGGTTCCTAATCTAGGGAACCCACCCCCTTATCTTGAAGAAAGACTATAAGCAATAAGCATGTGTAAATACTTGTAGATTGTTCCCATTTGGTCCCAACTGCACAGTTTGCCAGGATTTAAGCCAGTGGTTTCCAACACAGGTGTTCTTGGACTGCAATTTCCAGAAGCCTTACCCACCAGCTCTGCTGGCCAGGGTGTCTACACGTTGCAATCCAAGAACATCTGGGTTACCCAAGGTTGGAAACCACTGTACTACACAATCAAACTAATTTATTCATGAAAACCTACAACCTATTGGTTACGTCTTTATATTTGTCTTTAAACTGTACAATTAGTAAACTGTGTATGCTCTTGTTTACATTCTGGACAAAGATCAAATTTACAGGCAGCACTATTTTAGAAAAATGATGAACTCACAAAATATAAATGCAGAAGACTGAAATATACACAGCTAGTAGGACACATATTTCAGGTGGTACACCACTGCTAGATACTGCACTCTGCTAAGTAACATGAAAAGGAAGCAGCATGATTGCAACAGGGGGCAAGCAACACATACTAGTTCTTCTAAAAAGTGATCATTTCTAGCTTGAGGCAGATTACATCTGCAAAGCAAACAGCTCTTCATAAACAGTAAAAAGCAGAGAGAGAAAAATCCTAAAGCCATTATTGCAGAGTTAAAGAGTGGGCAGGGTGGACCAATTCAGCACACTTTAATTAGATACAAAATACCTGCTAATAGCTTGATTTATGAGCATAATCCATTCCAGAAACATGCTTGTAAACCAAAATGACCTTATATCAAAGCAGATTCCCAAATAATGGAAACTCAGATGATTTGTTCTGGGGTCCCACGGACCACATACTGTACACACAAAATGCCAAAACTCACAAAAGAAGTTGGCTAGAAGTCCATGTCCACGGTATGGTTTAGGTACCTGGCTGTGGCATCTGTTCTGCTTGGGACTAACAACTGGATTTTACTCTGTGGTTTTTTTTATGTGACAATAATAAAGTGTAATTTATAGCCATCTACACACTTGACTAGCTGCCCCATGACTGGAAATGGTTTCAAAAATAAGGATGTTGAAAATAACAATATAAATATAAATACTGTACTGCATAAAGAAAGATAAAACCATAACTGGACTCCCCTCTGAAAACATTTCTGGCTGGTGCAAGGGAGACCTCCCTCTCTCCTCCCTCTACTTTGGAGGCTGCCTGAGATGGAACGTTCCAGACAATCACCCACAATTCAGCAGGGGGGGAGAGAGAGTCACCAGTAGCTCACTTGTGATCATGTGACCTGTTCTAGTTACTTGTATTGCAAGACATTGCTTATTGATCAAGGCAAAATTTAGAAGGAATGTTTGTTTGTCTTGCAAAACGCTCTTAAATCAAGCTACTCTTAAACCTAGGTATTACTGCCACCAAACTGCCCAGAGTTCCCTGTGGGGAAAATTGCTCTGCGATAGATAGATAGAGAAATAAATAAATAAATAAATAAATAAATAAATAAATAAATAAAGTAAGTTACTTCAAACATAAGGAAATCAATGACTTCTAGAAACCACCATAATTAATTATCCTAATCACAGTTTGCAAACTCAAGTTCATGGCTTCCTTTATTGACACAGTCCATATTGTCTGAGGAGCTTCAACAATTCCTGCTGATATTACCTGCCCCAAATAAAAGAAGAAACTAAAAGGGACCAAGGACAAAACAAACCAGATTACAGGATTGTCTGCAGTTTCACAGAACAAATTATATACATGTTCTTCAGAGGACGTAATGTAATTCCAGTAGCAAGTAAAATCGTAATAATGAGTGGGTACAAGTATTTTCATGCTGGTGAAATTCAGAGGCCATCTTTTTGAAGCAATATATTTAATCCATCACAATGAAAATCAAACATGGGATTACAGCAATTATTCAGTTAAAATATGTGGTCAATTGTAGGAGAATCTTTCTCACTCACAGTGTCTCTGTGGCATCGCCATTATCAGAAAGCTAGGAATCACGTAGCAAGCTAGGTCAGTTTAACAAAAGCATATTGTACTAAATCAATGCTCAGACACTATGTTTCACTTATCATCAGTTTCTCAGGCTAAGTTTTGCTCATGCGTAGTGAGCTCAGTTCTTAGAACAAAGAAATATCTGTATTTGTGTTTTTATGTGACGTATAAGTCTGTAATTGGTTGAGAGATTGTTGCAAAGCTAAATGGGATTTGTAGTCATGTGGATCTCAATAAAGGCTCTGCCTGGATGCAGCAGGGGAGATTGGACGGAGGTAGAAGGGGATAGAAGGAGAAGCATCCATTTTGCACCAAGAAACACGTGTGGACTCTTTGTTTCCAACCCTTTAGGGGGGGTTGCTGGTTAAGCTTCCCTGCTGGGTTCCCATCAATACTCAAGCTTATTCCTGGAATAGGCTTCCCAAGCTTCTCAATCCTTAAAACGTTAAGGATTCCCAGGAGTTAAGTCCTACTGTTGGCGAGCAGCTTTTCAAGCCTCGCAGATTGGGGCTTCCCACGTGGGGGTTATTCCCACAGTCAATAACTGTCAAATAAAGCCCTCCACAGCTTGGGACCTGAACACCTGGCAGAGCGAATCTCTCAAAGATCAACCGAGGCCTGACCAACCAGAATGTCGAGGGCACTCTCACTTCGGGTGGCCACGCCCAGGGAGGCTCAGAAAACGGTGACCTGCAACCGAGCCTTCTCTGTGGCTTGTCCTGTGTTATGAAACCATCTCCTGAGTGAGTTGCACCTTGCACAGTCCCTGACAGCCTTCAAAAAAGCCTTAAAGACCTGGCTTTTTTGCGATGCATTTGGCGACTGTTAATTCTTTTTTTCTCTCTCTTGTCCCGCCATCTTGCCAAGGATTCCTATCTGTAGTTTTGTAGTTTTATTACAATGTTTTATTTAATTTGTCATTACTGTTACTGTTTTCATTTTGTTGTAAACCACCTGGAGTTCCTCCAGAAGATGGGTGGTATATAAGTATTAAAATAAATAAATAAATAATAAATGATCGCTGCCTAGGTAAAGCATTTATCTAATAGCACTAGAACAAAGCGGTACCTGTATATCAAAAACACAAAATGTATTAGCTGTGAAATGAAGTGGACTGCATCATAGTTAAAATGACTCCAGTCACTAAAATATACCCTTAACCTGGCTCTTATTAACTATTTCTTTGTTTAGTCATCAACTACATTTATGTCCACCAACCCCAGCCAAACAGAAGTTATATTTTGATATGAGGCAAATGCAAAGAAGTGGGACCTGACAGCTCTTCTACAGAGACAAACAAATTTGCATTTCCTGAAGTGAAACTGGATTCCCAAGATAGAGATGGTAAAGAAACAAAAAAACCAAAATGCTCTTTTGTCATTTGGTTAAATAACAAATTACTTCGTTACCTAACAAAATGGTAGGGCGCATTTCATTTCACCACAAAATGCCATCCCCCCCCCCTCTAGAATGAAACAATTTGTCCTAGAGGAATCAATGGCAGGTGAGCTCAAGCTCTTCCCTGAAAGCCCCTGAAAAGGTTTGGGGGTCAAGGAGCTCAGTTATGAAGCTCCAAAGGTAAAAAATCTTTCTAACTGGAATCAAAACTTTGGAAGCCAAGCCACAGTCAAGACACAGCTTGGCTTCCAATTCCAATAGAAACGTTTTTTCCTCAGGGCACCCCCTTTGGAGCTTCATAACTCAGCTCCTTGACCCCCCCCCCAAAGCTTTCCAAATTTCAGGGGGTCACCTAGAATCGCTTAAGGAAGCTCCTCTGCCTTTTTGGTCCTTTAGGACTCAGGGGAGCATCAGAGATGCAGCAAGAGTTTGGAGCGCTTGAGGATAAAGTCTGTTTTTGTGTATCTCCTGCCCCCCAACCATACTGCACCCACCCAGCAATGGGGCCCAATCATCCAGGTGTGGGGCAGGTGTGTGCGTGTGCAGGTGTGAGCGGGTGGGCATTTGTGTGTGTGTGTGCATGCACATGTGCCTTATACCTCTCCTGCGGTGGGCCAGGAGCAAGGTGAGGTGGTGGAGGAGGAGGAGGGCGCCGCAGCCACCACACTCCCCACATGGTTGCCTGCCTGCTTTGCCACTCGCCTGGCATGCAGCGTCGGAGGCAGCGGTGGCAGTGGGGGTCCCCTTAGCGGGGCGGAAGGAGGACTGCTGGGGAGAGGGCACATGGCTTCCTTCTCCTGCTCCCCCTCCAGGCGTCTGCCTCCAGGTAGCCAATCATGAACCTCTCCTTGGTCAGGGCTCACTGGAGCCCCTGCAGCGCCCGCTCAGCTGTTCCACCATGGCCGCGACCAAGTCTAACCAGAGCGGCGCTGGGGCCTCTCCACCAGGAAACCGGGGGCGCCAGAGGTGCTCGAACTCCACGCTGGGGGGCTCCTCTTCGTCTGGCTCCCCCATGGCTGGAAAAGGAGAGAGAGGGGTGGCAAGAGAAGGCGACCTGCCGCCCCTCGTGCACCCTGGATCGCCCTCCAACGGTGTGCAAAAATATGCCACGCTCACCTTTCTTTCCAAGCTCCCGGTGGTTTCCACTCTCAGTGGTGTGGGAGGGGGCAGCCCCAGGCCCTCACTTGCTCACCCTCTTGGCTTCTGAGGCATCCCCAGACTGCTGCACCCTGGGGAAAATGCACCATTTTGCCCTCCCCAGATATGTCCTTGGGGAGCATAGCAATTTGTTTCATTTTGTTTCATAACGAAAGTACTATAAAAATTCATTACAAATGAAACAAAATAATACTACTGAGACAAGATAAACAAAACACTATTTATCTGTTTCATGCCCATCTCTACTTCAAGATGATTCAACTTGTTTAAAGCCTCCACTTAGGAACTTCACATTAAATCAAGAAACACCTACATTACCACTTGGCAAAGATGACTGTTAATATTTCTCAACATCACCAGCTGCCACTGTCCCCACCCCCCAAAAAAAACCCTAGCCTGTTTTCTGACATTTCAGTAATCTAGTAAAGGTATAACTATCCTTCTTCTTACATGACAGTACTCCATTGGTTTGGGCACTTTTCTAAGATATGTATTTGCAATATATTTCTTTAATAATTTGTTTATTTAGGGGGGGGGGGGTTCCAGCAATTTAACTGCTTTCACTGTGTTTTGGTTGCCATATGCCTTTTTATTTATTTTGACAGTTTCACAACTCATGTTTCACTATATATGTCTCAACCTGCTCCAGATACCAATGTAATTTTTAAATGAAAAGCTTTTTGTATGTTGCATCCCATTGCACATTTTCAATGTTTCTAATTAACACAACCACACCGTGAAATCTGCAGTGTTAAAACTTTTTTTAAGGAGCTAGTCACTGAGCACCTGGATATTTCCCCACCTGTCAGTGATCTTTAAAAAGCTGAAAATGCTGTACAGATATCTTACACTAGGAAATAACAATTACAGAGCCCACTCATAAGCAAAACTATTTTTAATTTATAGATTGTAGGTGTTTGGTTTTAAAAAACTGCCCTTAGGTCAGTGCTCCCTCCAAAACAAATTGCTATAAACTAAATCACTATGGAAATTATCTATTGCATACTGATTGACATGACTTGGCATACAACAAATAACATCTACAGAGATTCTTTAAGGCATGTCCAAACTTTGGCCTTCCAGATGTTTTGGACCACAACTCTCACAGTCCTTTGCCATTGGAAATACAGACTTGGAATTCTGGGAGTTGTGGTTCAAAACATCAGGAGGGCCGAAGTTTGGACATGCCTGTAAAGTTACACAATTTATATAACTGCACAACAGGATTTCAGCCTGTATCTTATACAGAATGAACCATTGGTTCACTGTGTAGTACAATCTACACAAAACACTGTATCTACACTACAAAGATATCTGTCTTTGATTCTACTTAAAACGCCACAGTTCCATTCTAGAAAATCCTGGGATTTGTAGTTTGGTGAAATAATAAGTCTCTGCTACAGAGCCCAAACTACAGCAGAGATTTCCAGGCACATACCTCCACATACTATCAATCCCAACATTCTTTGGGAGGGGGACAAGGTGGTTAAAGCAGAGTTATACTACTAGATATATGTAAGCACAGATACAGCTTTACATGTAGAAAATTCCAGGAGTCCCACTCTGAGGTCTCTGAGGCCCTGATGAGATACTTTAAAACAAAACCAGCACAAAATGGCGGGATTTGAATCTCAAACTTGCACATGGAAATAATGCATTTTATCACTGACCTGTAGCTTTTTCCTATTGCACTTCCTGAGGAGCAAACAATCACAGGCACTTTCTGTATCATGAAATCAGCGTGGAAACTGGTCAAGCACAAGTGATGCCACATTTTGGGAAGACTAACACAACATGGTACATTTCATTCAAAGATTGGAATAAAATTGAACTCTACCCCTTCCGTTGAATATCCCCATACAGAATCCTAACATTTTTCATTTAAGTGTTCAATTTGCTTTAAGAACACTCTCAAGAGCTTTAAAGTCTAATTATAGAGACAAAAAAAATTAATTGCCCACAAAGCTGTTGGCTTTGTCTCATAGCAACGTTTTTTTTCTTTTGGTATGCTGAGGGTTTTTTTATACTGTTGTCTTTTACTGCCCTGAATATATTATTGCCCTATCATTTTGATAATTTGATTGTTTACTTGAATTTACTTATTTATATATTCTTTATTTTATTACTTGGGAAGGCGTTGTTGGGGGCAACAATGGACTAAACATAGGCAAACAACTTTAAACTTAATCCAAATACAACAGCGGTGTTCCTTTTCATTTGAGTTGCTGGTCTTGAAATAAGGAGCCCACCCGTGATCGCTGGGCCTCCACTTTCCTTAATAATGTATTGTCTGTGGGGGTTTTTAAATTTGGCCTTATCTGTAACTACCTGGGATGCAACTTTTGGATCATTATTTTTTTCACTATGGACCCCAGAATTTACCAGACGTTCCCCAGACAGAATTCTGGAGGCTGTAGCAAAAATATTCAAATCCTCAGAGAAGTTACAGAACACACAGTTGTGTCCTAGCAAGCCCCTTGCTGTAGTGACGACTAGTGGCCTGAAGAAGAAGCAAGTGAGTGAGACTGACTAAACTCTGTTGAAGCCACAAGAGATTATGGAAGTGATAACTGAGATGACCCTGTACAGAAGAGCCTAATGGGCAGAAAGATTACCAGCCATCCAATGTCTCACAGCTGCTATGGAAGTTTAGCAATCCCACCAACTTTCTTCCTCTTTGGACTAATGGCCATCCCTAGAGAGAGGGACTTGTTGGGCAAGAAGCATGTGTGCTAAAACATCTCTGAGGACTTGGGGGTGGAGTGTTTGCCAGTTACCAGAATTCTGGCTGGGGGACCTCCTAGCAAATTCTGGGAGGGAAAAAAAAATCCCAAATCACTTGCCTACCGGATGTTCAAGTGACATGTGTAGTTAAGTGCGCCTTTCTTCCCTCAGGCTAGGTAGGGCAATATACCAACTGATATCCAGGAAATTACTGAAATCAGATTTAGAGAAAGCTGCCTTTAATAACATATCTCTGGATACTGTTAATATTAATTCTTAAATTTTGTTTTCTCTTACACTTTCTTTTTTCTTCTACTGATTTTATACCTGGATCAGTGAACCCCCATTCTGATCTTATTGTTTTATGTCAGTGTTAGTGAACCTATGGCAAGGGTGCCAAAGTTGGCACTCGCAGCCCTTTCTGTGGGCACCCGACATCAGCCCTTCACAGCCATCTGATTCAGGTTAAATTGCTGTATTGGCACTTTGCAAAAAAATCACTGGGTTCTGAATCACAGTTTGGGCACTCAGTCTCTAAAAGGTTTGCCATCATTGTTTTATGGCAGGCCTGCCCAACAGGTAGACCGGGGGCTACCAGTAGTCCCTGAAAGGTTCAAAAGTAGCCTGCCAGCCATCAATAAAAATGGGAGGGGATAAGTTCTCCACCTCTACCTCTCCCACCCCAAGGACCACCACTGCCCCAGCAAAGCTCTGGGTCTGCCAGCCCACTGTCTCAGCCAAGCGGGGCAGTTCAAGGGCCATGGCACAGTCCCCTGCTCTCCCTACCGGCCAGATGATTGGCATGCCACTGTCTCGTGACCAAATGAATTGTTGGTGCAGAGCGGAGGAAGGGAAGTGGAGGGGACAGTGAGGGGTGGGGTCATGGGCGTGCCCACCTCCTTTGCATGCATGGTCAGCCTTACCATAGGAATGCATTGAAATTTGTTCCCTCAAGAAAGAATTAATTGATTTTCAATGTGTTCCTATGGGAAACCATTGCTCTACTTACAATTTTTTTTACTTATGAGCATATGCTCAAAACAGATAAAATTCATAAGTAGAGGTTTTAGTGTAGTAGCCCTCAGGCACTTTCATTCAGAAAAAGTAGACCTCGGCCTGTTCAAAGTTGGACATCCCTGTTTTATGGGATGTAAGAGATTATAAATTTTACTTGTAAACCTCCCAAAGTACTGTCTTCACTAAAGGGGCAGCAGAAAAATCAGACAGACGAACAAACTCTATTCCTAGAGATCACAGATTTGTCCATATTGACACATCCCTCAGTTATAACACATTTTAAGTACTGCAATGAATTATAACTAGTGCTGCTTCTAAAAAAGTATCCAGAAATAATTGTTAGTGCACAATGTAGCAGCTATATTGTAAACCAGGGCTGCTTGCTGTAGCATGTGATACAGTTTGTGAGTACAACTGCAATAATTACCAATTTCTTCCTAAGTCTAATACAAAAAGCTGGTTATGGTCTTTTCTTTAATTCTGGGTCTAATTGTGCTGGTAATTTCTTTATAACGATATTCTGCCATCACTTTGATTAACAGTGATGATATCTTCATGCCTTTTATAACATTTTATTGACGAGGCCATGTTTTATTATGCTCTTTTTGATATTTTTAATTTTGCAATTTTAATTTTGTGTTGCTATGTTTTGACTTTATTAGCCACCCCACCCATTTTAGGAAAGACGGGAAATGTAAAATAAAATAAAAATGTGTCTTGTTTACAAGAAATAGGGGATACGTTCCTAAAATGAAGTAACAAAATAATGTGCCTAATTCATAGTATCAGGGACTTGTGATGTATTTCTAGTGCATCCCACAGTATTAAAATGTTTACCCAACTATGATCTACATGACTAACAGAAACCTGGCCAGGTTGATACTTAAAAAAAAAAAGCCTGCTAGTGTAAGTGTGACAGAGGAGATGTTGGCAGGCAACGGGGCTGTTAATTAATGTACATGACTAGAAGCACTGCCACCTGTGCTGCAGTTCTTATCAAGTGCCTTCTCCAATTCCCCAAAATAAGCAAAGATGCGCAGACAGAGCATCATCTGTCTGCAAGGAAGGCCAGTCTTATTCGTTTTTATTCACAACCAGGATTGCTCAGTTGTATATATCTTCACTAGCAAAAACCTCAGCAACATGAAAGCAAGGTATCTGTGCTGCAATCCAGTGGGAACTCAAACAAAAACATTCCTGTGGTCTGAAAGAGGAGTGGGAGGATGGGATTCTGTGAGAGATGCAGCCAGCCATGCCCGGCAATTCCACAGAGGAATGCCTCCTCCCCCCGGCCCTGGAATGTGCTACGATGCTGGAAAGGAGAGAGGGACAGGTGCATTTTGCAGTACTGAAAGAGAGAATTCACTGCCAGCAACTATGGAGGAAGCAAGCCTTCCCTCCACAGCATTCTGCAGCAAATTCTGTTTACGTCTAGGCTGCAGCTGCTGGGCTCTTGTGTGAGAGGAGGGCAAGCATGTTTGCTGTGGGAATTCAAGCTGAAACGCCAGCATGGCAGCTGAAGAAAGCAACTCTATGGCGTTCTCACTTCGCTGCCTCATGAATTCGAGTCACAAGGCCACTGCAAACAAGCACAGGATGCTGCCCAAGCCTCCTCAGAAGCCAACTAATCTTCTGTACAGTCTCTCCTTCCACACGCCACCTTCCTTCCTTCCTTTCTTCCCTTCCTTGTTGTGGTACACAAAGAGATGCAGTTATTTGTGCCAACTCCAAAACAAAAACAGACTCTTTGATGTTGCTGCGGGCAGGAAGACGATCCAAGCACTGGACTCCCACAGGCTTCATGCACACACAAATGTGTAAGTGATTAGAGACAGAATGCTTGTGTGCATACTGTCAAATAAAATTCATATAGTAAACCAAATATCTTGCAGGTTATATACAATGGTGCAAATTATTATGCATTTACAATTATTAAATACTGGCAAATAAAGCAGATGTATATATCCTGTGGAAGTTTTCTTAATGCACCTGTACTGTGCAGGCTGGAGAAGAAGGAACTCCTTTAGCTACAACCAATTCAGAGTAGGTTCAACCCACAGACTCTGTAGTTAAAGAAAAAGCCATCAGTGGTCTCTTTTCAGACAAAACCCTCAGCAGCTATAGACAGCAAAATTAGACAAGTCCAAAAACTTGACAGCCAGTTTATCATGCCTGCTTTAAGGAGATTTTAGAAGCTTGGCCCAGCACCTTCATTATACAGCACAGACATTACAGCAAAACAGTTCTTCTTTCTACCTGCTCTCTACTTTGGTAAAGTAATTGGCCAGCTTTGAATTTAAGCATAAGATTTATGCAGACAAACCATGGTAACCTTAAATATTCCCAGAATCCTTCTCTCCTTCCTCCAGGCAAGCAGCAAAAGTAACATCCTTCATTTTGGTTCAGTAGATTCATGGCTTGTCATTATGTGCAAGCCAAAAACTCTAGTTTAAAATAAATTACACTTTATTAAATGAACTATAATAATAATCTAGGGTTTGCAGTTTGCTTCACAACTGAAATTATTATATAAGCCATCATTTTTGGTGTGTATGTTAAAGTAGACAAAAATCTTCCCCAATGAAAGTTAAGTTCTGTGTTCTTCTGTCACCCAGAAAGAAGAGACCACGGGGACATCCAAAACTATTGCTTTGCTTGGGTCCATTCCTGTTTGTGTGCATTACCCCAGATTAGCTGCCAGAATCTTACTTGCATATATTGGTATTAAGAGAGCACAGTATTCTCAACAGTGAAGCATTTCCCACCAACTTACCCTCACATTTTTGTCCCAGATGCAAGGGGCTGGGTTCCATGCACACACATGCCTTCCCCCTGTGGATTCCAGCATGACTAGAATAAAAATGGCTGTGACGGGTGATTTGGGGTGTGTGGAAAAGCCCTGCATGGAGGTGGCCAGAGGTTGCTCCTTAACAAAGAATAGCTTGCTGCTGCCTGTGATCTATTATACCATGCTAGAATGTGTGAGCAACAGGATTCTGGCCAAAGTTTACCTTTACAAGAGCACTTATCTCTCATTCTTATATACAGGGCTTGCTTTATTTCCATTAAAATGTACTCAAATAAGTCCTATGCCCTCATCCCTAAGATGATCAAGAATATACTTCACACCTCCTCACCAGTCCTCCTTAATTTATTTTGAGCTCTACCTCAAGTAGGGCATCTCTCTTCTTCCAACTTACATCAGTGTCCTATGCAAAAGCATAGCAAGCTACACAGAGGATGTACAGTTAAGCCTGGACAGGGAAAGAAAAGCACTGTAATAAGTTGTGGGATTCATAAAGTGATCCTGATCCTCCCAGTACAAACAAACAAAAGACCATAAGGAAGAGAGCACGTGCAATGCCTTGGAGGGCATTAAGCTGACTCATCCTTCTGACATATCCACACAAACCTCAATGTCAACTAAGCCATGTACAAATACAATTAGAAGTTGATAGAAAAGACAACAGTGTACCAAGTACAATATACCTTCCACAAAAACAAAGGCCATGAATTCGGACCCACCCTATCCCTCAAGAAATCTGAACAGAAAACTCTTATCCTTGAAGGATAAACATTATCTCTGGAGTTGCACCCAGTTTACAAGTCCTTCTGATCATCCTTACATTTGCTCTCATTGGATTCAGCTTGAAACCAGCTCATCTGCTTCTAGACTGACATGCAGCTAGCATCAGAACTACAAAGCCAAATCAGACGATAAAGCAATGTACAGCAGATATTTTACACAGCACAAAAATTCCATTGTATTTCAGCATGAGATAATGTCTTCATCATTCACAAGGAGATGCAACAGAAGATCCTTCAACTTGCTGGAGCACCATTCCTACGAACTGTACTACTCCAAGAGCATTCTTATAAATGTCCGCTTAGGTCCACAGTCTATAGGCTATATTGTATTCCTTTTAAATCTACTGTATAGAATACCATGCACCTACCCCTTAAGGAGTACTCAGGTATTCAGGAAGGTACAATTACAATTATTGATTTCAAAGGAAGCACAAGCAACTAGTCAAGGTTGCAGATACTTTTAGTACCACGCCCAGTAAACTAGGAGAAATCCAGAAAACCTGAAAATATGCACCGGTAATTCAGGTGTGACTGAATTAGCGGAAGAATTATACATTTCACCTTTCTCTCTCTGTTATCCTTGCCCCCCCTTCCATGCTCATTCAGAAAATTAGATATACCTAGACTACTTAGTAACTCTCTCACTCACATCTTCAGGAAATCACTACTATGCCAGATCTCTAATTTTTAAAATATTATACTTTAGTATTTTCCAGCTCAGAAGATTATCACCTAGGTAACTTACAGCTTAAAAACAGAAGACAAGACCAAAGCAATACACAAAAGAGCATACAAGCAACCCAATCACAATACAATGATTTAAAAATGCACATAAACAGCAAAAAAGGGATTTAATAAAATTTACAAGATGCAAATCTAAAATCCAGAAAAACAATTAAAAAACTGCACATATAAATGAGAGGCGTTTTTGCAAACAAATTGGGTTGTAAGGGCCAAAGAAATGTACTGTATTTACTCTTTAGGTTATCTGCCATAAAAAGAGTCCATCACTTTACTATGGTGAAATACATTACAGTGGTACCTTGTATAAAGGAATTAATTCGTTCCAAATGAAATTATGTTAAGCAAATTTTCCTTTATACAAATTCCCATAGGAATGCATTGAAAATGGAGTAATCCCCTTTTTATGTGGTACAGATTCTCTCCATAGGTGATTATGTTAAGCAAATTTCCCCTATCTCCAGAATGTTTAATGCTGTACAGATTTTTTGTTATACAAACTGTTTGTTATACAAGGGTTCACTGTATTTGAAAGGAGGAAAGCAATCCGTTTGGGTGATAGTGAGTGATAAGTAATACTTCTTGTAAAATCATATGCGCATTTGAATTGGAGGTGTGCACAGTGTGCTTTGAAGTGTACAACTGCCAGATAGCTCTTCTGCAATAAATTACTCTTAATAGAAAATCCAATTATTCCAGGGACAATCCCTTTCATACACTGGGATTTTGATAACTGTCTGACCATCCAACAGATCAAAATTATTCTGATGTCTACTGTCCCTCTGAAACAGAACTATATATTATATTCACCTGCATAAAACTTTAGTAAAAAAAGAGGAACAAAAGCACTAGATAACAGCAGCATCTTTTAAAAGATGTACCAAAAGATATAAAGCTAGTTGTATTCATGTCTTGTGCTACAAACATTAGTTCCTAGTCTGATAATAACAATGCTCCAAGTAAAAAGAAATGGCACAGATGGGATATGTAGGATGAACCTCCAGGTACTGAAACAAACTGGTTACCAATTCAAGGCTGAAGAACAATGAAGACAATAGAAACTTTTCATCCAATGAGTAGACAGCTTAAGACCAGGTTTGCATAAACCTAAATGCATAATAGGCCCAAGAAAAACAGGCTAATAATAGTGTAGAAGTCTGAATATTGTAGAGGTTATAAACATTGGAAGGAAACCTCAGAAGTTGGGCCATCCTTTTCTCTTTATGTACCTCATATATCGCTAATGGGTAATGATTTACAAGTTTTACTGCATTCAGAAGTTTTGGGCCTACAGCCAGTCTTCAAGATTGAGAGGTAAAGAAACTGCTGTCTATATTTTTAGTAATGTTTTTTCTCTTTTGACACTAACTTTATTTCTTGAAGCTTTGAAAAAGACAAGTAGTTTGGCTTTTGAATTCACTTTTTCTGCCAGAATTTCTGATAAGCTTTTATGAGTACAGTATTCCCAAATCTGAGAACTGCTTTTTGAATACTTTCTTGAAACTTTTGTTTGAAAAATTCATTTTGAACATTTTTGAGACATTTTCAAATCCTGAGCTCTCCACAGTGGTTAAATGCATCTTTCCTCTTTATTTGGAATATAGAATGAATATTCTAGAATCTAGATACTGTAGTGTGGAAATGACTCTACAGTCTACACTACAGTAAAGTGAGAGCATGGGAAACAAACAGGAGGAGCTGGAACTCCTGATACAGCAAAATAAATATGATATAATTGGCAATACTAAAACCTGATTGGAATGTAGTTATTGGAGGGTATAAGCCAGGGGTGTCCAAACTTTGTGCAAGGAGGGCCAGATTTGGCAAGGTGAAAATGTGAGGGGGCCGACCATTCGGCCACATTTGGCCCCCGGGCCAGACTTTGGACAAGTCTCTATAACATGCAAGGAGGCAGGGAGGACACTGCAGCAACGGAGCCAGGGGTGAGTGGGCTGGGCAGGTGGCTGGGGGGATGGACAGAGGCAGGGAGGGCAGGCAAACCATAAAACTTCAAGCTGACCCCTTCATCCAGTATGGGGAGGGGCCAGCTGGCGGGGATGCATGACAGGCTGAGCCGGTGGGGAGAAGAGGCCACGGGCCGCTCAAAATTTGAAAATGGGCCACATTTGGCCACCGGGACTGACTTTGGACATGCCTGGTATAACTTGTTTCAGAGGAACAAGCCTAGGAAAAAAGGAGGAGGAGACTTATATATTAAGGACGTTTAGGCTGCTGAAGAAATCCAGGATACACAACTGGGAAGTCAGGTTGAGAGTATTTGGCAGAGAATTAAGGGGGAGAATAACGGGAGGGATGTCACTGTGGTGGTGTATGATAGACCCCCAAACCAGCCAGAGGAGTTGGATGATACCTTCTGTGACCAGATGGCCACACAAGTCAAAAGGGAGGAATGTAGTACTAATAGGAGACTTTAACTATCTCAATATATGTTGGCAGTCTAACTCAGCTGAGAACGCAAGGTCCAATAAATTCCTCACTGCCGTTGCAGACAATTTCATGGTCCAGAAGGTGGATGAGGCAACAAGAGGAACAACTATTTTAGATCTGATCTTAACCAATGAAATCCTATCGAGTTGAATTGCGTGCAGAAGGCAAACAGCATGTTTGTTCACTTCTCACTGGCAATTAAAGTTCCTACACTAGGATTCTAAGGCGTGAGCCAGGCCATCGAGCCTGCAAGCCAAGAATCCCAAAGGTGAATCACTGAATGTTATACTACTGTATCTGCCTTTTATATATTGTAAAAAAAAAGTGTGCTGCTTTTATACTGCCCCATTGTGCTTAAAGCACTCTCTGGACAGTTTACAATTTAATTATGCAGGCTACACACTGCCCCTCAAAGCAAGCTGGGTAACATTACCAGATGGGGAGAAAGGCTATTCCATGGAAAGAAGAAGAGAAAGTAGGCAACCTGATTCTGTAAAAGAACTTCTGAGTGTATTGGAGGTTGGTGTATGAGTAATCAACTACTAAAAAAAATCAATGCAAGTCCTTCAGCTTGACTTGTCCTACATGGAGAGGAGAATTCCAATGGGGTTTATCACTATGGCAGGAAAGACAAAAAAGCCAGAATGCTACTAGTTGTTATTCTGCTCCCTAGAGAAAAAAATGTAGTACTGAAAGAGATATACTTGGATCAATATTGCCTCTACCAGGACTAAGAAATGACCAAACATATGTAGACTAGGCTTTGTAAAAAAAAAAGTGCTGAGTCTCTTCAAGATTACAAGCCTTTGTATTAGCCTCTCCTTTATTTGGAAGACTTTGTCAACCTGCCTTTCATTCACCTACTTCCTATTCAGTTAGTTTAATATTATTATATAATGTTTGATTAACTTAATTTACCTTTATGAATCTGAGGATGCTGCCATTCCCAAATATGTATCCAATGTAAGATAGCATCATATAGCATTTTTTCATTCAACATACAAACTTTTGACTCAGCAGTACAAACACCACCACCATGACTTAATTATAATTGAGATCACAGGAGGCAAACACGGAGTTTCAGCTTTTAACCACTGCCTATAATCTGAATAAAAAATCTCTCTACACATGCTCCTGCAACCCCAATGGTATAACTCAACAGTGGAGGAGAGAAAAATTTCTATAAGGATTGTGCAAAAAAAGAAGCCAAATCTCTTCCATATGCAAAATGAGCCAAACATTAGCTGCCCTGCTATCTTGCTGTTTAGCCATTATTTAAGCATTACCCCTAACATATCAAAGCTACAGTAACCCCCGCCCTTTCGTGGTTCATATACTGCAGTCTCACTATATCATGGGACTTCCATACATGAAAAAAAAAACCCCTGGGGTAAGCTGGAAAGGCCTGTTTCAGGCCTCCTGTACTTACCTCAGGCTTGGTGTTGCCACGAACAGGCCTGCAAGGGCCTTCCCGGCCCCGTCAGAGGCTCCAAAAGGACTTCCCTGTACACCTGAAGTAACTTCCGGAAAACCGGAAATGACCTCCAGATCGCTTGAAAGCACTTTTGGAGCCTCCAGGCATGTCGGAGGACTCAAATGCCTTTCTGCGAACCGGAAGTGAAAGTCACTTCTGGTTCACAGAAAAGCATTTCCGAGTCCTCCAACATGCCTAGAAAGGCCCTCGGAGGCCCCAAAAGTGCTTTCAAGTGATCTGGAGGTCACTTTCTGTTTTCCGGAAGTCACTTCCAGTTCATGGGGAAGCCCTTTTGAAACCTCCAATGGGCCTGGGAAGGCCCTCACAGGCCAGTTCGGGCACCACCAGGCCGGGGGTATGTACAAGAGCCCCCAGCTAGGCCCCCCAGGCCCAACCCGACCTGCATCTGCATATCACAGATATTCAATTTTCCCAGGTTGGGTTGGGTCCCTAACCCCCAAGATAGTCCGGGGGGGTGTTACTGTATAATTAACTTCAATCTTGACTTTATCCTATTATAAAACTTGGTCCTCAGTTTGTACATTAATAAGGAGAGTAAAAGCACAGGAAAACAACAGGATGAGTAACGCTACAACAAGAGCTCAAATCTTAGAGTCTTTGTGCCAGGTATTTTGGCCATGGTAGAAAGCAGTAGAAAACAGAAAGCTGGCCAGACCCACCAGATCCTCTTTGGCGCTCTCACTTTGGATGGCCACCCCCCAGGGAGGCCCGTAAGTTTGCTACATGCAATGGGAACTTCTCAGTGGCCGGCCCAATCACTACCAACCTTTAAGAAAGCTTTGAAAACTTGGCTGTTCAAAGAAGCTTACAGTGATCGCTAATGTTTGTCCTGTGTTCCCTGTGTTTGATGTTGTTATTATTTGTTCTTTGCCTCTTGCCGGATTCCTTTCTTTTCTTTCTTTTGTTGTTTATTATTTAATTTGTATTTGTTGTGGTTTAATTGTATATATGTTGTTTTTGTAAACTGCCCAGAGTTCCATCCTTGAAAATCAGTGTGGTATATAAATATATAAATAAATATAAATTAGATGTGGCTCAACAATGCCCTTTGTATATCCTTGCTGCAGGAAGTTAGCAAGGTTTAGAGTAGCAACTGCTCCTCTATATCTTATTGGAAACCAGAATCAGCAACCAAAGAGTTCTCTATTAGACCATTCTATAAATGTGTTTCTGTACCTAATATAGGAAGTCAGATGGTTTAGCTGAAGTGGGTTTTGCTCCCACAGACCCTCCAAATTATGGCTGCACCTGCAAGAGACATTCCAACATACATCCAAATAGAACTAAATGCTTTACACAACATGAAATGTTGAGCTGAGTTTGATACAATTTACAGGAGAATAAAAAATAAATCAAGCATATTAATAATCTTTTACTACAAAGCAAAAATTCTTCAATACATGGCAATGAGATCTAAATTTAAAAAGACTGAGCTTGAAATCTAGTTGAATATTTTCCTTTTAACTCTGGACTACTGGTTCAGGGGAAGGAAGGAAGAAGACCAGCCCACATATAAAAGTCATTAAAGTTTGATGATGATTTAGTGGATCAGCACATTTTACACTTTATTCAAGTGATGTAATAAATTACAGTAAGTATAATGTTTAATACCAATTTTATACCATTAACTTTCATAAACTGTTTAAGTACTATTATTTTTCTCAGATAAAATGAATGGATACATTTGTTTAAAACAAATCATTCTGTAGCTTCCATTCACTTTACTGCATCCTTTATGCTGAGGGAAAACTTCGGTATCTGAGGTGCTAGAGACCCTGACAATATCTAGACATGAATCAGTACTTGGAAAGATTATTTTTCAAGGAATTGATTTTATTAGTAGTTTTTCTATTTGATCTACTGTCGTTACTTCTTGCACAATGCTTGTTACATGTTATGACATTCATTGTACTGTATAATCTATTAGCTTTTTAATGCAAGGGAAGGGATCTATTTAAAAATTAAGAAAATTTACTAAAGCATAGTGGATGATTTCAGGTGCTAGAGGGGCTTTTTGCGCCCAGACACTATCACAGGCTTCACTAGGCCTCAAAATGCCCATAACTGGGTTTTTTTAATGGGACAGATTTTGTGTGTTCTAGGAAGGGTTTGCAGTGGTGAGCCTCAGCAGATTCCCCCAAAGCCCCCAATGTGAAACTAGTCAATCTTTAGCCAAAATGTTTTAAAAGAATCTTTTGTCCATATCTGACATCAATGAACATAGAGGCAAAATAATGACCCTGGAGGCTGCATTATGGTCATCCCTGGCCTAAAGTTTGAAAAAAAAACACCTAAAAATACTCAAGAAAAAAAATTGTCCCTCAAAAGGTATGAGAAAAGTAACAAATATTGCTGACTACATACACACTTATAACACCAATTGTTATCTTGAAAAAGTTGCATTCTATCCCCACCAAGTTGCATTCTATCCCCACCTTAAACCCCCAAATTAATACAGTACTTTAAAAGGCAACATTGTCAGTCTGACACATTATTGTATTTCCAACACTGACATGCAAGTCCTGATCAAGAAGCACACTGTGATTCAACTCACACACTTCCATAATTGAAAGCACTTTCCCCTTAAGCCACAATCTGCACTACCTATTTATTTAACTCCTATGATACCTTTCTTACTACAGAAAAACTGTGCCTCATCTTCCCAATTTTCAGTTTGCCTTTTTTCCTCTGCCAATTCCGAGATAAGCCAAGAACAACTTTTGGTTGCAGGTGCAGACATCACAACAAGCAATAGCTCACACAATCTGAAGTATGTAAACCAACAACAAAACGCGGATTCAGATAGTGGTTTGTTGATGATTTTAGAAAGCACGATTTATCTGTATGAAACACAAATTGCCCAACTCTAATTGTAAGATGTCCGCGAAACTTAGTTACACAGCTGACAAACTGCTATATCCTGGTTTACCATCATTAGTAGAAAGCCAGCTTTGACACAGCGCCTTCCTTGCTACCTACCCCTTCTCTCTTTCAACCACATTTGCCTTTCCTGCTAACCATGCCAAAACAGCTAATAGACTTCAATGTTAAATCACTGTTAAGGCTAACCCGTCTTCCGCTTAAACAGTTATCTGAAACAGCCGCTTTAAGTGATTAATCTCTTTTAAATTTATAGTCTATTAAAATGCTGTGGCCACTTTTATAATTTATACTGCAGTCCTCCACACACTTGCCTGGGAGCAGTGGTACAGGAAACCATGATTCACAGGGTCAAAGCCCAGGACTTTCTGAGCAGCAAATACTACTACAACATCATCTTCCATGACCTTCAGGTTTCCCTCTTCTGAGTTTATCTGCAATCTTCATGGTATCTAAGAGAAAATTAGATTTTCTCAGGAACAGTATAATGTTGCAAGCTGCTGTTTTTATTCTGAGCTCTCAACTCACCCTTGACTAATGGTAATGCAGTGGCCATTTGGCCAGATGGGCGGGATATAAATATAATAAATAAATCAATGAATAAAATAAATAACTCAATGAATGAGCAATCTCAAAAATGCCCTGTCCTCAACACCCTGCTCAGCTCTTGCTAACTCAAGCCTGTGTCTTTCTTTAGGAAATCAATCAATCTTGTATTTGGTCTTCTTCTTTTCCTGCTGCCTTCAATCTTTCCTAGCATTATTGTCATTTTCAGATAATCATAATGTGCCCAAAGTAGGACAGCTTTGTTTCAATATTTCTGCCTACAGAGACAGTTCAGGCTTGATTTGATCTAGGACGTATTTGTTCATCTTCCTGGCAGTCCAGGGAATCCACAAAAGTGTCCTCCAACACTGCATTTCAAATGAATCAAATTTTTTCCTGCCAGCTTTCTTTACTGTCTGACTTTCACATATACATGGTGGCTGGAAATACAATACAGTGGTACCTTGGTTTAAGGCATTACAGCGGTACTTCCTAAGATGAATGCCCCGTAAAACAAAACAATAACTCATAAGAAGAATGAAATTTCCGGGAATCGGAAGAACTCGTCAGACACATTTTTGCCTACGGGTTCCATTTGTCTTACGAGGTACAGAAGTGGCAGTGGCGCTGATACGCTGCCGCTTACCACCCAGCTGGGCAAAGCTCCATCAGACCATGCTCTGCCCAACAATTTGGGGCCAGGGTGCTCATGGCATGACATTAGAAAATGTCTCTAGTCATTTGACTAGAGCCTTTTTCAAATGCCCCCCCCTCCCCGCCGCAACAGTGAGCCTCTCGCTGTTTTGGGTGGGCAATTTTTTAAAGGGTCCCAGTCAAGACAGTGCTTCACTAGAGCCTTTCTAAAATTGCCCATCTGGAACAGCGAGCCTCTCGCTATTTGGGGGAGGGGTTAAAAGCTGAGCTGTCAAAGGATGGTTTTTGATGCATTTTCTATGGGAAACTGTGCCTCTTAAGACAAATTTTTCATAAGATGACTTGACCCATAGAACAAATTAACTTCGTCTTACAAGGCACTACTGTAATTCATTCTTTGGGCTGTTTTGTATTGCAAAAAAATCGTAAACCGAAACACGGTTTCTGATAGGAATGCAATGAAAACCAATTAATCTGGTCAGAAAAAAGGCAAACTGGGGCATTCCATTTAAATTTTTCTGAAACCGAGGCATGTGAGAACAGAAGTAAATTACACAGAAGAAGTAGAGGACCCAGTGGATTCTGATGGTAGGAAATTCATTACTAAAGATGTGATTGACAATCCAATTAAGTAGTGACAGGATTGGAATCAAAGAATCATGAGGTTGGAAGGGCCCTATAAGGCCATAGAAATCAAAGGTGGTTGTCTAAATTTCTCTTAAATGCCTCCAGTGCTGGAGTGCTCACCACCTCTTGAGGTCATTGGTTCCATTGCTGTACTATTTGAACAGTAAGGAAGGTTTCTGTGATGTTCAACCAAAATTTGGCTTCCTGTCTGTGAGCCCATTGTTGCATATCCTGCACTCTTAGATGATCGAAAACAGATCCTGCCCCTTGTCTGTATGACAGTCTTTCAAGTAAAATCAAAACTAGACTATGGGTATGAGACTATGGGTATGTATGAGTTATATGTTTGTTTCTTGCATTGTGTTGTATTGTATTGTATTGATTGTTGTTAACTGCCCAGAGTGACCTTGCTGCCAAATGGGCGGTATAAAAATCCAATAAATAAATAAATAAATACATCCCCATTCTTTAAAACCTTAAACCAGGGCATACCTCAGTATTTTCTTTTCTTAAACTGAGTTTGTCTTTAACCGAGGCATTCTGAAACTGAGGTACCACTGTATTGTGGATGATCTGAATCTAGTCTCACTTTCCACATATATATGTTCTGTGATACAAACTGTAGTAATTCAAGGTCTTTGAGGATAGTTTGGTCTTGAATGGACAATTGAGAGTCATTAACTTTACAAAACACTTCATCCTTATTTGCTGATATAGAGTGGTCCCAAAAGGTAGATTTTTGTTTCCAGGATGGGAGCTTGTTATGGGGACTGTCATGATGGTCTTCTATACTTCCAGGTTTAACCTACACTACTATTTAGTAACACAAAGACATCGGATTATATCACTGAAAACCAGTTTGCTTAAAAACTAATAGTAATTCTATAGATTCATGACAAACATTTTCATTTGGAAACTGCAGCAATTATACTAATATGATAGTTTCGTGTGGGCTAATTATAGAGATACAGAGTTCCCCCTGTTCTGTGTATTTTGGAAATAATCTATTGCTGAATAAGATATCACTTTTCATATGTGTACATGAATGGCCCAATGCAACCCTTACTTTTTTCCAATAAAACTGCTCCTAGAATTACATACTCTAGGTAGCCTAGAGTAGCCTGTGGTCTTGACATACCCGTAAGTTGGTCCAAGAATAACACAGTGTACTTTCATATCCAATAACCCCAATAACAAGAGCCCATCTGGAAGTTGAGTCATGGCTACTGGACTTCTTTTTTGAGAGATAGAAATGTTTCGCTGGTAATCCAAACAGCTTCATCAGTTTGGGTGAGCAGCGAAATGTTTCTATCTCTCAAAAAAGAAGTCCAGCAGCCATGACTCAACTTCCAGATAAACTCACCTGGATGACTGAGAATCTTCACAGACAACAAGAGCCCATTAACTCTTCTGTCATTCTACGTCATATTCCCAAGCTTAGCTCCCCACAACTAAGTGCCTTTCAGATCTCTTGGATCCTAATTCCCATCAGTCTCAGTCAGAATGATAAATAACCAGGGGGTTAATATAGCTGCAGCCCGAAACAGGTGGAGGGTGTCCAAACTCAACACATATGCTCCTTCTTGAGATTCGAAAAGTCCAGATTAGGGAAAGTGATCTATATTTTATTTAGAAAAGTGTATTCCCATGCTGGCCATGCATTCTAAACCACTTTCATTTTTTTCTTTTACCAAGCACTATGGTTTCAGCTAACTTGGACAGTTCTGAATCATTTCAGAATGCCAGCTTGAGGGGTAAGGGGTTTAAAAGCCAGACTGTTCCCTCACACAGAAAGTAAGTACCGTATTCTGCACCAGAAAACTTACATATAAGGAGGAAACAAAGCCTAACCATTTTTCCTGATATGCTACATATCGGTGTGTATTTTCTCTCTTTATATACATATTTTAAGGGAAAGCATCAATAGTGACATTTTTCACTTGCAAAAAGAATTACATCATGTACAATGTACAGCTTTGCATGATAACTCTCTGAACTAACTTTTTTTAAAAAAAATGTTAGTCACTGCTGATCTACAGTATCTGTCCCATTAGTAAAACACATGCTTTTTAAAGCAAACGGTCTCAGATTCAATTTCTGACAACTTAAGCAGGGCTCAAAAGGGATTCTGACCAATGGCCAGTGCCAGTTAAAGTAAACAATCCTAGGACAGATAAAATATGACTCAGAAGAAGGAAGTCGGCTTCATATTCTCATCGTTTACATCAACGGTTTTCATATGCTGTAAACTGTCAGGCTACCCTAAAGCCAAAGTACAATCAAACAGACATTTTGCCTGTCAGCACTGACTTGTCAGTCCAAAAGAAAACTGAACAAGTACTGTACAACCTAAATGCCCCAGAGCATGCCTTAAAAATCCCAATGGTGCAAGCATACAGAAGCAAAATATCTAAATAACCTTCAGCTGTAGCTTCAGCTAAAATGTGGATATAGGATTAGAATTCATTCACTCAAATCCATGACACTTCAGACCTTTTATTTGCCTTCCCCTCAAAACACACTGCTGTCAAGTTTCAAAACTGTCTGCGTTTCACTGAGGATTAGAAACTTTAACTTTTCAAAAGAAGCTGCTGTTCCTAGGCCATATGTGGAGGAATGGGGACAGAACCTACAACTGTCAGCAAAGCAGGCTGATTATTCGCCATAAAAGGAGTTTCATCAGTTCTTTGAAAAGTTTTGGCTCAAAAAGCATCCATGCACAGGCACTGTTAGTACCTCCACCACCTCAAAAGCACAATGTGGTATAATCCTGAAGAGTGCTTACTTATTTCCTGCAAAATACTGGACAGTGAGTTTAGACTACCCACTTACTATTGCAACCTTTCATGTGCTTTCAAAGATAATCATTCTACAAATGAATTACACCAGAACTGATCTTCCTCCAGAAATCTCAGGGCATATGGAACTACAATGGTACTTCTACTTATGAGTTTAATCCGTTCCAAATGCATGTTCTTAAGTCGAAGAACTCTTAATTCGAGCAGCCCTATCTAAAAAATAAAAATAAAAAACACTGTAAAACTAAAAACAAATTTGTAAGTAGAGGAGACCGTATCTAAAATTTGTAAAGCAGCAGTTAAAACACAATGGTTTTTCACTCTTAAGTCGAGCTGCTCGTAAGTAGAGGCACCACTGTACCTCACTGTGTCCTCACAGAAATCCTGTAACGTAGGTTTAGACTGGCCCAAAGACACAGAATGATCTTTAGAGTGAAGGAATGCAAACCTAGATCCAGGTCCAATATTCTGTCCACTATACTAGCATAGACAGAACGCAGATCAGGATCTACAGACTGATCTATAGAAGATGTACAGTAGAATACGAAGGATTTCTGATTCTCAGATATTTAACCAAGACTACGAACAACACACTCTCACATACACAATTAGGTCACTGAAATGAAAGAAAGCTTGGAGGCAAAGCTTAAAGTGGACTATAAACTCAGTTCAGCTCTGTGACTGGAAAAGAAATCTCTGGACTAAGAATGCATTCTGGTTCCTTTTTTTTTAAGAATACTGTATACTGCAGCAGCTCCCACTCCCAAACCACTGCTTTGCACCTGGCTCCAGTGGAGACACCAGATATCACCTATCTTTCTAGGAATACAGAGACATAAGGCAGTTTACAAAATGTTTAAAAAGCAAATACCATACAAAAAAATCAGATTATATTAAAATGCAATTAATTATACAGCATTAAAAGACCACTAAAAATAATGTTTAAAAATATTAGAAGTCCACTGGCAAATTGAGTCAATAAATAGTACTCAGAGGTAGCTAACAAGAATATCTAACACAAGTAAAGAGCAAAAGATTCACTAACAAAAGGCTGTGGTATTTGCAATGTAATACTGAAAAGAACAGGAAAGCTCTTCACACAAATATTGAATGATCTGGTCACAGTGCTCTCTAGCTAGCATACTTGTCAGCAACATTTTGAAATAATGTATGATGACATCGATCTAAACCATACATATCTTAGTTACACAATGTCTTATAAGACAACAGAAACAAATACAGTGGTACCTTGTATAACAGACAGCTTGTATAACATAAAATTTGTACAACATAAAAAATTCCGGAGATAGGGGAAATTTGCTTAACATAATTGCCTATGGGGAAAATCCGTACAACATAAAAATGGGATTACTCCGTTTTCAATGCATTCCTATGGGACTTTGTATAAAGGAAAATTTGCTTAACATAATTTCATTTGGAACGAATTAATTCCGTTATACAAGGTGCCACTGTATTGACAACATTTCCAGAATTTATTGGACCATTTATGGTAATACTGTATTTATCTCAAAAAGAAACAAATGGTCTGTTACATTTCTCTCTACAGTTCAAATGCCCAGTTTAGATATGACTTTCTTTCTATATGGTGAATAATTTTAACATCCACTTTTGTAATACTGAATTCAGCTATTTTTAGCTCAGTGTTTACAGCTACATCATATTTATGTGTATGCCACCTACAGTATTTTGGCAGATGGTGGGATATAACTCATGGAAATAAACAAATAGAAGAACAAGCAGGTTGTGTACAAATCTATTTTTGCTACTCATGCTTATACACACAACTCACAACCGATCAACAGTTTTTGCCTTATGTACTCAGCCCTCTCCCTGGAAGTCCAGGTGATGGCCGTCTCCAGAGCCGCTTTTCTCCAACTCCGCAGGATCGCCCAGATCCGCCCGTACCTTGATGGGTCCTCCCTGAGGACAGTTGTGCAGGCCCTCGTGATCTCGAGGATCGATTATTGTAACACACTCTATGTGGGGTTGCCCTTGACCCTTGTCCAGAGACTCCAACGGGTACAGAATGCGGCGGCTAGGCTGGTGGTGGGTGCTTGCAGACACGACCACATCACCCCAGTTCTGGCACGCCTGCATTGGCTGCCCGTGGCTCTCCGGATAAGGTTCAAGGTCCTGGTTTTGGTTTTCAAATCCCTCCACGGCTTGGATCCTGAATACCTGTAGGGGGATATCTCCCAGAGGTCAGCTGAGGCCAGGCCCACTCGATTGTCGCAGGCACGCTCACTCAGGGTGGCCACCCCCAGGGAGGCGCGGAAGTCTATCACACGCAACCGTGCCTTCTCAGTTGTTGGCCCCTCACTGTGGAACCACCTACCGGCTGAGCTGCGCCTTGCACAGTCCCTGCCTGCCTTCAAGAAGGCTTTGAAAACCTTGCTCTTCAGGGAGGCATATGGCAACCTTTAATTTAATTTAATTTTTTTCTTCCCCTCCCCCACCCTAAGATGCATCTTGCCAAATCTCTGCTATTTTTGTCCTTTTATTGCTGTTTTTGAATTGTTGCTTTTATCTCACTGTAAACCACTCAGAGTTCCATTTTGGAAAATGGGTGGTATATAAAGTAAATAAATAAATAAATAAATAAATAAATAAATAAAGATATATGTAAAGTCCTCAGTCTACACCTGCATATGGTCTACAACAGTGTTGGCGAACCTATGGCACGGGTGACAAAGGTGGCACTCGGAGCCCTTTCTGTGGGCACTCAACATAGCCCCTTCACAGCCACCTATATTCAGGTTAAATGGCTGTATTGGCACTATGCAAAAAATTAGTAGGTCTTGAATTGCAGTTTGGGCACTCGGTCTCTAAAACGTTCGCCATCACTGGTCTACAAGCTCCCCCACCCCAGAGTGATACCACACATACAAGAGAGAAATGATTAAGGAAGCCTACTGAATATTCTATAGTGCCATACAAACCAGTCCCCCAGATACTGTTGGATTCCAATCCCCCCTGCCACTCCAGCCAATGGTAAAGGATGACAAGAAGAACAATTAGAGTAGTGCACATAGAGCTCAGAAGTCAGTTCCAGTTCTCAGGGAGTCATGAAAGCCTACTAGGTAAGCCTTGGGTCAGCTTGATCTACCTCACAAAATTGTTGTGAGAATACAGTGAAAAGAAAGCCATGCCTGTAACCTGGAGCCAAATGGAGAAAAGGCAGGATATACAGTAAAACCTTAGATTACAAGTACCTTGTTCTACGAACATTCTGCAATACGAGCGAAAATTTCTTATAAATTTTAACTTGATAAACAAGCAATGTCTTGCAATACAAGGACTGCAGTATGTCACATGATCACAACTGAGCCAATGGTTCTTCTCTCTCTGTGGGTTGTGGCAGAAATCCGTGATTTTTCAGAACTTTGGAAGGTGCCCACAACTGGCACTAGTGTGTTTTTTGTCACTTCAATGCACCTATGCACAGTCCTTTGCTTTTCCATACAACAATAAGCTTAGGAATGCTTTGCTTCATTCTAGCTCAGACTTCCTGCAGATTTACTCTGGTGCCTTATTGCCAGTTACATTAAATACAGTACAGAATATGACAAGAGGTTATTAATATGTTTTATTTTTCTTTATATTTTGTATTTTCTTTATTATTTTGTATTATATTACAGTATTATGACCATTTCATATGAATAATTTGGGGCTGTAGAACAAATACTGAGTTTCCATTATTTCTTATGGGGATATTCGCTTTGATATACAAGTACTTTGGAATACAAGCATGCTTCCAGAACGAATAATGCTCATAAACCAAGGTTTTACTGTACATTTAAATGATAAATGTCTGCAGGGCCATAAATTTCTCACCTCTGTTATAAATACTAAGCATTATATTGCTACTATCACTATCTGGGCAGGTAGAGCAGAACATACTAAAGCAGCTCTCAGAAAACAAATACCAGTGATGTTCTTTAAGTCCACTGGATAAAATGAATATAATTCAGAAATAATATACCAATGTTTCAAAACATTTGAATATTTGTAATTGAAGTACATAATCAATATAATCCAGAGAAAAACAGGGAGAAAATCAAGAGACAGAATAAACTTCATCATTTAGCGAGAGAAAAATCCTATACAGCCAAAAGCAAACATGGATGTCTCTAGGCAGGAAATGCAGAGCCTCTCATCCTCCTGCATGAGATAGTTGAAACTTATTTCTAAAACAAACACATCTATAAAACAAATTCAATGGGCATACACAGAATGACAACAACAGAAGTTGGAGAATGTCAGAAAAAAATCCAAAGTGGACATAACCCAGAAAGATGAAATTGGCACCAACTACCAAAGGAATCTTTAACAAAAGCAAATTGTAATGAGGAAACCTGTGTTTTGTTCAGGTCAACACTCTTATCTGATGCTACAGAATGCTACAAGAATACTTAAAAGATGCTGGGGTCTGCTTGAGTTCAGCCCAACTGGAATGAATTTGTTGAAAACTTCCCAAGTCTAAGCATATACAGATCAGCATTAGCTCACAGCATTAGCTCACAGAATAAACTGTAGCATCTAAGATGCATTTTCACTATACAGTGGCACCTTGTATAAAAGAAATTCGTTCCAATTGAAATTCTGTTAAGCATATTTTCCTTGGTACAAATTTCCCATAGGAATGCATTGAAAATGGATTAATCCCTAATCGCAACCATTTTTCTGTTGTACGGATTCACCCCATAGGCGATTCTGTTAAGCCAGGCATGTCCAAACTTTGGCCCTCCAGATGTTTTGGACTGCAACTCCCACAGTCCTTTGCCATTGGCAATCTAAGCTTAGAATTCTGGGCCTTGTGGTTCAAAACATCAGGAGGGCCGAAGTTTGGATATGCCTGTGTTCAGCGATTTTCCCCTATTTCTGGAATTTTTTTCCTTTAATTATCAGATTGTCTGTCAAACAAATCACTTGTTATACGAGAGTCCACTGTACTTCCCTTGGGGTGGGGGGGAACACACTCCTACAGATCAGAAGTACAAACAAGCTGTGAACATTGTGAATCATGTGAATAACAGCAGTTTTTAAGCATTAAAAATAGCCAATTATTAAATCTCATCCACAGTAAGTTGAAAGCTGCAGCAGTTTCACATAGATACTAAATAGCATAACAGATAAAATAGAACCTTGTTCCACTACATAATCCTTACTTTTAGGAATAGCAACTCCAATCACAACATTCTATTTTAAACCAAAATGTGTCATAATTCTTCAAAATGTCTCCTTTTGAAGAATTACAAAAGATCTTCCACGCTCAGTGGTTTCTTCATCACACCATCACTTATAAAATTATTCCTTTACCAAAGACAGAACCACTCCCATTCAGATAGGGCTTACTACCTCATAAACCTATTGAGTCCCCCATCCCCTCCTTGCCAGATGTCATCAGCAGTGAGGGAGAAAGGCAGGCTCCTCAAGATGAAATTCCAGTTGTAAAGCTCAAGTTAGGGTTATGACAATCTTCCTAAACTGCATCAGTTCATGCTGCTGTGCTGTTCATGGGAACTTATAAGGAAAACTTATATGTAAACTGTCTTCCAAGAGGCTGACAGACAACCAAACCACCTGCTCTGTGTAGTTCCATATTTCCTCTACTGAATGTAGAAACTCTTCTGGTTCTGAAAAAGGACTCTTTCCTAACCCGACCAAGAGAACTTAGAAATTAAAAAGTGGAGCCTTCTCTATGTAAAACCTACATGTTACCAATGAGCTACAGCCCTGCCTTTAATCTACATGGAAACTTATCTAAACAAGGAAAACCAGCATATTAAAGATATCCTAAGGTACTAACTAAGCTATCCTTCTGTTTGTTTTTAGCATGCACTAAGAATCATTTTTATGAGGGGGAACTCAGACATGGACTTCCTCTGAACCCATTATTCACTGGTGGGAAGGACTGCCACTTGATTTTAGTAATTGTGCAAATAGGCTTTAAGAAGCCTGTAATAGCAAGAGGTTTTTGCCTTTTACCATTACTGTAAATATATTGTTGAGCTTTAATAGGCCTACTCCGAGACCTGCTTCTTTGTAGAAAGTCAGCTGCCTCCATTATACAGTTGTTATTTTCTCTTACTTTCCCTCAATTTCAAAGATGTGCTTTGCAAACACTGAAGAATAAGTCTCTTCCGGAGGCTCATGTTTGTAATGATATTGATAAATCAAACTGGAGCAGACCAAAATCTCAACACCAATCCTAAGGCTAGAACCTCTTTTTAAATGAAGAATAGGTACAAAAGTCATTCTGCTTTCAAAAAAAAAATTAGCTGGTGGGAAGACTGACACAAACAAATCAATTATGTTTTCAAACAAACTTCCACACTAGTAACTCCTCCATCATCAAACATCACACCAAGCAAACATTTTAAACACATCACACCCAAAAGCCTACTGATGATCTGCTGATTTACCAAAACTCTCACAAAGGATATTTTAATACTGGATTTCACCAAATAATTCAGGGATCATAGTGTTCTATTCCTCTTTAAACCTAAGTGTGCTACCCCATCTGCTTCCCTAAATACAAACTACATCCTGAATATATCTGAATACATTTTGAACAAAAAATATA
Source organism: Phrynocephalus versicolor (assembly GCA_023846285.1). NCBI lineage: Eukaryota > Metazoa > Chordata > Lepidosauria > Squamata > Agamidae > Phrynocephalus > Phrynocephalus versicolor. Next base: position 75,315,708 of record JAHTLZ010000129.1, on the reverse strand, counting down.
ACTGTAAAATTGAAAATTTAAGGGCATATGTTAATGAAAATAATTCTAATACAATATTTACTTCTACATTTTCTTCAAATTATTTCTGAAAAATTTCCAACTTAAAACACTGACAGAAAACTCAGATCACAACTCCATGGCTCAATGTTATGCCTACAGACTTTGGAATTTACAGAACAAAACATAACAAAAGTCAGTGTTCTCCATCCTAAGCACATGTTTAGGCCCTACAGAAGTCTAATTCTCATAGAGATAATAATTCTGTGACCTGTATCATCCATTGGCAGGTGGAAAACTTCACATGGCTCCGTGGTTCTCCATACAAAATATAAAACAAAAAAAAGCCATCATATACAAAGCAGGTGTGATGGAGAGGATTTTTAGCTTATTCTAGAGACCAAAATTACATTAAGAACTATGTTTTAATGAAGCTTGACATCAGGCCAAGAAAGGAACTATGCAACAACTGCAATCTAGCAAAATCTGAGGGCCACCCACTCTCCACTCCCCAGTCCTACTATAGAGGCTAGACTCTAGAGCAAATATTATTCATATTATTACAGTATATATTTATGTCACATGTCCTTCAAGGAACTCAGAGCAGCATAGCTTTTCATGCTCCCCCACCACTATAATACCATTCTGTTTTTACAACATTATGAAGCACAATAAGCTGACCGAGTCCAAGGCTCTGTCCATGCCACCACACCAGGTCTCAGAGGTGCCTAACACTCTTTCCAGAGTGACAAGAAAAATCTTAAATACCTTGTCACTCTTATATATTTCTAACCGTATTTGAAGTTTAACACAATTGTGAAAACAGTAAATCAATATAGAACTAAATGTCTACTATTGGATAAAATGGTTTCACTATCGAACAATGATGCATTTTTTTTACTTTTTTCATTCTGTTTGCAAATATATGAGCTTCCCTCAGACTTCGTAAAACGTTTAGATCAAGAAGCTTATTGATCAATACTAAGAAATCTATTCCGATTACCAGTAAAAGCCAGTGGTACAAGTCATAATGAATTTGCCAAAGAAGTCATCAAATTGTGAGGATTAAGGCTATGTAGTGTAACTGCAAGTACACAGAGAGACAGAGGCAACAGACTGAACAAGATGTGACTCTAATATGACTTGCCATGCCTTTTTTTTTTCGTGACTACCACTGCAAAGTCACAAAAAATCTGTGTCTGCTCTGCACGCAGCAAAAGAGGAGGAACGGATTGGCTGACAGGGATGGTAGTTTTATCCACAGCTGTTTTACAACATCAAACACCTTGGTTATTAATTGCTTTCATTAGCAGCTTTTATATGTGGCTTCTAGTCAGTTTGGGGTTAATAGATGCCCTTGTTTGTCCTCGGGTTAAGAAGCCCCAGAAGATTATATTTTCAGTCTCAAAATAATGAGTTGTTTTGGTGACTGCAGTGTTACAATTCAGGGGGGAAGTACAAATCACAGCTTTTATGGGACCACAACATTGTAAATTAATGTCAGAAAGGTACCACAGCAGGATTCAGCTTCCGGTGGGAGGGACTGTACCTTCAGACTTGGCACTGTTACTGCGTAACGACAACACCCCCAATCTACCATCACTGTTTCATACACAAATGTGATACTGTACTCTGTAAAATTCCAAAGGTTCTTTAAGGAAACATATCACTGACTAAGGATTCTACTTCAATATATTTCAATATAGTGTACTATATGCAGTATATATTTCAATATAGTGTACTACATACTGTGCTACATTCACACTTTCTAACTTACTCGTCCATAGGCTCAACATGCAGTCTTCCAGGGCTGTTTTTCTGCCACACAACACTACCCACAGGCTCATCAGTGCTGTGTGGCATTTTCATAAAAGTCTGGAATGGCACCATCTCATCTAAAAACTCGCAGTACGCTATGACAACCCACTATGACAGCGGCCACACAAACTACCTGCTCTTTTGCCCTGAAAAATTTGCCTTCGTATTCTTTTCCAACATTCTATTTACAAGCCCAGTGACAAGATCGCCCCAACTCCAAGCGACACAATCTACGAAGATGGAAATACTGCTGGCCAAGCAAGCAAAAACAATGAAGGAAGGAGTGGTGTGAGGTGTATTGGGTTTCCAAGTCTCCATCGATGCTAATCTCTCTCTCTCTAGCCCCCGAATTGCACCAAACTTGGTCATGGTTGCAGGAATGCACAAATGACTCATGGCCGTACTGTGTGGAGGGAATCTGCAAACGAGGCGGCAGGTGGGCTGGACTGGCTTTCGTGTTGGTGCGTTTGCGACGAGCGCCTTGCGGGGAGAGGAGAGGAGGGGGCGGGGAGGGGAGAGGAGGGGAAGCAAACTGCAGTGCGTGGGACTCGACCCAGGGGAGTTGCAGCTGGGGCTGGACGGCGCATCCTCCGTGTCGCCACCCATGCAAAACAGTGGGCAGGCGCAGGAGAACTTTTAGGGGCGACGGGGGGTCAGCAGGAGCAGCCCGCGTCGAGAAGAGGGAGCGGAACCTTGAACCACCGGCAGCCTTCTGCGTTGCAAAGGGAAGCGTTGCAACGCCAGAAGCTGCAGGGCATCCTTGCTGGGCTCCACATGGGCATCATCCTGCGCCGCCTCCCCTGCCTGCCTTGCTTTGCCACTCGGCGCAAGGGCATCCTATGCAGCAGCATCCCCCCTCCTCCTAGCCAGGAGGTCTCTCCCCAAGGACAGAGCCTCCCCAACGCCATGACAGTGCCCGAGAGGAAAACTAAGCGCTTTGCACACCTCCTCCCCCGCCGAACTCGGGCCCCTTTGCCTGCCTGCCTGCCCGGCCAGCCGGCCACCGGTTCGTTGCCCACCCCACCCCCCACGGCGCCCGCTTCGCCTCGCCCGGCAGCCCCCGAGTTCATTCATCAGCTGCCCCTGGGCGGGCTAGGGCGCACCCCTCCCCCTTGAGCCCCTGGGCTAGGCGCACGGCGCGCCAATAAAAAGTTCAGAGCCCAACTTACCTAAAATGGCTCCTCCAGCAGCCAAAATACAAACAGCTATTATTTGGTGAAGTTTAGCCCAGACACCCTGCAAGGACAGCCTAGCCTGGCCCCGGCACGCCCCCGCGCCGCGGCGACTGGCCACCGGCAGCCCCCTCCGCGCCTGCCATTGGAGAGGCAGCCCGTCAGCCAAGCGCAGCCCCGCTCCAAGCTTGGCTGCAGCGCGCTTATTGCGAGCTCCATTGTGCTCCTATTTGCATTGATGTGATCGCTGCCGGGATTGGCTGAGGCGGGGACCGTGCAATTCCCTCAGCCCCCCCCGCGCCCCGCACTCCCCAATAATAATTCCTTGAAGCCTCCGCAGCCTTGGCTCTTCTCTTACTTGCTCCTCGCCCCGTTCCCCGTGTGCCAGCTCCGTTACCCAAGGCAACTGTGGATGCAACTTTTCCAACGGCTGGCAGGTTGGGCGAGAGCGAGTCTATTCCCCTCATGTCCTCCAATCAAGGGTTTTTTTACTTACTTGAGCCAGCATTAAAGGCGAAGAAGAAGGGAGGGGAAAAGAAGAGGGGGGAATCTTCCCCCCTCCCTTTGCATTCCACGTCTTTGCTCGCTTTTCATTTCCCGGATGTGAAATTTCCTGCATTTAAAGCTCTGTGTCTGGAGCTGGAAAGGAGTACCTCCGAGGAAGACGCTGCAGCAGGTCCTTATCTTTCCCCCTTGTCTGGGAAAACGGAGAGATGGAGCTAAGATTCCGGATGATGTCAAGTTTCTTTGATATTTAAGCTCAGGGAGAGGACGCACTATATAGGTTATTCCTTAGCACAGCGGTTTTCTTTTTCTGTCTTTCACACACACACAAACACATAAATAAATTATATTGACTAATGACTGCAACGAGAGTTAATAAAAACCTATTCTGAAGACTACTCTTGCTAATTGACTTCAGTGTTGTTTAATTGCTGACAACTAAGATGTGCAATTAAAATGGGAGTGTCAACACACACACACACACACACACACACACACACACACACACACACACA
>JAHTLZ010000129.1:75298529-75311692 GCA_023846285.1 Phrynocephalus versicolor | reverse complement strand
ACACACACACACACACACACACACACACACACACACACACACACACAAACTGTATAATCAAAACAAGTTGAAATATGAAATACAGTAATTCATCCAAAAGATACCTTGAACCTAAACCTAATTCTGTTATCCCTATCTTACCCTGACATGACTCCACCATTGTTCTCTGCAAAATAGGACCAAACTGTTAGAACATACTGTAAGTAGGCTCTAACCTGCATAGAGAGAAAGGCATGTCCAGTGCCCATGTCAACCACTATTTACCACAGGGACTGCTCAGCACACCAACACTGCCATATGACAAACATGAGTGAACTCACTGTTTCAGATATACATTGTGCACTGTCACACTTCTGTCTGGCACCAAAGGCTGGAAATTCTAACTGGCACCTTTTCCTGGAAGTAGCAATACATTAATAATAAATAATTTTAACAATGGCACCCAGAGAGGACAACCTTCTCCCATTGACCAACAGTACAGCTAGCCCATGTGGAACATGGCTGGTGGGCAAACACGGACTTCTGCAGAAGTCTATTCAACTGAGTTGAATGCTAGTTTGGTTACATAAATTGCCAGCAATAAAATTTCAGATAAATTGAACTACTGTGCAAATCTGTACCTTCTCCAACCTCACTATTCAATATATGTTTCCTGGAAGAGAAAAACCGTGCAGTAGATTATTATTTTCAAAATCAAGTTTACAACATGTGTTTGAATGTGCATATAATACTAGACTACTTATTTGTGTCACATCCTGTTTTGTGCTTCCATTTGCTTTTTATAATTATTCTTTAAAAAGCCAAGCAAAGTGTTCTCCTTATATACCACCCCATAACACTTCAAATAGTCTCCAGGCAGTTTACAGTTTAATTATTGTATGTAGGCTACACACACACACACACACACACACACACACACACACACACACACCGCAAGCTGGGTATCATTTTACCAACCTCAGAAGGATGGAAGACTGAGTCAACCATGAGCCTTCTACCTGGGATTGAACCCCAGGTTGTGAGCACAGTTTTACCTACAGTACAGGCATTTAACCATTGCACCACAGGAACCATTTTCATCTTACATACTATTATTTCTTCTCCCTTTTTCTTGCTCCTTATGATTTCCCAACATATTACCTTCAGTCATTTGTCTTCCTATCTTGGACCTTGTGGTCAAGTGGGATAACTAACTATGCTCACAGAATGCTTAAAGATTCTCTTCAGGACACCTAATTTGGCCTACATTTTTTCATATTGTGTTTATAGCTGTGATCAAAGAAAGGTTGAGAATGGGTAGTCTACAGGAAATGTTCTTGTTCTCACCACCATTTATGTTAGGCATTTTGATACCTTGAAAATTTGTTGGGAAACAGCCCTGACAATTGCTTTATTGGTAGGTAAGAAATTGTTAACTAATAAAAAAGGAGTCAGCTTCTTGGATTTTTCTCTGCTTGGTGTCTCTTTGTGAATGGTAGCAAGTACATTAATCACTGACAAGGGTGTCAACAATTAGGAAAAACAACAGAGATAGCAGTGTGGTCCTTTTCACAATTCAAAAGTAGAAGTACCTTTATTTAGACTACTAAAAATCAAGCATTCAATAAAAGTTTTCATGAAGAAAATTCACTTCATCAGTCGTGAATGAACGTCTCAGAATGGTCATGTCAGAAGAAATCCACCAGGCACACTGCTTATTATTATTTTACTCCTGTTGCCATTTGGTGGGAATTTTCCACTCAGCCTCCAGGATAGGAGATAATCCCAGAATGAGTTCCCCTGAATATTGAATTTTGGATCAATATTGAGGCTGCCATTTTCTATGTCGCGTTTGCCATCATTTTTTTCTTGTTGGTAACACAGGCACAATATTGTGCAGTAATATCAGGACATTTCCTGGCATTTTTGAATTATGGATACAAAAGCACAATATTGCATATTCATAAACTGGAGGGTTGCTGTTGTTTTTTAAGAATTGGCATTTTAAAATTGATGCTTAAATATACAAGTTACACACACATTCCAACAACTTCGTTCATGCAAAATTACCCAGAGAGGACAGCTTAATATGAGATGTTGTTGATTTGCAAGATCTGAACGGAGCTTTAATGACAGGATATTTATGAGGTCATTAACTCTTATACATCAGAAGTGATTTGATGACACAACACATTTGGAAAAAGAGGAAGGAGAAGGAGAAGGAGAAAAAGAAGAAGATGGTTATGATGATGACTACCAGGAAATCATATAGGGACAACATGGGTGGAATGGAGACCACCAAGAGACTAGGCACCAAAGATCTGCAAACATCAAGTAAAACATCACCACCCACAAAGCAAAAAACAGAATTTCACAGCCTAAACAATTTAATTTGCTCTCTTTTTTAAAATTTTAATACATTTTTAAAAATATTTTTATATCTGTATTTTTAATTCTATTTTTGTTTCCATTATATTTCCTCTTCCTTGAAAATTCATTCTGTTTCTGTGATATTTTTGTCTGCATATCTATGAATGTCTTCAATTCTTAAAAAAAAAAAACCCTCCAGTTTATGAATGTGGGATGTGGCGCTTCTGTATCCACAATTCAACATTCCAGGAAATAGAATGCACAATATCATGCCCACAGTACCAGCAGGAAAAGCTTTACATAATAAAGGGCATTCTGAATGTTGACCAAGCCCATGTCAGCAGTCAAGATAGTCTGCAGAATACCTTCTTGTGGTCAGTGGTGTTAACAAAGTGACATCAGCAAGCTAATATCCTAAAATCCTAAAAATATTTTTAAAATTAGTTAACCACTTCTCACTTAAATTCTCACCAATGCAGTTTATTATTCATGCAGTTTATTATTCTAATAATTTATGAGTATGGACAGATATTTTTTAATATGTTACTGAAAAACATAGCAGTTGCGCTGAATGAACTATTTCCCATATCCGTTTAAAATACAGTATATGCAGAGTTTGATCTGATTTCCATAATGTTCCTATAATATTACTATTTAAATGTTTACTGTTAATAGTGTTATTGTTATGTTGCATGCTATCAAGTCACTTCTGACTTTGGTAATGACACAGCCCTCTCCCATATGCTGAGGTCAAAACTGCCTTTTTCTTGTCACTTGACTATTTAGGTAATGTTCTCTTTAAATAACCACAGAAATAATCATGATTTGTTTAATAATTTTCACGTATGGAGGTAAGCGGAACACGTATTTATTTTCTTTCTCTTTTGTTGGCACCAGCCTTTAGTTGCTCCTATGCCTTTACATTTGCCCTTCACACAGGTCTTTATAACAGCCCTTACATAACTAACCCTCAAGTATTGAGCTTCACATCATTCAGCTTGAATTAATTTAATCAGGTTTTATTAAAGTAACAGTGTCCAAAACATGTTACGTATTCCTAGTCTTTAAATTCATCATGAACCTTTTTCACTCTCTTTATAAATTCTCTCCCCTTCAAGCTCTCAACTGTCTCATTAAAAACTATCATGTCAGTTCAGTGCTATTTCACTTGCTAAACATTAAAAATAAATCTGAATGCCAAGCAGAAGTGACTTTTCAATGCAGGATTTCTTTTATGAAGATTGCTCCTGGCAAAGGGATATTTTCTGGTGCAATCAGATGAAATTAGGAGAAAACTATCAAATATACTTCCTTGAGCTCATTTGAGGAAAGGAAGGATACAAATGTAACAAACAAACAAACAAACATAATAATAATAATAATAATAATAATAATAATAATAATAATAATAATAATAATAATAATAATAATAATAATAATAATAATAATAAGAATAATAATAATAATAATAATAATAATAATAATAATAATAATAATAATAATAATAATAATATAGGATTATGCTCAATTTCTTGGGATCAGCTGACAGCCATAGGAGAGTATGCTGACAAAGGTCAATGTAATGGTTACCATATTGAGTTTCAATTGTAAAGGCTTAAGATGGTATTAGAAAAGAGAAGAGAAGAAAACAATATGTTTGCATCCATCATAAAACCACTATCTAAAGATTCTTCAGCAAGAAACACCTTATTTAAGGATGTGATTAGAGGTTTGTCCCAGGTTTGTAAACCTCCCTGTGCTATACTTTAGCATGTAAATCACTGTTGCTGTTCACACAAAAGTAGTAGCCCTACTGCTGAACCAAAAAGGCCCAGCATGGGCATGGATTGGTATCAGACTCGAGCAATTCCCTGTACATCATACTGGGCCATACCATAGGCAGTCCAAAATGTGTGCTCTGTGCCCAGGATACAACCCTATGACTGGTCCAAGATAAACTGTACTTGAGTGGAGATTTCAATTCCTGAGTTCCAATCTAGCACACTAAATGACACACTACACTCTTGCTTACATACAGATATGGGCCATCAATACAACATTCTGCATGTTTGGAATCTCCTTAAGGGAATGGCTATGGGAACAGTGATAGTGATCACCAGTACTGTACTTCAAATTTTACAAGTGATAGAGCAACTTTTATAGGTAAAACTGAGAAATGGCTACAAACACTTATCTGTCGTTTGATCAACAAGGTTCCTCATATAGATATCATGTTCAAATGATGACAAAGGAAAAGCAAAATACTGCAACAAGAGTGAGATTTTGGAAACAGCTGAATCAAATATAAAGGCAGTACTATGAAACAAAATATTTCCAGTTCTAACGTTACACTTATCACATTCCACCAATGCTGTGAAAAATCTAAAAATACAACAGCAATGGAAACTCGTCTAGCACTCCCTGTATGAGGTGGATCAGTGGTTAACAAAAACAGTGTGTGATATTCTTCTGTATTATTGACGGTACAATGGAAACACAGTATTAGAACTGTATGCTTTCTGTGGTGGTGGGGGAAACTCTGTGGATACCTGTTCATTCTTCTCTTGCAGTGGGAACAAAGATGCGACACTCTCCCTGGTGCAGGATCTGCCTGACATCATTCCTCAGAGTTCTTCTCTTCTTCCTCAGTGGATCTTTCCTCATCCTTCACAGCTTTCAGGGCTGTTGACAGTATCAAGAAGCCTGGCAGCCTTTCTTTACTCCTGTCCTTCCCTGTTCTCCCCAATATGAGGGATGGTGGCCAAACTTAGGGTTCTTCTGCTTAGTCCTGTCTCCCTTGGGAACCTTTCACTGCACCAAGGCCTCCCTCCACAGGTCCTCTTTATGGATATAGTCCCATTTCCTTGGGGCCTTAGGAACTTCTTCTGGGGAAGCTTCAGTCTAGTAAGTTCCTGAGCACTCCTCCACAGTGTCACCCTACTCCCTTTTGTCAAGATCTTCCTCTCAGGCTTTCTTTGCCAAGGCTCCATCTTTGTGGAATCAGCTCCTGGAGGCGCTTCACTTGACCCCCTCATTTTCCCTCATATTCATTACCACAAGGCATGTACAGTATACTCATGTTTGACAGCTACCCCACAAACTATAGAAATCCTATAGTATTTAAGAGGCAATTGAAGACATTGTTCTTAAGGGAGCCCTTCGAGTCTGACTTGAAGTATCTTAGAACTCCATCCAGCCGTTTGTTATTTGCATTTTTGTTCTCATTTTCAGTTTCGTGTAGTTTTACTAATGGTTTGATGCCTTCTATTTTTGTGTGGTTAGACTGTTTATAGTTTTATTATGTTGATTGTGTATTGTTAACTGCCCAGAGTAGTCCTGCAAATAAATAAATAATAAATAAATACATGCAATTTCTGCCCATCCCTAATGACCCCCCCCCAATTCCTTAGCCATATCATATTTTCTAACAAATGGGCACAATTTAAATTGTGGAAAGATTCTGATTTATAATGATTAACAGATTTGCATAATAGTTATTGCCCCCAAATTAGGGAAGCAACTGCTTAAATCAAACAAAAGCACCCTCTTTGTTTCAAATATTTTAGGTGGTTCATTTTTCTTCCCCTTTAGTAGGAAATGTAATAAAAGTTACTAAACATTTAGCTGGATTTGAAACATTTCTGCTAGTCCCAAAAATCTAGCACTGCCTGATATTAAAACTATATATGAAATATGGCTTTAAATTAGGTCCCAAAATGGTTTGGGAAAGCAATATGGGGGCTGACCATACTAGATTTTAAATGGCAGACTTTATAGAACAAAGCTCCTCTCAGATCAATCTCTTCCAAATTTAAGGAGCATTCTTTTAAGCTTCGGCACAGCTTGTATTTTTCACCACTCCATTTAAGTTATATCAATATAGATGTCAATTCATCCTGTTGGGGGAAATAAGTGGATGAGTGGATATTGTTACACCTACTTTATGTCTGTGAAGATTCTCAGTCATCCTGGTGAGTTTATTTGGAAGTCGAGTCATGGCAACTGGACTTCTTTTCCTTGAGAGATTGAAACGTTTCACTGCTCATCCAAGCAGCTTCATTTTGATCTAGAGTTTTTATGGACAAAGAATTAATCACAGGGTGAAAAATTATAAGGTCACCAAATCTAGCTCTTCTTCTGTCCTTATTTTCAAGCAAGAATGAACAGTTAATTCATAAACAGTTGGTTATATTTTTCTATATAGCAGTACATTTGGAAATTGCCACAAACTAAAAGGGAACTTGAAATTTATTCATACATGCATGGAGAAACCAAATATGGGATATTGCCCTCAAGGGAAAATTAACGTACCAGCTCAAATTACTTAAACAACCACATTCCCAGGATGACATTTTCAATACATGATTTCCTTTTAATTTTTATGTTAATAAAAATAACAAGACTTCTTTTCTGCCAGTCTCACATGCCAATCTTTGACATTCTAATCTAATGCAGATTACAATGGTATGAATGCACTATATTAAATTCTACGTTTCCAGTGAAATACCTTTACTATTATGTTGTTGTTTCCATGTTCTTTCAATAAATTTTTTTAAAAAGAAAATGTATTTTTTGTTTACAGAGTTTGAAAACATGCACGAGCCAATCCTGCTATTTTTCAGCAGAAAAATGTTGGTAATCAAATCTATTCCTAGATTATGAACAGAGAGAGCCTATGGGCTTTTATTTGACCTTCAATTCATTTTAAGCACTCTTACAAGCAAGCAAAATGGTGATGATAATGATTATGCCAAGCACCATGATGGATAAACTTCCATTGACAGTTATAAAGGGTGAAAATATTAACATAGTTGTATTGATCGGCCTGTTCTCATGAATAAACTTGTACTTTAACATCTTTTAAAGAATAAATTGGTTATACGGTTTCAAATACATGAGATGTGATGCTCCAGACATTGACTAGTAGGTCAGACTATGACAAAATTTATGAAGTCTAAATCCTAGGAACTAAAATTTTAAGTAAAAAATGAACAAAAAAATAAGTGTTGTAGTATTATATGGGGCAGGAGCAGGCTTGCTTAAAAAAAAGATGTATGGGCCTGGTTCAGGAAAATATGTGAGGATGTTTTATTGTAAGGACCGTGACAGAACAACTAAAGCCCCCAACTGATCTCAGTGGATTTTTCTCTCTAACCTTCTATGCTAGGGAACAAGCAGCAAGACTGTGGGTCTTCGCTCAGGTCTATAGAGGAATTAATGTCACTGGTTTTAGTTGCCTGTGCTACTTGTGGCAGCTACACCACAGACTGACCACATACCTTGTGACACCAAAAATAAGTCTCATTAAATCACAATTAGTCGGCCTTTTCAGACAGCATTCAGTTGGAATACATAATATTCTGTGTAACGGTTTAGCATCTTACAAGCAAGCAAGTGTACAAATAAATCAAAACATAAAACTTAACCACAGTTTTGATTTTGAATTTAGAATGGTGATGCCCTACATATGGCCAGAAGGGTATGAAAAACAGATTGCATTTCCCATTTAGGATATTGACAAAATTCCACGGGTTTGATGTTCTCCAAACCCTGGGTACATCAGGTAATACAGTATTCAGAATTCAGCCGTGAACTACTGGGAAATAATAAATGCAATGCTTGTTTGTGGAAGAGCACTGGGGATCTGAGATATCAAATTAATATTCAATCTACACATATCTTAAGTCAGTACAGATGTCTTAAGCTTTCCGCACAATCTTTTTTATTTATTCATTTATTTATTAAATTATTTATTTATTTATTTATTACTAAGCTTGTATCCCGCCCATCTTTCCGAAGGAACTCTGGGCGGCTTCCAATGGACAGACCAAGCAATGGTCGTCAACACAAAATACAGTAAAAACAATTATAATTGTTTATATATATATATATATATATATACACTAGCTGCACGGCTACTCTGGGCAATTTACAAGGTTGAACGAATATCAATCAAGATACACAATAAATAAACAATCCAATAATACAAACATAATAAGTAATAAAACAATATAGATCAGGGCATCAAACAGGAACAAGACGGCCTAAAAACAAACAAAACAAAGTGCATAAACAGCTAATTCTTAATATCTTATATTAATATCCAGGGAAAGCCTTTTTAAATAGCCCTGTCTTTAGATGTTTCTTAAAGACCAGGACAAATCTCAGGGGGAAGTTGATTCCAGAGGCGAGGGGCTGCTACTGAGAACGCTGGATTTCTTGTCAAAGATTTACAAGCCTCCTTCAGCGATGGCACCCTCAGATGCCCTGCCTGAGATGATTGGTTGTTATGGGGAGTACTGTATTTTGTGGCAGGAGCCCTTCTCTGCATCTATGCCTGTTTATATGGTCTTTTGTACTGAATACCATTTATACAGCAACTTTCCAAGAGGCTCTATATGGCAATGCCATCTAAATTCGCAAGTAAAGACAAACTCTTAAATTTCATTTTGGCTCTTATCCAACATCCTCAATGTCTGAAAAACAGGGAGTTAATTTTGCCTGACATTACACAGTATGGTATGTCTAAATAGCTGGTCTTTTGCCCTCTGCTACAGTATATCCACATCGTAATGTAGTTCCCAGTCAAAGAACCAGAGAATCAGGCTGTCTTGAGAGCCTATGCTCATTTACAGTACTTAAGGGCATGTACCTCTGAGTGGACCCTAACTCTGAATAAACACACATAGACTGCATTAAAATGTGTTAATTTGTGTTTGCTGTTGTGGATTACTTATATTAAAACAGCCAAATAACAAAAGGTCTATCACTCTCTATGAGTTCTAACCTGAAGATGCAATATTTAATTTGGTTCTATTAACATTAACACACATTACAACCAGAATGGTTTCTGCAATTTCTTTGAACAGGAGATTCTGGCTCCTACAGTTGCCTTGGAAGTACAAAGCTGCATGTATGCTTTGACAATTTCTGAGCAGCCAGCCACAGCGGCAGCTGCTGCTGCGGCTGCTGCTGCCTTCTCCTAAGCATTCCTGCCAGAGAGAGGAATTTGATGGAAAGAGAGGGGGAGGGGCAGGAGCTTTTAAACACCCCTTTCTATTCTCTGCTGATCTTCCAGTCCAGATGTTCCTTTGTTAGAAACCTCCATACACCAAGAATTCATTAAGCAATTACTGCTTAAAGAAAGAAAGAAAGACACCAAAGTCACAAGAGTATCAATTAGCGCCAGCTTGTTGGAGCTAACCCGATGGGAACAAACTTGTTCCTTTCTACCTGGACTGGCTTGTGCCTAGAGAGAAGGAACTTTTGGGCATCGTGCAGGAGCACATACAGTCTCAGGGTTAAGTCCAAAGGAAACAAAAACATTGTGAGGGGTGGTGGTGTGTGGAAGGGAGGAAGAGTGACTGCTACAATGACAAGAAGGTTTGAGTTGGGTTGATTGGGGTGGTGGGGGAATGGCCTGCATTTTAAAAAAAAGACCCTTTAATTGGAGAATATGGCACTACTACAAAATATGTGCGAAATCTGCACAATAAGAACATAAGAACATAAGAAGAGCCTGCTGGATCAGGCCAAAGGCCCATTGAGTCCAGCTTCCTGTATCTCACAGTGGCCCCACCAAATGCATCTGGGAGTACACAAGACTAGATATCTGTCTCCTAATACCACTCCACTGCATCGGGCCCTTGTATAGTCCTACAACGCTGTATGGTTGATTCCGAAGATGATAACATGCTGTAGTTTACACTAGATTTTTGGCCAATGAGAACCTATAAGGCCATTGACTTCTGGATATTATTTCCTCAGCCTTGCCTCTTCCTCACCTTCCACCTGAAATCACACCTAGCAACTGGTAACACCTCCCTTGTCCACTTCCTGAAACAAGAGGAAATCGGAGGGTACTGAATGATTATTTTTTTTAAACTGCAGTAGGAATTAGTTCCACAATAGGAAATGAAGTTCAAAGATCCATTTTACAACCACTAACAGTTTTTAGGCTTCAGGCACACACCTTATTTGTGAGAATACTGTATTCACACACTTGCCTTAACTGCTATTCTCAACTTGTAGCTCAAATATCGCCACCATGCTGTCATGTACAAAGGGAACAAGAGATCCATGAAGCACAGTATTTCATGGTCTAAATATCATTCTCCACAGATTTGGGTGAAGATTTGTCCTGCTCCATCACTGGATGATGTTTTTCACTATTAGATAATGTGTTTTATCTAATAACGGTGGAGATCTGAACAGTGGACTTTTCCAGCCCTCCTCAGAGCAAATTCAAAAGCTCTTCTGGAAGTGATGAATGAATATGCTGAAATGACAGGACTGAAGATAAATAACAAAGAGACGCAAACATTATACTGATTTCTGAGCAAGCTTCTACGATTTTTTATTAATCTCAACTGCCCTCTTTCATAGGCCAGATCCAAATATACTAGAAATTTTGGATAGTCTTATTTGCATCACAGAAAAGGAAATCAAGATCAGAAAGCAGAGGACAACAGAGAGCTCTGATTTGTATAAAACTGCATGTGCTGAGTTGTATGTAGAGAAGCAAAATTAAAAATGATCTTTATAATTGAAACAGATGTGTAGTGCAATTCATTTGAGAGATGAAGTCTGTGACCAGAGAGCCTGTGTGGCTGCTGCCTCTAGGCTAAGGGCTAATTGTGGGTAGGCAATTTTAAGGTCCTGATTTCCCTCCCCATGGTTCTGTAACTTTTAAAAGAGCTGGGACCATACAAACCTTCAAATGGTGGGCATTTTCAAAATGAGGATGGTCCCTGGGCAGCCCTTCAAACAAACAGCTATAAAGGACATAACATAGTGTATGTTTACTTTCCTGCAGCCACTGTTGAACTACATTTTTAGCAACTGTCTAATTATTTTCACTAACTGCATGAACCTACCCAGCAATTAAGATCAAGCCAGGGGGCCCTCTTGAAAGAGCCATCCCTCAAGGAGGTAAGAGGGATGGCTTGCAGACATAGGGCCTTCTCGGCAGCTGCCCCCAAGCTATGGAATGCCCTCCCAAGTGAGATCCGCCTGGCGCCAACACTGATGACATTTCGGCGCCAGGTAAAAACCTTCCTGTTCCAGAAGTTTTTTAATTGATACAATTTAGATTGTGGGTCTTCTGATGGCAATTTTAGTGTGATGATTTTAGTATAAGGTTTTTATTATTGTTTTAATTATTTATTGTTGTTTGATGTTTTTAACTGTTTTAATTCTTTGATTGGAAGCAGCCCAGAGACCTTTGGGTAGTGGGCAGCATATAAGTTGTAAAAATAAATAAATAAATAAATAAATAAATAAATAAATAAATAAATAAATAAATAAATAAATAAATACAAATAGTTTCTCACTTACTAAAAGCAAATAAAGCATATACTTTGTGTTTGTAAACAAACAAACAAATAAACAAACATACACACTCTATCTGCTTGCACTTCTGTTTGTATCTGGAGCTTCTCATCCTAATAGTGAGGATAGGTCTGTAAAGATTCTCAGTCATCCAGGTGGGGTTATCTGGAAGTTGAGTCACGGCAACTGGACTTATTTTCTTGTGAGATTTAAACTTCACTACTCATCCAAGCAACTTTGTGGTAAGCAGATAGTGGTGTGAGGCCTCCAATTTATAGTTCACCTTGATTTCATATCACCCTGGTCTAAATAGGTTTATTAGGTGGACAGTGGCCTGAACAGGCTCATTAGGTGGGCAGTAGCCTTAAGATGCTAATTAGATAGGTGGGATTTTCATGCACCTCAGGCCATTGTACATCTAAGTCCAGTTACCATGACTCAACTTCCAGATAATAGTGAAAATAGTGTATGGATGGATTTTGGGAAGTGTAGTCTATTAAGGTAACTTTTCCAGGCTCTGGTGCTCCAGGTAAACCTTGAAAGTGTGTGATGTAGCAAATTATGCCTCTAACCCATGATTTTTGGCTTTATCTTTCACATATACAAATATGTTTGATAGAAATTTTTGCCAATATGTTGCCTTATTCCTCCTGCATGTGTTGGGAATTTGTACTTGAAAAAATAAATTTCCAGGTGGTGCTGCAGAAAGAAAAGTTTTTATAAAAGAAGTTGTTAGGTTTTTTTCTCTTTTCTTTTGTTTCAAACTTTGATTCAAAGTACAATGTGTGGCTAAGCTCCTCCCTGACAGAAAGCAAGAAAGTCTGATAGCAATTGAATTAAGATGGGTATCACCCTAGTCTCAATAGGATCAGATAGACTGTGGTGAAGAACCATTGTCCCTCCACATAATTTGTTATACTATGATTTTCATCCTCATAGATCATTAGCTATGCTGTGTGCGGCTGATTGGAATCCAAATCTAGCAACATCTGGAGGATGTGCTGAAATAGATGTTCATAGTTTCATGTACCCTGATCCTGGACTCCATTCTGAATCTGAAGATGTTGTTAGATGATAATCACCTGATTTAAGTTTCCCAACACTATGTTTTTCTGAAGAAACATGTTCTTGCACAGGAAGTAAAATGTGAGTCTACTGAGTAATGGTGAGCGGTGATACTTGTTTTAGCAGGTGCTGTAAATCCACTCTGGGTTTCAGGTAACCTAGCTAGTGGCTGTGGTAGTTGGTTGTAACACCCCCTATTGTTGTCTTGGCCTGACTCTTTCTCTGTCAACAGTTTTAAACTCCCCATAGAGATGCAGCCATTCATCTAAAAAAGTGTGCTTAGACACATGAAATCTTAGGGAAAAAATAAACAGGACTTTTGTTTTTTCCTTCTTTTAGGTTGCATTTCATAGGGGACAACCAAAGTGCTTGTGCAATACTTTGCATAATGCTGGTAAAGTACAGAGTAAAATATAGAG
>JAHTLZ010000129.1:75265661-75298519 GCA_023846285.1 Phrynocephalus versicolor | reverse complement strand
TCCATTGTTCTTCTGGGTTCGGACACTGCTTTGCTGAAGGCCCACTTTGGATATCCACAGGCCTTAAGTGCTGTCTTCAGGTGCCTGTCTTCCTTCTTCTTGGCTTCTGTGGAGCTAGGGATCTTCTCTGCTCTGAGGTGGGCGTTAAAGAGTAAGTACTGCTCTGGGTGGGTAGGACTTTTATGCACCCCAGGCTATTGTACATCTAATGAGCCTATTCAGGCCAATGTCTATTTAAGAAGCCTATTCAGGACATTGTCCACCTAATGAGCCTATTCAAACCAGGGTGATGTGAAAGTGAACTATAAATTGGAGGTCTCTCCACTAAATTCCCTCAGACTGATTAAGCTGCTTGGATGAGCAGTAAAATGTTTTGTTCTCTCAAGAAAAAAAGTCCAGTTGCCATGACTCAACTTCAGGCAAGCTTTCCCTGAGTGATGGACTACCTATTATGTGCCTTTTATATGAATCTATATGATCACAAAGACTTTGTATTTATAACCACTTATAGCCTTGTGTGATTGCATTGACACTATGTTTTCAATGTTAGTTTCCATCACTCATAACTTAGAATTTTACTCTCTTTTTAACTGTGCATGTTTTCTTGTACCTTTAATGTAGTGTTGTCTTTTAATGCTGTAAGATGTCCCTCAATTCCCCGTTCTCAATACTTGAACATGTCTTAATTGTAATGGACTGTATATTGTCCCTCATTACTGTAAGCCGCCTTGGGTCCTTTTCCAAGCAGAAAGGTGGGGTAAATATACTCTAAAATAAAAATAAATAAATAAACTTCCAGATGACCTTTGCTAACAGCCCTGTTCCTGAATGCTACTGTCCTAGGCCATTATGGGTCAGTCTAAAATATTCCACTCTTGGGCAACATGCTGCAGTGTACTGTAGCGTTTCAGCTCTAGAGCCTTCTAAATTAGATGGATTATCTAAACCATTTCAGTCTGGCATCAGGCCTGGCTATAAAACAGAGACTGCTTTGCTTGGGCTGGCAGCCAATCTATGCTCGGAACAAGACAGGGCTTGCGTGTCGCTATTGGTTCTACTGAATTCAGAGTGGTTTACAGATCAATGCCATTGACAATGGTACCTTTCTGTGTCATCTCTCCCGAATGGATTTGGAAGTGTTGTTTTGTAATGATTACATTCCTTCCTGGAGAAATGAGCTCACAGAAGGGTGAAGGGAGACTCTCAACATCCTGGCCATGGCCCTGTGGGTTCCCATGGGGGGTCTGTTCCGTACCCTGTGCTGTTACGTATACATCATTACTATCTAATTATATATAAAACTCTGGGGAAAATAATATGAATGAATATTCTATCTATATAAATGAATATATCCACAAATTTATATACAGTATATGGTTTCCTAATTTCAAGGGAAGTATTTCAGTCCTAAATCAGTATCTGGGATTAGTAATGGACTGGATGAAGGTAAATAAACTAAAGCTCAGTCTAGACACTACTGAATCCTGGTCATTTGAAAGGCAGGTCAGGTAACTGTGCTAGGTCGGATTAGGCTCTCCACGAAAACGTAGGTTCACAAGTTGAGACTGCTTATGAATTCCACCCTGGATGACCAAATCACACCAGCAGAAAGGAATACATAGTAAAAACTAGTGCACTCTGTACACCCCTGTTCCTTGGACATTTCATTTGGATTACTGTAATATGTATTACACGAGGCTGTATTTGGAAAGTTATATGGGAACTTCAACAGGCCCAGGATGCAGGGTGTAGAATGGAGGCAGTTACAGGGGGAACAGACATTTCTTGTTATAATAGTCTCATTGGCTACCAGCCAATTTCTGGACAAAATTCATATGCTGTTTTTCTCCTTTAAATATTTCAACAACTTGTATCCAGGCTATGTGACAAACTGCATCTCCCTGCATCAGCTCCCCTGGGTTCTGAGATCCTCAAGGGTGGCCTTTGTTATTTGGAGGACCTCTGTAAGGAGGTGAGTGTACCATCAGAAACATGCACTGTTTCTCATTATTCATCCACGACACTTCAGATGGCTTGGCCTCACCCATCTTGAATGTTGATTTGATCATACTGAGGGCAAATTTTTGTTTGGCCTTATTTATCTTGTTTCAAAAAACAGGTCTGACTAGAAGCTAATTGTTAGAAAAATATGTGCATGCTTCCAGGGAAACAAAGCCTGTCTTAAAACAAGTTTACCTTTCTTGAAGAGCATAGGCTGTCCTCAGCTGTAACTCCGTCCATGTTTTTTTGGATCCAAGGTCATCTGCTAAGTGTTACATTCTACTGTCAGACATGTCCTTTACTACAGAAGAATTCTAAAACATTTATTTCCTTAGAAGTGTCTTCACAAAAACTATGGTGCTATCTACTGGCAATGTACAATACTGCATAATACACTGATATTTTGCAAACTGTCATGTGGTACCACTAGTTGAGCGTCCTCAAGTACCAGGAAGATTTATCTAGTGCTTATACGGATTCTCAATTGCAACTTCTTATGCGTGTGTAATAATACTGATTGGCTGGATAATATTCACTGACAATTCCCAGAGTGACAAATCTGAACAGGTGCTTTAAGGAAAACCTTCCAAATATACATCTGAGAATGCTCTTTGTCTGCATTTCATCACACAGAATGTGCTGGTGCTGCTAATTAAGTACAATTTCTGCTTTTCTAAAACATATAAAAAGGCATGCCCAATGACACTGCTACCTGCAAATATGCTATTTTAGTCTGCATAGTATTGCAGCAACTAGCCTACCAAGATGGAATCCTTTTAAAAGGTGTGAGATGCTCTTAGGAATCAATTCAAGTCTCCAGTTTACACTGTATTATAGGTATTAAGGCTGTAGAAATAACTTTGTATTATTTATTTAAAAAACTGAGAACCATATACCTTTGGGAAAGACCAAACAAACCTCTTAAAAACTGGCGTATGTTCCATTACTACTTTCAAAGATAATGCAGGGACAGAATTATTGCTTAATAATGTGACAGAAGACTCCTCAATATTATGGGTTGTTACCAATAGCCCATTAAAAATAATGCTAGACTAGAAGGAAGCTGTCTCCCCCCCCCCCAATATCTGAATGCAAGAGAAGGACCATTGTGGGGGGGGGGAATGAAGCATGCAGCAGTCAAATGCCCCATTTCTTCATGCTATTTATAGCTATCTACGTCATTGCTGTAGACAATTTGATTCACTTGTGGCCCATTCTCGACATATCTGCGTCCCAGCATGGGCTGTAGTCATTCTTGTACAGTGGACCCTCATATAACAAACAGTTTGTATAACATAAAATCTGTACAACATAGAGCCTTTTCACACTGGATCATGGTTGACTCAGCCCTCCATCCTTCCCAGGTCAGTAAATTGAGTACCCAGCTCTTTGGGTACTCTCCCCCTTCAGGCAATGTTATGTGTATTTATACTGTAAACTGCCAAGGAAAGTGCTTTTTGCTTTGCTTTCGCTCTTGGGATCCTTATATTTCCAATAGAAAGAAACATATTTCAACATTTCCACTGTTATACTATCTTTTAAAGCAGGGGTGTCCAAACGTTTTGCAAGGAGGTCAACATGTGTGGGGGCTGACCATTGAGCCTCAAGGGGGGAGAAACGGTGTGGCCCATGCGCATCTGCGACAGCCACAAATGCTCCAGTTTCAAGACCCCCAAGGGCCCAAGACACACCGCTGCTCTCATATGCTGCCCTCCTTTGCAAGGAAGATGCTGCAGCAACAGAGCCAGGAGCGGGTAGGCAGGGTGGGTGTCTGAGGGGATGGGTGGAGGCAGGGAGGGCAGGCAAACCATAAAACAAGTGCAAGCTGGGGAGGGGCCAGTGGGGATGAGTGACAGGCCGAGCTGGCAGGGAGAAGAGGCTGAGGGCCACTCAACATTTTAAAACAGGCCGCATTTGGACATGCCTGTCTTAAAGTTTAGTGATTTAGGACTTCATTCTTTCTAGTCTTCCTCCTTTGGTTATCTGTAACAGGCTCACAGAATTATTTTTCCCCCTTTTGTTTTTGTTTCCCATCTTATAGAGGACTCTCTCTCTCTCTCTCTCTCTTTCTCTCTCTCTCTGTATAAACCTCTAGAGCAGCTGCTGGGAAAGATGGGAGAAATAAAGTCTCCTTGTACAAGCAGGCACTAGCATAATGTTAGATTTCAGCCACTGCCAGTACTTTGTGCTCTGTTACTTCTGAATATATTCCCTAAATTCCAATAATTTGTCTTCACTTACTAGATTTCACATCTACCTGTTAAAATCATATTTGGATTCCTATATTACCAGAGCAATCCCATCTCTTAGTACATCCATATAGGATTCTACCAGTCATAACTAGCCATTTTGTCTCCTCAATCAAGCAGCACAAAATGGACACCTAAAACTACTTTATAATTCAGAATGGGAAAATACCCTGTCAGCATCATCCCTCTTTCATAGGCGATCCGCAGCACTGTTAGAGCTCGCTGTGTGCCAGAGAGCCACTTCCAACTGAAATAAACCCCATTAACAACTAATCTCAAAAAAGGTCCTATCATCAACAGTCTTCCTTAGCTCCTCCAGACTCAAGGTCATAGCTTTCTTTATTTAGTCCATTTAGTATCTCTTGTGTGGTCCTCTTCTTTTCTTGATGCCTTCAATGTTTCCCAGCATCATTGTCTTTTACAATAAATTATGCCTTCTTAAGATGCTGTAGGCGCCTGGAGTAGGAACTGGCAAGCCACTCCAGTACTCCTGCCAAGAAAACTCCATGGACATGGAGTCATGTAGAGTTGGTCACGAATGTAACAACACAACACACACACAAGATGCAACCAACATGCCATAGTCTTGGTTTATTAAATTTTCCTTCTAGAGAGAATTGAAGCTTGATTTGATCTACCACCTCACTTGTGTTTCTGGCAGCTTTCAGGTATCAGCATAGTATCTGCTTTACCACAGGGGAATCCTGGTTCCAATTAGATCAGGTGTCTGCCTGGATGCTACTTTCTTATTGCCTTAGCAAAGTTTGGTATATAAACCACCTGTCTTCTTTTTTTCACTAGTGGCCAGCCCATTTCTGTACCAGGAACTGTGTTAGTAGAACAGTTTGTGGTCTGAGGATGGGACTTCTCTACATCTGCAACCCTGGGTTCCAGTCAGTACCCTCTGCCATGACCATTTCAAAACAAAATGAGTTTTGTGAAATTATATCACTATTTTATGTATCATTTATGGCTCTCTCAGATTAAGAGTCAAATTGGAATCCTTGTTTTGGGTTGTTTCCAGAAATTCTATCCACACCAAAACAGCAGACATCCCTTCATGGGGGCCAGAAAGTTATGGGAACAGGCTGTTCACTCTAGCAAATACACTGTCTGACTGATAAGAACATAAGAACAGTCTTGCTGGAACAGGCCACAGCCCATCCAGTCCAGCATTCTGTACCACACAGTGGCTCACATTTGCTTCAGGGTATTCCCAAGCAGATGTCTTCACCTGCTTAAGATTCCCTGCAAATGGCATTGAGAAATATCCTGCCTATCTCTCCAACCCAGAGGTTGTTCTTAGACATCCATAATGATAGCCATTAATACCCCTGTTCTCTATGAACTTGTCTAATCCTTTCTTAAAGCTATCAAGGCTGACAGCTGCTACCACTTCTTCTGCCAGGGAGTTCCACAGACCAGTGATCCTCTGGTCGAAAAAGTACTTTCTCTGATTTGTTTGAGATCTAGCACCCAAAAGTTTTATGGAGTGCCCCCTACTTCTAGTGTTGTGCGACAGAGAAAACAGTTTTTCCTTATCTACTTTGTCCACACCATGTATGATTTTATAAACTTTATTCAGGTCACCTCTTAGACACCGTCGTTCAAGAGTGAAGAGGCCCAACCGTTGCAGCCTCAGATGGTAAGGAAGGTGTTCCAGTCCCCAAATCATTCTGGTTGCCCTCCTCTTCATTTTATCCCTTTCCATAATATCCTTCTGGAGGTATGGTGACCAGAATTGTACACAATACTCCAGATGGGGCCTCACCATAGATTTACAAAGAGGCAAAACAACACTTGCTGTCATTAACAGTGCACCAACCTATCCCTGCATCAACCCAAAAAATGGGATGAATGCTTCTAAGTTACCACTTTAAAGTGCTGAGATTAGAAGTTATCAACACTTGTACTAATCTACTGAGCAAAAACACAAACATCTACACATGCATACATACTCATTCACTGATTTTGAAAATATTTGTAAACACACACACAAGTCCCCTTTGAAATACTTGTGTGTGTGTGTGTGTGTGTGTGTGTGTGTGTGTGTGTGTGTGTGTGTGTGTGTTTGGAATGGTTTACAAATATTTTCAAAATCAGTGAACGAGTATGTATGCATGTGCAGATGTTTGTGTTTTTGCTTACTAGATTACTACAATTATTGGTAACTTCTAAGTTTGATGTAGAAAATATAATTCAAAAAAATTAATACAGTTTCAAATTTCTTATGTTATTATTAGAATTTATTTCCTTTGTTTTAGTCAAATTATACCCTACTAATACATTTAACATTCTAGTGCAACATTCCCCAAGCAATTTTGTACATCAGGGAAAATTGTGTTAATATCAGCAAGCTGCAAATAGGTGAATTGTTGTTATTAAGGAAAGTGATAAAACTACTACTTAATAACATGAAATTGAATTACTG
The DNA here is from genome assembly GCA_023846285.1 of Phrynocephalus versicolor. Taxonomy (NCBI): domain Eukaryota; kingdom Metazoa; phylum Chordata; class Lepidosauria; order Squamata; family Agamidae; genus Phrynocephalus; species Phrynocephalus versicolor. Next base: position 75,291,838 of record JAHTLZ010000129.1, on the reverse strand, counting down.
AGGAATAGTAATTTTGTCCTGCAATTCTTTGAATTGCAAGAACAACAGATCAAATAATTATTCATAGCAAACTTAAGTACTGTAACTAATATCAGGAGGTTTGAGCCATTGTTAATGAGACACCTTGTAATCCAACAATCCCTATAACAATTGGCTTGCAGCAGAAATTCTGTTCAAATGAATATTAGAATTATGTTAGCAGAGCACTTGGAAAGGAGTGTTCATACTTGACATTTGAAGGGACAGCACAGAAACAACTACTTTTAACTTTGCTGCGTACATTTTGCAACACAAATGTAGAACCAGTCAGTTGTGCAGCATGCTTCGTTGCAGTTATGTAGACCACAAACGTTTATGGCACAATTAGAATTACAGTAAATCTTACATGGTGAAGGTGGCAACTACTAAGCTGTGTTGAATCCAGTGTTTGGAGGAGACTGGATTCAGCATAAGATTATGCTTTCTTTGACTGATTCCCCCCAATCCTAAATGTACCATTTTCTTATCTATATGTTGTTTGCTAAAGCAGCACTGCAAGCACACTAAAGGTCATAAAGCTCTGAAATTTTAAAGAAAATAACTGCAACAGCAACTCAACCCAAACTGGATGGTAAAACAAAATACTGTAGTTGTATATACCAAAAAGTCATGGAGGAATGATATTCAAAATCAGTGGTTTTCTTCAGAACATCCAAAGCTATGGCTAAACACACACACACACACACACACACCATAACTGTCATATTGCATGATGTAAGTTACCCTATCTGATCAATCCAATTTAATGCTCCTATTGTGTATATTTTTAAACTTGTCACTGCAGTGGAGATTCATTGTTACAGTAGAAGGAAGATTTGTGGTTTTTTCACTTCTTTGTTCACACCCTTCTGCTTTTCTCCAAGATATACCTCTTTGGAAAAGGCTGCTCATAATTATGTCTCCTTCAAAACGTACAGCTTGGTGAGCTCTGCAAAGCATTAAGTCAGCCTAGCAACATCTCCCAGAGGGGAAGCCAGACCACACATATAGTGACAATGCAGCAATGAGAACCTAGCTCTCTTGGAACAATGCCAGATGGTAGCTCATCTAAAACCAGTTGGGGGGTTGGAGGAGCAGTACTTTCAAAAGTGGCAACGTTCTAAACCATGCAAAAAAAAATTATTCTACAATGCCAGGAACACTGTTTTTAAAAGTAACTTTCCCAGGCTGTGCTAAATTCCTATATACATAATTCCCTCCATGCAACAAATTATGTGTGTATTATCAAGTAGAACAAGAGAATGCAAGCTGGTATTCTTACCTTCCTAAGATGTTGGCAAGGTCTGGAGTTAATGCCATCCCTGGAGTCCCCAGATTCTTCCCCGGTTCCAGTCTGACCATATAAGCTGGCCTTTTCCATCATGACATCCACTATTTATTTTTTCATAGAACTCCTGTCAACCCTACTAAGCATAGCCAATAATTACGAAGGGCATTATAGTCTAAATCTTTTTCAGAGCACCAAATGGGTGTCAAGTGCTATAAGCAGAGCTAGATGGCTGAATGAAGTCTACTGTTTCGGGTCAAAGATCACTGGGGGTCTCGGTGAAAAGTGGAAAATGTGACTTATTCACATGGGTGCTGTACCTACATAAGCCCACCAGGTGACGCACCAGAGAACAAATGATGGAGCCACTGTAGGATATTGTTATACACATATGTATGTTGTTTCAGAAAGGGCCTTGAGATAGCATTGCCTTAGAAATGTGCAGGCATCACAAGTTGTGCATTTTTTCTCACTCTTCCTTACTTGAGGTTTTAGGAATTTACACAGATGCTGACCTGCAGAAGTTTGGCAAGATGAATAAAACAAAATAAAGCAACAACAACAACAACAAAATCAAGAATAACAAGTATAGTTGAAATAAATGAAGATGGAAAAAAAAATATCAGGTTCAGAGTATCACAACAATTGTGGCAGAGGTGCAGCACATAATCAATTTTCCCCCAGAATTTCAATTGCTCCTTTGATGAGTCATATAAAGAAGTCTTTGTGTGCATACATTATGACACCAATAAAGACTATCAAGTCTTCATTGCTCTTTCTTAACTTCCATGTCCATGCAGTTTTCTCAAGCTATAGGTCAGTTTATCCCATAATGCAAGCTTCTGCACTTTCTCTCTTTGTCTCTGCATCCTGGAAGTCCCACCGGGCTTTTAATGTAGCATCTGTTAGGAGTAGTTCGATTTATGTGCTGTGTTTCAGATTTAAATGTTATGCCTCAGACTCACAGAGGAGTTGACTTGCCAGATCCCAATCCCTTTCCAGGTATACAAAATCTATTTTCTGTATGTCCTTAGATGCATCCCAGAATAACATATTTGGTTACAACATCCTGGAAAACTGAGATGTTGCAACCAAAAATGGAGGATTTGTTTAATGCATCTGTGAGGAGAGGTTGAAGAAATTATACACATTTAAGTGACAATGATGGAAAAGCTGAAGGCAACAGGAAAAGAGGAAAGCCAAATATGGATGGATGGTTCTCAACCTTGCGTTCTGAAATGTTCTTGGACTACAACTACCTAAAATCTTCAGCACAAGCTAAGCTGGCCAGGATTTCAGGGAGTGGTCATCTAAGAAATCTGTGGACCCAAGGTTGAGAACCACTGGACTAAAGGAATCCACAGTCTTGAGTTTACAAGAGCTGAGCTGAAGCTATGGAGGACAGGACATGTTGAAGGTCCCTTAAACACGGGGCTGTCATAGGTCAGAGGCAACTTGACAGCAAATAACAGCATGGAGAAAAGAAGACTGAGGGAAGATACAGTAATATTAATGATAATACTAGAGGAAATTTCTACCACTTGAGAACGGAACCAATAAACTAAAAGGGTGGTGGTAGGCTGTTCTTTAAGCAGAGACTGAAGAGTAATTTATTTAGATGTCCTAGAGAAGGTCTTTGTTTGAGGTTTTATGGACTGAGTTTCATGAAATCATAATTAGTTCTGCTAGCTAAAATGCTATTGGCTCAAATTGCTCATGCAGCACAGCACAGCACAAGCAATTTGACATATTGCTACTTGTGCAAGGAGATACTGTATCTAGTGTCTTAATGTACAAGTGGAAGTCACAACTTCAATTTCTGCTTACACATATGCAATTAGGGAGGGCCTATGTTATTATGGTGCAAAAGCTTTCTACTCTCAGTGCTGAGTAAGAATGTACATACTAAAAAGCCATCTAATTTTCTAGGGTTGCCCACAAAGTTGCAATGTCATAATAACAGATCAATGCAGAGAAAACAGAATAACACTGTATACTGTAAAGGAAAATGTAATTTGTCTTCATTATGGCCAATATATTAGTTGCCTCCATTGTTCATGTCAGAAAAATATCTAGACTAATTTTAGTTCTAAAATTGTAATTTGTATTAATAAGCATTTATTAATGCATAAATAAGTCTTCTGCTGCTGATGCTTTGTTTTCAAAGTGAGGAAATAATCTTTGCTATGTTAAATAGAACATTAGTTAATGGAAACCATATTAAAATTATCATAATATTTCTTTATTTGCATAGAAAAATGACATAATAAAGGATAATTAGCAGCATGTGCAACAATTCAACCACTCAATTTCCTCAGCTTAGATAATTAATTATTGTAGTGAAATGCATCATTGTAGCTAATTTTAGGAAATCCAGCAGCTGCAAGGTCATAGTGGTAACAAATTCAATGTGTGATTTGGGGGGAAGTACATGAAAAGAAGTCAAATAATATTTTATTAGATAATAATAATAATGAATCAGGCTGGCATATGTAGTGAGCACTCCAAAAAGAAAGAAAATTAACTCCATAAATTAAAAATGCTAGTAAATAAATTTCATCCTCAGAAGTGAACAGTTTGTTCTCTGCAGTGATCCTGACAATAAAGCCTGGTATTGCATCTCACCTGCTTAAAACAACAAGCTTTTGGAAATCCTAATTGGTGTGGCAGGCACCTAAGATAAAGAATATCAACACCACCAACAGTGGTGTCTGACCCCTGTTGCCAAACAGATGTTCCTTGTGGTATTGAGCATAATTAATTACCAAGCTTTTTATTCCAAGTGCACTTTTGAAATTGACCACATACCAAATCCATATTTGTGCATAACAGACAATAACCTTTAGCCATTGTTGTATAATCTAATTATGAACTTTCATCAAGTTCCAGATTGAAGCAGCTTTACAAGACAGCACTTGGGAGAGCTCTAAGTGGTCAACGTGCTCCAACAAGGTCTGAGAAGAAGCTGAAAGCTTTTGCCTTCCAGTTTTGAAATTCCTTCTCAGACCACACCTACTTTTTCTGACAAGGTGAGCATCATTTAAAGAACAGGCATTTAAGCTGGAGCCTCACATTCCTCTGCCTTTCCATTAGTTCATGCTGGCCTTGGCAGGTTAGCTAACAAACTGAGAAACTCTTGTACCTGAGGGTTTTGGCCCAAGTTTAGATCTGAGATCAGAAACTTCCCATATTAGTGCAATCTCAGGAATCTTGGACTTTGGTAGCTGTGCCCTTTCTGTTTGGAGACCTCTAGCATCTCAAGCTGAGGATTTCCATCCTGCTATTCAGGTCTCCTCTGCTGCCCCCACAGGTTCCTCAGCATTATCTCCAGGTAACTGTGGGACTCGAGGGCATGAAACTCTTATGTCTGAAGAAGTGGACTTGTCCAAGAAAGCTCTCACTAGAATATGTAATCTTTAAGGTGCCATAATTTTTATATTCTTTATTTTATGTTTTTCTTTTGGTTTTGCCTGGTAAGGGGCATGACAGTTAATGGCATAATACTTTTGTGGCTGCCCTTGTGGATTCTTGGCTGCACCCTTCTCCTTCCCATTTCTGTACTTTTCAGCTGAGAGAGGTATGATTATATTATGGCATGTTCTGATGCATAACAGAAATATTGAAGTCTCTGTAAATTAACGAACCAGGTCCAACCCTGCTTAGCTTAATTAAAATAAGAAATAAAGCAAGGTGGGTGACACATGACCCACAGGAGAGATCCAGTCTCCACCATCCTGGAGCCCCTGCTGGAAAAATATTCTATACAACTGGAAAACCTAAGCCTCCTGAAAACCCCTCAAACGTCCTTTGTGCACTCCTCAAATCTTTTTGCCTCCTAAATAGACTTCCAGCCATGTCCTGCTTTGTGAGGAGGAAGAAGAGGTGCACCCTGGGAGTGGGCCTCAAATGGCAAGGATTGGTGGTCATATTCTCTGAGGCTTCCTGGCTCCAATGATTCCTTATTCCAGGCTGTAGGTACTTTTGACTATAGAGTCTCAAAACATACAGGTTCTGTTCATCTGTTGCTAAGATCATCCGGTGTGGTCTTTCTCTCGGTCCTACCACCTTCACAGGTGAGGACACAGGAGGGGACACTATTTGTTTACTTTTTTTCCTTAGGTCTAACATTGCATTTTTAACTATGCAAGATGTTTTTCTACACTTATTGTTCTTACCTTGAAATATATATTTTAATGTGTTAACAACTGTCATTTGCTCGTTGTCTCCATCATTATACAGTGGTACCTTGTATAAAGGAATTAATTTGTTCCAAATGAAATCATGTTAAGCAAAATTTCCTTTATACAAATTTAATAGGAATGCATTGAAAACAGTCTGATCCCATTTTATGTTGTACAGATTTGTCCCATAGGTGATTCTGTTAAGCAAATTTCCCCTATCTATTTATTTACTTACTTACTTATTTATTTATTAATCTTGTATCCCACCCATCTTCCCACTGGGAACTCTGGGCGGCTTACAACAATAAAATAGGTAATAAAAACACTAAACAGAAAGGCAAGACCCAAGCATAATTAATGCGAGGGGACAAGATGGCGACAAGACCCACGCATGATGGAGTGAGGGAGAAAAAAACAAAACAAAACAAAAACACAATAAAACAAAAAAAACCTAACTGGAGAGGTCACCAAACACCTCCCTGAAGAGGTGGGTCTTCAAGGCCTTCTTAAAGGCGGGCAGGGACACTGTCGGGCGCAGCTCACTGGGGAGATGATTCCAAAGCATGGGGCTCACCACAGAGAAGGCGCGGTCACACGTACACGATTTCCGCGCCTCTTTGGGTGTGGCCACCCTCAGTGAGCGCGCCTGCGCCAGTCTCGTGGGTCTGGACCCGGTTGATCTTTGAGAGATACGCTCGGACAGGTACTCTGGTCCCAGGCCGTGGAGGGCTTTGAAAGTCAAAACCAGGACCTTGAACCTGATCCGGAGGACAACGGGGAGCCAATGCAGGCGAGCCAGGACTGGGGTGATGTGCTCGTATCTGCGGGCACCCACCACCAGCTGGGTGGCCGCATTTTACACCCACTGTAACCTCTGGACCAGGGTCAAGGGCAACCCCACGTAGAGGGCATTGCAGTAGTTCATCCTCGAGATCACCAGGGCCTGCACTACTGTCCTCAGGGAGGACTCATTGAGGTACTGGCGGATCTGGGCGATCCTGCGGAGGTGGATAAAAGCAGCCCTGGAAGCAGCCATCACCTGGGCTTCCAGGGAGAGGGCTGAGTCCAGGACCACGCCCAGATTCCTGGCCCTGTCCGTAGGCTGGAGGGAAACACCCCCCAGCGTAGGGAGGGAGCCATTGTACCCAGATGAGAGCGCCCCGAAGAACAGCACCTCCGTCTTCTCCGGATTCAGCTTGAGCCGGTTATCTCTGGTCCATTCCAGAACGGCCTCCAGACACAGATCAAGAGAGCGAACTGCCTCCACTGCAGATGATGAAAAGGAGATATAGAGCTGTGTGTCATCAGCGTACTGATGACAGCGAACTCCAAATCTCCTGATGACCTCCCCCAGCGGCCTCATGTAAACATTGAACAGCATGGGTGAGATTGCCGACCCCTGGGGCACCCCGCAAGGGAGAGTCCAAGGAGCCGACAAATCATCACCCAGCTGAACCCGCTGAGTCCAGCCGCCAAGGAAGGAACGGAGCCAGGCCAAGGCCTGACCACCAATTCCCACATCCGCAAGACGGACCAATAGGTTACCGTGGTCGACGGTATCAAAGGCAGCTGACAGATCAAGGAGAACCAACAGGGAGGAACACCCCTTGTCGGCGTCCCTGAGGAGGTCATTCTGCAGAGCGACCAGGGCAGTCTCAGTTCCGCGAAGAGGTCTGAATCCAGAATGGAAGGGGTCCAGGATACGATTTACCTCCAGATATGACTGAAGCCTGACAGCAGCCACCCTCTCGACCACCTTGCCCAGGAAGGGAACAATGGCAATCGGATGATAGCTGGATCAATCGTCCGACGCCATGCCAGTTTTTTTAAGAGTGGGTTTCACCACAGTCTCCTTTAAACGGGCAGGGAAGCATCCCTCCCTAAAATAGGCCATGGCAATAGCGGAAACCCACTCAGGCATGTTCCCTTTGGCAGATTTAATAAGCCAGGGTGGGCAAGGGTCAAAGGGGCTCTGGAGGCCTCCGCCAGAGACACCGGCCCAAACTCATCCAAGAGGGGAGAACGGAGGGGTGAGGCCGCAGAGATCTCAGAGGGTGGACTAGAGCAACTGGAGGGAAAGTCGGAATGGATGGCCTATATTTTAGATCTAAAGTGGGCTGCGAATAGCTCGCTAGAAAAATCACTAGGAGGAGGCCTCAGCTGGCTGGGACTGCCGAGGTCCCGAACCACCCGGAACAACTCCGCCTGGTGGTTCAAGGCCTCGCCAATTCTCAGGGAGACATAAGATCTTCTAGCGTCCCTGATCGCGTGAAGATAGCGGCCAGTCAGCTGCTTAAGAGCAGACCTATTCTCTTCTGTCTGGCTTGCCCTCCAAATGACCTCTAGTCTCCTGCGTTCTTGTTTCATCGACCGCAACTCAGCCGTATACCACGGAGAGGAGCGGTCTCCACGGCGCAGGAGGCGCTTGGGGGTGATCAGGTCCACTGCCCCGGTGGTTCCCACATACCACCTATCCACCAGGGCATCGACCGGATCATCTGCCAGACCACTAGAAAGCTCCCCAAAGGCTTCCATGAACCTGGCAGGGTCCAGAAGCCTACGGGGGCGGGCCCAGATGTATGGCCAATGCTCCCCGTGAGGCGGGGGGGGCAATTGACAGGGAAAATTTTAGCAGGTGATGGTCCAATCTCTCCAGAATTTTTTATGTTGTACAAATTTTATGTTATACAAACTGTTCGCTATACAAGGGTCCACTGTATATTGTGTTTCAGTGCAGTGAGCTGCCTTGGGTCCTTTCCAAGGAGAAAGATGAAGTAAAAATATTTTAAATAAATAAATCAAATACTGTGGCTAATAGCTGTTCAACGGCTGATCTTCCATGAATTTATACACCCCAAACAAACAAAGCACACACCAAAAGACAAAAGAAAAAAACACACAAATGCTCTTGAGGTAAGTAAACTCCATAGCAACATGTGTACACCATGACTGAGAAAAGAATGAGCTACTGTTAATAAGGCAAATCTAGAGGGAATCCTCATTAACAGCAAAGAATAAGGGCAATTAACATGCAGAAAGGACCATGTTGGAGACACATGTTTGCTTGTACAGTATGTACATTCCCAAGTGACCAGATATTTAACTGTCTTAGTTACCAGTACTTTTTATTAGACTAAAAAAGAGAAAAGTGTGTGTGTGTGTGTGTGTGTGTGTGTGTGTGTGTGTGTGTTTGCCCCAACTTAGAATTTCTTTCTAACCTAAGAAAGAAGGTTGTGTTCCTCCACTCCTTATTTGGAAATAATTGCTCCTTAAATTCTAATTGTTTGTTTTGTTATGATGTACCGTGTAATCTGCCCAGAGTGGCTGTGTAGTATATAAATCCAATTAATAATAATAATGATAATAATAACACAATTGTAATACAAATAAGCATGTTGCATTCTGTGAATGTTGTATGAGAAAACAGTAAAGCTCAGGGTCAAAATACGTGTTCAGACAAATTCTCTTCAACATTTTCCCTTTCCCCATCTGCATGATCTGCTTTATTATGTATGACTCGGGAGTTTGTAATGCTAAAGAAGCTCTTCTTTGCATACCAGCAAAATAAACCACAGCACACACATTTTCACTGTTTTCATATACTTTTTTGTGCTACTTGTGGGAACACTTCTTCTAGAAATGGATATCTCTGAATGTATGCTTTGACCCTTAGAAAACTTGTGTTTGATGTATATGAAATAAAAATCCTTTAGCAGTGGGTATCCAAATGGGGCAATTTGTTTTGATATCCCCAAAAAGGCTTTCCTTTTGCAGATTTTTATTTTTCTTTAGGTCCATCCCCACCCCCACCACACATTTTACCTTCATGAAAATTACCTCTGAACCAATACTTCTTTTGTGAAGTTGATGCAACTGTTTAGTTCCCCTAATTACATTTTTATTTGGGAAAGCCATATCTAATACTGGGTGCTCACAGTAGAATAAATATTCAGGCAGCTAACGTACCGTAACATAATGGATTGCTTTGTGCATGAATATATCAAGTGTCAGAATTAGTATGTCCTTATGTTTCTTAGTGTATGTGGAAAAGAGTATTAATTAATTAATTAAGTTTAATGCCAGCGACAGAATCTGGCAAAACATCAGGAAGAAAAACTTATAGAACACAGCCCAACAGCCTGAAAAACCCACAGCAACTATCAGATCCCGGCTATGAAAGCCTTCAAGAATGATATCATTTATTAAAATAAATTTTCTACTTCTAATAGGTTGCTTCCGGGAACAATGATTTAAAATACCATTATTTAGACAATTGAAATTATAACAAACATAGTAATCTCAGAACTGAAGGCTGTAAGGGACCCAATGTATCATCAATTTGAGTAACAATAGGTCACATTATTTTCACTTGTGACTTTGGAGGAACTCCTTAGGGTCATTAAAAAAATGAATCGACTTTTACAATTTTTAATCAATGTGCTACTAAGGCATTATAAATAATTAATGTTACTTATTTTATAGTTTATATTAAAAGGATCAGCATTAACACATTATCTTCAAGATTAAAGTATGCCATCCTTGATCTTAATGTTAATTCAGTGCTTTCCCCCCAATTACCTGCCTCATAAGATACCTTTCTCAGATTTGTCTAAGAACTCACAATCCCATTTTAATGTTTGAGTATATTTCTGCAAAATATGGAGACTTTAATAGATCCATCTAATATTTAACCTTTGTTCAAGCATCCTGCTGTGATGATAATTCCAGCAAGGGTCTCATTCTTCACTCCATTTTGTAATCCTTGGGATAATTTCCGGACAACCTTGCTATTTACATGTTTCAGTTCTTCAATATATTATAATGTCAATGGGATCAGATTGTTGAGAATATCCTTTCTTCTGAAGAGTAAAAAAGCAAATAATCCTGAACAAAATGGATTTCCTATGGAAAAAAGCCTATTTTTTTAAATCAACAACAGCAGAAGCCAAACAAAAATAAACCAGGGAGCAGAGAAGTTCAAAAATCTTTTATCTGATTATGGTTGCTAAGCAACAACTTTCTTGGTCTCGTGTGTTCCTGTCACATGATTCCTGTTGCTACGGAAACGACTCCCTTGATATCCATGTGCTCAGCATGTGTATTCCACTTTGCCGCTGGCTCTTGGAGAAAAAGAGGCAGCAATGCAACCTGCCGTGAATGGCCGGGGAAAAAAAACAGAAGAGGGGAGAAGGAAGAGCCATTTTCTCAGAAACAGGCTAGCTACGAAATGCTGGTACAGATGTGCCCATGTATAAAACAACTGTACTGGCTGCTGGTTCATTACATTTTTCCTCCGAAAGGGATCATGTATGATAAAAATATTATTTATGCCCATGGCATTATAACAGAATGCTTTTGATGTGGTAGCCCCTGGTACTTTGTCCCCACCCCTCTGTTCATTATGCTTACAGAGAAGAGAACATGCTAGATAAACATCCATTAGCAGATGCATATACTTATTTATTTATTTATTTATTATTTATTTTTACAACTTATATGCCGCCCACTACCCAAAGGTCTCTGGGCGGCTTACAATCAAGGGATTAAAACAGTTAAAAAACATCAAACAACAATAAATAATTAAAACAACAATAAAACCTTATACTAAAAACATCACACTAAAATTGCCATCAGAAGACCCACAATCTAAATTATATCAATTAAAAAACTTCTGGAACAGGAAGGTTTTTTACCTGGCGCCGAAATGTCATCAGTGTTGGCGCCAGGCGGATCTCACTTGGGAGGGCATTCCATAGCTTGGGGGCAGCTGCCGAGAAGGCCCTGTGTCTGCAAGCCATCCCTCTTACCTCCTTGAGGGATGGCTCTTTCAAGAGGGCCCCCTGGCTTGATCTTAATTGCCGGGTAGGTTCATATGGAAGGAGGCGGTCCTTCAGGTATCCAGGTCCTAAGCCATTTAGGGCTTTATATGTCAAAACAAGCACTTTGAATTGGGCTCGGGCAGCAACTGGTAGCCAATGTAGGCTACGCAGAATCGGCGTGATGTGATCCCGAGCGGCCCCACCACTTACTAGCCGCGCTGCACGATTCTGAACCAGTTGCAATCGCCGAACCGTCTTCAAAGGCAGCCCCATGTAGAGCGCATTGCAGTAATCAATACGGGATGTTACCAGTGCATGCGTAACTGTTATGAGGCTCTGTTCATCCAGGTAGGGGCGTAGCTGATATATTTTCCGCAGCTGGAGAAAGGCACCCCTGGCCACCGAGTCCACCTGGGCTTCCAGAGTTAGATCGGGGTCCAGGAGCACCCCCAAGCTGCGGACCCTGTCCCTTAGGGGGAGTGCAACCCCGTCCAGAACAGGGAAGTGGCCCTCTAACCTGTCTGGCGAAGCACCCACTAACAGCACTTCCGTCTTGTCTGGATTGAGTTTCAATTTGTTAACCCTCATCCAGTCCATTATCTGGCCCAGACACGAGTTCAGCACAGAAACTGCCTCACCTGGATTGGTGGAAAACGAGAGGTAGAGCTGAGTATCATCAGCATATTGCTGAGTCCTCAGCCCAAACCTCCTGATGACCTCTCCCAGTGGTTCCATGTAAATGTTGAACAGCATGGGAGACAGTATAGAGCCCTGAGGAACCCCATGACATAAATGCCACGGGGCAGAGCAACTGTCCCCCAGCACCACCTTCTGGACACGGTCAGCCAGGAAGGAATGGAACCACCGCAAAGCGGTGCCTCCGACTCCCAACCTGGCCAGCCTATCCAGAAGGACACCATGGTCGATGGTGTCGAAAGCCGCTGAGAGGTCCAGGAGTATCAACAGGGTTGCACTCCCCCTGTCTCTCTCCCGGCAAAGGTCATCATACAGGGCGACCAAGGCAGTCTCTGTACCAAAACCCGGCCTGAAACCAGATTGAAATGGATCCAGAAAATCCGTTTCATCCAGCAGTGCCTGGAGTTGCCCGGCCACCACCCGCTCCAACACCTTGCCCAGATAAGGGAGGTTCGCTACTGGACGGTAATTAACCACCAGCCCTGGGTCCAGGTTAGGTTTTTTAAGGAGTGGCCTAATTACTGCCTCTTTTAAGGCAGCAGGGACCACTCCCTCTCTTAATGAGGCGTTTACAGCTTCCTGGACCCAGGTGCGAACTCCCCTGGCAGATCTTTCAATTAGCCAAGAAGGGCAAGGGTCGAGTGGCGTAGTGGTTGCACGGACAGATCCAAGCACCCTGTCCACATCATCGGGTCTCAATAATTGAAACTCATCCAATAATACTGGACCTAAGCACGGCACACTGGACACATCCCTTGATTCTGCACCAATAGTGGAGTCCAATTCCCTGCGAATCTGAGCGATTTTTTCCTCAAAGTGCACAGCAAACTCCTCACAGCGGGCTGCCGAGTGGTCCAGAGCCTCCATCGTATTTCTCGGTTGAAGAAGGTCCCGGACCACCCGAAACAGCTCAGCTGGACGGCACTCTGAAGAAGCAATACGGTTTGTGAAATATTGCCTTTTCGCAAACCGTATCGCCACGGAATAGGCCCGATAATGGGCTCTAAGCCGTGTTCGATCAGACTCACAGTGATATTTTCTCCACTTGCGCTCCAGCCGTCTCCCCTCCTGCTTCATTGCCCGCAGCTCAGATGTATACCAAGGAGCTGTCTGGGCTCTGCGTAAGGGGAGAGGGCGCTTAGGTGCAATCGTGTCAACCGCCCGGGACATTTCTCTATTCCACAGGGTGACCTGAGCTTCGACAGGAGCGCCGGCCATATCAGACGGATAATCCCCCAGAGCTTTCAGGAAACCATCTGGATCCATTAGTCTCCGAGGGCGGATCATCTGAATAGATCCCCCACCCTTGCAGAGGGTAGAAGAAGCTAATAGCTTAAACTTGACCAGAAAGTGGTCTGACCATGACAATGGAGTTAAAACCAACCCCTCCACATCCAGACCACCATCCTCCAATCCCGTTGAGAAGACCAGGTCTAAAGTATGGCCCTTCTCATGTGTTGGGCCGTTGACATATTGAGACAGCCCCATGGTTGTCATGGCGGCCATGAAGTCCTGAGCCGCCCCATTCAAGGTTGCCTCAGCATGGATGTTGAGGTCCCCCAGTACCAACAGTCTGGGGGTTCGCAACACCAGGTCCGAGACAACCTCCGTCAGCTCAGGCAGGGAGACTGTTGGTACGCAGCAGGGTGGGCGGTACACCAACAGAATCCCCAATCTGTCTCGTGAGCCCAACACACAGTACAGGCCCTCCGGGCCTCCTCCCAAGGAGACAGGAAGTCTGGTCAAGGAGATAGAACTCCTGTAGACTATAGCAACTCCCCCTCCCCGACCCTTCAAGCGACACTGGTGCTGGACCGAGTACCCAGGTGGGCATAGCTGGGAGAGGGGGACACCACCCTCCTCTCCCACCCAGGTCTCGGTAATACATGCCAGGTCGGCACCCTCATCCAGAATGACATCATGGATGAGGGTGGTCTTATTTTGTACCGACCTGGCATTCAACAACAGCACCGTGTGACTTGTGGGCTCGCTGATATGGTCACCTGATTCCTTCTGGCTAGGGGTGGAACTAGAAGAGGGGATAGATGTAAGGTATCTAAACTCTCTTCTCCTAGGCGGGCATGTTCCACTCCTACCACCATACCTTCCCCTACCCAGCACAATTCCAATGGCTGCCCCATCCATTGCCCTCCCCCCTTCCTGTTCCCTTAGTTCTATTGTGGGTCCTCTCTCTTATACTTGATGGCAACAGTTATCCACCCATTCACCCCCACGATCCTACCTCCCACTCCCCACCATATCCATGAACATGCAGCAGGGACTCCAAAGCCAAGCAGCACCCACAGGGAAAAGCTGCAAGCAGCCCCTTCTGGCTCTCACCCAAAAGGCGTGGGGGTGGCAGATGTTGTTGGAGTCTCCCGGTACAGGAACGCTGGTTCGACAGTCCCTGGCAGCTCGGCCTTTTCAAACCCTTTCCTCCCTGGGCCAGGTGGCAGGTGTTAAGCAGGGAGGTGGGGAGAGTCCAGGCAGCCGGGTCACAGGGTCCTGGTCCTGAGGAGACGGCAGGGACTCCAAAGCCAAACAGCACCCACAGGGAAAAGCTGCAAGCAGCCCCTTCTGGCTCTCACCCAAAAGGTGTGGGGGTGGCAGATGTTGTTGGAGTCTCCCGGTACAGGAACGCTGGAATGCGTAACATAATTTTGCTGGAGAGGAGACATGCCTTTCTCATAGGCCTCCCTGTTTGATCTTCAGGGTCACTGGTTGATTTCATAAACAAAACCAAGGCAGGAGTTCCCATGCACTGCCTGGGGTTGTTATTTGAATTAAGCTTGGCTGTGTACAAATCCAAAAACAAACAAACAAACAAATAATATTTAGAATGAGGATTTGTTTACTATGTGACTTTTACATTGATTGCATTGACTGACTTCAGAAGAACAACAGTGATTTCCATGTTAGTTTCCACTCATCATAATGGATTTTTTTTCTTTTTGTGTGCTCTTTGTAGCTTTAATGTTACATTTTAATGTTCTAAGATGCCTCTCCTAATTCCCTGTTCTTAATTTTAATATGCCTTAAATATTCTGGGCTGTATATTGTCCCTGTTTATTGCAAGCCACCTTGGGTCCTTTTCCAAGGAGAAAGGTAGGGTAAAAATATGCAAAATAAATAAATAATATATTTGGTTATATGCACTTAGGTGCATTGCCACACAGCATTTAGGCCTACTGTTACATAAACCAGCCACTGTTTTTTTAAAATAGGTAAAGGTAAAGGTTTCCCCCGCACATGCGTGCTAGTTGTGTCCAACTCTAGGGGCGGTGCTCATCTCCGTATTCAAGCTGGAACAGCCAGTGTTGTGCAAGTCCATGGCCATGTGGCCGGCATGGCTGCAAGGAAACACTGTTTTTAAAATACAATTGCATTATAACAAAAAGGCAAAGAGAAACTACATTTCTAAAAACAGTAACCATGTGAAGTGTGCATGATGGAATTTTTGCCCCTAGACATACAGATGGCACCTGGCTGGTACTAATTTAATCCCTGGACAGTAGCACATGTAAATCCCATGTTTTTATATCAAGGACAGAATGGATAAGGTCATTTAAAACCCCTGCAAACAGAATTTTAACACTTAGTATTTTTTGTGTATAGTTCTAATTTGTTCTCTTTCATTTTTAACCTGAGGGAGCATCTAAAAATTGTCCTGCAGAAGGTGCTCCCTACATAAAGTGGTACAACCCACTCTGTCACACAGTTGGATATCTTTCTCAGAGTGAGTCTGATTGTTGTCATACCTGTATACATTAATGGGTGATTTTGGCCCATCGTGTATATTTTCTTCTCTGCTAACAAGCAAGAAGAGACAGGACGGCCTTCTTGAACAAACAGTGCAAAGAAATAGAGGAAAACAACAGAAAAGGAAAAACCAGAGATCTATTTAAGAAAATTGGAGATATTAAATGGGCATTTCATGCAAAGATGGATATGATAAAGGACAAAAATGGTAGGGACCTAACTGAAGCAGAAGAGATCAAGAAGAGATGGCAAGAATATACAGAGGAATTATATCAGAAAGATTTGGATGTCCCTGATAACCAAGATAGTGTAGTTGCTGACCTGAAGCCAGACATCCTGGAAAGTGAAGTCAACTGGGCCTTAGAAAGCATTGCAAACAACAAGCCAGTGGAGGTGACGGCATTCCCACTGAGCTCTTTAAAATCTTAAAAGAGGGTGCTGTAAAGGTGCTGCATGTGATATGCCAGCAAATTTGGAAAACTCAGCAGTGGCCAGAGGACTGGAAAAGATTGGTCTACATCCCAATCCCAAAGAAAGGCAACGCCAAAGAATGCTCCAACTATCGCACAATTGCACTCATTTCACACGTTAGCAAGGTTATGCTCAAAATTCTACAAGGAAGGCTTCAGCAGTATGTGGACAGAGAACTTCCAGAAGTGAAAGCTGGATTTTGAAGGGGCAGAGGAATTAGAGATCAAATTGCCAACATGCGCTGGATTATGGAGAGAGCCAGAGAGTTCCAGAAAAACATCTACTTCTGCTTCATTGACTATGCCAAAGCCTTTGACTGTGTGGATCACAACAAACTATGGCAAGTCCTGAAAGGAATGGGAGTGCCTGACCACCTTATCTGTCTCCTAAGAAATCTATATGTGGGATAAGCAGCAACCGTCAGAACTGGATATGGAACAACTGACTAGTTTAAAATTGGGAAGGGAGTACAACAAGGCTGTATACTGTCACCTTGCCTATTTAACTTATATACAGAGTACATCATGCGAAAGGCAGATCTGGATGAATCACAAGCCGGAATTAAGATTGCCAGAAGAAATATCAACAACCTCAGATACACAGATGATACTACTCTGATAGCAGAAAGTAAGGAGGAATTAAAGAACCTCTTAATGAGGGTGAAAGAGGAGAGTGAAAAAAATGGGCTGAAGCTCAATATCAAAAAAAACAAAGATAATGGCCACCAGTCCCATCACCTCCTGGCAAATAGAAGGGGAAGAAATAGAGGCAATGACAGAGTTTATTTTCTTGGGCTCTGTGATCACTGCAGATGGCGACTGCAGCAATGAAATTAAAAGATGCCTGCTTCTTGAGAGGAAAGCAATGGCAAACCTAGGTAGCATCCTAAAGAGCAGAGACATCACTTTGCCAACTAAGGTCAGGATAGTCAAAGCTATGGTTTTTCCAGTAGTGATGTATGGAATTGAGAGCTGGACTATAAAGGCTTATCGCCGCAGAATCAATGCTTTTGAGCTGTGGTGTTGGAGGAGAGTCTTCAGAGTCCCCTGAACTGCAAGGAGATCAAACCTATCCATCCTGAAAGAAATCAACCCCAAATATTCACTGGAAGGACAGATTTTGAAGCTGAGGCTCCAGTACTTTGGCCACCTCATGAGGAGAGAGGAGTCCTTGGAAAAGTCCCTGATGTTGGGAAAGATTGAAGGCAAAAGGAATAGAGGATGACAAAGAATGAGATGGTTGGACAGTGTCATCGATGCAACCAATATGCATTTGACCAAACTCCGGGAGGCAGTGGAGGATAGGAAGGCCAGCGAGCTCTGGTCCATGGGGTCACAAAGAGTCGGACACGACTGAATGACTGAACAACAACAACAACATTAATAGATATGGGCCTTGCAGAATTGTACCTGCCACAAGAGTATTCACAAAGTCTGTTACCTCACAGAAGGCAGGCAAAGCAGATAACTGGCACTTGTTTGTATAGATGTGAAAAGTCAAATATAACAAAATTAATGTAGGTTCTTTTCTAGTTATAAAAAACCAATAAACTGTATTTTTGAAGGAAATAATGGCTTGTCTGTCTGCTATCTATCTGCTTGCACCTCTGTTTGGATCTGGAGCTTCTCATCCTAATAGTGAGGATAGGTCTGTAAAGATTCTCAGTCATCCAGGTGAGTTTATCTGGAAGTTGAGTCATGGCTACTGGACTTTTTTTCTTGAGAGAGAGAAACGTTTTGCTGCTCATCCAAATAGCTTCATCATCCAATCATAGCTTGTATTTTACCCATGATTTCTGGAGCTTTGCTTCACGTGTCCCCCTACTTTTTACTGTAAATCTCCATGGGGGTTCTTCTGGTCTCCTTATATAAAACTATAAAACTATACAAGTTTTATAAAGTCCTTATAAAACTATACAAGTTTTTTTTTGCAATCAGTAAAAATTCTAGCAACAAATAATTATTACCTCATGATAACTCTACCAGAAGCCCAAAGTGTCTTGTAAAATACCATTCTTTATCTGTACCAGCAATGTACATGCCAGCGTCTGATGGTTTCTGTATCCCTGTCGATTCTGAAAATGACCCTGTAACATAGGGTTAACTAAGAAGAACTGATGATTGAAGATACCAAGTAAGCTTTGTGACAGAGCAGGGATTTAATTTGGTTTCTCCTTGCTCAATATCCAACATCAATGCTCAATATACCGGCTTCTACACATCAGTGGTTTTTGTATACTGTAAATGATTCTAAGGCTAAAATATATTGGCCAGTGTCCTGTGTTTAGCTATATTGCCATAGTAGCATATTTCCACTAATTAAAGAATCCCTGCTTCAGTTTGGATTGCATGTGACTTTGTCATATTGCATACAAATCATGCACCCCCAAATCAAAGCTCCAATTCTTTAATTGGCAGCAATCTTTCTCTGTCATTGCTTTCTTTCCTTCTGTGTTGGTATAGGTATGCAATAGGTAGGGAAACAGTATACCAGTTAATATGTGCATATAGTGTAAGTTAATGGTATTTACATAATATGAACATTCTGCATTAATTGGCATATCTTTCAAATTAGTACAGTATGCAAACTGAAATATTAAGGTTGTATAATATGTAGTATACGCCACCCAGATTTGGAGAACTGGTGTATGACAACTTTACATGCCTATTTTTCATTACAAACCTCAGGTCCACCACCACAAGCAGAAAACCATGGCTTAGACACACTGGGATTCTTAATTGTGCACTAATTAAAAGAAAAAAAAAGCCTACTGTATCTCACTTTTTACACATTATTTTCATAAACGACAGTAATGCCTTGTAAGATGAATTTAATTCGTTTTACGGATCAATTTGTTCTATAAAAATTTGTCTGGCAAAATGCGGTTTCTCATAGGAATAAATGGGAAACTGATTAATTCGTTCTGAAGCCTAGAAAAATGACAGAACACCAGTTTTTTTTTTGTAAAAATCTCTTTATAAAGTGCACTTAAACACTGTGCACATCTCTGCACTCAACCCCTCGTGATAACCTCAAGCCACTAGATTATAATGCCTTTTAAAAAATTTATTGACTTAAGGTTGCAATGTATCCTGTTTGCATTTTTAAGAGGACCCAATACATGTACACATTGCTACAGGGTTGCTACAGGGTAGCTAAGCTTCCTGGGAGCATTTTTTGAAATTTCCTTTTTTTAAAACGTTTGAATAGGACCACTGTGTGGTGGGGAGCAAGCTAGTTCACATTAGAAAATATATTGTTTGATTACAGACCTTAGCAACAAACCAGCCTATCCCTGCAGCAAACCAAACAGTGGATTAAATAACCATATAGTCAGTCTCCAATTGAGAAAATTCGGAATATTTTTGGACTACAGTTCCTAAAATCCCCGTCAGCATCGTGAAAAGGATCTTTTCCATGCTGTGGTTTAAATCATTAGTGAAAACGTAATATTCCTCAGAAACAAGATTCCAAGAGCTCTGGTACAAGGTCAAACTTGATTTGCCCCCAGTTCTGTTATTGTACAACTTACAAGCAAATACCTTCTTGTTCAGGTAGACTTTGGCAACTGTCCAATTGCTGAGGAAGCAATTTGTTACCAGTTGAGTGCTGCTCCTTAGTAATTAATTTTAAAGCTGTGTTTTAAATTTTGCATTTAATCCTGCCTTTAATATTGAATCTTGTTTTTTTAATTGTATTTTTTATTCAGTGTTACTGTAACTCACCAAGAGTCTCATTCTCAGAATAATGACCAGTTGTAAATCTGGCCAATAGATCAGCAATCAAGTTGTAATATTGGTTGGACCACATGTAAAGATTATGGAGGGTGAGAGATTAATGATTATCTAATTCCTTTGCCAGCCATTGACTGTTTTATTTTACTTTACTTACTGTTGCTGAATTGCAGGTCTGAAGAGCTCATCAATTGACTGTGAATAAACAAGAGGTTTATTTGTAGATCCTTATGTACTTTCTGCCAGCCCCCTTCTTCAAATACTTGTATTGAGACTTAACATTAACTGGCAGCCATCAATTTAAGGATCCATGCTGTAATAATCCTAGCTGTGAGTCTACTGTGAGCATATCTTCATTCTAGCTCAGTTATTTGCAGCCATGTAGTGTTGATCAGCAACAGTTTTCCAAGAGCTCTGCCTCACTTCCAAAAGGTCAAAATGGACAACATTTATTCCTAGGACCTAGATTACTCACCAGACATCTGAGCCCGCCGGATTAAAGCCATGTTTTCTGCTATCCAATGCCACATGGTGAAAACTTCAAGAAACTCTTTTGGTGCAAACAAAACAAGATACTGCAGAAGTTTAGCATTATGTGAGTTTAGGAAACATAAAAATAGCTTCAAAGCAAAGTTAAAATAAGTGTGAGAAAGGAATTATTAGGAGATTATTGACTATGGTACCATATATTGTACATGTTTTTGCATATCAATAATAAATAGAAAACTAAATATTCTTCTTTGCCTGATCTTATCACTTTCAGATCTTATCTCCATCCTATTTTCTGTTCTTCCTTTCTCCCATCAATTAAACTCACAATAGCTTTTAGTGAAACAAAACAAATGGAACATAAAATTTACAACAAGCTTTTAGTAAAACAAAACAACTAGAACATAAAATGAACAGCATACTGTAATACCTATACATCTAAAACACCACAGTTCAACATGCCAAGAAGATCTAATACACACCCGGAGCACAATCCTCTGTCAAAAGGCCCAGCTGAGTCAAAAGGTATTGGCTTGCCAGTAAGAAAGCCAGGTGAAGTTAAACCAAGCCAATCTCCCGTGCTACACAGATGATATCGAAATTGGGAGCACCCACAAAGAAAGACTTGCTTTTCCTCCATGAACAGCTTGTAAAGGTTGTTTTTACAGTACAGTAACATATTTAAACACTGAAGACAAGTGGTGTGGTTCATCTGTTGTGATGCCATACATGCAGCTCCATTCAAGAAACTGCTTGAGATTACAAGATCTCAGCTGGGTGGAGGAGTTGTATTATCCCAGCTAATTAAACAATTCTAACATCCCTGATATCAATAGATCTCCTGATAAAATAAAATCAATAAAAACAAGCCATCAAATTGTAAAAAGCAATAATCTCCCATCCAGCAAAACTGAGCAATAATAAATCAGAATAAAGAACAACCCCCCCCCAAAAAAAAGTTTGGATAATCTTTAGACTTAAGTGGAGCCTGTATTGGTGCTGGCCAAGCTTTTGAGGAGGGAGCACTCCATAACTGGGGGTGTCATAATATACAAGACTTTTATTTAATGGCAACTCAACAAACTTCTTAATCTCTTTGGTGATCCAGGACTCACAGGGTTTTTAATGCACTAGGCATGCACCTCCTAAGCTTGGTCACATCTAAAGTCTTATTATGGTGACCATTGGATGAATCTGGAAATGGATAGATGTCTACATCTAGTTTTGAAAACTGGTTATTTCAGTGCAGAAGCTTCGTTGAGCAGCCTATTCACAAAGAAAAACAGGGAGAGCAGGCTGCATGGAAGCATGTTTTATAAAGAGCCTCGTGGCACAGTGATTAAATGCCCATACTGCAGGTAAAACTGAGCTCATGACCTGGGGTTCAATCCCATGTAGCAGGCTCATGATTGACTCAGCCTTCCATCCTTCCGAGGTCAATAAAATAAGTACCCAGCTTGTGGGGGGGGGCAATGTGTAGCCTGCATACTGTAATTAAAACTGTAAACCACCCAGAGACTACTTGAAGTGGTGTGGGGCGGTATATAAGCTGAACACTTTGCTTTATAATTTGATTTGCAAAGGCAAACTACAGCCTAATTGGTGTACTACAAAAAGGTCATTTGTCCTAATGCTTTTTTAGGTGTAGGGTAACTTAAAAAATAGCTCCACGCTCTATGCTTTTCCCCAGTTATCTTTTCGTATGATGTATCTCATTCTTATTTCCAGCCCCTAATGAAATTTAATTGCACCTGCCTCTGTATTCTGGCCAAAACCCAGCTGTAAAAGTTGTCAGAAAATATTAGATAAACTTTAGTTAGATAAACCATGGACAGCCAAAGCCATGCAGAGCTGCTCAGAACATTTGCAGTACAAACAGAAGCTGGCACTGGCAAAAACCACTATTGGGAACATCTGGTTTCTATTGTCACATTACCAGACTGAGATCAAAAAACCCTAACTCTCTACAGGTCTTCCCTTTGTTATAAATTGCTTTGAATAGAAACTGAATGCATGCAGCAACAGTGTCAAGTATCTGCTATGTGAAAGTGGTACCGGAAAGAACCATCCACAATGTATTCTAGTATACAGTGATCCCCCACCTATTGCGGGGGTTAGGGACCTGAGCCAATCCGCGATAATTGAAAATCCACAATATGCGGATGCAGGTCCGATCAGGCCTTGGGGGCGTCTAGCGGGGGGCTCTCGTACTTACCCCAGTCTGGCACTGCCCCAAATGGGCCTGTGAGGGCTTTCCTGGGCCTTCTGGAGGCCCCAAAAGGACCTCCCTGTGAACCGGAAGTGACTTCCGGAAAACTGGAAGTGACTGCTGGATTACCAAAAATCATTTCTGAGGCCTCCAAGGAACTATCCCCCCTTACCCCAGGGGGCCTTTTTTCATATACTGTGGTCCCGCAATATAGTGGGACCGCAGTATATGAACTGCAAAATGGCGGGGGACCACTGTACCCAATGTTAATATTTAATACCCAAATTTAAAGCACTTAAATTATGGAACCACTGGAATACAAATGTATTGATGACCTAACTTTGTAAAATCTATAGATTATACAGTAGGACCCCCGTATCTACTGATTCATTATTCACTGATTCAGTTATCCACGGTTGGCAGAGGAAAAAATTAAATAATTCAGCAGCCACAAAGCAAGCTGTAAAGCAAGCTGTTGCCACAAACAGCAGCTGTAAAGCAAGCTATTGTCATAAACAGCAACTGTAAAGCAAGCTACTGTCTCAAACAGCAGTCATAAAGCAAGCTACTGTCAGGAAACAGCAGTTTGTGGGTTGGTGGCCAGACGTTCTCTCTTATCCACACTTTTCATTATCCATGGGAAGGTCTGGAACCAATCCCCTGTGAATACCGGGGTCCTACTGTAGTACCAAAGCAATTTACCTTCTGATTGTAATCTCTCAGGCCCACCTACACCATATCCCCTCAGTTTTCTATGGCTCATCCTGCAATTAAGTTTGCCTTGGTTGTTGTTATGTCCCTTCAAGTCGGAACCAACTTACAGTTATCCTGGTTGAGTATGGATTTGAACCCAGGCCTCCTGACTTCTAATCTGTCACTCTGTTTATACCACACTGGGTATCAAATGGATTTGTAGTCACCAATTATTTGTTGTTAGTATGTTTGCACAGAAACATCTGTGCAAACATACTAACAATATCTGGTATAGTAGGAACAGGAGAAGCAGATCAGGGGAACAATAGATATACTATTATAGCTTTCCACTTGGCAGAAAATACATATTTATGAAGGGAAGATATAATGTGGTAGTTAAGAGGCCTGATGAATCCTAATTTGTGTTGTAATGGGTGGTATGAGTCAAACAGTAGGTACTGTACTGGTTGGTGTGTGGGGGTTTCCTGTAAAATTCTACTCCCAGGCTAAGGTCGGGTCCTATGATAACTGCACAGTCCAGGAAATCCATCTGGTTGTATATGGTGTTTCCCCTGATGAACCTGATATTTGGGTCCACTGCATTTTTGTGCTTTGTAAAGGCCTGTACTTCCTGGGTTTTGATTTTTACCCAGGCATTGTCCACATGCCTGAACCAGTAGGTTGGTGTCATCCCTGGGGTGGTGTTGAGTGCCTTCTTCTCCACTTCTTCCATGTATAAGTTGGCAACAAACTGGGTTTACAGGAAACCTACACACACTGACAAGTACCTTCTGTTTGACTCCCACAACCATTACAACACAAATTAGGATTCATCAGGACATTAAACAAAAGAAGAGAGAGCATCCCCACTTCCATAGAAGGAAGGAAGGCACCTGAAGATACCGCTTAGGGCCTGTGGATATCCAAAGTGGGCCTTCAACAAAGCAGTGCCCCAACCCAGAAAAATGGATCAGCCTGAGACCCAGAGCTGATGGAAGAACGTGGTCATTCTTTACATGGCTGATGTGCCAGAAAAGTTTTAAAGGATTTTTTGCGAAACACCACATCCCCATTCACTTCAAACCCTCCCCCCCCCCACACTAAGGTGGAGACTTGTCCACCCAAAGGACCCGACACCAAAACACAAAAGGAGCAATATAGTATATGTGATCCAATGCAGTGAGGAGTGTGCAGAGCCCTGCATTGGAGAAACTAGGCAGCCACTAAGGAGGAGGATGGCCCAGCACAGGAAGAACAGCAGCACAGGACCAGAATCAGCAATGTACCTTCATTTGAAGCACAAAGGGAACTCATTCAAATATGAGGATGTACACATATTAGAGAAAATAGGTGGTTCGATAGAGGAGTCAGTGAAGCCATTCATGTGTGTATTGAAAATCCCTCTCTCAACAGGGTTGGGCAACTTAGGCACAAATTATCTCCTACTGAACAGGCTTCCCTTTCATCCATCCCCAGACAAATCAGAACATCACACCACCACCAAGGAGACCACTGCTAATGACTCGTACTTAATGAGTGTTGAGAAGGGATGCATTGATGTGATTTTTACACACCCCAGGACATTGTTGATCTAACAAGCCTATTCAGGCCACCGTCAACCTAATGAGCCTACTATTCAGATATGGGTGAGGTAAAAACTTAGGTGAACTATAAATTGGAAGCCTCCCACCTTCTTAGACTGAAGAAGCTACTTGGATGAGTAGTGAAATGTTTTGATACTACAAGAAAATAAGTCCAATTGCCCTGACTTAGCTCTCAAATGCTGTGGATAGCATGGCTAAGGTATTTAGAGACAGATGTGGAGAAAATGAAGGTAAAACAAAGAAAAAGGATCACAGATGATAATGATTTTCTATGATATCAGGACACAGAGGCAAGATCTCTCTTCCTCAGTGAGTGTTAAATGTATTTACCAGTAATGGTCGAGACTTGGGATTTGATTTTTCCTTGGGCTTCTAGTTTTGCCCG
Source organism: Phrynocephalus versicolor (assembly GCA_023846285.1). Lineage (NCBI taxonomy): Eukaryota > Metazoa > Chordata > Lepidosauria > Squamata > Agamidae > Phrynocephalus > Phrynocephalus versicolor. The sequence continues at coordinate 75,266,492 of JAHTLZ010000129.1, read as the reverse complement.
TTCAACATAAGCCTTGGATTACTTGTTTAGATTTGGGATTTGGTAGGGGAAAGGTAGTGTGTTTATCCAGAAGTCTCTTCCTGCTATGGAAGCAAGTGAGAAGGTCAGAAACTCAGAAACTGGACTTTTTGCTATGGCTCTCAGCCTCCAGGGGGGTGGGGTGGGGTGAACGGCTATCAGGAAAAAAAATTAAAGACAGCATAGCTAAGCCCCTCTGTAATAAGTGTGTAGAAAGTTCTAGGTTCAATTACAGTGAAAAGCACTCACTACTGAAAACTCAGGAAGAGGTACTTCTTGTTATTAGGAACAGTACTGAGACAGGAACAAGCGATGGTTTGTACGACGATGAGCTGCCCCTAAAGTAACAACTGGATACTTTGGTTATACTTCCGGATCCATCTGTCTTTGCAAGGCCAAGTGGACCTGGTGGCTCCAAGTGTCCCGGTTCAAGTTTGAAAAATCTACCACTTACCACCACTCCTGGTCAAGGTAACATTTGGCCATAACTTAATGCAATGGCAACTTGTTATTTGTTTGTTTGTTGTTGTCCATCATCATCATCATCATCATCATCATCATCATCTTCTTCTTCTTCTTCTTCTTCTTCTTCTTCTTCTTCTGTCAAACACAGCTGTCGGGTGTTAAGCTGGAGTTGGACTTCTCCAATGATCGAGCTATAGAATATACTGTATGCTGTTCCTAATAACATCGCCATTTGTAGTTGAGTGATGTTGATCTTGTCAATGCCCAGAGTTTTCATATGTCGACCCAGGTCATTTGGGATTAATAATAATAATAATAATAATAATAATAATAATAATAATAATAATA
>JAHTLZ010000129.1:75172627-75255679 GCA_023846285.1 Phrynocephalus versicolor | reverse complement strand
ATAGATAGATAGATAGATAGATAGATAGATAGATAGATAGATAGATAGATAGAGAGAGAGAGAGAGAGAGAGAGAGAGAGAGAGAGACAGAGAGACAGAGAGAGAGAGATGTAGGCACCTGGAGTAGGAACTGGCAAGCCACTCTAGTATTCCTGCCAAGAAAAATCCATGGACATGGGGTCAGGAAGAGTCGGTCATGACTGTAACAACACAACACACACACGTAGATATAGATATAGATAGAGAGAATTAACTTGCCCTCTGAGAAGAACTGAGATTGTCTGTATGATTGGGGAATAGCTCCAGTGTCAGCGCTGGTTGCTTCAGTATCCCAGGTAGGAGATCCATACTTGTATCACTTTCCTGGTCTGAAACATTGCTTTCCAATGAATCTGCTGTAAGACAAAAGGGGAAACCATCTTACAACCAATTATGCAGTACATGTTTTGCATGCAGAAAATCCCAGGTTTGACCACTAGATGGCTAGAATCTCCCTGAAAATCTTTCCGAAGGGCTATGAATACTCTGGGCAGAGAACTGCTGATGACAATTTGTCAACAATACTGATCTATATAGGCCAAAGCTCTGAATCGGTATAAAGAAGCTTCCTATGTTCTTACAATTAATGACAGCATGGTCAGGGTTCTTTAGCAGTAAAACTTTGCTACAATTCCATCTTTGCCCTTATGAACAATGTTGCTGGGAAGTCCTCCATCGGTAGCTAGGGTAGTCCTCCCATCAGGACCTACTCAGTATTCATAAACTACATTACTGTAGCTAAGAACTTCCTCTTTTGTTAGGTCTACAAGAAATACAGTATATGTACTAGTCACACCTAGTCGCACTGTACTTGTGCAACTGTATTGGCTACACAGGAGCATAAGATGTTTTCTAGTCAGGTTGGATTATTACACTATCCATCCTAGTAATGCGAACTGTGGAGCAGTTGCCTATGGTCCTCTGAAGAGGTCTTCTTTTGTGAGTTGCAACATTAACTGCAAATCTTGGGTACTGAAACTTTGATTTTCTACATGCAAAACATGTGCACTGTTGGTGAACTGCAACTTATGTCCAAGGGTTAACAAGGACACAACCTAAAGGGTTGAAAATTCTGAACAAAGTTAACAAGAGTCTATATTTGAGATTTCCACCTCCTTAGGAACTTTGGGCATTTCCTTCAAGGTTATATACAACATACTTGACAGGAAAGGTGCACATATATTTTTCTGTGTGTACAACAGTATATTTTTCTAAAATCATGGCACTAAAAATTAAGGGGCGCCATATACACGAAAGTAAGCCTTTCCTGAGGGGTGGGGGTGGGGTGGAGAGTGCCCAAACTGACTTTGCTGCTTCCCTTCCTATTTGGTAGCCCTTGTCTACCCTTTGTGTCCTGAAAACCTCTCTGCACTTTGCTTTTGCGAGGACTGTTCCTATCCTGCAAGAACAAAGCAGAGAGGAGGGCAATTAAGTGAAATAGAAAGATCAGTTTGGATTCTCTTCCACTCCATCCCCTACTGTTTACCACCACCTGCTGTTTTCTTTTCTTTCTGGGAGCACTTGATTTCCCTTCTCTCTGCTTTGTTCTTGCATGATCAGTCCCTTCTTTTAAGCGGGGATAGGCACTTCTTAATGGGCTGCTCCACCCCAAGTCTTCCCCTGCTGAAAAGAAGGGTCCGTTCCTGCAAGAACAAGGCAGAAAGGAGTCTTCAGAACACAAAGGAAAGGAAACAGTGTTGGGTGGGGTGGAGGAGAACTCAAAGAGGATTTATTAATTTTATATCTGAGGCAGAGAGGGAAAACATTCTTGTCCCACCTCATATATTGCAATGCAAAGTTGATGAATATTATGCTTTTGCATACTTACTTAAGGACTCCACAGGTGATGGAACAACAAAAGCTATTTCTGTCAGAGCATCAGCATAATATAGCGCTTTCTTTTGTCCACTGAAGATACTTGCCCCAAAGTCTTCTGAAAATGCTATTTCATCTGAGAATTAAGGAAACAAAAGTAGAACCAAAGGAAAGGGTTTTTTTTCTCCTATTACATGCATTGACAGTACAGGAATTTACTATTAAAAGTATTTTAATTACTTTTTGGGAAAGATTCATCTACAAAAAATTAGACTATGCCCTGATATTTGGAAATACCACCTCAACGTCCCTCAAAAAGCATTTTAACCTCTCCAAATGCTGGTGAGAAAGAGTAATGAGCAAATATGGTACTAAAAGGTATCTGTGACATGGAAGAAGAGTACAAATGTTACCATTTGTTATCTCATTAAAGCTTCTCCCCCTCCAACACACTAAGGTGACAGTAGTGACAGTAGTGCACATTAATTAAAGCACAGTTATTGCCTCTCTTCAAATCCTACATAGATCAATGTGGGTTCTCCACAAAAACATTCAATCCATATAAGCTATGGATAGAATGGGAGGAATATCTCCTTCTGGATTCTATCCCTGCCTGGAACATTAAGATCAGTGACAAGTTATCACCACAAAGTCTTAAAGCCAACATCTATCCACAAAAACATCTCACCTTGCTCAGAGCCCTCCTCATCACAGAAGCTGTTAATAGACCAGCTCGTTGAGACATGCCCTGTCCACCCAGGGTGTTTTCCCACATCAACTGACCAGCCAAGAGACAGTAAAAACTCTAGGAAGTGTGGCTGAACAGTTTTGGAAGACTCTACATTCTTCAAAATCTACAAAAAAGAAGAAGAGGACAGCATTCCTGAAAGGACAGAAGGAAGCCCAAGGCAAGTATATGCCATCTAGCCAAACCAAAAGAACAGAGAATAGCTGTTTCAGATATACAGTACAGTAATACCTTGGTTTAAGAGCACCTTGGTTTAAAAGTGTTTTGCAAGACAAGGAAACATTTCTCCTAAATTTTGCCTTGATCAACAAGCAATGCCTTGCAATAAATGCACTGGAGCAGGTCACATGATCACAAATGAGTCAATGGTGTCTCTCCCTTTCCCTGCTGAATTGTGGGTGATTGTCTGGAAGGTTCCCTCTCAGGCAGCCTCAAAAGCAGAGGGAGGAGAGAGGAAAAGAGGTCTCCCTTGCACCAGCCAGGACCATTTTTAAAGGGGAGGTGCAGGTTAGGGGTTTACTTTTCTTTTTACAGGTATATATATATATATATATATATATATATAATTTGTTTTCAACATCCTTATTTATTTTTCAAACCATTTCTAGTCATGGGACAACTAGTCATGTGACTATATAGCTACAAACTGCACTTTATTATTGTCACATTAAAAACACAGAGGAAAATCCAGTTGATAGTCCCAAACAGAGCAGATTCTGCAATCATGGCATGGCATGGATAATCTGAGTTTCCATTATTTCCTATGGAGAAATTTGCTTTGATATACAAGTTGAGTCATGGCAACTGGACTACTTTTCTTGAGAAATCAAAATGTTTTGGTACTCATCCAAGCAGCTTCATCAGTCTGAGGAAAGGTAGTGGGGAGGCCTTCAATTAATAGTTCACCTTGATTTCATATCACCCTGGTCTGAATAGGCTCATAAGTTGGACAATGAAGCACTTCACATCTCCACCAGCAAGGCCACAGCTAACAACCCGCACTTAATGGGTGTTGCAAAAAGTTGCATAGGTGGGACTTTCACACACTCCAGGCATTTGTCCACCTAACAAGCCTATTCAGACCAGGGTGATGTGAAACCAAGGTGAACTATAAACCTCAGGCCTCACAACTAACTTTCCTCAGAATGACGAAGCTGCTTGGTAGAGTAGTGAAACATTTAATCTCTCAAGAAAATAAATCCACTTGCCATGACTCAACTTCCAGATAACCTCACCTGGATGACAGAGAATCTTCACAGGCGTTTTGATATACAAGTGCTTTTGTTAAGAGCATATTTCTGGAACTAATTCTGCTCACAAACCAAGGTATTACTGTATATGAAACCTGTACTGCTGTATTCTTTAAGCCAGGGCTGTCCAACTTTGAACAGGTCGAGGTCTACTTTTTCTAGCCCAAAGTGACTGAGGGCTACTACACTAATACCTCTACTTATGAATTCTATGCATTCTAAGCACACGCTTGTAAGAAAAAAATGTAAGTAAAGCAGCAGTTTCCTATCCAACTTTGAACAGCCTGCTATCTACCTGAGGTTCCTGAACGTCCCCTGAGGTCTGGGCTCTCAAATTTCCCTGTAGGTCGACTTTTAGGCAAAGCGAACCTGGGCTGGGGCTGCTCTCTCACCCGGGGAAAAGATCCAGGCAGCCTAGCTTGCTAAGTCACACCCACTCCTCTCTGCTATTGTGCGGCAGTGGAGAGAGAGAGAGAAAGAGAGAGAGAGAGAGAGGGAGAGAGAGCAGCAGAGAAATCTCCGTTGCTGCAAAGGCATCTTTGTGTGTGTGTGTGTGTGTGTGTGTGTGTGTGTGTGTGTGTGAGAGAGAGAGAGAGAGAGAGAGAGAGAGAGAGAGAGAGAGAGCAAGGAGCAGAGAAATCTCCATCTCCGTTGCTGCAAAGGCAGCTAACGAGAGAGAGAGAGAGAGAGAGAGAGAGGAGCAGATAAATCTCCAGTGCTGCAAAGACAGCTAGAGAGAGAGAGAGAGAGAGAGCAAGCAGCAGAGAAATCTCCCTTGCTGCAAAGGCAGCTAACGAGAAGGGAGGGAGAGAGAGAGTCTGACTCTCGGGCATGCCTGGGCTAGGAAGCCAGTCTCTCGCTCGCTCGCTTGCTCTTGCTCTCTCTTGTATGCTCCCAGATCCCCAGCCCGTCGCCAGAGGCGGAAGCGATGCAGCCCAAGCATTGAACCCTGACCAAGTGGGGAGGAGAGAGGGGTTGAGGAGGAAAGCAGGAGTCTGGAGGTGCAACAGCTTTGTTTCCTAGACAGCCGCTTGGAGGGCGGGAGGGGAGCTGGGCGAGGCGGCGGGACTTGCCCGGAGCTGCTCCGGGACCCGGTAGTGCCCGAGTGCCCTTCGAAGCCCATGGAAGAGCGACAAGCATATCTTGCCCCCCCCTTTTTTTTTGCCTTGGAGGCACTGCTCTCTGGGCCGTGGACGGGGGCGAGCAGCCGGACTTGGGCACGATGTAGCCAGCCACTGCAGCCCCAACGGAGTGGATTGAGAAAAGGAGAGTTTGCTAGTTGCTCTTTCCTGTTCTTCGCCGCCACAGCTGCTTTCAGGGATGATGCCTGCTCCAGGATTAGCCTTAGACAAGTCCTTCTCCTCCTCTTCCCCTCCTCCTCTTTTCTCCAAGAGTGCCCCCCCGTTCCTGCTCAGCCCTTGCCGATCCGGCGTGGGACACCCACAAGAGAGACAGAGAGCTCTCTCGCCGGTGCTGGAGCAGCCAAGCGAGGGGGTGGGGCATTGCACAGGCAAGATATGAAACAGATCCGGACCAAACGTCCGGCCCGGTGGGTGGGCCAATTCCCCCCCCCGAACACACAGCCACTGGCGGCGGATCAGGAGGCCAGCGGAGACCTCATGGGCTACTTCAAATGGCCCCACGGTCGACTGGTCAACCGCGGTCAACGTGTTGGGCAGCCCTGCTTTAAGCTAATTCAGAAATGCATTTTCTTTCTCTGCATTGTATACTCTCACTAAGCAATAGTACTGTTTTAATAAAAGCAAATGTAAAGCAAACCAGTTTGCTACTTACTTCTTGGCTTGTTTTTTGGCCTGCCTTCATGTAGAAAATAAAAACAGTATCGAAAGGACGACATGGCAACAAATCCAAGTATCCAATGTCATCAAAAAACCCAGGTAGAGAAGAATCAAGTGCAATCAGGTGAGGAGGTAGTCTGCTATTAGCAGGTTCCTGAGCAGAAAAAGAAGACCACGCAAAATTTATGACAGTATATGATCCCTTTTTAAAACGTAACATGCTACTTAAATTTGTTAACATGCAATAAACTTGAAAATAATAGGCAGGTATTACAAATCTACTCTCAGCGAAGAAATGCCATCTTTAGTTGTTTGAATCCAAATGGTATCATAATCCTTCTAAAGGGAAACAGAGCCAAGTTTAGTCATGGGATGAGTCCCATGGTGAAAGAAGAGGTATAAAAGGAGTTACATATAAATCAATTTTGAAGTTGTGCATATTGTAATGTTCAGTCGTATGTCTCTTTCTGAACTGTAGAAAGATGAGGCTGCAATTGCGCAGTTGTGCAATTTGCATGTGTGACAGCTGGTGTTTCAGAAAAATGTTTTTACAACATTTCAGGACTATAACATCTGAAGAGCAACACTGACAATCAGAAAAGGTAGGTTGCTGCTTCTGAATTTACTGTTACAACAGTAACACATCCTTTCAGGTAGACCAGTGAAGAGAATGCAATTATGGCTTCCATTATCATTTACACAGGTTATTATTCCAAAAGCAGTGTAAGCTTCCCTGTTTCTCAGGGTTCTTAATCAAGATGCCAGTAATAGGCTCTCTCCCTCAGTTAGTTTGCCTTCTCATCACCATTTTCATCAGCTGCCAATGCTCCTTTCCCTCATTCTCATTAGTGCTACCAACCTCTCTGCTTTCCAGGCAGAAAGGCAATGAAAGAGAGTGCAGTGGTGCTTACCCCTCTGTGCATTATGCAAATTCACGAATAAGTCAGTTTTGTATCTATATATGCAAAAGGCATCAAACAATGAAGCTACCTCCTTTATGAACATATTTTACTTAAATTTATTTCTGTTTTATTGTTCAGATTTACTTTATGCCTAATATAGCCAAACACTCAATAAAATGAGTACCAATTTTAATACAGTAAGCCCCTGCCTATCATGGGGGTTAGGGACCCACCCCACCCGCGATCGCTGAAAATCCGCAATATGCGGATGCGGGGGGGGGGCACAATGTTTGCGTGCCACTTGTCCGCACCCATGGGTGTGGGTGAGCAGCATGTAATGTTTAAAAAGGGCTCTCCGCAGCAGAGCCCAGCACTGGGGCTCTGCAGCCGGAAGGCCTTTTGCAATCGCACACTGCTTGCGTAGGCCTCCCGGGAGGTTGGGGCAAGCAGCATGCGATCGGACAAAGGGACTTCGGCCAAGGAACCCAGAGCTGGGGCTCCGTAGCCAAAATCCCCTTTGCAATCGCGCAATGCTTGCCCAGGCCTCCCGAGAGGTCCGGGCAAGCGGCGCGTGATCGGCCAAAGGGATTTCGGCTATCGAGGCCAGCGCTGGGGCTCCAAAGCTGAAAGCCACTTTGCCATCACGCGCTGCTTTCCCAGACCTCCTGGGAGCTCCGGGCGGGCAGCGCGCAATCGGCCAAAGGGACTTCGGCAATGGAGCTCAGCCCTGGGCTCCACAGTCGAAAGCCCCTTTTCCATTGTGCGCCGCTTGCCCTGACCTCCTGGGAGGCGCGGGCTGGCGGTGTGCGATCCCCCCTCCCTCAAGCCCTTTCCAGGTACTGCGGTCCCGTGATTTAGCGGGACCGCGGTATGTGAACTGCGAAAGGGCGGGGGACCACTGTAGTGGTTACATCAGAAGTAAAATTTACACTATTAAATGAAGATTCCAGTTACCTTCAATGCTTCTAGCGAAAGAAATCCCAAGTGTGAAAGGAAGAGGCGTGCAGTTTGGAACTCCTGTGCAGGAGGTGGTGGTTTACACTCTGTGATTGGATCAGGGAAATCCTTCTTTCGCCACTCTTCTTCCATCTGCTGGTCTATAGATTTCTCATAAAGAACTTGCTGATCCATACCATTTCTCAATTTCTCATGCCGCTCTTCCAGCTGAAATGTATTTAAATGTCTTCATTTCAGACACACACAGACACACAAACACACACACACACAAATGCTGAGTGCAAACGCAGCCCACAAAAAGTGGTTGCAGCTCCTCTGACAAACCAAATAACACCAAAAGACTTTTCTCTTCCCTGAATGATGGAATAGCTACTGTGTGTTTATATGAATCTACCATACATGGCTACACAGACTTTGTGTTTATATCTCTGACATTGTTATCAATTGTTAGTTTTAATGTTGCCTTCTAGTGTTGTAAGATGTTCCTCAATTCCCTGTTTCTCAAACTGAATATGTCTTAAGTGTAATGGACTGTATATTGTCTCTCCTGACTGTCAGCCGCCTTGGGTCCTTTTCCAAGGAGAAAGCTGGGGTAAAAACAAACAAACAAACAAACTACCAGAGTGCCAAAAAACTGCTGCAATTTTGATCCCACTTTTTGTTTAACAGAATTCTTCCCACTGTTGTTCATCACTTGCTAGGTTGCTAAAATTTGGTATTTGCTGTTCCTTCTACACCTATTCTGTGGTACTCCTAAATTAAGGCCTGTTACCAAAGAGTAACTACAAGAAGGTAATTGACTGTTTGTCATCCTAGGATATGGTAAGACAGAAGACTAAAAGGATATCCATTACAGTCCAACAACCACTTCCTGAAAAACATCTCCTTCAGCATACAGTGAATTTTTTAACAGATAAGGCAGCTCAAACATTGCATAAGGAACTTTCTTGTTGTTAGAAACAACAGTATGAATATACTGTAGGTGATGCAGGGAAGTTGCAGAGATATTCCAGCCCTTCAAATATAATTTAGAACAGATTTAGTTGAATAAAATACACAAGAAATAAATCAAAATACTATAAACCTCTTACTTCCTCTGTAACTATTTCATGCAAGTCTGGGATGCTCAAGTCTGCCTTCACAAAAGGGATCTTGTCCACTTCTTCTGGAAATGGTCGATGTTTCACACTATATTTGATTCCAACATCATTTTTTGGTGCAGGTCGATGTTCTGGGACAAATGTCTATTTTAAGAAATATACAAAGTAATGAATTTTAAAAATGTGTTGACTACACGATTCAGTAGTAGTAACCTATTGTTGAAGCAGATACCAAAACATTTATTTTTAAAGGTGTGGCAAGTAAATATGATTCCTCAAATATTATTAAATCAGCACTCAAATAATAATGGCAGGTTCCCTAATGGGTTATTCCATCCCATATCAAAGCTTTTGATTTTGGTAGTGTCTGCCTAACACAAAACATATCTGATATAAGGAAATAGCAATCAGGTAAGTAAAGATGAAAAGCTACAGATCAAAAGTAAATTCTGATTTTAACATATCCTTTTTGAACAAGAAAATAAGCTGGTAAATTACACTCTCTCCCAAATACTATCATTTATATTTCATCTCTTTCTCTAAAATGAACCTTAAGGCAAACAAACAAAAATCAGCAATATTTTGAATCATCTTAAAACCTCTAGTAAGTTTATGATGAGGCTTCAATGTAGTCGATAATTACTAAAATGTTAACCAAACACCTTCTTAAAAAGGCAAGTTTTTACATAGAAGTTAAACAATTTGATTTAATTTTGTGCCAATTCTCTAAGCTCAAAAACAAGGTGAGTGCAGCCTCTGAAAAGATTCTAGACTTTACAACAGCTTGTATGATTCTTTTTGGGGACACGCAGTTTGCTTTATTAAACTGGAGGGAATCTGAAATGGCATCTCAGATGGTGACAGTGGCATGCAGGAAGGAGGCTAGAGAAGAAGGTGCTCCTTAGGTATCCAGGTCACAGGCTATTTAAGGCTTTAAAGCCATTTCAGGCTTTAATGGTAACATCCTTAATTGAACCAGGAAACAACCCAACAGCCAGTACAATTCAATTAAAAGACACATAATACATTGATAATGCCTAGATATTACTTGCAACCTGGCCAACTGCAGTTCCCAATGCTTTTCAGTGTCAGCACCACGCAGAGTGCGATACACATTTATGCAAGTGCACACAAGTGTGTTCTTACATTATGTTTATACATGTCTTCATAAACCACAACAAGGAAGATACAGAAAAGAGTCTAAAAATTGAGGCCTTCTAATGACCACAATTGCCATTTTCTACATAGCTGGGAAAAGCAGCATGAGTAGAATAATAATTAGGGAAGGTATTTTTTATAATTCTAGGCCTTCCAGTAACTGAAGTCACCTAGAATCCTTTAGGCAGGCTTCTGGGATACGGAGAGAAGAATCAAGTACCGTATATACTCGAGCATAAGTCGACCCGAGTATAAGTTGGGGCCCCTAATTTAAACCCAAAAAACTGGGAAAATTTATTGACTCAAGTATAATCCTAGGGTGGGAAATGCAGCAGGGCCTGGCAACTCCTCCTTTGTGAGCTGTGTGTGTGTGTGATGTTTAAAATGACTTTTAGCCACCGAGGCAAGTGCTTGAGTTGGTGGCTAAGTCATTTTAAACATTGTTTTAAAATTGTTTTAAACACTGTTTTAAAATGACTTTAAAAAGTCATTTTAAACATGGGGGGGGGGTCATGAGAAGCGGCACACAATGTTTAAAATGACTTTTAGCCACCGACCCAAATTTGCCTCAGTGGCTAAAAGTATTGACCTGAATATAAGCCGAGGACCCCTTTTGTCAGCCCAAAATTAGGGCTGAAAAACTAGGCTTATATTCGAGTATATACAGTAAGCAAAGATACTTTTCTTCAAAGATATCTTTCTTTCTTGCCTACTCCACTCCACGTACTTCAGCTGGGCAACAGAAAGGAATTCTCTCTGAGTCACACTGCTTCCTGGGAGTCACTTGTTCCATTGGAGGGTAGCTGGGTGACAGGCTTCTTTTATAGAGCCTAATGGGTAGTGACATGAGCCTTAACCATGAAGCATGGGGTGATTGCCAGGAAGCAGTGTGAATAAGTATGCGTATGCGCGCCTTTCTGCTGCCTAGCCAATCTACATGGAGAGGAGTACAATATGGAGAAAGAAAGATATTTACAGTGGTACCTTGTATAAAGGAATTAATTCATTCCAAATGAAATTATGTTAAGCAAAATTTCCTTTATACCAATTCCCATAGGAATGCATTGAAAATGGAGTAATCGCATTTTTATGTTGTACAGATTCTCCCCGCATAGGCAATTATGTTAAGCAAATTTCCCCTATCTCTGGAATTTTTTTTGTTGTACAGATTTTATGTTATACAAACTGTTTGTTATACAAGGGTCCACTGTATTTTGCCTTCTCGTTTCTTCTTTCCCAGTTCCTAGGTGGCATCTGAAACCAGAAGTCCTAGAATGACAAAACCCCTGTCCCTAATAATCACTACTGCACTAAGTTGGCTAGGAAACAGGAAAATAGTAAAAGGTACTAAAACTAGAAACGTATTACAAGTAGCAATATTACACACTTCTCTGGACTTAGAATTGTTTGGAAAACTATGTTTAACACAGCAAGTAATATCCATGTTGGGTGTCAGTAAAGACCTTTTGATTGGATTTGGCTCCTCTTGGCAAAAGGCAAAGTTGCTGGGTCCACGCATGTCTTCCAGACATCCCACGGATCAGAATTGTGACTGAAGGGAAAAAGTCATCTGAAGAAGAAGCGTATTTACATAAATATATTATGAACATACTGACCACAGCCAATTCAACATGGAACTATGGATATGACAGATAACTAAAAAAAGAACTCAAACCTCCTAACTTTAATCGCCCACATTTAAAGGACTAGCCAGATTTGTCAGCAAGCAAATAATCCTGACCCTTTTTGTGTAGGAGAAGCACATAGTTGCCCATGACTGGCATGGAGGTTGCTCGCCTCCTCACTATAGCTTGTGGTGGAGGAACTAAGATTGTCCATTGACAAGCTGGAATGTTTAGAATGGGTTGTATGATGGTTTCCTTCACACAGGAGGGAAATTTATAATGCTTATGGCCCTAGTAAACCAAGAAACTAATTTAGCTGTACTCCATATTCTGATTTGATACTGCAAATTATAAAGAACTCATTGCACACTGTCCCCACAAAGTACAAACAAACAAACCAAATTCTAATTAATCACATCTTCTTTGTTCTACTCAATGAAGATCTTGAAACAAGCCAGGAAATAAAACCAACTTCAGATTCCAATTATGACTGTCAAAACCCAGCCATTATGAGAATACTCTTGAGTCCACTGTTTGAACTTTACTGTTTGAATTAGTGTAAAACTTTATTATAATGAAGTTTTACACTAATTTATAGCTTGGCAAAATATTCTATTATTTCATTTCTTTCATTAAAATGATTTTACTCGACCTTTCTTCCTCCTTAAATGTGAACAAAACCAGGAACATAAACTTTTTGAGGCAATATACAAATAATGTCATCATTCTACCAATGTCTGTTAGCATACTTGCTTGAAAAAGCAGTAAACAAATTTACTCACTTTGTTCATTCCCAAGGGGCTGCTCCAACATTGCAAGAATGACACTGTTATCGAGGACAAAGTAGCGGAAACTGTACTTGTTTATGGAAGGTAGTCGGGAATATTTAATTAAGGTGATCTCATTTACCAAGCTGCAAGGTGAGGCAGGGCCACTGGGTGAAGGGAAAGCTCCAAGCACTTGCATGATGCTATAAAACCAATAAATAATTTTGTCCAAATGCATACTGCAAAGAAGTCTAGATTTACTTTGCTGGAGAGAAGATCAATTAAATATATGGGATCTTGCCCAATGAGATATGGCCATGAAGAATTAGGCTACATTCCAAACTAACAATAACCAAGCACATAAGACTTTTAAGAGAAAAAACAACAGACAGGACATTTTTAAACACACCAATAAAAAGTAAATTTGTTTAATCAGACCATTTGAACTTAGTAATTTATCTGAAGAAATATATCCAATAGTCTTAAATCCTAAGCAAACCATCAACCCAGGCAACATGGCTGAGGAAGATTATCTACTACAATGAAAAACTAAGTTGACTATTGCCATTCTACACTAAATATTTTCCCAGGATCACCACACTCCCAGCTACTGGGATTATTTTCAGTAACTCTCCATACCATGTGAGGGTTGCTTCAGCTGCATCCTTCACCCTCATGGAAGCAGGGTTTGGCTCCTTATCTCCTTTGTACTTGACTTCTTGTTCACTGTTTCTAGATTTACTTCCTGAGATACCCAATTCCACAATTTCCAATACTTCTTTTAAACAATCCTAGAGGAGGACAGAAACCACACCGTTCAGCTGTCGAGCAAATTCATTGCATCATATCTAAATCCATCAGAAAATGTTTATCAAGGAAAATGAGAAGATTCAAGACACTGGAAAAATTTTGTACTATGTCCTTTCTGATTTGTGCATACCTGACTAGTTTTGTTTCCGTGATTCTATGAAACGTGACATTTTGCCCATCCTCCCACAGCAAATGTCATCATTAACCTACTTCTAGCTTATCAGTGTAGAGGCTTTATATTGTTCAACATTCAGTTTTCTGCTGATTGAATTAACATACAACCCAGATGCACTGAAGAAATAAAACATAGGTCTGGAATATATCATGAAAACAGAAAATCTGCTTGTTCCTATCTATCTCACACAAAAGAGTAGGCAGAAGATTTCATAGTGCACAGCAGGCATATCATGGGGGTAGCAATTTGATCCACATGACCCTATCACACTTTACTGAATTTTTTTCAGAAAGCTGCTGCCCTTTCTAGGGTTAAAAGGATCAACCCACTAGTTTTTACTACAGTACGCCACAGAAACAACCATGGATATATTTTGACAGCTATCTTTTTGCGTGATGGGTAAGGATGCTTAATGTCTGAAGCTTCTAGAGCACAATGATTCATAAACCATGCAGCTGAAGTTAAGCTGCAAAAGTTGCAATAACAACATCTAGCCCTGCTTTGTCAGTAAAACTCATAGGTTTACTGACAATTTGGTATTTTTCAAGTGACCAATTAGGTGGATAGCTCCTGCAGCAACTGCTGGGTGGTGAACTTTGCTCCCCCATGAAGAGCTTGATTTTCCTGCCCGACAGGTTTCACATGTGAGCTTCCAAACCTTGGGGGTGCATGACAACTTTTTAAACATTTCTTGGAAAAATGTTATTTCTAGTGATCAGAATACGACTGAATTTCACTCACCTTTTCATCAAGCATATCTGGATGTTCAGTGAGCCATACACAGAGGCATTGAAATGCTGCAACTATCATGGAATGAAGATCTCTGGAATGTAACGGGGCGGGACGACTACACTGGTGCACAATGTAACTGCACACAGAACTAATTGCTCTCTTCCTGTCAGAAGAATCAACAGCAACCTTCACCTGAAGACAGTGGCACAAACATATATGTTCAGCTGGAAGCTTCTTTAAGCAAGTCACCATGCCCCCATGTATATATTTGGTTGCCCAATTTTGTTGCTACACAAATAATACAAGTAAGGCTTTGTGGAGCCCACAGCAGTACAAACAAACCAACATAAAATTGATGATACATAATGGTAAAGGTAGGGGGAAGGGTCTGGATTTTGGTTGTTTTCTAGTTACCTACTTCTCCAACATGTCTGAAAGACCCTCATGGCTTTTCTCTATTTACTTTAAGCAAATATGCCATGCTATTTGAATAGTTTCATCATAATAACAACAGTAATTTTATTTCCAATAAAGGGAAATGTTACACTCTTCACAGGAGAGACAACCCCATAAACCACTCCTTTAGAGCATGAAAAAAAATATTTGTTGAGATGTTCACTGAGAACAGAGGATAGAAAACTCCACATTTATCAATAGTGAAGAATACTAGGAAGCAGAAACATAGCCCAAATCCCACCAATTGCTTATGGAAGAGAGCCTATCTGAAACTCACCTTTGCCAATCCGGAAAGAAGCTCTAAAGCAGCTAATGAGATACTCATATCTGGTCTCCACTGTGCATTCAGTCTTTGGGTCACCAAATGAATGCTACGAATCAGGAGTCCGGCTGCTGTATCTGTATGAAGAGCTAGGATATAAACCCCAGTACCAAACACCATGGGGAGGGAAAACAACTAAGCATTAGTAACAATCAGCAAAGCAGACAGTCAGGCAGAAGCTGAAGCAGCCACAATGCACACTGAAAACAAGGTACACATCTGTCTGGAACACAAACATACAACAATTCGTATGGACAAAATAACTTATTAAGAGTCTGAAGCAGGTAATTACTGAATTACTGCAAGCAGAATGGAAGATGCAGGAGCAGGCATGGTCAGGTGTTGATTGTATGATAGACACCTTGTGAAATAGCAGTGCTAGTCACTTTCACATCTTCTGTTTCTGATTCACAACAGGACCCCAGCCCGAATATCTCCTAAAGAATCTATGTGCTGATTGTAGAAGTTATCTTGGACTCAATCTTTTCTTTTTTTACCTCATCTTTTAGATTTTGAGGCTGAGGTTTTATTTCTTTCTACAAATCCTTTTTATTCAGGTAAAAAATGTGGTTAAGTGTTATGAATAAATCAGTACTACATTATGTAGCATTAGGTAAGTAATAATATTTAGGGTAAGTGAGAATATTAAAACACAAATTTAAAATTTCAGTTACAGTTGTAAGCTTTCTATCCTTGAAGGGTTGACAACTAAGATACTGTTATGAAGACTTCAAAAATATCCCCCATCCCTACAGCAACACTACTTAAGGTTTTTTCATATTTTCAGTTAGAAGAACCTGTTTTCAAGTTTACTTATACTTAACGGTATCACAAATGTTGAGAATACAAAAGTTTTCCATGCCTCGGGCTGACTATTTTTACACATAAATTATACACCTGCTGGAAGACCTTGTTTATCCTCTGTTAATCTAGCAGGTTTTGCCAGTTAAGCAAGTTAAAATCTTTGTTGTTCTTTGGAAGGACCTTCTGTAAGGATCAGCAAATGCTATATTTATCAGCAACAAATTTGTAAGGAAATGCCTCTCCATTCAGGGTAGTTTCATTTATGAATGTAATAACAAGTGAAAGACCTGTTTACTAGTTTTCATTGCACAAACTAATCAATGGTATTCTGCAGGTGGTTACATCAAAAACATAGCCTTATGATACTTGAAAGACTAGCATGTTTTATCTGGCATATATTTTTACCTGACACAGCTTTGGAGGGTGTGTTTATAATCACTAATAAACTATTACAATACTAGATCTTTTGCATTTCCTTAACTATTCAGATTTCCCTCCTCCATATGTCTGTATAAATGTCAATTTTCAGGCTATACTCCTTGCATCTAAAGAAGTGGGTTATAACTTCGAAAGGTTTGTAACAAACCCTTTTAAGGTTCCACAAGAATGTTTTTTGAAATTTACCACTTGAAATCATTTAAATGTTTACATTAATATTAATAGGAAATGACGTTAACTTTATCACTTCTCATTCCAGTATTCAAAATATATTGTGATATAATTCAAATTCTGCTTTAATGCAGAACTGTAATGTTTTTAGATACACTAAGTTTTTCTCTTATGGGACTAGTAATTCCATGTTTGCCTTGTATTTGTACATAAAGATGAGGAACCACACCAGTAGCAATGGCAAGGAATTCCCTGATGCCTTTAACAGAGTTTTCACAATATAGTTGGTCTGTCCATCCTCCACTGATTTATTTAAAAAATTATGTTTTATGGTGAACAGTTAAAACATACAGGTTGAAAGGGATGGCTTGCAGTTCTTAGAGAACCTGGTACATCCAGGTGATGTTTTAACACAGTAAATGGTAGGAAGTTTTCAGTATATTGCAGGAGCAGGGGAATCTTAGCTTTCAAGATGATCTGGACTGCAAGTCCTAGAACAGGCCTGCCCAAAGTCCGGCCCGGATGTGTGTGTGTGTGGCAAATCCGGCCCGCCAGGCCATTCTGAGTGGCCCGCGTCTGGCTAGCCCGCCCCTCTCTCCCCCTCCTTTACCCCATGTTTTTTAAAAAGAAAGTGGGTGGGGCCCGCAGTGGGGTGGCAGGGTTGGGGAGCAACCGGCCCCTGACACATTCTCAGCCACCAAATCTGGCCCTCCTTACAAAAAGTTTGGGCACCCCTGTGCTAGAAGGTCCAGCCTGCAAGACCTTATGGGAGATATTTCATCTCTGTTGTAGACAATGGCAGGGTGCCTGTTCACTTACTTGAAATGTTGAATATAAACTTATTATATCTTCAGGAAATGCAATTATTTAGCATTTGTCCAATTAAACTGCTTTTAATGCTCATTTTACTCAGCCCTTTGATTATCTGGTTCAGAAGACAGAGAACAGTCACCATGTACCTTGGAAACATATACAACACACTATAAAGCAGTGATGGCAAACCTTTTAGAGACTGAGTGCCCGAAATGCAATTCAGAACACACTAATTTTTCGGCAAAATGCCAGTGCAGCAATTTAACCTGAACACAGGTGGCTGTGAAGGGGCAATGTCAGGTGCCCACGGAAAGGGCTCCGAGTGACACCTTTGGCACCTGTGCCATAGGTTCACCAACACTGCTATAAAGCAATATGTTCTAAATGCAAAATAGGTAAGTATGGCACACAAAGCATTTCAAATTAGAAGGACATTCCAGGTTAAATTCAACTGCAATAGAAAACATATAAAACTGCTGTCAATGCAACTGGTACATATTACTCTGCCAATTCCCAACTACTAATTAAACTCTATTCAAATATTGGAGCAGGGCATTGCTTTTTAGACGCAATTGCAGCACACATAAAACAAACTCTTGGGTAAATTAGATTTGTATCAAAGTTGTGGGCAAAAGGACAATTTTTAAAAAAATCCTGTATTTCTTAAATTAGTTACAGAACCTGTTTCAGATTTAGTTCCCATTGTCATTAGACCCCCTAAAATGCAGACATACAATGCACATAAACTGACACAAACAAGGAACCGGGACAAAAATGTTATATAATGTTATATCTTCCTCACTAAAAAATGGCAACCCACCACGGCCCATGTCTCTCCCTACTCCTTACTAACCCATGTGTACAACCTCTATTGAGAATGGGCCCCTCAAACCAATCATACAAGCATTCCACAGGAAATCTCAAATCAGCAAATGGAAAAAAAACTGCTAATTTTCTCCTCTGTTCGCCACAGACAAATCATTAATGGGGTTAAGAGTAAAATAAAGACACATAAAGAGAAGCCCTTGCTCCAATGGTTGTAAGTGGTTAACTTTGCTCTTGAGATTCCCTCAAGTTCCTTCAGAGATAGCTTCTTTCTTTTCTGTCTTATTCCCACCTCCAGCCTTTCTCTCATAAGATATCTGCCTTTCTCAGCATCACCTCTCCCCTTCCTCCTTCCTGCCTCTTATTCAATAAATCCCTTCTTCCTCCTTGCTTCTCAGGGGCCGTGGCATCCTTGACACGTCCAGCAATGACCTTGCTCCTGCCCCAAAGGATACACAACCAACAAACTCTTGAGATTACAGTTGTCTCCCACCATTTCACGTTTCCTTTAGTGCGGTCTCGGTATACCACGGGACTGCAGTATATGGAACAAAGGGCTCTTGGGACAAGCTGTGTGAGCCCATTTGAGGCCTCTTGCATTTACCCCAGGCCTGGCGCTACCCTGAATGGGCCTCTGATGGGCTTCCCGGGCCTGTTGGAGGCCCTAGAAGGGGTTTCTGGTGAATTAGAAGTCCCTTCCGGAAAACCAGAAGTGCCTTCTGGATCACCCAAAAGCCCTTCTGGGGCCTCCGACAGGCCCAGGAAGCCCATCAGAGGCATGTTTGGGGCAGCGCCAAGCCTCAGGTAAGTGTAGGAGGCCCCAGATAGCCTCCCCCAGGCCTGACCCAACCCAGCATCCGCATATCAGGGATTTTTCGGTTATCATGGGTTGGGTTGGGCCCCTCACCCCGCGATAGGCAGGCGATTACTGTACCAATGCCTTCCTTCCCACAAAATTCATCCACCTGATCGCTACATGATCTTTGTTCAGTCTTCACCATAATGCTCAAGAAAGCAATACCACCGTACTGATGAGCTAAGTAGTTCACAACAAAACAAAGGCATTTGCCTCTTTCTCTTTTTATACTGAAAATATACATTGTCCAAAAGAGTTCAACTAAAAATATATTATACTAAAAGCTAACAAACATATGAATTTTAAGCTAAAGAATCTTTATAATTTTTTTTAGTCCAACTACTTACCATAATCCCGCAGAAGAGCTTGTGCTGGTCTCTCACTATCAGGAGTCGTAGGCTCAGTGCTTCCTCCACTTGCTGTACTAATGCCACTGTTAGTACGACTGTGGCTTTTTGGAACAGCGTTCTCACCATTCTGTTAAGTTTGAAAACAGATTACAGTGCATGGATGAATGCTTTGCTGATCATTCTCATACAACTTATTAAGCCAAGTGTCAACTAAGCCTTAGTTGTATGCCTTGCCCCAAAGTATTATATACTAAGTGTACAGCAGCTGCCACATAGCTTGCTCTAAACAAACAATGTATCTATCTACCAGTCTTCTTCAAAATAAGGGGAAGCATCTTACCGTCTCCATCTGGCAACCAATGGCTTCTAAGAGTGCTGAATCTTGCACAATATTCAACATAGCACCTATAGAATAAAAAGGCATATATTTATATTTAAAATATATACATTTGCACCTCATTTGCACACCCTGATAAACATATCTAAAAGCATTTATATTTGTTTCTAATTATATTGCTTTTTTTCATTCAGAAGGAGCCTTGTGAATCAGTGGTTAAACTGTATTAAAATCAAAACTCTAATTGCAGTCAGCATTTGACCCCGGTGGATTCTGACAGCAGGCTCAAGGTTAACTCAGTCTTAGACCCTTCCAAGATTGGTACCATGAATAACCAATTTGCGTTGGGGGGATGTGTAGCCCATATAATTAATTTTATAAACCACCCAGACAGTGGTTTAAGCATTGCGGGGCTGGTATATAAACAGCACACTTTGATTTGATCTGCATTAAAACCTATTAAAATACTAGATTAATGAAGACTCTAGTAATACAAGATATTGCATCAGAGTATTTTTGTTTCAGATGCTAGCCAAAAACATATGCCTTTGTCTAAAGTTCCTTCAATCTCCTCCCTCCCCAGTATTATTTTGCCCTTTGCAGTGGCTGGTCAGCATTCTGTTGTCTTTATATTTCTTCTACATTTCTAATAGTTCTCCCAACCCTGAGGTTTACTGTTTCTCAGTTCCATAAAAGGCTTTTATTATGCTAATCAGCAGCAATAACTAATGTGATGCTTTTGCTAAATTTGCTAAAGAAGCTTGAAATCAAGAAGTGGAAGAAGAGAACCTCACCTTAAATTAAAAACTACATGAAACACAGAAAGTGGCATACACAGGAAAGAAAGAAGACCAACATGCTATTAATCACATACAGTAATACCTCTTAAGATGAATGCCCAGAAAGACTAAAAGTTCATAAGATGAAAAAAAAATCTGGGAGCAGGGTTGCTTCACGTAACAAAAATTTCCTATGGATGATGAAAATCCATTATGAAATTTTAAAAAAATCTATGGGAAACCATGCTTTGCAAGATATAATTTTCGTAAAATGAAGTGACCCATAAAATGAATCAATTTTGTCTTGCGGGGAACCACTGTACTGCTATGTATATGATGCAGTTGGTTACAAGTTATGTATGTTTCTCCCTGTTAAATTATTATCCAATATCACAACAAACGTGTTTTAGATGCAGTAAATACTATGAATCTGTGAATATTATCAAAAATATCTTCTTTATCTAGGACAACAGTATGCTAAAAAAATCCTATTGGGTTGACAGACAGCTTATCAATGAAGCTTGAATATTACTCATCCGAGATTGTGACTTGCTCATTACTATTGACCAAGGTATATATGTGAGGAAGGGAATAAAAACAAAACAGCTATCATTATCACTTATCACTGACTAGGAAAAGAGACAGACCAGGTCTTCAACCTCCTTTGTGTGTCTATACCACCCTTATCACAAGCGTCAGAAAACTTTTCATTCTCATTTGACCTAGGTAATTTATCTCTGATCAAGGCAAGCCAGTATCTGCCTTTCTTCACTTGGAGGAGACTGTAGTAGTAGTAGTAGTAGTAGTAGTAGTAGTAGTAGTAGTAGTAGTAGTAGTAGTAGTAGTAGTAGTAGTAGTAGTAGTAACGATTATGATTATGATCATCTCCGCTCATCTAGCCTACAGGCCACTCAGTTGCTTCCTTAGCCTGCACACTGTAATTAAAATTGTAAACCGCCCAGAGACTACTTGTAGTGGTAGGGGGCGGTATATAAACAGAACACTTTGCTTTGCTTTGTCCCAACCAATTATGGCTTGTCCCAACCAATTAGGTTTTGCTGTTCCTTTTAACCCAGAGGACAACATTGAGGACTTCAATTTTGCGTCTGCTCTGTAAGGTCCATCTCTTACCATTTCTATAGTCATTTTAACCACAGGAGATGTGACCTTCTCAGTGCTAGGAGACTGTTCAAAGGCTACTGTGAATCCTAAACAACCGAGCAAACACATTTTCAAAAGCTCACTGCACAAGTCAAGCAGAAAAACAACCTAGTATCATCTGAGTGTTGTTGGGGTCCGTTTCTGTCTGTAGTGCTCCTATTAATATGTTCACCAGCCTCAGCTTCAATGAAAGGAAAGTTACTGGTTTATCATAGGATGAACTGTCATCATTGCTGAATTTTCCTTCCAGAACAACCTGAAAAAGAAATCACTTTTATTGTCTATGGCAGCCAAGGAGAACTAGAGACTAGAACTGCTACTATATAATTAAAGCAAAACAAGTTGAGGAGCTGTGTAGCCATCACAAAAACCAAATACAAAAGTGGAACAGGTGATACCTTTAGGCTACTAGAAAAATAACAAAAAAGCTGCTAATATTTTGAGGGTGAAACCCTCTTCCTCAGAGCAGTACAAACAGGTACATTGAGAAGAGATGTGAATGTGTGGATGTGAGCCATGACATGTCTTTGGAAGGACTGGGACAATAAAAACAGCTCCCTCCCTTCATTTCGGATGCAGCCTAAGAACATCCAAACTCCGAGCCTCAACTAAAAAACTGCCTGGCTTTTTTTCATCTAGCCAAGGACCTTATATCTAAGAAATAACTCCTGGCAAATCCATCTTTTCCCTTGTTATAACCTATTGGTACTGCTCTGAGGAAGAGAGGCAAAGAAAGACTTTGAGGAACGTATGGCTAGCAATATTAAGGGAAATAATAAAAGCTTCTTTAAATTTGTTAGAAGTAGAAAGCCTGCCAGAGAACCCGTTGGCCCTCTGGATGATGAGGGAGGAAAAGGGGAGGACTTGGAAACTGCAGAGAAATTAAATGAGTTCTTTGCATCTGTCTTCACAACAGAAGACCTTGGGTAGATTCCTCTACAAGAACCGCCCCTCTTGACTTAAGAATTAAATCAAATACAGGTTAAAAGAGAGGATGTTTTAGGTTTAATTGATAAATTGAAGATCAATAAGTCACCAGGCCCAGATGGCATCCACTCAAGGGTTATTAAGGAACTGAGAAATGAAATTACGGATCTCTTAACAGTAATATGCAACTTGTCTTTTAAAATCTCCACAGTGCTGGATGACTGGAGGATAGCGGATGTCACACCAATTTTTTTAAAAAGGAAGGAGGGGGGACCCGGGAAACTACAGGGTGGTTAGCCTTACATCTGTCCCAGGGAAGATGGTGGAAAGCCTCATCCAAGAGAAAATCTTTAAACACATAGAATTCTTTGAAAAGGTCAACAGGCATGTGGATTTGGGTGGATTTGGGTGGATATTGTCTATCTGGATTTTCAGAAGGCTTTTGATACAGTCCCTCACAAAAGGCTGCTGAGAAAATTGCACAGTCAGGGGATAAGAGGGCAGGTCCTCTTATGGATTGAGAACTGGTTGAGATCCAGGAAACAAAGTGAAAAGCGGTGTGCCCCAGGGATCTGTCCTGGGTCCAGTGTTTTTCAATCTGTTCATAAATGACCTGGAGACAGGGATACATTGTGAGGTGGCCAAGTTTGCGAATGACACAAAACTTTTCTGTGTGGTAAAAACCAGAGAAGATTGTGAAGAGCTCCAGAAGGATCTCTCCAAACAGGGGGAATGGGCTGCAAAATGGAAAATGCACTTCAATGTAGCAAAATGTAAAGTAATGCATATTGGGGCAAAAAAATCAAAACTTTAACTACCAACTCATGGGCTCTGAGCTATCCATGACGGATCAGGAAAGAGATCTTAGTGTACTGGCGGACAGCTCGATGAAAGTGTCTACCCAGTGTGTGGCAGCAGTGAAGAAGGCCAATTCCATGCTAGGGATTATCAAAAACAGGATTGAAAATAAAACAGCCAACATTATAATGCCATTATACAAAATGATAGTAAGGCCGCACCTGGAGTATTGTGTACAATTCTGGTCACCGCATGTCAAAAAAGACATAGTAGAACTGGAAAAGGTGCAAAGGAGAGCGATTAAAATGATAACTGGGCTGGGGGATCTCCGTTATGAGGAAAGGCTAAAATATTTGGGGCTCTTTAGTCTGGAAAAGGCGCCTGAGGGGGGATATGATTGAAACGTACAAAATAATGCAGGGAACGGTTAAAGTGAATAGAGGGACACTCTTCTCCCTCTCACAAAATACCAGAACTAGGGGACATCCACTCAAAATGAGGGTTGGGAGAGTGAGAAGAGGACAAAAGAAAATATTTTTTTATCCAGCGTGTTGTTAGTCTGTCGAACTCTCTGGCACAGGATATGGTGATGGCATCTGGCGTGGATGCCTTCAAAAGGGGATTGGACAGATTCATGGAGGAAGAGTCCATCACATGCTACAAACCATGATGGAGATGTGTAATCTCCAGTCTTAAAACTGGGGTACTTCAAGGGCCAGATTCAGGGGAGTGGTATCAGGAAACAGATATCTAGTCTTGTGCACTCCCAGACACATTTGGTAGGACCACTATGAGATACAGGAAGCTGGACTAGATGGGCCTTTGGCCTGATCCAGCATGGCTCTTTTTATGTTCTGATGTTCTTAGCATTTCGCCCTTGAAATATTAGCAATGCTCTTTGTTATTTTTCTAGTAGCCTACAGGTATCACCTGTTCCACTTTTGTACTATATAATTAATGTCCTTCTACAAATGTAATCAACAACTAATATAGTTTTATATCAGTTTTCTTGTTTTTCCAACATCCTACAACAATCCTTCAGGAAAAACGTAGTAGAAAAATAATGTTGTCAAATATGTCTGTGAAGACACTCAGTCATCCAGATGAGGTATCTGTAAGCTAAGTCATGGCAATTTGACTTCTTTTCTTGTGAGATTGAAATGTTTGCTACTCATCCAAGCAGCTTCATCAGTCTCGGGAAAGGTAGTGGTAAGGCCTCCAATTGAATTGCTTCCCTCACACCTCCATCAGGAGGGCCACGGCTAACAACCCATACTTAATGGGTACTGGGAGGGGTTGCGGAGGTCAGACTTTCATGCACCATAGGCTATTGTACATCTAAGAGCCTATTCAGACCATTGATTGATGCCATCTATATATTGCTATTTAGGGTGTAAAGAGACACATTTATTAAAACAGTGTCACATTGTACTATTATTCCTAGTTCTAAGACATCTGAATAACAGAATCTACTAGCACAAGTATCTTTGCTTATGCTTTCATAATTCTAATTGGCGAAGAAACCTCCTACTATAAATTTTGTTCTGTGGATTTACTTCTCTATATAACAACAATATCATGAGAGAAAAATAACTTACAGAAAGTTCTAAGCTCTTTGCTACTTTGAAAACAGAACTATTGTCAGGTTCACATTAAAATTGTAAAATACACACACACACAAACTAAACAATTGATTACCTCTGATTTTATTGTTCCAAAATGATGGGGAAGAGGCAATAAAGACAGTAAAATATTGATAGAGGCTCTTCTTAGTTCTGTGGGGTTCACATATGTTTTAAATTTTGAGAGTTCCCTGAAAATAAAAATGAGATTTAAACTTTTTGGGGGCAATTAACCAATTTAAAGCCTTATTTTAAAACCTGTTTTCTGCCAGCCCAGATTCATGGAAGTAAGCTTTAATCTCCATCAATGTGTGTTATTATGGTACTATGATTCTCTGTTCTAGGAGGACAGTGCATTCATATTTGAAATTTATTCAATTTCAATGTAGATTTCAGTATTTGGAGTCTTTATAGCCCAGTGATGGTCTCAACAGATTTCAAAATATTCCAGTTATTATTATATTGGGGATTATATGCAATCTCTTAAAACACTTGTACAGTTCACTACCTGTCTGATTCCGATACATCAAGATTTATTTCAATAATATTCAGTGGTTATTGTATGCTCAAAGGACAGAGAGTGAGGACAAATAAAGTAAACCTAAATTAGAGAAAAATAATCTTAATTCCTAATTATGCAAGGTTTCTCTTTTTAAACAGAAAAATTTAAAGAAGAATTCTTTCTGTGTAACTGAGTTTCAGACAAGCACCATTATCTTTCTGGCAACTGTAGTTTGCAATCCATTGCATAATAATTTAGCAATTATTAGGTTACAGGCTTGTATGAATACAATCTAAAACTTTATTTGAGTCTTTTCATTACATTTCTCTTGTCTTCCTTGCTCTGATGAACCAAGTTTATTCATTGTTGTTCTATACCAAACTACCCTTGGCTATCCTCAGTAATTAGTGCTCTTTAAAAAGTAGCAAAATATTCCTTGTTCCTTTTGGCAGTGCTGTTTTCTCTTATCCATTACTTTAAAAGGGACATAACCAAAGGATCTGCACAGCACTAATTGTTCTGTATTTCTGACAAGTATTCACATATACAATGTATGATGTTCAGGAACTATAGAAACGTATTGACAATTATTTCCTGATATTTTTTCCAAAAGGCTTCTCTTCGCTGAAAAGGTTCTCACTCTGGTCTGAATTTCTGAGTTTCCAATCTAAAGGGTGTTGAAGAAAATAGCTTACCAAAAACATTCAGAAGCAAATAAATAAAATGAACACATGCACACACTTACCTGTCAGGTAAAATAGTTTCAAGTGCTGAAATGAAGTAAGGAACTAAGACATCAATCCCCTTGAGGTCACAGCAGAACAATGCAGGGGAGTTTAGGATAATACTTGCCAGAACTGGGTGACAAACAGAATCTGCTATCTGCAAACCCTGAATTAAAAGCATGTAAAATCTGGCAGAAAAAGATAAACTTAATGAGTTGTCAGAACGAGACAGTTGCAAACAGTTTTCTTTTAGGATGGGCTTACAAGGCAAAGGGGAATTCAACATTTACATATGAATACCACAAACAAATAAAATAGAGGTGGATCAAGTGTAGTCCATGTGGAAATTGAGTCATGGCAACTGGACTTCTTTTTCTTGAGAGATTGAAATGTTTCACTGCTTATCCACACAGAGTGATGAAGCTGTTTGAGTTGTTTGAATGAGCAGCAAAACATTTCAATCTCTCAAGAAAAAGAAGTCCCGTTGCCATGACTCAACTGCCAGATAAACTCACCTGGATGACTGAGAATCTTCACGGACAAGTGTAATCCATGGACTGCATGCAGCTCTCCAGCAGCATTTTGTGGCATTCAAGATCACCTGTCTGACCCCATTAAATATTTTAAACATTTTGGCATTGATATTTATCAAAAAGCCCTGCTTTTTGTCTTCAGGTCCTTGCGAGTTCTGTAAGGCTTATTATCCTCTAACACCCCGCCCCCCCCAATCCAAACTTCTGGGCAGTTCCTTTTTTATTTAAATGGCTAAAAATAGCCATTTCTGAACCTGATGCAGCAGGCAGCAGGATTTTGTACCTAACATTTGGCCTCCAAATCCAACAGGGTTGCCCAACTCAACATGTTCCATTTTCTATGTGGAATAAAAAAAAATGTATAGCAGGATGATTTTCAATCTTGCACATATTTTTATTAGCTAGGTTCAGCCCAAACGAGTAAAAGTAAATTACTGCTCAGGGCAGATTACAATTGTGGCCCACTTAAGTTGCATGGTAGAGGGGGCAATTAACTATATACAGTAATGCAAACTTCAACCCTATAACCCCTGCAAGAAAGTGCCAGGGTCTTTAATTTCTAAAATCTATGCTTGTTTTAACATGCTAATTAATGTGATGAGAATAAAGAAGTAACAGGGAAGAACAACAGAAAAGAATAGAAGAATTGCAAAAAAGTTGATCTTGGAAACAGCTAAAATAGCCTTCAAAACTGTGTGTCTGTCCTTTTGTGTTAGCATCACTCACCACTGTTATGGCATGATCATATGACATATTTTTCCAGAGGCCAAATGGCAGGAATCAATCAGGGTGTACAAGAGAAATCATGCATCATGATGTCACATACAGTATTTACTATACATTGCAGCATACTAAGGGGCAGCTCAGTTCTTATGATCTGTGCTCAACAGCAATCTCCATTTTCATGCATTTCAAGTAAAGAATATTAAATGCCTTGTCTACTTTCAAACACCCTCTAAAGGACATGACTCCAAAATAACATCTCCCGGGAGGCGCAGGGAATAAAAAAAAGGGCTCCTATGATCATGCAGAAAAGCAAACTGGAAGGAGATACAATATATTCACTCTCTTTACTTTACTGATGCAGCCATTTAAACAAAATGTCTGAACTATTATTAGTTGTCTCACTGTTCTTCCCTAAAACTGCAAATAACAAAATTTCATATTATGTAGAGAGATTACATTATTGGGGAAATTCTATGCTATATTCTTTTTCACTTGATGAATAATCTGGAAATTCTATGCTATATTCTTTTTCACTTGATGAATAATCTGGAGAACATTAAACAATTTCTTTAATCTGTTTAACTAATGCTTAAAGGTTAGAGAGCACCTGACTTGTCTAACCTGAACTGAAAGAATACATTGTTACTCATATAATCTAAACCAGACAACATCTTAGTTTAAAAATTAAGTCAGTACCGGGATAAATAGGCTGGCAGTATATCCTCTCCCGTCTTCTTGCTACAAAATATCCTACAAAGTGTTCCACATGCCTCTGCTCTGCCTGATTCATAGTTGTCTGAAAATTCGCCCGCATCAAACATAGGATTGGATGCCACTGTGTCTGCTGACATTTGTGACCCCTTCCGGCGAAACTCCACACTAGCTTGTGTTGCTATAGCTAGAAACAAAAATGAGAAGCACAGAGTTTCATTACATTTGTTAACATATCGGATAGGCTCATGGGATCCTGGACACAAAGATCAAGTCAAATTTAGTCATCATAAAAGCCATTTGTTCATTACATCTGAATTGCTGCCTCTGTTTATAAAGCATGTACTGCATATGTCTACTTTGGCAAGAAAAGAGAAATCACACCCCTTCAGCCTCTCACAAATGTATCATCTCCTCCCTCGGCGTTTTATGTTCATGCTGGCCAAGTGCACAAGCTCCTGCTTCATTCAGAGTTTCAGCCATGTCCTTGAAGCAGCCTCCTAACACTTCTTTCACATCTGTGCCTTCTATTTTTCCAGCCATCTCCAACTCAAAATCTGGTTCTCCCTTCTTAATAGACAAATTCCTCTTATTTCTCCAATAATCGCCTCTATCTTTTGCCACTATCATGAAACTACCTGCATACCTGTGGTGTTAAGGCACAGTTGGTACATTTCTGCAACCTATCAAAAGAGGCAGATGTAAGATTACAATGAAAAATGTAAGCAGTGGATGTTATACTGGGTGATTAAAATTTGCTGTAGGCTGGCCTCTAAACTTTTCCTCTAGCACTGGTTTGAAAAAAGTTGGGGGGGGGCTTCTGCTTCAGGGATTAGGAACTGTTTTGTAGAGAAATAAGCAAGGATCCACAGAGCCACATACCTAGACTTTTCATCTAAAGCAAATGTTTCACCAGAGACCACCTCAAAGGTCTACCTCTGCACAAATTTTTATAAGGCATATAAGGGGGTGGGTCAGAGTGGGGGCCCAGACGTGGATAGTAAGGATATAACTTTTAATGTACATGTGGAGACTTGCCCTGCATTACTCGGTTACAGACAGGATTTGATAAATATATTAAAAATACAGTATCCTGAGAATAAATGTGTTGACTGTTTGGTTTCTCTTCCTATATTGTCTTTAGCAGCAGCCAACTTTCCTATAATTATATATCTATCCTGTCATCAATGTCTTGTAAAAACGTGCATCACTTCATTCCTCCCAGCAGTCATTTCCCTAAAGTTCTGCCTAATTTCTAAAAATAACAACATTCTGATGTTTCTAGAAAAGGTGATGAGTTTAAGATTATAATACAGAAGAACACTCACAAAAAGAGAGCCTAATTCCAACAGTACTAAATTAAATTAACTGATTTCTAGAACATCAGGGGAATTCTATACACAAAGAAAAGGGTATTTTGCAGCCTGATTCTAAGCAGGCTTACTAAGACGTCTCACTAAATTCAGTCAAACATATCTCTGAAAGCGTGTATAGGTTTGCAGCCTAAATCAACTGCAATCTTACAAACAGAAGCTCTGCTCATGTCCTGAATGTTTATTATAAATTTGATGCTTTGATAATTTAGATCAATGTCAATTATTATATTTTATTTCATCACAGATCTTTAATAGCAAAATCAACTAAATCCAAATCTTTATGCGTCTTCCCATGAGCCATTTTTTCCCAAATAAGCTATCCAGCAATACTTGATTAATTAGGAAAAAAACTACATGCAAAATGCATACAAATCAAAACACTAGTTCTGTTTAAAGTAAGCTTTAAAAAAAACATGGTTAGTGCAAGATCCTTGAATTCATGACATGAACACAGACTAGAGTACAGAAAATGATGGGACTGATTCAGGCAGATTAATTTGCTTTTGCCAACAATTCTCCCCATTTAAAGAAGCAACACACAGTTAATCGTTTTTCCCATGTGATGAGCAAAAGCCTTAAAGAATTATACAATGATAAAAATTAAAAAATGGGATTATGAGAAAAAGAAAAAATGACTGCAATTAAAGAGAAGCTACTAGTTCCTACTTACAAGATTTATAAGAAAGAAGAATTTGGATAAAAGATGCTGCAAGATAATAGAAATAAAATGGAAACAAATCAAAGGACAGCAGTAGTTATAAAATACTTTAAAGATGGTGAAACTTTAATAACAACTTAAGCAGTTTTCAGAATTTTGAAAAACCGATTAAAACTTATGATCTAGCAGGATTGTTAAACACACAGGAAATTGGCAGTAGGGTACAAAAATTATGATTTCATGCAGAGCTATGAAAAAAAGTTTAAATGAATACTGCCATAGGTTAGGTTTAAATAAGCAGTACATTCAGACTTGTAGAAATATTGTTTCCTCCTCAATTTAGTCAGCTATCTAGTTTATTTCATGTACTAACAGCTGAAAATCTACACTTTAAGAAGGTAGGAAGATACCAGAAGATTAAATCTGTTAACATTTTGTAATTTTTCATTAAGGAAGGTAAAAGATCTTGCAGATGCCCTTTCCTGAGTCAATGTAGCATAGACAGAATTAAAAACATTATTGAATAAATAATTATTCAAGGTTGCCTCCACTTTATATGAAAGTAAAAGCTAGAAGAGTGCAAATATTCTTGGAAACTAACAAACTGAAAAAGGGAACTGGATAGAGGCATCCTCTTTAAAAAAAGAAAATAAAAGAATGTAGGTATCTTATTTGACAATGAATACCACAGTGGAAAATTTTCACTGTTACACAGAAAAGGGATTTGTGTTGAAATATGAGAAACTGATTGTTTTAAATTTACTGTATATACTCGAATATAAGCCTAGTATTTCAGCCCTAATTTTGGGCTGAAAAAAGGGGTCCTTGGCTTATATTCGGGTCAATACTTTTAGCCACTGAGACAAGTTTGGGTCGGTGGCTAAAAGTCATTTTAAACATTGTGCGGCATTTCTCCTGACCCCCCATGTTTAAAATGACTTTTTTAAAAGTAATTTTAAAACAATGTTTAAAGCCACCAACTCAAGCACTTGCCTCGGTGGCGAAAAGTCATTTTAAACATCACACACACACACAGCTCACAAAGGAGGAGTAGCCAGGTCCTGCTGTATTTCCCACCCTAGGCTTATACTTGAGTCAATAAATTTTCCCAGTTTTTTGGGTTTAAATTAGGGGCCCCGGCTTATACTCGGGTCGACTTATTCTCGAGTATATACGGGTAATTTCATTCCAGTTCAAACATCATATAAACTATGTGAAGTTTCTTTAGCTATAAATTATCTATTTGCATACAACTGTTATATGGATCACTACAATGTGAACTCTGTCACTACACCAACTGATGTGCTAAAAATGAATTCAGTCCTAGGAGACCACTTTGTATAGATTCCCACAACCTTTGCTCACACAGTTTGTTACTATCGCCACATGGCTATGTAATGCGTGAATTGGCATCTAGCCTCTCTGCATTCTAAAAAAGCTTTTCCTGCAACCCTCAAGGTAGGGTTAAGGGGTCTTCCCTCCCACCCACCCCTTCAAGGGTTCTGCAATCTGTAGCTACTGTGAGCAGGTGTGACTGGTATAAATTCCATATTTTAATAGAAATTCTGACACCTCCTGCAGAAAGGGGAATTTTTTCAAGACCTGCTGTCTGCTTTGTAGCTTGGCCACAACAGCACACGCATCAGATATAGGCTGAAATTTTGTTTGTGCATACTATGCCTACAGAAGGCTGAAGATATTATCAGTTAGTGATGTTTTTTAGAAAATTACATTTCCTACTTCCACTCCACAGCTATTGTTTAATCCCTTTCTTTTTTTGGAAGCCATGATGAGACCCCAAAGACAGGAGGATGAAGTCTTTAATTACTGAAAATGGCCACCACCAGGATGCCATTACTGCAATTTTCAATGATTAAAGATCTTCTTCCATTCTGCTGCTCCCACTGCTTCTACATGTTGCAGGAGATTAAACAGGAGCTGTGAGAGCCACAGGAGAGAAGCAGGAATGGTATTGTTTCTGAAAACCGCCTCTTGATCATGATGTCATGAGCCTTCTCGCAGTCATGTTACACAAACAGGATTTCAGCCATATGCTTTATGAAAGGACAGCGTAAGACAGGAATGTTGAGCTACCTAGCCATCAGTGTTTTTAGTCTTTTAAACTTGTTGCATGCATCTTCTCTTCCAATGAGCTCAAAGCAGATAAATGATTGTGCTCGCAATTTATCCTCGCAAAAACTGTGTAACGTGGCTCACACTGAGGGTATGACTGGTCCAAAGTCACATGCGAGTCAGGGTAAAAACCTACGTCTTCTGAATCAAGTTTCAGTGCTTTGACCATAATAAAAATTGGTTCCCATCTGCAGCTTGAATGATAAGCAACTTGAAACCAAAAAGAGGCCTATTCCTTTTTTTTTAAAGCACCAGTACAGGAAAATACATAAACATGCCCCTGATTTGTTATGGAACTATCTGGAACTACAGGAATTCTATGAATAAAAAGAGAATGACTGAGCTTACTCACAGATATTTTACAGGTAGAGAACTTGGTCTCCTGCCTGTGTTGCTGCATTGCAACTCCATCAGGCTTTTTCAGCATGCCAAAGGGTAACAAAGCCTTTGGTTCCCTGCCTGCTTCATAGCAACCATGCAAATAATTAGAAAACTTCCTCTGATTCTTTTCTAACACTTTTCTCTATTTTCTAGTAGTACAAGACAATAATTAAAGAACAATGAGAAGCAAGCAAAGATGCATGTTTTTGGCTTCTTAGGGGCATATTTATGTTGCACTTCCTCCTCTAGAAAGTATACACTAACACAGTATTGGAGATTACTGTACGTGTGTCAGGGAAGCTAAGAACAACTATCATCAGGCAGTAAAGTGCTCTTATGTGTCTAGATGCCCAGAGGGATCACCCATGGCAGAATGTTCAAAGCTAAGACAGCAGGGTAAGATGAAGCCACCCTTTTCTAGAAGAAATAGATGTACTGGCAGAAGAGAAGAGATACATTAGTTCCAATGATGATGGGTGCACATAAATTTTTGAAGGAGAGATACTGGGCACTGGGAACAGCAGAAGCTGACACTGCTGGATGATTATTCTTGGGTAATGCAATGACTCCAAAACTCTTTATCAAAGAAGAAGGTAACAATAAAACATTTATGTATACCGCAAAACCCAATGATGAGATAGTTTGAAGAATGAAACAAGAGATAATGCTGGAAGATGAGCATCATTGTCAGAAGGACTCCGTCATCTACTGGAAAACAGCACAGGATAACTAAATATAACTGTGCTTGCTTACTAAACAACTGAAAGGATGTTTGGTTCTTAATGCACACTGAGGCAAAAGGCAAGTCCAGCACTAAATGATACAGATAATTAGAATATGGAATATGAGAAGTATAAATCAATGTAGTCTTGAAATTGCAAAACAGGAGTATGTTTAAACATTTTAAATTGTTGGATATGTGGCTAGGCAGTAGCATCCTTCTCGATTTAACAGACAGAACAAGGCAGAGTCAGCCTTGAATACACTAGACTAAGGGTGGGCAACTGTTCACCCTCCGTATGTTTTGGACCACAACCCATAGTCCTTTGTCATTGGCAATCTAGGCACAAAATTCTGGGAGTTGTGGTCCAAAACATATGGAGGGCCGACAGTTGCTCACCCCTGCACTAGACGGTAAGCAATCATGCTGTAGCACTTCATCCTGATCTGAAATTGCCCAATGATCTGCCAATGAAGCAGTTTCATATAAATTGATGCCTGGCTCATCTTCTGGCACAATCAGTTCTTCTCTTCCAGTTCATCGTTCATGACTATATCTTGCATGGAGCTACATCTCCACGCATCTGGAGAAGTGCAAGCAGAGGATGTTGGGATGAGTGAACATAATATATCCAAAGTGTCTGATTCTGGAAACAACATAGAATACATAGTGTGGCTAGCAAGAAAAGATATAGCTCAGCTGTTTGCAGCTATAATGCAAAGCTTGTCTGAATAATATCAGTCAGACTTCATGGACAGCCTTGTCAACAGAACCATAAATCACATCTATTCTCCACCTACAGATTTTCGAGATGAAATTGAATGCTTCTTTGCAAGGGTCTATGAAAAAGAAAATCACACACACCTGTACTGGTAATCTTGAATGACTAGCAAAAAAAGTTGGAATATGAAGCCAAGAATATATGCATTAGTCAAAGAGATGATTATACACATGAAAAACATGAATGTATACATGGATGTCACCAAACAGCCAATATAGAAATCAAGTAGACTGTAAACTGCCCAGAGTAGCAGTTGGTCTAGATAGGCAGTATAAAAATCTAATAAATAAAATAAAATAATTGGGAATGGAAGATATAGAAGCTCTTTTCTTTTGGAAAAATAAGACTAGGAGCAGACTGTGATACAAATCATGAACTATTACTGTCCAAAACTAGGGCAGTACCAAGATTAATATAATATAATATAATATAATATAATATAATATAATATAATATAATATAATATAATATAATAGTACCTTCCTGAAGAATGTTACACAACATTCTGGAAGAATTTAACAACTGTGTAAAGAAATCTTACCAACTTTTCTGTGCCTTGTACATAGGAACAAAGAAAACTGTTAAAATAATCATTTCAAAATTAGAAGGGAACAGAAAAGGAAGACCTCTTCCAAAAGGTCCAAGACATCAAAGGAAAATTTAAATCTAAGTTAGGGATGCTGAAAGATCAACAGGATACAGAAGAATCATACAGAAGATATGCAAAGATAATACAGTATTCCCTTCAAAGAATAACTCTCTGATGAAGAAGTTGCAATTTTAAAAAAAAATGTGAAAGCTTTTTTCCAAAACATCTTAAAGAAAGAAATAACCAAGAGTATGTGGGATAGCTACAGAATTATTTCAAGCTAAAGACTGAATCTATTGCAGTCCTAACAAGAATATGCAAACATCTATGAAAAAGAAGAAAATGGCCTACAGAATGGAAACGTATACTTTCCAAACTCAAAGAATGGAGATGCCCAACAACTACAGTAACTATAGCTACAATGTGTTAATCTCCTAAGCAAGCAAAGTGATGCTCAAGATTTTGCAACAACTTTTATGATGCAAGGACCAAGAAATACTTGGTGCTCAAACTGGATTTAGAAAAGACATGACGGCATTATATCGTACTGCAAATGTATATGACTACTGGAGCTTCAGCATATTCTTGTCTAGATTTTGATAAACTCGGTCTCTACAGCATGAAATAGTTTTATTTGTATTTCAGTGCTCAAGACAGTTGTATTCCAGATGCTTTCAAAATGGTCTTCACTTGGCTTTTTTAAAATTGCAAGTTCCGCCTTTACAGGATTGTTTTTCAAAGGATCAGCAGTTGCAAAATGCAGCAGCCAGACTGCTAACTGGAGCTGGTGACAGGGATCACATAACCCTGTTACAGCAGCTCTACAGGATTCCAATCTTTTTCAGACAAAATTCAAAGTGCTGGCTTTACACTATAAAGTCCTAAACAGCTTGGGTCCAAGCAATTTAAAGGATCACATCTTTATGAGACTGCTTGGGTATTAAGATTAGAGATGGGCAAGAAATGATTTTTTTCATTTCATTTTCATTTCAGCAATGCATTCCTATGGAAAACTGCTTTAAACAACCCATACCGCTCCGCCCCCGGCCGGGCGCATGGGGGGGGGAAAGGTGCCGGTCGTTTAAAATGTCTTGGAGACACCCAGGCTGCCTCAGTAGCTCCAAGACATTTTAAACGACCTGCACCTATACCCAAACACGCCCAATGGGGGGAAGGCGCAGGTTTTTTTTAAAATGTCTTGGAGCCACCGAGGCAAGCTAGTTGGCTCCAAGACATTTTAAACAACCCATCGTTCCCCCACCCCACCCCAAAATCAGGCACAGGTCCTTTAAAATGTCTTTAGCTGCAGAAGCAAGTGCTTGCCTCAGTAGCTAAAGACATTTTAAAAAACCCATGTTTCCCCCCCAACACACCCAATTGGGGGGAAGTGCGGGGTATTAAACCTTTTAAAAAGCCCCTGAAGCAAGCGGCGGCTATGGCTATAGTCGCTTGCTTCGGGAGCTAAAAAGAATTTTAAAAACTCCATGCTTTCTCCCCAATCAAGCACTCTGGGGGTAAGCATAGGGTTTTTAAACTTTGTTTAGGCCACCGAAGCAAGTGGCGATGGCTGCAGCTACCGATTGCTTCGGGGGCTAAAAAAAACTTTTAAAACCCCACACCATTCCCCCCAACACGCCTGAAAAACAGTAAAAAAACCCACATTAAACACATAAACAGTTAAACACCATGAAACATATAAAACACAAAACAAAAATGAAACTATTTTTTAAAAAAGTCATTTCAAATGAAACAAAAAAGAAAGAAAAACAATACAAAAAAATGAAAGGAAACACCATTTTAGCATTTTGTGCCCATCTCTAATTAAGATAATCGGGACTGGCCTTTCTCTCAGTTCCACCACCTTCACAAGTGTGTTTGGTAGAGACACAGGAAAGGGCCTTCTGTGTTGCTGTCCCAGTCTTTGGAATGCTCTCCCTCATGAGGCCAGGCTGGCCCCATCTTTGCAGTCCCTCCACAAGCAAAGACTGCTTGCCGAAGCTTTCCCTATGATCTGCTCTCAGGGTGGGGTATTTTAATGGATAGTTGCACTTTACTGGCTTGAATATCTTCTGGTGCTGTTTTTTTTACCATGCTTAACTATTGCCTTTTGTTTGATTCTGTTTAGTACTGTATTTGCATACTTCCTATTTTAGCTTCAAATATTAACTTAATTATATAAACCATCTTGGATTATTTTAAGGAGATGAGAGGAATAAAGTATTTTAAATCAATCAGTCCATCCTAATTACTATGCACAGATGTGAAAGCTGAATAATCAAGACTCAACTTTTGAGTCATCTTAAATGTGTTTTTGGATGACAGCTTTTCAGATGCTATGGACCATTACAACTGGATTTAGAAAGAGTTGGGTTTGGAGCTTTCTGTATGCAAATCTTGTGCTGTATCACTGGACTTTGACTTGGAACAAACTAAGTGAATACAGGATTACAACACTGACATGATATCCATCGGAAGAGAATGCATAAATTTATTACAAGGGCTATCCTATATAAATATGCCCACTAAAAGATTAACCCACTAGGGCAGCGTTGGCGAACCTATGTCACGGGTGCCAAAGGAGACACTCGGAGTCTTTTCTGTGGGCACCCAACACTGCCCCTTCACAGCCACCTGTATTCAGGTTAAATTGCTCTATTGGCACTTTGCAAAAAAAAAAAAATAGTGGGTTTTGAATCAGTTTGGGCACTTGATCTCTAAAAGGTTTGCCGTCACTGCACTAGGTCATCAGTTGGAAAATCAAAGAGTAACACATCCCACTACAAATATAGTAATACATTTTGCAAGACAAGCAAACATTTCTTTTAAATTTTCCCTTAATCAACAAGCAATGTCTTGCAATACAAGTGCTGGAGCAGGTTACATGATTACAAGTGACCATGGTGGCTCTCATTCTCTCCCCCTACTGGAATGTGGGTGATTGTATGGAATGTTCCATTTCAGGTAAATCTCAAAAGCAAAGGGAGGAGAGAGGAATGGGGATCTCCCTTGCACCAGCCATAAAGATTTTCAAAGGTGAGTGCAGGTTAGGGGTTTGTTTTATTTATATTTATATTTATAGTTATATTTAATATGTTTTCAACATCCTTTCTTATCTTCCAAACCATTTCTAGTCATGGGGCAGCTAGTCAAGTGTGTATATGGCTACAAATTGCATTTCATAACCCAGAAGTGCACTGGAGTGCCCAAACCTGGAGACAATTACAGACTACAAACAAACAGGCTAGGACTGTGGGCAGGATGGCACAGAATGAAGGGACTGATGATAGACTGGCCCTAAGAAAAGAAATAGAACATCAAAAAAGTTCCTGACTAACTTGGCTGAATTAAAGGGAGCTGACAAACCTCTGAAATATTTATGTTTCTGAAACACTGCCACTTGATACTGCCAGTCTAACCTGCTGGACCAAAAATAATGAATATTATGTCAATTCAAATACTAAAAAAAATCTATTGGGCATACATTTTTGTGAACACAATTTATGCATTTGATAAAGTAATCTGTGTCCATAAATCCTTATGGTATAAGGGACAGAAATCCTGTTCCATAAGCTACATCACATAAAACTGATGATGCCATCACCCACAACATCTTTTAATAAAACATTTTCACCACCACCCTGCCCTTGCTCCAAAGGTCCTGTGGAGTATCTTTCATAATCAGGAAATTACTGGAGGGGGCACACGATAGAGCAGGAAGTCTTTAAGCACCCAAAATAAGTGCTGCTTGGATAACTATGTAACACAAGTCCATGATTTACAAAGAAATTTAAACAACTATTATGAGAACATAAGAAGAGCCATGCTGGATCAGGCTAAGGGCCAACCTAGTCCAGTTTCCTGTATCTCACAGTGGCCCCACCAAATGCCTCTAGGAGTGCACGAGACTAGATATCTGTCTCCTGATACCACTCCCCTGCATCTGGCCCTTGAAGTACCCCAGTTTTAAGCCTGGAGATTACATATCCCTATCATGGCTTGTAACCTGTGATGGACTTTTCCTCCAGGAATCTGTCCAATCCCCTTTTGAAGGCATCCAGGCCAGATGCCATCACCACATCCTGTGGCAGGAAGTTCCACAGACTAACAACACACTGGATAAAGAAGTATTTTCCTTTGTCTATTCTCACTCTC
Source organism: Phrynocephalus versicolor (assembly GCA_023846285.1). Taxonomy (NCBI): domain Eukaryota; kingdom Metazoa; phylum Chordata; class Lepidosauria; order Squamata; family Agamidae; genus Phrynocephalus; species Phrynocephalus versicolor. The sequence continues at coordinate 75,217,155 of JAHTLZ010000129.1, read as the reverse complement.
CCAACCCTCAATATGAGTGGATGTCCCCTAGTTCTTGTATTTTGTGAGAGGGAGAAGAGCGTCCCTCTATACACTTTACTCATGCTCTGTATAATTTTGTATGTCTCAATCATATCCCACCTCTGGCACTTTTTTCCAGACTAAAGAGCCCCAAATGCTGTAGGCTTTCCTCATAAGGGAGGTGCCCCAGCCCAATAATCATTTTAGTCGCTCTCCTCTGCACCTTTTCTAGTACAGTACCACTGTTTTTTTGAGATGCAGTGACCAGAAATGTATGCAGTATTCCAGGTGCAGCCTTACTATATTTTGTACAATGGCATTATAATGTTGGCTGTTTTATTTTCATTCACCTTTTTGATGATCCCTAGCCTTCTTCACTGTTGCCACACAATGGGTAGACATTTTCTTGAGCGGTCCACCAGCACACCAAGATCTCTTTCCTGATCTGTCACAGATAGCTCAGAACCCATTAGCTGATAGATAAAAGTTTTGATTTTTTTGCCCCAATGTGCATGACTTTACATTTTCCTAGATTGAAACACACTTGCCATTTTACAGCCTATTTTTCCAGTTTGGAGAGATCCTTTTGGAGCTCTTCACAATCTTCTCTGGTCTTCACCACCCGGAAACGTTTCGTGTCATCAGCAAACTTGGTCACCTCACTGCCTACCCCTGTCTCCAGCTCATTATGAACAGAGTGCAAAGCACCAGTCCTAGGAAAGATCCCTGGGGCACACTGCTTTTCACTTCTCTCCATTGTGAAAATTTCCCATTGACACCTACTCTCTGTTTCCTGGATCTCAATCAATTCTCAATCTATAAGAGGACCTGCCCACTTATCCCCTGACTGTTCAATTTTCTCAGCAGCCTTTGGTGAGGGACTGTGTCAAAAGCCTTCTGAAAATCAAGACAGACAATATCCACCGGTTCACCCAAATCCAAATGCCTGTTGACTTTTTCAAAGAATTCTAAAAGGTTTGTCAGGCAAGACTTACCCTTACAGAAGCCCTCCTGATTTTCCCTCAACAAAGCTTGTTTCTCTATGTACTTTAAGATCTCTTGGATGAGGCTTTCCACCATATTCCCTGGGACAGACGTAAGGCTAACCGGCCTGTAGTTTCCTGGGTCCCCCCTCCTTCCTTTTTTTAAAATTGGTGTGACTTCTGCTATCCTCCAGTCCTCCAGCACTGTGGCCGTTTTAAGAGAGAAGTTGCATTATGTTTTTTTCTGAGCTAGAGCTAAACCCTCCCTCATACCATGTTTCTAAGAAATAACAATATGTAGTTTAGAAGGTGTTGGGATGATGTCACCAAAAACACAAAGCAGCACACAGATAAAAGGATGGCTGAAATTTTCAGTAACACCTCGGGGAGGTGGGGAGCTACAAACAGTGAAAGCTGCTGACAAATTGTTGAACTGCATCTTAATATCATATGGATGAATATAATCAAATTTCCTTAGTTGGTACAATGCACCACTGGAAATTTTATGATGGATTGGTATGTCAAGCAGCAGATTTTTCTTGGAAAGCAAAACACCAGCTACTAGAAAAGAGCATAAAAATGAGTAAGGATTGTAACAATGGCCTTCTTCTAAGTCAGCAACAAAAAGCAACAACTGGAAATCTAGAGTTTCCTGCTACTGCCTTCAACGTCTCAAACAGAACTGCAATTGCTGAATCAAAATTAAATGAAACATGGTGAACACATAGAAAAGACAAGACAATTCTCATTCCCTCTCTCTAAAGTCATCGTTCTAAAGCAGTGACCCCCAACCTGGGGTCTCCAGATGTTCTAGGACTATAACTCCCAGAAATTCTGGCCAGCATAACTAAAGGGGAAAGCTTTTTTTTTGGGGGGGGGGGTTGTTCAATCAATTCCAATAGAAACACAATGAGACAGAAGACGGAGACTAATGAAAATGCTACCTCTTCGTGCAGTGGTAAGAGGGAACTGAGGCATTTGGGCGGAAACCCCCTCGCACATGCTCAGTGTGAGGTGGGAAGAGACTAATGAACTTCCCTGTGTGTGCGTGCTGGGAAACCCATCTGTGAGGCTTCATGAAGGCCAGAATGAAGAAGTGAAATGTTTTAAAGCTCTCAATGAAACCACAATATCAGGCAAATTAATTTCATACTTAATTTAAGGTAATGTATTATTAAAATGCTGCATCACCACCAAAGAACTGTACATTAGATTGATTCCAGATTTAGCTATACTTGAAGGAGATCAAATATTGCTAAAATAAGTCCAACTAATTTTAAAGGGTTTACTCTATGTACGGCTAAATCTTGAGCTAATACAGTATTTTTAATAGCTGATTGTCGAGACAAAATCTGTTTGTTCAGCTAGGCATTTACTTTTGAGTTTTCAGTGAGGTGAGGTTGGCTCAGAATTCTACTTAGGATTTATGTCCACATAAGTATAATTGCATAAATTGCAATAGCAAATTACAACTCATTAGCAAGTTTTCATTCACATTCCTGATCACGTGGCAGTTTGTGTGTTTATTAAATGTATATACCGCTTCATCTAGCTACATGGCTGCTCTGGGTGGTTTAAATTACACTTATGCCAGTTCAAATCCCTCATAAGATTTTGGCTGCTGTGTTTAGAATGATCAAACCTGTTGCCCAACTACATCTGCAGAAAGGGAATGATGTCTGCATCAGCAACAGATTGTCATTGTCACTGATATTTTGAGATGTACATATCTCGTGCAATTAGGCAAAGTTGTGTTTGCCCTCAAAATTAAAAAAGGAAGTATGTGATCTGTGATAATCACTTGATGCTGGTATCATTCTTGATGCTGACATCAATCTGTTAAAACCATTTAACAGATTTTGACTGGCATTTCTAATTTTACCATATTTTATTCCTTGAATGAACATTAGTCATCCTTGATTTATAGGCAAACACAAGAATAGTGTTTTATATAAATAAATAAAATATAAAAATAATTTGCTTTATATTAAATCTATATGGTTGAACAGATAATTCTGGCAAGTTGTGCATATGCAATATTTTAGGCTATCTAAAGACAATGTTTTATAACACTGAAACATTTCTCCTGAAAAATTCCTCAGGCATAGAAATCCTATTTAACAAAAATAAAAATAAAACTCTATGCTTGTGGAAACATACTGTTCATACGACATTACTGAAGGTTACATAAACAAGCCATACTGATCAGTGACCAATAGTCAGTCATACGAGAACTTGTTCTATTCAAATATCAATAATTTTCTGATCTCAGAAGCCTTCTCTTCTATATACATGGCATGAACAAATATGTTGCTATAATAATTATTAATAATATCTTCATCATATCTGGTTTTAGTTCCAGGGAAACAGGGTAAAATATATGCCCATAGAATTGGTATAGCAGTTCGGATTCAAAAGCTACAAGTTTACAGAACCCTTGAAGTTCAAGTATTTCTTCGTCCTTTGGGATGCACATATTTCATGTTAGGGCCTCTAATAAAATCAAGGAACCATTTCTCAAAATCAAAGCAAACTAAAAGCCAGTCATTATAGACGGATCCATTTAAGGTGTTTGCCTACCCCTTCTATTATGTGGATGGATATGTGCTTCTAATTTTTGTTAGCTGCACATAATAGTGGTTTGGCAATAGATGGGCAGGATATAAACGTAATTAACTAACTTACTAACAATAAATAACTGGCTGAAGTAATTCATAGCAAGGCACATTTTTCTCAAAGTAATGCTCTTTGAGGAAACATATAAATTATTTCCATCACCTTATTACCTATATTCTGGGAAAAATATATTTTTTCATAGAAACATTTGAACCAAGCACAAAAAATGACTTTAATGATCATGTCCCCATATGTTATTAAAAATAGAGTATTATTTATGTTAAAATTAATATACTTGACATCCATTAATCATGCCATTTTGTCAGACTTTTGTTTAAATTAATCAGACATGTTAATCTTGCAGGTAGGAAATGCCAGCTAAGTACGAGATATACAGATTTGATAGGCAATATTTACCAGTCATACTGCTGTCTCTGTTTATTCCATTATGAAGCTTACAGTGAACAAAGGCTGCATCAAATAGCCATGATCCAAAGAGGTTCAAGATACTGTTAACCTTTGGCCTGTGGGGAGCAGGGAGAGGTCGAGGTTCAGAAGTGGTCTGGTTTGGGCTGGACAGTGGAGAACTGGAGGATGGCTGGTGTTGTAATTTGGAAGTATGAGCCGTGCTAGCCTATGCCAATGACAAAGAAAATTGTCATCCGATTAGATCACCTTAGACAATATAGGACATTTTGTTGCATGAGAAACATAGCATTGCTTTACTAAGTATAGAGGCTTACCGTGCTGTTTTTCATGGTTGCCTTATTCACAGTTACAGCACGGTGTCTTCGGTTGTGAGGTGGAGTTGTGTTCACAGAAGTCGTCTGGGGCATGCTCAGTCTATTTACTGGCGTGGGTGGAGCACTATCTGCTCGGGGTCTTGAAATACCTGAAAGATATAAAGGGATCCTCAGTATCAAATCTTCCAAAATCATATGCTACTGTGGGTATATAAACAGAAGGACATTGACTCAGCCATTCCTGCTACCAGCACCAGTATTAAATAATAACCCTATTTTACAATTAGTTTTCCAATAAAATCAGAAGGTGAAGAAGGAAAGCATTTGGAGTTATATATAAAATCACTGATTATCTTACAATGCATGCAACCCATACAGTACTGTATTTTTTTCATCTATAAGACGCCGCCTTCTATTAGACACGCCCCACTTTTTAACAAATAAATAAAATTACTAAAGCCTCCTTGAGGTCTCCTCCACCCCCACCCCCACCCCCGTTACCTTTAATGTCCCCATTCTAAACACTATTCTCTGCTTTGGTGGGTTTGTTTTTTGCAAGATAGAGCTCCATCGTTCCTTGAGTTCTCCACACACGCACCCCACCCCACTGTTTTCTTTCATTTCCCGATTTTAAACACTCCTCTCAACTTTGGTGAGTTTGTTTTTTGCAGAATTGGCCTCCGTCTTCTCTGTAGCTCCTCCTTGTGTATAATGAACTTTTCTTATTCAACAAATGAGTAAAGAGGTTTCATACTTGTGGAAGTAGGGCTTGTTTGCTCAATACTTATTTTAAACCATCTATCTAAATATATTGCATTGCTCAATCTGAAATTTAGTAATAGTAAAGTTTTTTCATGTGGATGGGAAAACCTGTCTTTTAGACAGGCTTTACTTCTGTTAGTTCTATTAATCTCTCAATGTTTTAAATTCAAATGTGCTGTATTTTTCCATGTATACTATGCTACTTTTTTCTAAAATCATGATGCCAAAAATTAAGAAGTAATTCTTGAGGGGGTGGGGGTGGAGGAGAACCCAAGCTCAGCTTGCTTCCCCCCCCTGTTGTTTGTTTTTTGCATGATCGACTTAGTCTTTCCTTGAGTTCTCCACCCCCCCACTGTTTTCTTTCATTTTCCTGTTCTAAACACCCCTCTTGGATTTGGTGGTTTTGTTTTTCGCAGGATCAGGCTCTATTGGGCTTGAACAGACCATTAAGAAATGCCTCAAGGGGATCCTTAAGTTTCATGCCACTGTTTTCTGAAGCAATATGTTACCTTTCTTGTGGCAAATTCTTGAGTTAATGCAAGTGCACCGCAAATGTAATATTTCCCAAACTGATACGGTAATCCTATGCGTGCATTCATTTTAGAGAAGCCAGCCAGGTCATACTGAGCAGGACATGCAGTTAAATCTGCAAAGGATTACACCCTAGGAGTACTCCCTAAACTTAAAGGCTCACTCCATCTTCCTCTCATGGACATTAGTGTTCCATTCTATTTTCCAACTGTGAAACTGGATCTAGACAAAGGCACAGTGATATGGACTGGAAGGAACTGTTTTCCCACACCCAGTAGGCCTCTACCCCAACACATATAACCAAATGCATTTCCTGAGGACTGGAAAATTGGGTGAATTATCTCTCCTCTCCCCAGAGAGGAGGAAGGAGCTAATAACCTTCTGCTAACCTTTTTCTTCATACGTTTCTCTGGAGCCAATCCAAGATTAAGGTGTTATCTGTATCAAGGCAAACACTAGACCAATGGTTCCAAACCTTCCTAATGTCGCAACCCTTTAATACAGTTCCTCATGTTGTGGTGACCTGCTTGGAAGAGGCCACAAGCTCCCTTTGGCAGGTCACTGCCACAGGTACCATAAGAGAACCCTCAGCCAATTGCAGCCTTTGGTGCCATTGACTGACAACCTGCCAAGCTGTAACTCATTCTTTCCCCCTTCCTCCTCCTCCTCCTCCTCCTCCAGACCCAAACCAATGGCTCATAGCGACCCCTGTGAAATGGTCGTTCGACCCCCAAAGGGTTCCTGACCCCCAGGTTGGGAACCACTGCACTAGACACATTAGGATGTTCGTGATGGCACATCAGGAATTCAGTGTTTTGATAACATTCCCCAAATATGCTAGCATTTCCAAATATCACATACATTCTATACTTTCTATAGTTCTTCATTCATAGATCAGGTATCCATGTGTATGGAATCTTAATCCATGAACAATCAATGGACAACATCAATTTAGATGTATATGATTGGCAGTATTCTTTCATCTGCCTTATCAACACAATTGACAAGGAAAATTAGTACAATTGAAATGGAGCATTACTATTAGTTTTATAAAATAAAGAAGCAGTATTCTGTTATAAAGAAGTATAAGAAAGTGTTCAGATTAAATATGAAAGCAATTTTAAGATATTGTATGAATTCTATCATTCTTTATTCTTAATGGCAGCTGAAACATAGTGCAACAGATTTTAAGCAGCATTCTTTAAAATACCATAAGTATATTACTCAGTTTACTTTGCTTCATTAAGAGCCTATGTCCCTCATAGTTCATTTTCAGTCATTACAGGATGTGATAGCTGCCAAGTCTAGCATAAACAGTAGAACTGGAATGCTATGGTTACTACGTACATTTCCAAATAATGTAACATACTAGACTAGGTAGATACTTTGCTTTTTTCAGCAGAGCATTTTAATAGTTATCCTTGAACACCAAAATGTGAGCAATGTTTTCATGAGTATTTTCCATGATTAAACATTTGAGTCTTTTCTCAATTTTATGAGATTTTTAGACATCTCTATGAAAGCAACAATATAATATAGTTGTTTTTATCCCTTTCTTCATAAGCATATTTATAGTAACCTCATAAATATAGCCCACAATGTTAGAAGCTAACCCATTATTTTACTCCAAAAGTGGTTCTAAATGTCAATAAATTTGAAAAGTAAACTAAATCATAATTTTAATTTTATAGGGGACAATATAAAGCTATTGCTGAGACAGAATACTGCCACTTTCCATAGTTCATTCTAACCCCAACCACAGTTAAAATCATCACCCAACTGCCCAGATTCTTAACACCTAGAAGAGTGCAACACATTTTAGTACCATATCTGGGTAATCTTTCACACCAACTGGTTGAAAATACAGCAACTCCTAGAGAAGAAAGAGATTATATAGCTACTATATTATGAACCAAAAGGGGAACATTTCCAAAAAACAGTTATTCCTGAAAATGAGGCGAGTTATATTTACGAAAGCATTCATGGTACCATAGAAAACAGACAAGTGTTTTTATTAACAACAGAAATGCTGAGAACTCTTTAAAGACAATTCTGCATGAAGCAAGAAGCAGCAACATAAATGATTTTAAACCATTTTGCTTAATATATTAGTAACCACTTTTTTGTAAAATGCCTTGATGAAAAAATTATTTTACCAGACAACCATTCCAGAAAAAGTACTGGGGAAGTGTGTGGCTCAGAACTTGACTGCCTGCTAAACAAGTCCTCACTGCCATAAAACTTGCTCATCCACACCCACCTTATGACTCTTTAACTGAACACAAAAGAGGGGTATATGGTAGCACAGGCCAATTTGCCAACCGATGCAAACAAAACACAATTTAGCTGCAGCCATAATGGCAAAGAGAACCTCAAAATGTGCACAAACAATCCTGGAAACAGCTGTCGGCAATATTAAACATGCTACTATAGAAACTGCAAATCTATTAGATAGTTTATAAGAAGGTGAGTAGCGTATTATTAAATATGTAAACTGTTACCTAGAAATGCGTCCACTAAGCAACTGATCCCACGCATAGCACGAAAGAATATTTGAGGCAGATGTTTAAGGCAGGGATACTGATTTAATTCCTGAGCCATTCCACTGACATTTAAAAACTGTTCCTGAAATTTGGGGGTAGAGCTTATAATCGCTGGATTACTCAAATCCACAGGATTACTACAAGAAGGAAGAAGATGACATTTTAATAACCATAATGCATTTAATGTATGTAAAAAGAATCTAGAGAATTTTTTAAAATGTTTCATTTAAGAAAATAATAGGCAAATATCAACAGCTAGATATCTGGAAAAGCAAGCAATCTGATAAAATTAAACTGATGAGCAATGATCATCAAATGAAGATACCAAAATGTTTTGTATCCTGGAATAATAACATTTGAGCAGATGGTTTGTTCTCAAAGGCTTTGAAATGACACTGCACCTCAAGACAATGTTAAGGCATACAAATACATAGAGAATAGGGATAAATTATATGGTTCAGGTGACTAATAGGAATAAAGTTGAAAGGTATGAAGAAACACATGATGATATCTGTTTGAAGCTGACAGTTCTGGACAGTCAGAGGAAACTACTCTAGGGACAAGACACCAGAAGCTTAGTTCAAGGCAAGCATTCTTCAGACATTAGAAGAAATTAAGGCTTATTTCCAGTATAAATACAACATCACCAGTGACAGGACAGAGAAATGAAGGTTATGACCTTATTTTGTCAACTGAATACTTTTCAAGCATGTATAAAGAATATACAGTGACTCTTTATATCAACAAGCCATAACCTCTAGGGCTTATCACCTTTGGATAAGCATGCAGGTAAAATTGCTTGTCTTCTTGTGTACAGTACCTTAACATATGTAAAAAGCGAAACCAAGTCTGGGCCACACACTCATTATCCATATCAGGAGGAATCAGACCGGCATCTTCATCAGGAATTTTAAAAGGTGGAAATGATGGTCCATATGTAAAACGCAGCAATCTGGAGGGCATGTAATACTGTCAGTGTGTTTTCATTTCTGGCTATTTTCAACAGACACCCCCTATTTCACTAAAACATTTGCTGAACAAACTACATATCAAAAATGGCCAAAATCCTTTTGCTTAGCATAGAAAATTGCATTACAGTAGGCGCACTGAATCAATGGGGATTTAGTGAGTAAACTTCTCTGTTATATTCCATTGATTCAAATTGGCTAACTCTTAACTGCAACTTATCGTGCAAAGGTAAATGATTTAGATCAGGCCCATTTTAATTAAGGCAACCTGTAAAGGAGTTGCCCCACTAAACTGCCATTGATCCAATGGGCCTACTCTTGTGCAATTTACTACACTGATCAACAGGATTTTGTCCACTGCTTATTTATTTATTAGAGATGGGTCTGAACTGCAGTTTGGAGGTTTGATCCGGTTTGTATGTGAGGCACCTCAGGTACTACATGTTTCTTTCCCCTGCTTCCCCTGCCTGTGATCCACTCACCAGCTGGAGCACATTCCTCTCTTCCTCCTCTTTAGCTATTGTCCCGTTCCCAGCAGGAGCAGGGCTTCTCTGGCCTGCCTCTTTGTCTGAGTGGGCAATCAGCCAAGGAGGCAGGGCAGGGAAGCCTATAATCCTGCTGGGAACTCGATTATCAGCCAAAGGGGAAGAGAGGAATGCATGCCAGCTGGGGAGTGGGGGATCTAGCCGGCAGGAGGGAGGGAAGGAACATGTGGCACTTGTGGGTCTACATGCACAAACTGGCATGAACTCCAACCCAAGATTTGTGCCCATTTTTATTCTTCTCCCTTCATTGGCTTCTTTCATGATATACAGTACAACCCCCTTATTTGCTGAGTCCCCACCCCACCCCTCCAGAGGGTGCCTGGCTGGCCTGCCACAGTGGCGGTGGCGGGGAAGAGGAGGGTCACAGGCACTGGGATGGTAAGTTTTATTTTTAATTTTCTCCCCTCCTTGCTGCCGCCACCACCGCCCCTGCTGCGACAACAAGAAGGGAATAAAACTTTTTTCTTTCTTTTTCTCCTTGCTGCAGCAGAGTGGCAAGGAGAAAGGGAAAAAATTATTCCCTCCTTGCCATTTGGGTGAGCTTTCACCCCAGCACCCTACTACCCCTTCTTTCACCATTATCCTCAGATAAGAGCGTTTGCTCTTATTTGCTGATTTCACTATCCGTAGGGGATCCCGGAAACAATCCCCCATGGATATGGCACTTGTACTGTACTCTTAGGACTATTAGAAGCTGAGGTCTATTCTAGCAGTGAGGATATTCAAACAAGGAACTATCAGCTTACATAACAAAGCCTGTGTAAATCCCAAATACTATATGTGTTTATTAACTTATGCTAACACTGTAGAACCTGTGAAAAATGAGACACATTAAATAGAAATAAGGTATGTTCTATGGAATATGCCCCCAGGAAATACATCCTTCTATACACACTAAAGTACAGAAGTTGGAGAGTTAGGTCAGACATTTACAAGTGATTTTTAACAGATGTGGTTGGATAACACATAATGTTCCACTTCAACGAGACAAGAACAATGTTGCCCCCCACTTCTCTGAAGCATAATGTTGATAATAGAGTCTGTTGAATCATTCTACTTGGAAAGCAGAATATTCAGTGCATTATTGGCTAACAATGTTAGGGTGAAATGTAATCATTCACCTACCTTGCAGTAAGGGCACAAATTACTTTGCTCCACTGTTCCACCACTGCAGAATGATGCCTCCAGTTTGCTACCATCTCTTTGGCAGTTTTCCAGTAGGGTGGTGTGGGGAAGCACCTGGAACAGGCTAGTAACCAGACTTCAAACAACACACCAATTAGCTTTTCAGCCAGATTCTCAGCAATACCACCTATAACAGGAACACAGCAGGCAAGGATATATTTTTCAAACCTACTCCCAAATAATGTTTGTATCAGCAGCTCTGGAAAACCCTCCTGACCTCAAAACATTCTCCATATTTTTATATTAACTAGAAAAAATCCTGTGAATATTCAGCTTTATAACAGCACTCACTGTTTACTGCATACCAACACACCTTTTATTATCACTGTACAGTCAGTTCTGCTTGATATTATGTGCAGGTTTTACATCCACAATCCTACTACTTAGAAAATGTTTCTGTATGTCAGAAATAGGGAAAACTCCTGATGAACATATGGGCAAGGTCTGATAAAGACTAAAATCCAGCAATAATAAAGAAGGAACAGTTGCTGGTTACAGAACTGAGGGCCAAAAGACCTTTCTAATTTTAAAGCAGCTATTTGAGGCAGTGCTATTTACTTGTGATCTGATCAGTTGTAAGTCTATGGAACTCCCTGCCACAGGATGTGGTGATGGCATCTGGCCTGGATGCCTTCAAAAGGGGATTGGACAGATTCCTGGAGGAAAAGTCCATCACAGGTTACAAACCATGATGGAGAAACCAGGGTACTTCAAGGGCCAGATGCAGGGGAGTGGTATCAGGAGACAGATATCTAGTCTCATGCGCTCCCAAACGCATCTGGTGGGGCTGCTGTGAGATACAGGAAGCTGGACTAGATGGGCCTTTGGCCTGATCCAGCATGGCTCTTCTTATGTTCTTATTATTTACTACCTCCTACTACCAGACATACTGCTCTGCCTATTTAGATCACCCTTCCCAAAGGTGACCTAAGTTTGTGATTTAAAAAACACATTCAACTCTAGCACAGAATCTGTTGCTGAGCCAATCAGAAACAGTAACTACCTCGCCACCCACTAAGATTGATATGGAAATGGAATTCTGCCAAATCAGTCTAAATACTGTTACATGACACCTTGTTAATATGAATAATCATTCAGCCACGGGGAAAAAAAATGATGAAAGCTTCTAAGACTCAATGACAACTATTTCTTAGGGCAATTTCTCCTGATTTGCCTTTACCAAGCACATTTTCCCTTAGGTTACAATGCATCGAATGCCTGGCAAGTTTGGCACGATAATTATCGCAACCATTTCTTAATATGCAGTCATATACTGGACTCAAAAAGCTTTTACTCTAATACATCTGAATTCCTCTTATGTTCCAATTCAAAGACAAAATTTGGACATCAACGACAGTAAGAAAATACAGAAATCACTAAAGGCACACCATTTTTGGCTAGCCAAACAAATTTTTCTATTCACCAACCTGCAAAGCCTTAAAGTCCACCACCTTGTCCTCTATGTGCAAATCTCACTCCTGCCAGCCTTTTCAAAGGATAAGACAAGTGGAAAAAGCCTGGGGCTGTGTAATGCCTTTACATAGCTGTGTCCAAACCTCTGCCTCCATCTTTTTTTTCTTTTTCTTTTCTTTTCTTTTTTTTTGGCTACAGATCAAAACAGGCTGGAATAAGATGGGAGCAATGCTGGTATAACCTTCTATGGTCAAAGCTTTAAAGCATAGGTTGCCAACCTCAGGTTCATGGGATCATGAAGTGTTTTCTTGAGGGATACCATAATTATTTTTAGTTGCAAGCATTTTTATATTTATTATATTAAATATGGCATACACCCAGCTGCTGTATTTTAATCCTCCTGGCCCACAGATAGAGATAATTTTAATTTGAACCAGATTTGGACAGTCTCAGATTTCTTTGGTGGATTTCCCTTGTACACATGTACATCACCCCTACCCTCTCCAAAAGAGCTGCTCTCATTCATTTCTCTCTGCTTCGTCACATCCAGTTTGGAGGATTAACAGCAGCCCTTTGGAACAGAGTATATGGATTTTTTCCTTCTCAAATTATATCTTGCAGAGGCAGATTTATAGCCACCCTAATTATGTATTAGTACATTAATATCAATATATTAGGGTAGCATTATGCAGTATTCTGAAAATTTTATTTAAATGTCTTTTGTTTACCCTAGTAAAATGTCTTTTCTTTTTGCAAATGTGTCGGCGTATGACACAAGTTACTTGGCAATTACAAAAGCGGACACTACTCAAAAACTTGGGAAATACTAAAGGCTCTTTACTGACAAATAATCTTTTGCCTTCTTAGTTCTGAATATGACAGGGTAGCTACGTTATTGCCTGGTACTCTATCTCCTTTTCTGCATGTTCAAAGCTGAAAAGAAGACAATCCACACATCATGAGCACTAAGGGGCAACATTACTGTCCAAAGCATCTGTGAATGAATACAGCAGAAGTAGGAGAGATACTAAAGAATTTGTCAGCAACAGGAACATTAGCTGGGAAGAGAAATTTAGAATCAGTTTTTCAGAAGCCTGCAAAATATAGCCTTCCTCCACCACCCCAAAATCTGTTACAAACCTCAATGTGACAAAAATGGCAGTTCCCCATTTCAATGCCATTCATATGACTAGAGATGGGTGCTCCATATCTGTATCCATATGATATTTATTTATTTATTTATTTATTTAAAATTTATATACTGCACCAATTTTCCCAAAGGGAACTATGGGCGGTTTACAAACGGAGCTTCACAAATAGTTAAAACCACAAAATTCCAATCAAGTAATACACAACAAAGGAAGGGGGGAAAGAAAAGGAGGAAAAAGGAAAAAAAGAAGACGAGTCCAGCAAGTGGCATGACAAGCACTAACAATTTTTTTTTAAAAAAATCACAAAAGGCACAAAACAAACATTAGCAATCACTATAAGCTTTCTTAAATAGCCAAGTTTTCAGTAATTTTTTTAAAGGCTGTGAGGGATGGAGCCAGGCGCATCTCACTGGGCAGGTTGTTCCACATGGATGGGCCAACCACTGAGAAAGCCCAATTGTGACTTGCAGCCATACGGGCCTCCACGGGCCTCGAAGTGAGAGGGCCAATGAGGCTCTGGTGGGTCTGCCTGGCTCTGACCTTTGGGAGATGAGCTCTGTCAGATATTCAGGTCCCAAGCCATGGAGAGTTTTGTAAACCAAAAACAACACCTTGAACCTTATTTGGAAGGCAATGGGCAGCCAATACAAGCGAGCCAGAATTGGGGTGATGAGGTCATACCTGTCCACACCAACTACCAATTTGGCTGCCGCATTCTGCACCTGTTGCAATCACCAAACAAGGTTCAAGGGAAGCCCCATGTAGAGAGCGTTGTAATAATCTATCCTCAACTTGACCAGTGTGTGCACAACTGTCCTCAGAGTTCCCATCAAGGTACGGGCGAATCTGGGCAATAAGCCAAAGATGGTAAAAGCCTGCCACCTGGGGTTCCAGGGACAGTTCTGGACCCAGGATGATGCCCAGACTCCTTTCTTTTTCAACCAGCTGGAGGGCGGACCCACCTGGAGTCCAGATCAGAATGGATGGCCTCTATTTTATATTTTTTAAAGGCTGTGAATGACTCACTAGTGAAATCACTAGGAGGAGGCCCCGGCAGACCAGGATTGGTGGGGCCTCAAACCAACCAGAACAATTCCGCCTGGCAATTCGAGGCCCCACCAATTCTCAGGGAGGTAAAAGATCATTTGGCGTCCCTGACATAGGATCTGGTCAATGCACAGACCACAGCCCAATTCAATTCCGTCCAGTCTTTTCTCCATCCACTCCCAAGCCTCATTCGCTCTTGCTTCATGGCCTGCAACGCCACTGTAAACCACATGGAGGAGCAGGCTCGGCATCAGATGAGGCGCTTGGGGGCGATCTGATCAGCAGCCCTGGCGACATCCTCAAACCACCTGTCCACCAGGGAGTTGACCAGAACATCAACCAGACCATCTAATAAGGCCCCAAAAGCTTCCAAGAACCACCCACGGTCCAGGAACCTTTGGGGGCAGGCCCAGATGGTAGAGCCAGGCTCCTCGCGGGGTGGGGTGGCAACTGACAGGGAAAAGGCCAGCAAATAATGTTCTGACCATGGCACAGTCCAGGAGCACACGTTCCCGACCCCCATCCATGGATGTGGAGGCAAACATCAGGTCCAAGGTACATCCACCCCTGTGAGCGGGACCGATGACAAACTGGGACAGGTTCATGAAGGCCATGGACTCCATGAACTCCAGAGCTGCTCCAGACAGTCCACACCCAACATGCACATTGAAATCCCCAACCACCAAAAGGTGGGAGGACACCAACAGTGCCAATGAGATTATCTTGGAGAGCTCTGGAAGGGACAGTGCAGGGTCGTGGGGAGCTCGGTACACAAGCACAATACCAAACCTGTTCCTCTGGCCTAGCATAAGGTGTAGACATTCCAACCCCATCCACACTAACAGTGTGGATCTGCTGACATGAAAGGATTCCCTGTTAACGGCAACCCACCCCACCTCACCAACCTGCCCACGTGCTGAACGCAGAACCCTTGGGAGCGCAGCTGGGAGAGTGAAAATCCACCCCCCCCCCACAGCCACCCAGGTCTCCGTAAGAAAGGCCAGGTCAGCCTGCTCATCCACAATCAAACCGTGGATGATGGGGATCTTATTATGGACTGACCTGGCATTAATCAGCAGGCAGGACAGGTCGGAGGCATGGATGGAATAGTTCCCTGATATATGAAGCATGCCAGGAAAGGCATCCCAATGGTCCATTCCCACCCACCCCCGAACCTGCCTAGAACACTCACAGAGCTCCTTGTGATGTGTTCAGCCAGCCAGCAAGACATCACATCAATAAGGTAAGTAGCCCAACTGGTTCTTCCATGCCTATCCCTACAGTTCACAATTGAAATGGGAGATGGGATAAATAGTCTCCCCTACTCAAGTAGGGAGAGGAGGGAAAGAGTTGATAAAGCTACTTCCATAATTGACACAATGTTGAGCATAATAGGCATGCACTCCACAAGGAGCCAAGTGAGTGGACTAAGATGGTTCTGTGGGATGGGAATTGACCACCAGGACACCTGTGTGCCACTGTAAACCATTTGTTTCCCCTGGACATAAATACAAAGCACTTATGTCTAATAACGATTAGGCTTCCCTTTTGTGCGAAGGCAACATTCTTCTTCCAACACATTCATGTAAAAGGACATACATGTAAACATCAGATGGAAAAATGTTAAATGACAAACCTTGCACTGTTGGAGCTGCTAGTAGAGTATCATTAATTTGTAGCAAGAACAATAATAAAACCTCCCAGGTTTCTCTAGCCATAGTAGTTGACTCATGGGCTAATTTCTGCACAGCTCTCAAAACTTGCATACACAATTTAATCTGGCTGGAACTTTGATCCTGCCTGTACAGAAGAAAACATACAACTTATGCACCCATTAAAACAAAATGCAAAACATAAACGGGAAAAATTAATCTTAATTTTATGGCTTCTTTTGCACCTCAGATAAGAACTGTTTTCAAATGAAGCTAGAATTCTCTTAATCAAAATCAATAGCTTAATTTTAAAAACCATGCCATCTTTTTCAAAACATAAAAATTCACAAATATGTACAACAGACCTAAAAAAGCTATGACTCACGGAGAACATACTGTACCAATAAAATATGGAACCTCCAAGAGGTTTGATAAAACATCTGCTTCCATTGTCATGGAATCCCCACAGAAGGTTCAATCAATGCCATATACATAGCTGCTAGGCTATATTAATCTTTATGTGTTATATGTCATCCAGGCTTCATTCAAGGTGGCCTTATCATGAATAAGAGAAATTATACCACATGAATGAAGGCATTGATGGAAGCAACAACTTGATGCTTCTTTGAGACTGATTGCTCCTTCACAGCATGTAGCTAGTAGTAGTTTATAAAATTATAATAGTTCTTAAGTCTTTTTAAATGAACAAAACATATTGATTTATTAGTTGCTTACCACTGTAAGTTCTTATCTATGTCTAGTCTTTATTTGATACTATATATATTGTTGTTACTCTTCAATGAAAAACTGTATATAGACATGATATGATCTCCTGAACATTGTGCCAAATACTTACATTACCTCCTTTTCTTTAGCTGAACAGATATTATACAGTACTCTTAATATACTACAAAGGTACCTGAACTTACAAGCAGCTCAACTTCCAAAAAATCAATTTATGAAGGAAATCATTGGAAATAGAGCTCTGCAAAAACTCGAGTTATGAAAGAAAATCCATTTGCAATTATTACCTTTCAGTATGAAGCTCCGCACCATGCATGCTGTGCATAGGGATTATGGACCTCAGTTTCCAATGATTTCCTTTCAAATTGGAAACTGATGCCCCGGTTCCAGAAATGCTACACACAGCATACACGGGGCGGTGCTTTGTATTGAAAAGCTCTGTTTGACAGGTCCGGCTGTGAGGAGGGAGGGTGACCCCCCCCACTCTTCACATCCGGACCAGTAAAGAAAACAAAAAAACAACAAAACAAAACAAAACAAAATGAGCTGAGAGGTACAGTAGCAAGGCAAAACAGAACAAGCAGGGGGAAAATTCAAACAGTGCTGCTTGCCGGGTTCTGCCTTGCCTCATGCCTCTTAACTTTTTTTTTTCTTTACAGGTCAGGATGCGAAGACCTCTTCACAGCCCAACATGTAAAAAAAAAAAAACCAGCTGAGAGGCACAGGGCAAGGCAGAACTGAGTAAGCAGTACTGTTTGAATTTCCCCACTGCTTGCTCAGTTCTGCTTTACCCTGCGCCTCTCAGCTGTTTTTTTCTTTACAGGTCAGCCTGTGAGACCTCTTCACAGCCCAACCTGTAAAGAAAAGAGCAGCTGAGAAGGGGACAACAGCCCCTGACACACTCCTCCTCCCCCTCCTGACTCTGGAGTATGTGTGTGTGTGTGTGTGTGTGTGTGTGTGTGTGTGTGTGTGTGTGTGTGTGTGCGTGTGCGTGCACAACAGAAAGCTCTTTGGGTTACCCCATCTTCTGTTGAGGTGGGTGCACAAAAGGGGAAAGGCAGCAAGGCTTGCAGCAGGCAGCCCACACACACACACAGCTACAGTAGAAGGCTCTTTGGGTTACCCCACCTAGTTGTGGCGGGTGCATGAAAGGGGAAAGGCAGCAGCATTCACACACACACACAAATAAGCCTGCCCCAACCCAGCAAACCAGGGGAAAAGCTTCTCCCCTTTGCACTGTTAGGGAGAAAGCCTTGTAATCAACTGGCAGCCAAAGGCTGCTCCTCCCAGCCCGACAACCAGGTGATTTTGACAGCTGACAAAAGGAGCAGCCTTCGGCTGTTGTTTGATCTCAGGGCTTTTTCATCAACCCAGCAAATGAGTAAGCTTTCCCCCTGGTTTGCTGGAGCTGGGAAGGCTTTGCATAGAAATGCATTTAAAACCAACTAATCCTTTCCCTTTCCCTTTTTTTGCAATCTCCGGAATGGATAAATTGATTATCAATGCATTCATATGGGAAACCACATTCCTATGGGAAACCACATTTCGACTTACAAAATTTTTGACTTCCCAAAATGCATTAGAAACGGATTAATTTCGTAAATTGAGGTACCACTGTATACCCACTGATGTTCACCTTCAAAATAATCGTTTTCTATATCCCATATTAGAGATGGGTACAAACTGCCAGTTAGGTGGATTATGCTAGTTTGTCCTTCAGGCAAACAGGTGTTCAATGGTGTCCATCCTGGGCCACTTCAGCAGGCACCCATTCAGAGGCTGCACCCTGGCTCCCCTGCCCTGGCTTCTCCAGGCACAGCCTTTAAGTGAGCTGCTGCCAAAGGACAAACCAGTACAAACTGTCAGACTAGCTGTCCATGCTGGTTTCTACCCCATATTAATCTAAAAATATTTTTTCAAGAGTAGGTCAAGGTAAACATATTACTTTATTACACCTAGTGATAACAGAATACTAATTTGTCTGAAATGACTGCATATGAGACACAACACATACATGCAATTTTTTGTCATCTACTGTTGCTTACCTTGGAACAAAGAGATTTTGTAGATGCTTGAGAATGATCTGAACATAAAGATTTGGTTCTTTAATAACTGGCAGTGGAATGGAGTCCTTAGGTAAAACCAGAGCCATAATCCAGTCTGTATATACATCAACACAGTACTTTACAGTTTCACCATCTAAAGGAAGGGTCAGTCCATAACAAACAACTTCCATGGTCCATTTCACCTAAGAAAACAAGATAACATATTAGTAGATGTTTAACATATTCCTCCTATAAACAAATATCTGTGTCAAAATACACAGCTTCTAAATAGAACAATGACAAAGATACAGCTTACCTAGGACTCAAGAGAGAATACCGGTATCGTAAGGTCCACATTAATACAACCTGTCATCTAGAAATGCTGTTCTACAATGGTCCTGCATGCCTACCCCAGTGTTATATAACACCTGCTAAATCTAAATAGTGTAAATGTTACTAAATGCTGAAAGACAGGCATGCAAACGGATAATTAAAAAGTTATCTTTTAAAAGCTAAAACAAAATCATCCAAAGCTAAAACAGGTAATAACACATAACAACAGCTACATAAACCTTGTTCTTCCGTACCAGGCCACTTAGAGATATACTGTATTTTCGCATTTATACACTACTTTTTCTAAAGTAATGACACACAAAAAATAAGGGGTGTCATATACACAGAGGTAAGCCTTCAGGGGTGGAGGAGAACCCAAATTCATCTTGCTGTTTCACTCCATGGTTTGTTTTGTTTTTTGCAGGATTGGGCTCCATCTTTTCTTGAGTTCTCTGCCACGACCACCACCTTTCTGTTTCCTTTCATTTCCCTGTTCTAAAGACTCCTCTCCGCTTTGGTGGGTTTGTTTTTTGCAGGATCTCCCTCCATCGGGCTTGAGCAGCCCATTAAGAAATGTCCTTCCGGAAAGAATGAAAAGGCATTTCTTAATGGGCTGCTCAAGCCTGACAGAGCCTGATCCCGCAAAAACAAAACAAAACAAACAAAAAAACCCACTAAAGTGGAGATGAGTGTTTAGAACAGGGAAATGAAAGGAAACAGTGAGGGTGGGGGGGTCGATGAGAACTCAAGGAAGATTTATTAAGGGTCTGACAAGTGGGGGTGTCTAATAAATGGCAGCATCTTATAGATTGAAAAATACAGTAACCAATTTTTCTTCCCTCTTTAAAGCCCAATTTCCATTTCAAAATTTCATTTATTCCTGTGAATGAACTAATTCCTTCCCCTTTATAAATACAAAACACAGTATTTTTCCATGTATAAGACTATAATTTTGTCCAAAATTGTTAGACTAAAAATTGAGAGTCGTCTTATACTCAGAAGTAAGCCAAGAAGAGAACCATGTGGTTGCAAAACAGTAATTTTGGGTTGGAAAAGTGGGGTTTGTCTTATACATAGGGGTGTCTTATAGACGGGAAAATGTAGTACATTCTCCCCAACTATCTTTACAATTATTCCAGGTTTACAATCCCTTTGCTTACTTTAATATTATAAGTCATCGTTAATAGCTCTATCCTAAACCTCTCTATACCATTTGTTTTTTGCCACTGTTAATATATCTGAAATTAAAATTAAACTGTTTGGTAATCCAATTACATTGTTCTCTATCAAATATTAATAAAAGTGCTATTTGGGGACATAGTTATTCCATTTATCTTCTTGAAAACCAACCACTAAAATTTCAATATAATCTCACATTCCCACCACATATGAAAATAAGTACCAATTTTCTCACATCCTCTCCAGCACAACTTGAAGCAATTAGCATCTATTTGATTTTGTTTCACTGGAGTTAAATAACATCATCAAACTAAATCCAATTTTTCCTTTATCCTTACAAATATTTTAATATTTGTATATCCCATATATTTTTCCAAATCCCAGTACTTATTTCTTCTCCCAAATCTTATTCCCAGAACATTTTAAGTGTATTTTGTTGATCTTCTGGCTCTAATAATATTTTATTATCTTTCCATAACTTGATTTTCATCTGCACCTTCCTTTTTAAATATCATTTCTTCAAATTTCCTAAGTTCCCTACATTTACTGTATTGCGGGGGTTATGTTTCTGTCCTGACCCACAATAAAGGAAAATCTGTGTTATGTAGATGCCTTTATTTGTGGCTATGGACGGGATGGGGGGGGCTGTTTGGGGCCTCCTGCACTTATCCCAGGCCTAGTGCTGCCCCAAATGGGGCCCCGACAGGCTTCCTGGGCCTGTTACAGGCCCCAGAAGTGGTTTCCGGCAAACCAGAAGTCACTTCTGGGGCCTGTAACAGGCCCCAGAAGTGGCTTCCAAAGAACCAGAAGTGACTTCCGGGCCCGTACGGGACAGCGCCAGGCCTGAGGTAAGTACAGAAGGCCCCAAACAGGCCCTCACAGCTTGCCTCAGTGTGAATAAACAGCATCACAAAACAGAAATCAAATCAAATTAAATTATATCAAATTAATATTAATGTGACTATAACATGTAGACAAATCACAATCCAAATAATAAAAACCAAACCAAACAAAAACACAGCAACCGCCATGTGTAAATAAAATCATGATATCAAAAATGAATAGACAGCAGAAAGCAGAAACAAAATCAAAAAGGCCTTATTTTTACATTAACTTGCACCAGGCAACCATTGGCAATCACATGCAAATATAAGTGAAACTAAACATCTTCAAATGAATACTTACTTCTTTGTCAGTTTTCAATAAACTCTCACTTCCAACTGATGATGGAGCATTCAAGATTTGACCAAGAGGACGAACAACTGCATTTGCCACCTCTCTGCCCACACTGTCAGGATAGCTGTGAAGGACACTGGTATGACCTTTATCATTTTGAATAACAAGGTGTAGGGACCTCCACTCTGAGTACATAATGCCTCTATACCACAGAGTAGATTACACCTGAAATAAATAAACAAAAATTGTACTTTTAAAAAAATCTGCATTATTTACTGCTTTGGGGAAAAACTGCAGTCCTCCCAAATAAAGTCACAAATAGCAAAGAATGCAAGACTTGGCCACTACCATACAAAATAGATGCTATGTTTATTGCAGCTCAAACTAATTCCAATCATGGAGTTTTTTATAAATAATATTAAAAATGAAAAAAAAATCTAGCTGCAATTTCAAGAGCATTACTCTGAAAGAAAGCCAAATCTAAAAAGATGAAACAAAACAAAACAAACCAAATCCCAGAAGCTTCTAAAAGAGTTATGCAGCATTACAGTAATACGCAAGATAACGAATGCCTGTGATAACGAATGATTTGGATAGCGAATGGAAATTTCCAGGTATAGAGCTGCCTCGGAGAACAAATGTTTCATAATGCCTTGCAAAAAAAGGGACGGATTAATCAGTTTCCCGTTCATTTCAATGGGAAATCACATTTTGGATAACGAATGTTTCGGATAATGAATTGCCTCAGAGAATGAATTAAATTCATTATCAGAGGTACCACTGTAGTTTGGATGTCACATTCACACATAAAAGGCTTGACTTTCTAAATGTGAAATGTATGCCTGCTTTCCTGTAACTTTATGTACAGTGATTTTTTTCTGTCAGAGACCTATAGGTCACATGCTGCTGCACGCAGTCCAACTTGACCCCTTTCTCTGGCATATCAAAAATAAATCATGAGGTTTGTATGCGGTGCCGGAGCCTGAGGGCATGGTGTGGTGTTAATCTAAAACTGAGATACTGTAGAATAAAACATGGAAATCAATAACATAATGCTGTTTTATGTGGTTTTATTTACTGTGTTATTTAATGTTATTCTTTATATATTATTGTATCTTTGATTCTTTTTATTGTATTGTTGTAAACCGCCCGGAGTTCTGTTTGGAAGATGCACGGTATATAAATGTATAAACAAATAAATAAATAATGAAATTTGCTTCTTTCACCATACATGCATGGCCATACACAAACAGGCAGGTATAATTATACATATGCTCTGCTTGGGACTAACAACTGGATTTTACTCTGTGTTCTTAATGTGACAATCATAAACTACAATTTGTAGCCATATTCACACATGACTAGCTGCCCCATGACTAGAAATGATTTGAAAAATAAAAAAAGAATTTGGAAACAAATTAAATAGAAATAGAAGTACTGTGTAAAGAAAAATGAAACCCTAGCCTGAACTCTCCTTTGAAAACATTTGTGGCTGGTGCAGGGAAGAACTCCATTCTTCTCTCTGCCCTCTGCTTTTGAGGCTTGCCTGAGATGGAACATTCCAGACAATCACCCACAATTCAGCAGGGAGAGAGAGATAGACACACAATTGGCTCACTTATGGTCACATGATTTGCTTCAATGCTTGTATTGTAAGACATTGCTCATTGATCAAAGCAAAATTGATCAGAAATGTTTGCTCATCTTGCACAACACTTGTAGACAAAGGTACTCATAAACCAAAGTATTATTGTCCACAAAAGGTAATGTCCAAAAAACCCAACAACAACCAGGAACAGGGTCAGTTAAAATCAGCATGCTTTTCTACAGCAGCCCAGGTATGTGTAAGCAAGTATACTTGTTGTCAAACTCAGAATACACAATATTTTTTTCTTGACAAATTTGTTAACTAATTTCTTCTGATTAGCCTACTCATTGTAGTTGAACTTGTTCTTTACAAACTAAGGCCAGTACTATTTAGTTGAAGAGCTCAAAAAGTAAAGTCATGATAAAGCAATTTTCCTGCTTTTCTTGAATAAACACATACCTTCAACCTGCCGCTCAGAAAAATGTGGCAGAAAAAGTATTTTGGAACAAGATTGCAGCAGGTGAGTTGTCTGTTTAAATAAGTACATACGGACGAAAAAAGTTCAAGAAAGGTTTTATAAAGGTCTTGAAAAGCATAAGGCTCAGAAATAATTTTTACTTTTTGCCATAATCAGAGAAAGTGGTGAGAATTACATGAATACATTCAGAAGGATTTCCTGTACTCCCACAGATTTCCTAAGGAGTCAACTTCTATTTCCTGGAGAGGAAAATGGCATACAGCCAGACATTCCCAGCTTGAAAGAACAGGAAACAATTCCATGTCTGCTGGTTTGTCAGAATTGCTGTACATTAGAATGGTAAACATTCCAGTCAGTACTGTTTGGAATATGTTATTTTTAAATACAAAAGCAATACAAACTCTACCATTGTAGTACACTAGGAATAAAGATACTATGAGAAATGTCATCTGGTCAAGAAAAAGAAAATACTGTAATCAGCTGTTGAGAACTGTTAGACACACGTAATACTGCACACGTTAACGGCGATCAAGTTGAACATGACAAAACAGACTAACAAAATTACTTCTTTGGAAGTAATTAGAGAGTGATACACCTCTTCAGTTCAATAAACCTATGAGCTGAACAGGATTGTCTTAGGTTGCCAGAATTAACTGCTGGAACTTTAAGACCCACAAGAGTGTAGAACAGTGCAAGGAAATTTAGCATTTTGTATACACTTCTGGAAAGACTGCCACATATAGTATTAAAACTAAAGCGGAATTAAGAGGGGAAAAGAAAAGGATGGAAAGCAAAATATTATGGTACATTAAAGACTATCAGTTTTCAGTGAGAGCTTTAACTAATCAAAATCCCTTTTTTCAGATCCCTGAAGTACTTTAAATCACAAAGGCTCACTAACAAGCCACTACAATTACCAGTCCTTCCAGTGCCACAATATTCTGCTTTTCCCCTTGTTTAATCTTCCAATTTGCTGATGAGAGCAATAAGACTTCATCTTTAGAAAACAATGCTCACAGAAATCACTGCACCTTAAGTCTCAATTCTGGGCATCAGATTTCCTTTTGTGGCCACAGTTCAAAGTGGATCAACCGGCTTCTTCCTACACTCCCCTCTTTTATGAGTACTTCAACCGTCATTAAAGTACCTCTGTTTGAGTGTCAGGTGACTATATAAATCACCTTGTACAAAGTACCATTTTATTGTATTTCCTTATACACCTTCAGTTGCATCTTTTTTCTTTCTTTCTCAGAGGTGATAGTTTCACCTTCAGTCTTCTTAGCAAGCAAAAAGCTTGAATAATCATCTCTCGTTTTTACAGTTTACTTTTTTCTAACTTGTAACTTCCGAGAATTTTATTTGTCATCAAAAACCAAGAGAGCCTTGTGGCATCTAAAAATTTACATCCTATATCTGACATAAGCTTTCACAAGCACTTCTTCAGATGTAAAAAGACTAAGGTACTACAAAAATTTTAAGTGACTTTTTATTTCTCAAGTATTACTTGAATATTTTTTCATTCACCTCCTGATTTAACTAAATCCCTTACATGGACTCTGATTCTCCCTGGCATTCCTTATTACCAGGTTTTGATTACTAGTAGTGCTGGATCCACAATTTTTCACTGACTACTATGAACATCCCTGAGTCAAATTCTACTCACCCAAAAAAGGAGAGAAAGGAGTTTGTCAGTTCTGTTGTATCCCCGTCACATACTTTGAAACTCTGCTTCAGAAGATTCAGAGTACAGTGGTACCTCAGATAACAACTGCCCCGGATAACGAATAATTCGGATAACAACTGCAAATTTCTGGGTATAGGGCTGCCTCTGATAATGAATTTTCCCTATGGGCTGCCTCGGATAACGAACCGCAATTCCTACGTATAGGTCTGCCTTGGAGAACAAATTTTCTCTATGGGCTGCCTTGGATAACGAATCTTCCTATGGGCTGCCTCGGATAACGAATTTTCCCTATAGACTGCCTCAGATAATGAATTTCCAGCATGCATCAGTAAAAAAGTTATCTCAGGTGAAATTGCATTTGTACCTTTAAAGTGCACTTTTTAAAGAGTTTTGAGCAAAAAACCAGGTGTCTGTGCCTTTTTCCTAGGCTCCAGAACAGATTAAACAGTTTCCCATTCATTCCTATGGGAAACTGAGTTTAGGATAACGACGTGTTTTGGATAACAACTAACCTCAGAGAACGAATTACCGTCGTTATCTGAGGCACCACTGTACTTTAAGAATAAAACAGGGAGCAGCTACAATGGCTAGAGGAAGGAAAGACCACTCCATGGAGTGAAATGAGGCTGGAAATTTTCTATTGAAATCTGTTTAATAAATACAAGTTATTTTGTGTTGTATCAGAATACATGCTGCTTAGGGCACTCAAAATTTTTCAATAACTTAGAATTCTTTCAAAAATCCACATCACTGATGAAATATGTTACAAGTTTTGGTTAAATTTCAAATTTTAAGTAATATTGATTTGTTTTATTTCTCTTATATGAATAAGAAATAATAAAATAAATCAATATTACATAAAAATATCTGAATTATTTAATTTTTTCATGTTTTCAGCTGCAAAATTATTTTAAGATTCATTTTACTATTATTAGGTTTATTAACGTGCTTTAAGAGGCCTAAGACTTTAACAGTTGATACAACCTTCCGCTCTTTACAAGCAAAGAAATACTTCAGAAATATGTGTGACTATGTGAGTGTTGGGGGGGGGGGTCGGCCCCTTGGAACTCTCTTGTGGGTGCCCCAAGAGTCTCTAAGTCCTCCATTTTATACTGTAGTCCGCTTTGACCTCTTGTCACCCTGGTCTGAAATATGCTCATAAGATGAACAATGGCCTTGAATAGGCTTGTTAGGTAGACAACAGTATCAATAGCCCTAAGGTGAACAATGGCCTAAGGTGCTGAAACCTATAAAGTATGGGTCGTTAGCTATGGCCTTGTTGGTGAAGGCTTTTTGATTTGTCTGGGTATTGTTGAAAGCACAGTCTGATAAGCAGCAGATACACCGTGCCTGAGGCTCCCACCTCTGTTGAGAGCAGGGTTTTCAAAGCTGTTTGGGTGAGCAGCAAAATGTTTCTATCTCTCAAGAAAAAGAAGTCCAGTTGCCATGACTCAACTTCCAGGTAACCCAGAGAAGACCGAGCTTCTATTCCGTGGGGGGGGGGGGGCTTAAATGGGTACAGTGGCCTTCTTCCCAGTCTTGGTTGTATGGCCCTCCAGCTGGTTGATAGAGTGAGGAGTCTGGGCATTGTTTTAGATCCAGCATTGTCCTTGGAATCCCAGGTAGCAGCCATTTAAAAGTTAGCCTTCTATCAACTTAGTCTTATTGCCTAGATTCACCTGGACCTTGGCGGAGACTCCCTGAGGACAGTAGTGCAAGCACTGGTCATCTCTAGGATAGATTATTCACTCTTTACATGGGCCTTTCCTTGACCCTTATTCAGGGACTGCAGTGGGTGCAGAATGTGGCAGCCAGGCTGGTGGTTGGTGCGGGCAGATTTGACCGCATCACCCCAATACTGGCTTGCCTGCATTGGCTACCCATTGACTCCCGAATAAGGTTCAAGGTATTGCTTTTGGTTTACAAACCCCTCCATGGCTTGGAACCTGAGTATCTGGCAGAGCATATCTCCCAAAGGTCAGCTTTGTCCCGGCTCACCAGAGCTTCGCTGGCCCCCTCGCTCCGGGTGGCCACCCCTAGGGAAGCCTGCAAGGTATATACCCAAAGTCAGGCCTTCTTGGTGGCTAGCCCAGCGCTCTGGAATAAACTGCTAAACAAGCTTCGGGTAGCTGAATCTTGCCAGCATTTAAGACAGCCTTAAAAAAACTGGCTATTTAGAGAACATTTTGACAATCGCTAACGCATCTGGTTTAGTTACTCTTAGTTACCCTTGTCTGATTGTTTGCTATCCCCTTGCCTTTCTTGGCTATATTTGTGTTTTTAACTCATGTTATTGCTTTTTGTGTGTTTTTAACTCATGTTATTGCTTTTATCTGCTTTGCTTATTTTGCTTTGTTAACCTCCCAGAGTTCCCTATGAGAAAATTGATGAGGTTTATAAGTGTAAATAATAAATAAATAAATAAATAAGATTTTCAGTCATCCAGGTGAGTTATATCTAGTTGAGTCACGGCAACTGGACTTCTTTTCTTCTCTACCAGAGAAGACAGGTGATTTGAAAGAGTGGTCATTCATGTGAGTATTGAAAAATCCTATCTCAACAGAGGGGGGGGGGGCTCAGGCACAGTCTATCTGCTACTTATCAGGCAGTGATTTCAAGAATCCCCAGACAAATAAAAAAATACTTCACACCTCCACCAGCAAGGCCATGGCTAACAACTCATACTTTATGGGTGTTGGGAAGTTTGTAAAGGTGGGATTTCCATGCACCTTAGGCCACTGTCTACCTAATGAGACTATTGAGACTACTGTCTATCAACGTCTATTCAGGCCATCATTCATCTTATGAGCCTATTTTAGACCAGGGTGACATGAGGTCAAAGTGAACTATAAAATAGAGGACTTGCAACTAGCTTTCCTCAGACTGATAAAGCTGTTTGGATGAGCAGTGAAATGTTTCAATCACTCAAGAAAAGAAGTCCAGTTGCCATGACTCAACTTCCAGATACTTGAGAAATCTTAAGCTATATCTCATTTTTATAGGCAAAAGGTATTTTGGAAGAGGAGCAGTTAAAATTACAGTTTCCTCAACACTTACATCCAAAACAAAAACATGACATTATACTGATACTCAGTAAAGATTATAAAAACATGAATTTACAAACCACTAGCTAATAATAATTTTCTAACAGAATACTCACAGGCTGACATCCTGTAGCTTTGTACACTAAATCATACTACAGTTGATCCATTAAATTATTGGGCATTTGGTGAGTTAATTCCTCCATAAATACAATAGATTCAAGTAGGCCTATTCTAGCTGCAGCTTTTCACTAAGCATCAAGATTTCAGCTACTATTATTGGCCTACACAAACATAATGAAGCAGGTCTCTTAATTGCAGCCATAAAAGAAATGTGCTCTCTTTCATTCACTAATAATTTTTCCATCCTCCCTAAACACTTAATTTCCATCTACCATAGGTACTGTACAATTCAGAGTAACCAGGATCCTGAACCCTAAATTTTAATCAGCCAGTTAACCCTGAGTTATGAAGAATCTCTCATTCATTTTACCTGCAAAATGTTACGAGGTATCTGCATATGTCATAAAGGAGACAAAGCTAGGCAGGGAAGGATTTTCTTTAAGGGAACAACGGGGACAGAAGGCCAAAACCCTGAAGTACACACATATTCATTATGTTTAAAATATGTCACCTTTTGCAGGTACAGTGAGGTGATTGTTTTTCTGCCACTTAGAAAGTTAATCAAGTCTTGTTCACTTTCGGACAATCATGTCTTATCTTAATAAACTAAGGTATAAGCAAGCAAAACTGGTCCCAACACATATAGCCTCCCCTTTCTTAGCATGGCACAGTTAAACCAGAAAGTCTTCAATTCACTGCTGTATCTCCCATTTCTTTTGAACTGGGAGAAATGGGTAATATCTTAGAATATGGTTTCCAGTTGGACTGAGATCTTTGCTCTGAATCTAGTCACTACAGGTAGCAGGCTCAGAAATTACTCAGCTTTCCATCCTTCTAAGGTCAGTAAACTGGATACCCAGCTCACTGGAGGAGGGATGGGGTAATGTGGAGCCTGCATAATTAAACTGTAAACTGCTCAGAGAATACCTTCCTGGGTTAGACAAAACAGGACACTGCATGCCACATTAAGGCAGTAATTGATGCAGAATGATGCAGAATAGTGAAATATAATTTAAATAACATTCTTGAAAAACAATGTAAATAACAGATTTGCCTTACTTAAGTCAGGTGACAAAACAGAGTAACTGAGGATTGATATCACAGATGCTACCAGGGAGCAATATGAAAATACTACTTCTGTAGTCAAAAGAAATCAGAAGTGTCAATGGATGACAGAGAAAAGACTTTAAACTATTAATTAAATATGTGAAGCAAGAGGTAAGACAACATTTCCTCTAAGCTGTGTGTGTAACTGCACCCATGCAGCACTGCATTGATCCCATGCAGCTGATTCTGTTGATTTACTTCCATTTGTGGCCAGAAACCCGTGCATGGGGGGGGCAGCGCCCCATACTGTGCTAGCAGGACTTAGAGGGAATGTAAGCTAAAGGTGATAGAAAAAGAGTTAGAGTTCTAAATGGTACCTTTTAGTCCAGTGGTATCCAAACTTTGGCCCGTCAGATGTTTTGGACCACAACTTCCACAGTCTTTTGTCATTGGAAATACAGGCTTGGAATTCTGGGAGTTGTGGCCCCAAAACATCTGGAGGGCCAAAGTCTGGATATCCCTGTTTTAGTCACTCAAATATATGGTCAAAATAAACTACAGTGTTATAATAATAATTGCAAAGAAACAATAAAAAAGGAAAAACAAAGAATCTCTTTCATAAATTTTGAGAAATCAAAGAAAATTTTAAAATTGGATTACTGGAACTGATGGATCAATAGGGAAATACATTCCCTGATCAGGATCAAATAAAAATAAAATAAAAATAATGTAGCAAAGGAAGATGAAAGGCTGACAAACTCCTTTGAAAAGAATGTTTTAAAGAATCTGCAATTGCAAAAGCAAAGTAAACACTGTTTTCACAGAACCCAAAGAAAAATATCACCGGAAATAGGTGGGACACCACGAAACTTTTTTAAGCGACAAAGGCTGGATCCATTAAAATCCTAATAAGAATATGTCAAATGACAGCCAGTACAGAAAACAGAACAATCATCCATGGGCTGGAAAAAGTGGATACATATTCCAATTCCAAAGAGATGCAAAAGAAGGTTGTAAAAATTAGAGCATTCAAGGAGCCATCCAAGTAAGATGTGTGTGTGTGTGTGTGTGTGTGTGTGTGTGTGTGTGTGTGTGTGTGTGTGTGTGTGTGTGTGTGTGTGTGTGTGTTGTTACAGTTGTGACCAACTCTTCGTGACCCCATGTGCATGGAGTTTTCTTGGCAGGAATATTGGAGTGGTTTGCCAGTTCCTGCTCCAGGCGCCTACAGCACCTGGTATTCCCTGGTGGTCTCCCATCCAAGTACTAAGATATGCTCAACAAAAACATTCATCATCTATAAAGCAATAAATTCCCAAGGGTCAAGCTGGATTCAGAAAAGGAAGAGGCACAAGAGACTATAAAGGCAATATATTTTGGCCAATGAAGCACAGCAACAAAAATTCAGAAGAAAGTCAATTTGTGCTTTTTAGGGCAAAATTCTCCAGTGGAAACTTATGTGGCATATAGCATGTCACTTGCAGAACCACAACCCAGATTCCAAAAGGAAAACTCTTTCATTAGCAGCTGCAGTCCTTACTGCAAATATAAAATGCAAGTAGAGTAACATCATTTGCCCTACTCTACATACGTTTATGGAAGAAAAATTTGGTCATGTGTAAAGCTTTTGGGTACATGAATTATGAAAAGCTCTGGATAATTCCAAAATAAATGGTTTCGCTACAGTGCTCTACAGTATAGTCTTGTTAAGTAACTTGCAGTATGCGCAAAGGCTACTAGTAGGACAGAATATAGAGGAACAGAATGGTTTCCAATTGACAAAGAAGTCACATAGAGATATATTTTATCTTTCCACCTGTCCAATCCCTACGAAGAGCATAACATACAAGACAGGTTAGATACAATGGAAGAGAAAATTGCATAAAATTAAAACGAGGAAAGGAAGAAAGCAAAGTAAAGTGTTCTGCTTATATACTGCCCCATAGTACTTCAAAGCACTCTCTGGGTGATTTACAATTTAATTATGCAGGCTATGCATTAAGAAGAAAATGCAAATAATGATTACAGGTGAATCTTAGAACCACCAAAACAATAACTTGAAAACGATGACATAATTTCTAATACTGACAGTTAAATCA
Organism: Phrynocephalus versicolor; assembly: GCA_023846285.1. Lineage (NCBI taxonomy): Eukaryota > Metazoa > Chordata > Lepidosauria > Squamata > Agamidae > Phrynocephalus > Phrynocephalus versicolor. The sequence continues at coordinate 75,185,482 of JAHTLZ010000129.1, read as the reverse complement.
AAATACAAAGATTTTCTATACCTTAGTTCAATCATCAGTTCAAACTGAGACTGCAATTGAGAAATCAGAAAATGACTGCAATGTGAAAGGGCAAGCTATGAAGGAGCTAAAAAAGATCCTCTAGTAGTCAAAAGATCTGCTAGAGGCCATGGCCAAAAGTATCAAAAGATCCACGGGAAGCCAATACTATGGTACACTATTGCCAGTTACAAAGTACAATGTGAAAGCTGGTCAGTAAAGAAAGCTGATGGGGTGGGGGGATAACTGATTCACTTGAAATGTTATGTTTTGGAGAGATGTACAAAGGTTTGATTCAATATAGGCAGATACAGCCTTTAGCTTGTAAAACCTGAGCAGGACTTTTAATGACATGATCTTCTAGCCAGAGGAAATTAGACCACAGGTTCACAATTAGTTAAAGCAAAATGGTGACATACAACTTTACAGATTTCAAAACATCTGGGCAGCACCAGTCAACAAGGCAGTCCAGTGGACATTAATATTCCATGAATTTAAAGGAAAAAAATAATTGCTGTCCCATGCAAGAATAATGTCAAATATTTATACAATACATGATTTAGAGTGCCTCATCCACATTATATCGTTGCAGTCCGTACAAGAACAGTATAACAAACCAATGTTATTATTCTTTTCTTTTCTTTTAGCAAAAGAGGGCAGGGGCTGAAGTACCAGGAGATAATAAGCTCGTAGTAAAGAACTTCAACATACTGTAGTGACTTCTTGATTCTTAACAGTCTCTCCCCTTTTAAAAAGACATGACCGTGTCAGCATCCCCATATAATCCCCGAATGTCTGGATGAATATCTTAGATCCCATGGCGCGCGCTTTTGAGATCGCGAACTGCACCAAAGAGTTTCCTTCCTGCAGGTCGGCCTCGGCTCTATTGTTTGCTGCAAGAGGCAACGGTGGTCAAAACTAACTCACGCACAAGCGTTATTGCGGCAGGAAGACTATCGGGGGGGGGGCGGTGAGAGCGGAAGAAGAAAAGTGTCTAGCCGTGGCCTAGCTTCGCCGAGGCATCCCGTGGTGTCCTGACAGACCGCTCGGGAAGCGCCACCGGCTCCTCTCCCGCAGGAAGCACTTTCTCCCCTCAGCAGCCCCACCCCGAACGGCCAGGGGGGGGGAAAGAGTGGCTTCCTGGCCTGGCAGGCACACACACGCACACAAGCACACCGGTTCTCGCCACCCTGTGGGGGAGGCAAAGCCGAGTTCTGGGCTGGCGGGGACGCTACGGCCGGTTCCTTCGTCCGCCTCGTGCCCCCCCCCACCCCCGAGACTCTCTCTCCTCTCACGGGAAAGCCCCCCCCCGCCGCCCGCCGCCCGCGCCCCCCTCCGGAGAAAGGCAGGGGGACCCGCTCGGGGCGCAGAGGTCAGAGCCCGGGAGGCGGCGGCGGCGGCCCAGCATAGGAGGAGAGGCGCCCCACCAACGGCTTCTGTGCGAGGGGGGCCAGCGGAGGGGCGCGTGTGGGTCTCTTCTGTGGGTGGGGGAGGGGAGCTGACCCGCCGCGCGCTCACCTTCGCCGAGGGGACCGGCTCGCATGTTCTTCTGGGGCACCAGCACCAGCTCCGCCCTCAAGCGCCCGGCTCCATGGTGTCCGCAGTGGGTGAGGGAGGGAGAGACAAATCGGACGCTCCGCTCCGCTCTCTTCGGACACTTCCGGTTTTGCGCCAGAAAACTCACGCCCGCGAGCTCGGCCGCCCGGTCGCCAGTCCCCACCACGCGCACGCGCCTTGACGACATTCCCCGCTGCGCGAAATAAGTTCTCTCCGCCCGCTCTAAGCCACCAGGACGCATGCGTGAGATCGGCTTCCCTTGAAAAGGGGTGGCGGCGGAGAGAGGAAGGGCCCGTGTTTTTACTCGGCGCGCATGCGCGTTTCAGTCGCTTCCCTCTTCTCTGATAGGCGCTGTCAGAGGAACCCCACTCGAGTTCTTTTTTGGTGACTTGTTCTGATCACTTCCCACTCTCCCCGGTAAACAAATCTCATGCTCCTAAAATCTCCAACCGTACCATTCTTTCTTTTCTACCAAAAAGAAAGTCCCGGACCGATTCTTCGATAGGTGGGTAGAGGTTGCCCAAAATCTCTGTAGTCAGCAGGTTTCAGACGATTATGGATGCTACAATTTTGTTAAAGTCGGACATATCTATGTTGTTGGGAAAGTAAATTGTTCATTCTAGAAAAAGTATTTTTGAGTACTCACATAACTTACTCTCCTTTTTAGAGCGGGCTGGTATGATTGGAACGAGATGGGAGGGTCGCCTTAAACCAGGCATGTTCAAACTTCCGCCCTCCAGATGTTTATTCTGGGAATTGTGCTCCAAAACATCAGGAGGGCTGAAGTTTGGACATGCCTGCCTTAAACCGTAAGATTGTGTCCTGGATCCAGTTGTAATGCTTATGTCACCATCTCTGACTGCAGCCTCAGGTAGCTAATAAGCTGCTGCAGTTCTTATTATGGTTTAAGAGTGCAGTGAGAAAAAAGTCAGGATCCCAGTGCTAGATTCAAAAAAATCCTTTCAAGTGACAATGGGCAAGAAATGAGCCAGATCTGACAGTCTACTCTGCTGTATTCCTCTGAATCCTGGGAGGAAGTTGGAATGCATTATTTTTGACCTTTCCCATCTTTTTGGAGTCACTTGTACTCCTGCAAAGAGATAGAAGGAGAACACAAATGACATTTTACAAATTCTACAAGTAGATTGCAAATGTTCAAGAAATAGGCTGCACTGGCCTTCTGATGTGTGTGGTTGTTTTTTTTAGCATGTCTCAGAGTGGCCCCTCCACCCCCTTTCATGACGACACAGAGAGTAGTTACTGCAACAGGCTCTTTATTTGAGAAATGGGACTTTTAGAGGACCAACAGGGCCAAGAATACAAAACTAACAACCTCGGGTTGCCACAGAATCAACTTCACACCCAGAGTTTCTGGAGCTGTGTGCCCCCCCCCCACATGTCTTTAATTGGGACCTCCTCTGACAGGTCCAGGACACCTTGCAGGGGTGCCAGACATGATGTGCTATAACTAGGGTGTTGTGTTGCATGCAGGTAGTCAGTCAGCTGTCCTGGGAGATGAATGACACTTTCCCCATAGAGTCTGGCAACAGCCACAGTCCCATAGGTATGTGTGAGGATTCAGCTGGCTTATTTTTGCATTCTCTCTGATTTCCCCCCTCAGAGTCAAATAAGGACGCATGCTCTGAAGAATCCAAACTTTCAACATTTATTTCTTTGATGTCTGAAAACCCATTAACATCAAACACCGTGTTTAAAAGCTCCTTCTCATGCAACCACCTGAGGAAGGTGTTTGATTCTTGTACCAACAAAATAAGTTCCTTTAAGTCTTTATAACACTCTTCTTCAAAGAACTGTTGATTGTCTCTTACGAAGGTTTGGGTGGGTGGTTTAGAGTTCTGCATCTAAAATGGGAAAGCTCTTATGTGAGAATGCAAAATGGATAGGTTTAGTACAAAAATGATCATAGGTTTTGTTTCTAATAAATATTTCCTGGATCCATATCTACCTAGGCAGGCAAAAATTATGGTCAGAAAATATACAAGCCTTCTGCTAGGTGAAAAAAAGAATATCCAAAGCACACAAGTGATTCCTGTATAACAAGAAAATGAGATGGTTGACAACAGTGCAATTAGGGAAGCAAATTAAATTGACAGGAAGAAAGCAGAAGTCCACAGATGAAGCCATAAGGGATTAAAAGGCCAGGAAATTGAATAAAATAGAAGGGTCTTGCAAGCAAACTCCGCAAAATGTGAAGGACAGAGCAAAATGAAAGTGGATAGTAAAAATCATTAGATATTGTTTCAGTTTTCTATGTACAGTATAGAGGGAAACCACCAGCAGACAAGGGAAATTTCATACCAAGATCTAAGTTTTTCTACTATTGCATGTGTTCAATAATTGATTACAAAATGTAGCACATTCCATGAGCAACTGTTGCTTTTTGTACCTTTTAACAACTACAGTAATACAATTAAAATACAGTATGTCGGTTATAATCACAAAGAGTTAAGGTATGGTTATTTTTTTCATGAAGCATTTAATGATGTTGACAGTACACACACTCTGTCATTGTAAAAAAAAAATATGTCAATAAATTTGTTATAAAGTTTGTTACCCAAGTCACCAGGTATATATGGTCTGCAACACAATGGGAAAAATAGAAAGCCAATTCAGTATGTAAATGGCACCCTTAGTTTTTGAACACTTCCACCACTTCTGCTGGATATCTTTTTATTTAGCAAAAAAAAAAAAGGATAAAAAAGTTCCAAGATGTGGTTATTAAATAAAAAATATTCGGTATAACTTTTTTGTATCTCTAGGATGGATTGAGCCATAGATTAAAATTTTGTTTTGTTATACCAAATCCTTCCCTCAGCTGTCCTACAGTCCTGTTCATACTACTACACTAATTCCATTACTTTAACAATTTTACATCCTGTTTTAGATTGTGGAAACCACATAAAATGTTGTGAAAACCTGCAGGCACTCATCCCCCAACTTGATTTTTCCCATTGCAGCAAAACAAGTTCAAAAGCAAAGTAAAAGATGATAATGATTAATGTGTTTGATAACAAGAGAATTTCAAGGCAACATTTTGTTCAGTTATGTTTCAGGTGGTAATTATTATTTACTATGTGATACTCAGGACCTGGTCAGGGATGTGAATGTCACTGAGCCTTTGGGGAACATTGACCATGCTGCAATCTCCTTTGCCATGCATGTCGGAGGAAGAGTGTCAAGCAACTCAGACAAAAAAAACCTTGATTTCCAAAGGGCAAACTTCCCTCAAATGAGGAAACTAGTTAGAAAGAAATTGAAAGGGAAGGTGAAAAGAATCCAATCTCTCCAGAGTGCATGGAGCCTGTTTAAAGCATTGGTAATAGAGGCCCAGCAAAAGTGCATACCACAAAGAAAGAGTAGCTCATCTAAGTCCAAGACGGCGCCGGCATGGTTAACAAGTGGAGTTAGAGAGGCTCTAAAGCGCAAGGAGAGGTCTTTCCATAAATGGAAATCCTCCCCAAATGAGGAAAATAAAAAGGAACACAAACTCTGGCAAAAGAAATGTAAGAAAGATGATAAGAGAGACAAAGAAAGACTTTGAGGAACATGTGGCTAGCAATATAAAGGGAAATAATAAAAGCTTCTTTAAATATGTTAGAAATAGAAAACTTGCCAGAGAACCAGTTTGCCCTCTGGATGTTGAGGGAGGAAAGGGGGAGGTAAAGGAGGGCTTGGAAATTGCAGAGAAATTAAATGAGTTCTTTGCATCTGTCTTCACAACAGAAGACCTTGGGCAGATTCCGCTGCCTAAACGGCCCCTCTTGACTAAAGAATTAAATCAAGCCAACACTCTTGCGTCCTTCTAAATTTTAAAAGTCAGACACTAGAGGGCAATAGGAATCAGAAATTGCTTCCATGCTAGCCTTTATGGGCCTGTTTTTAATTTATAAGCATGACAATTTACAGTAATTTAAAATGGTAAGCAGAAGGAATGCAGAATGAAGAAATGAAATGCTATAAATATTGAGTTTGTAAGATGAATGCAGACATTATATTTGATTTGTGTTGATTCCAATAAGAATTGCAACAATGTGTTTAATTTAGGTGGCTTTTAGATTAAGCAGGAGGAATACCTCATGCCAGAATTTAAGGGGTTGTACCTGCATGCTTTTTTCACAACTGTCTTAAGTTTCAATTCTACTTTCCCAGGTATTAGAAGATGCCAACATTTTGCAGGATTTGTATGGATGTTTGTCTACAAGTACAAGTATTCATACAAGTATTTGTCTACAAATGTATACACTGAGCATGTGCAAGCAAGAAGCATTTAGCACTCAGGGTGCAGTTACATTATGAACATGAATTGGGAGGTGAACCATGACTTTTGAACTTGGTTTAAAGTCACAAATAAGTAATGTGATTTGGGATTGGTGTCATTTGGGGTTGGTTTTAGAGAAAATTATAATCTCTTTTTAAATTGTATGTGCTGTTTTTCTACTACAGTACCCCCTCCGTATCTGCTGATTCATCATCTGTGGAGTCAGTTATCTGTGACTGGCGATCAGGGGGTGGTGGAGTATTGGGGGCGAAAGCTGCCTTGAGCTGCCTTGGCAGTGGACTGGATGGCACTTTTGCCCCCAGCACCCCACCACTCTCACTGAGCAGGTCAGCGGCCCCAGTGGTGGGAGGGAGTGCCTTCATGGTAAAACGATCCAAAAGAAATCAGATTCACAGGCAGTTTAAATTCAATGACACTCTCGTGGCTGAGTTAAATACTCTGCTTTCCAACCAAAATCCACCCTTCCCAGGCAAAACAATCCACAGTTCTCTGTGCATCATATGGTCAGAATTTTTGAAATTGGTTTCAAACATGTTAAACCTGATTGAAAAGCAGTGATTTTAATATAACTACACTTCCAGACAAAAGTGCTAGTCTTTAAAGCTTAACCAGCTTCCTAAACGGAAACAATATGTAGCCCTTGAAGCCATGAGAGACTGCTTCTTCATTCAACAAAAGCCTTTAGAAAAATGTCTTTAGTTTTCAGTTATCCTCAGAGATTATTATCTATATACACTTAGTGTAGTGCAATTGAATTTGCAGGAAGAAAATTTTGATAGACCACTTGAAAAATTCTAAAATAGATCAGGCAGATGATGGCTAATTGAGGTTGATCAAAATTAATTGTGAGAGGAACATTTTTACAAAATGAGCCAGAATGCCTTGCAGTATACAAAATAAGCATTACTAGGCCGAGCATAGATCGAGACAAAATTAAAAAGAAAAAAAATATCCAGAGTTGATGCAATATATTTCAACTGACATTTAATGAGCAGAAATTAATAGTTTTCATAAATACTACTAGAGGAAATTATATCCTATAATGACCTGGAGGTCCAATTGTGATTGAGCCCTTGATAACAGTAAAATCAGCAAAAGAATAATACAGTAAAACTAACTTCATGATAATGCCTCCCTAAAAATTAAGTCTTGTTGAAGTATGACCTGCTTCTGGTTGTATTCATCTGGAATGCTCCCATAGTAGAAGTTTCTCCTGTTGCACAGGGAAAAACTAGTTTTAACCCAGAGTGAGGGAGCCACCCTCGGACTTTACGTGGTGAGTGTGTGATCTAGGATCCATTTTGTGATCTGGATAGTAATTATGTGATACTGTACACCTCTCACTTCTGGTGCCCGACATTCTGAACCCATTTAGGAATAATCTCTCCTTCTGTCTATAACACACATCTGCTAACTAATAAGATATAACTTAATTCATAAAGAGGCCACCTGCTGAAGACTGTGCATTAAATATCAATTAGTCTTCAGTCTGCAAGCGAACTGTTTATGGTTTTTGCTGTCAAAACCTGGAGATTGCTAAACCTCTTAAATCAAGTGTTTTAAACTTGAATACTTCTATTTGTTTGTTTGTTTATTAAATTTCTATCCTGCCCATTTGGCCACACAGCCACTCAATTGCTCAAACCAATGATGTTTCAAAAACCAATAAAGAAGATCAATTTATGCATTTTGCATTAATTGTTATTATAGACATTAAAATGAGCTATCTGGTTCATTACAATCTATATTTTAAAACACTCATATATTTAAAAAGTGTTATATATTTTTTCTTATGTTCTACTTTAAGAAGTATGGTCTACCTATTCTTTAGCGGGCTTAGATCTCCACAGGAGTTCTGCTTACAATAAAACTCATTTATATGTCAGTAGTACTGCAATCATATTTGAATCTACTAAGAAATAAATCCCATTGTTTTGTTGAAGCTTACATTTGTTTACTTCAGAAACATTTTATCTGTAGCCAAATATAGGGAAAAAATCATAGAGTATGTCATCATTTTGAACTGTATCAGTGTGGCTTTACATGGACATCATGGCTTATTTTTTTCATTTTTAAAATTTATTTTCTATCCTAAAAAAATCCAATATGTTGCTTGTTTCCTATTGTGTTACAAAGTCAATCACAATTTCCCCCCAATATTTTAGCCTGATGTAGTTCATATCTCCTTTCCCATCTCAAAATAACATACTTTCATATTTAATTTTCTTTATATCCCATTCATATTCTATCTTCACTTACATCTATTTCCATGTAATAAAAAAGATAGAGATAGCAAAACACAATATTGAACTAGCCTGTCTAATTTTAACAGCATGCTCAATCCTGATATTTAACTCTTCAATTAGCCAAACAGAATATTTTTAGCTGACTTAATGTACAATAAATGTCATCAACAGGGTATACTGTATTTACCTATTATTCTAAGATATACCTAATATCTTACTGAAGAGGGAAGAGGTTTGTTTTCCAAGGCTTCAGAGACTAGGACTCAGGGCAATGGTTTCAAACTACAGGAAAAGATATTCCATTTGAACATTAGGAAGAACTTCATAACGGTTAGAGCTGTTTGGCAGTGGAATATGTTGCCACGAGAGTGGTGGAGTCTCCTCCTTTTGAGGTTTTTAAGCAGAGGCTGGATGACTGTCTGTCGGAAAAAACTGTGATGGGGGTTCCTGCATGGCAGGGGTTTGGACTAAATGGCCCTTGAGGTCTCTTCCAACTCTATGATTCTATGATTCTAATTTCAAAAGGCTTCTATAACTTGAGTTAGTATTTTATGAACTATTATAAAAGAGTTACATCTTGGTCTATAGATTTCACTTTACAGTACGTTTAAAAGTTCCTATCTATACTTAACTACTACAATGCTTTTAAAGGTCTAACAGATTAACATTTATCTATATTTCCAATTGGTCTTCACATTTCCATTTACCATTTACCATGTTATGACAATCAATTCATAGCTGTAATCAAATACAGAGAAGAAACTTTTTACGTAATTGATTCACTAAGCCAGAAATTATCTTTCTGGATCTTCTCTTTTTCTGCTAGGAGCATTATCTTCGTTAAGTTGTTTTTTGATCTTGTTGATTGCTTTGCTGCTAGAAAGTTTCCAGCCTCTTATCTCCTCTGTATCCCTATCCATATCCAATAGAACATATGTGTTTATTTTCCTTCTCTCTGTATTATTTGAATTTGGCCTATCCACAAGCTCATTTTGCACATCTTATTGTATTTGTCTGCAGATTAAGATCAGCTCTCTGCTCTCGTTCTATCTCCTGATCAAGACTAAATTCAGCTCTCTTCACATCCATGGCTTATTTTCAACTCCAAGGGGTGCTCCCCTCAATACAAAAGGGTATGACCTATAGATAATAAGATCAACAATACTTTTAATAATCTACTTCTGACAAATAATCCAGTGTGATTCGCACTATGCTCACAGAAAATAATCTCACATGGACGTGGTGGTTATTATAAATGATGGCTTTTCCCAAAACAGTTAGTCAAGAACCAGGAAGAGGAGTCCTCACAAGAAAAGCAGAGGCAAAAGCCTTCCTGTGATTGTCCAGAGGACTGATACCCGCCTTGTGTAATCAGAGAAAATAGACTGCTATTGCATTCATGGATGTTCTGCTACTATTCTATAATTATTCAGTTCATACGTTACTAACTCCGGGGTATATTTATTTGTTTCCCTTTCTTTCACTCATTTTCAAGTGTGCATGATTGTGATAAACTGATTTCAAATCTAATAATTTGTTAGCTAAACAAGCGACCAAAATGGGAAGTTACAGTTCCTAGTCCACTGCTAATTTACTAAGCAAATAGTTGTGTTTGTGGGGATTCCAGGACTAGGTTTTTAAAGTTCTGATATTAAGGTACAGTACTTGATTAAGAAGGTCTAAAAATACGCTGGGATAGCTCAGTGGTATAGATGGATGGTGAGCGAGAGGCTGAGTTTGATCCCCCAATGTGCTTCCTGTGAGTAGAGCCAGCTTACGTGGCTTCATGTAAACTGTAAAGTTCTAGAATTCCCTCAACAGCACACAATTATAATTATTATTAAATATATGCCTGAGCAGTAAAATACTTTCTACCACATCTCAATTCCTTTAAGCCCAGTCCCAGTCTTGCTAGGTATTTAAGCAGTAGGGTCATATAAAAATCAAATTAGATTTTATTCGGATATTGGAGAAAGCAGACATGTTCCAGTAGAAGCAAAGTCAGGCAAGCAGCCTTAAAAACGCTCTGCTGCTTGCCAAACATCTGACATTTGTTTGACCTAGAGACTGTACAACCCATTAGAAATAGAGCTGATGGAGCCTGTTCTATGCAATCTCCATTCTGTGCATTTATCCCCCACCCCCACCTCCATCCATACTAGTTTAAATAAATGAAGCTTAAAACAAAGTTAGGTCTTACACTGCATTCTCTCACTTCTGCCCTTCTTTTCATCTGGTTTAGAATTAATTACCATTCTGTTTTCTTTCAGGCAGTTTGTTTAATTAGGCATAAAGTTAATAGCCTAGGCTCATGTGGACCGAGCACATGTTATTTCTGTCAACTCTAGAAAAATGTTTATAAGAGACCCAAACAATGAAGTTACAATTATTAATTATTTGATTTCATCAGGAGTCTTCTTTAGTGTCTCATTTGTAAAGAATAAAACATGCACAGAGCCAAAAGCATTCTTAATTTTTAAGAATCTAATTCTTGTTTACAGCTCTGTCAGTTCCCACAACTTATGTAAATGTAATGTATTTTTATTACGTTATAGCTTCTTCAGTTGTTAACATTATCCACTTCAGGGCTTTTTTTAATCAAAAGAGGCAGAGAAATGTGTTTATAAGCAATAGATAATATACTGTATTGCCAGGTGGCACATTCAGGATGCATTTAACTCAATAGCTAAATGAAAGAGTGATGGTAGTGAGTAGGTAGATGTACATTAAAATACTGTAATCTGTATAGCACTATGAAAACTGTGGTTGGAAGCAGCATATTTACCAATCAAAATGAACTAGTTTGACTTAAATTTGGGTTTCTCTGCAGGGTTATTTAAACAAAATCTATAATCCTTGAAAACTTTACCTGAAATTTTTACTGTATGGGTCAATACATATTTATTGTTGGAGTTACATGCTATCAATTCTCCTCCAACTTATACTTCCAAAAGCAAATTATTTATTATTCAACATTGTATACCATTCAGTCTGGGTACTCCACAAAGCTCTCCTCCAGCACCATATTTGAATCAAATCAATTAATACTTTAATGAGTGATCTCCCAATTTTTTTGTCCTCAACAGTTCTGCTTAGCTCTTGTGAACTCATGCCTGTAGCTTCCTGTCAGGAGTCAGTCAATATCATATTTGCTGTATTCTTCTTCTTTTCCTACTGCCTTCAGTTTTTCATAGCAGTATTGTCTTTTCCCTGCCCAAAGTATGACAGCCTCAATAGTTCAGGCTTGTCATGCTCTAGGACCTGCTTGTTCATCCTTCTGGTGGTCTGTGGTGTCCACAAAAATCTCCTGAAGCACCATATTTGAAATAAATACATTAGTTTATCTCTAGGGCAATCCCTGCCCTTGTTTCTTTCTACAGTATATAGATTCCCATCAATTTTTGCAATGGAAAACATGATAGATCAGCGTTGCTTTATACTTCTGCTGGGTATGATGACTTGTTTATCCACTAATTAAGACAGTATACAGTGGTACCTCTACTTAAGAGTGGCTCTACTTAAGAGCAATTCAAGTTAAGAATGGAAAACTGTTGGCGTTTTAACTGCTGCCTTAAAAATTTTAGATGTGGTCTGCTCTAGTTAGATTTTTTTTTCATTTTTTGATTATTTCATTTGTTTTGTGCCATTTGGGCCCCAATCAGGCACATTGGGAAAGAAGTGTGGGTCCTTTAAAACATATATTTAAAATATATTTAAAATGGGGGGAACGGTGCGCGTTGTTTAAAATGTCTTTTGCCACCAAGGTAAGCACTTGCCTCAGTGGCTATAGACATTTTAAAGCACCTTCCAGTCCCCCCCCCCCCAATCAAGTACATTGGGGGAGAAGTACGGGTCCTTTAAAATGTCGTTAGCCACCAAGGCAAGCGCTTACCTTGGTGGCTAAAGACATTTTAAACAACCCGCACCTCCCCCCCCACGTGCCTGATTGGGGGGGAAGGTGCGGATTATTCAAAGCAAGTTTCCATAGGAATACATTGCTTCTCAATGCATTCCTGTTGGAAACCTTGCCATTAATGATAAACAAAACAGAACAAATGGAAAATTTCCAGTTCATTTTGTTTTGTTTTTATTTAAAAATCAGGTTTTTTTGTTTTGTTCTGAAACAAAATGAAAAAATAAAGAAACAAAAAAAATTCATTTTGTGCCCATCTCTACTGCTAAAACACTCAGCTTCATTTGTGATCAAATGAAGGCCAAGGTATTCTCTTCCTTTTGTGGGCTCTAGTTCCTCCTGTCCATTCCATTAATACAATATTTTTAATAGTGGTGGGTTCAAGAACTCTCTTCTGTTTCCCTTGGTTTTAAGAATACTCCACTACTCGTGGTCCGTCTGGAAGTTGAGTCATGGCTACTGGACTTCTTTTTTGAGAGATAGAAACATTTCGCTGTTCATCCAAACAGCAGTGCACTAGCTGTATTCAGACCGATGAAGCTGTTTGGATGCACAGCGAAACATTTCTATCTCTCAAAAAAGTCCAGTAGCCATGACTCAACTTCCAGATAAACTCACCTGGATGACTGAGAATCTTCACAGACTACTCGTGGTCATTCTGTTTGTGGTTTTAAATTTAGAAATCTTGAATAGTAATCACTCTGAATAATACCCTAGAGCTCAGCTTGTAAGGCCAGAAGGCCACTGGCCCCATTAATCCTTTCTAAACATTCACATGTTTTATAGGTCAGCCAACAGTAAATGAGGCTTCTTCATCATAC
>JAHTLZ010000129.1:75036442-75172617 GCA_023846285.1 Phrynocephalus versicolor | reverse complement strand
CTTGGGTATACTTGAATAGCTAGGATGGGTAAGAATAGACAGGAGAGGTGGTAGCTGTACAGGATGGAAATGCCTTGCCTACTTGCTCAGGCATTACTAATTGAAACTGATCCAATAAACCGAGCCTAGACAATGTATAGGACATCTCAATCTGATCTACTGAGCAGCCAAGTATTTATTTAAATGCTAATAAAAAGTGCATTACATTAAGACCAGTATTGAGTTAACATGGTTCGAACTAAGGAGTGAATATTTGTGTTTCTGAATTAAAACTCTCAAAATTTTGGAGGTGTAGCCTGGAACTCAAATGTAGTCTGGAACACTGCTGGTTCAGAGACTGTTGGAATGGCAAGTCTTCCCCCAGCTGTGAAAGTGGACTCTCCACAAGGGCGGGATTCCTGACTTGCATTTCCCTTGTAGAATGGGACATGGGTGAGGCCCATGAGGTATTGTTGCTTCCAGAGAGGTCAGTGGCTGGGCTGGATGGGAGATGCTATGTCACAGTGATCCCAAGACCAGCTGGTAGGTTGAGTTGCTAGTGCCACCATTGGAAGTGGCTCAGATATGCAGACGAGAAGCTGGAGAACCAGTGATGTATCTGTTGCTGCAGATGGAGCAAGGAGTGCAAGTTGCCCCGTCACAGATACCTCTTAGTCAGTCTGTTTATTATGAGGTCCAGAAAGGCACCCTCTGGTTCCGCCCTGCTCCATACCCCACTACACAGCAGAGGCCAGCCAAGTCTGGGTAGAGTTTGGCTGCACTCCCCAAAGGGGTTACCTTACCATTAGAAGTACAGTGGTACCTCACCTTACGAATTTAATCCGTTCCAAATGCATGCTCTTAAGTCGAACTACTCTTAAGTTGGGGTACCTATCTAAAAAAATGGAAAAAATAAGTGAAAAAATGAAAAAATGAAAAATATTTGTAAGTCAAGCAGGCCATATCTAAAATTTGTAAGGTGGCAGTTAAAATGCCAAAAGTTTTCTGCTCTTAGGTCGAATTGCTCTTAAGTCGAGCTGCTCTTACGTCAGGGTACCACTGTACTGTACTGTATGGTGATCACCTGATTGGAACACTGTCCCTCCACCAGAAAGGTGGGAGAAATCTATGGAGTACAAGGGAAAGGAACCTTGGGGCACATCAGAAAAAAAAGTTGTGTGTGTGTGGGGGGGAAGAGAAATAAAAAACAAGGAGAAAAGATAAGAAACTGGTTGTAAAACAGGAGAAAAAGACTGAAACGTGAGAGGAGAAAGAGAGGTTGTTGGAAGAGACTGGGGGAAAAGAGATTGGAGAGAAAAACCATTAGAGGAGGTGGGAAGAGAAGAGAGAAGGGAAAACCGGAGGATTTAAGGGGAATGAGGTAGAAATGGGACAGGTGGATTTTAGGAGAGGAAGGGGGCTTTGGCCTCCCTGAAGGGGATGGTTTTGGACGGAAAATACTTGGACTAAGAAGAAGTGGGAGAAATCGATGGTCCCACAAAAGGAAGCTGAAAAGAGGAGGAGAGAAAGAAAACTGGAGGGGACTTCACTGTGGGGAGAAAAGGAGGCACCTGGGTGAGAAAGACAAATTAGCCAGGAGAAAGCAAAATTATCCACAAAGGAACTCGAGTGGGGTTCCTCTGACAGCGCCTATCAGGGAAGAGGGAAGCGACTGAAACGCGCATGCGCGCTGAGTAAAAACACGGGCCCTTCTCTCCGCCTCCACCCCTTTTCAAGGGAAGCCGATCTCACGCATGCGTCCTGGTGGCTTAGAGCGGGCGGAGAGAACTTATTTCGCGCAGCGGGGAATGTCGTCAAGGCGCGTGCGCGTGGTGGGGACTGGCGACCGGGCGGCCGAGCTCGCGGGCGTGAGTTTTCTGGCGCAAAACCGGAAGTGTCCGAAGAGAGCGGAGCGGAGCGTCCGATTTGTCTCTCCCTCCCTCACCCACTGCGGACACCATGGAGCCGGGTGCTTGAGGGCGGAGCTGGTGCTGGTGCCCCAGAAGAACATGCGAGCCGGTCCCCTCGGCGAAGGTGAGCGCGCGGCGGGTCAGCTCCCCTCCCCCACCCACAGAAGAGACCCACACGCGCCCCTCCGCTGCCCCCCCTCGCACAGAAGCCGTTGGTGGGGCCCCTCTCCTCCTCCTATGCTGGGCCGCCGCCGCCGCCGCCGCCTCCCGGGCTCTGACCTCTGCGCCCCGAGCGGGTCCCCCTGCCTTTCTCCGGAGGGGGGCGCGGGCGGCGGGCGGCGGGGGGGGCTTTCCCGTGAGAGGAGAGAGAGTCTCGGGGGTGGGGGGGCACGAGGCGGGCGAAGGAACCGGCCGTAGCGTCCCCGCCAGCCCAGAACTCGGCTTTGCCTCCCCCACAGGGTGGCGAGAACCGGTGTGCTTGCGTGCGTGTGTGTGTATATATATTTATGTAGCTGTGTATATACGTATACACTATATAGATGTGCGGGAGCGACCCTTTCCTGGTCGTTCGGGGTGGGGCTGCTGAGGGGAGAAAGTGCTCCCTGCGGGAAAGGACTGCTGCAGCCCGAGTTTCATCTTTTCCTTAAATGTATGATAATGTTGGATCTTCACCTCCAGCTTTAAGTACTAAAACAAAATATAGAAAAACAAATAGGTAATGAATTCTTAGAAAACTTTGAGTTTGTTCATCCAGTTTGGCACATGTACACGCAAAGGTACGTGACATGGTGCAGGCAAAAAAAAATCTAGATTTTAAAGACATATTTCCCCCCCTCCTGCAACAACTGATCAACCTTGGCAAGCAGAAGGAAAATGAGACAAAATATTTATCAATTCCTATATATGATATAGTTCAAATCAGGCTGTTGTGTCTTAATTTGTACTCTAGTTTGAATCGCCAGAGCATGAGGATTCTGATCTAAATGTTATGGTGTTCAACAGGATGTATATACATGATTTATATCCCACATCACTGACATTTTCAAAGAAATATTTGAGGAATGATGGTTTCTTGAATGACTTGTTTGCAGCTTAGACAGCTCAGATGAACGACATGAAATTTGTGTGGGGGGGGTGGGAACTATCTGCAATACAGACATTAATATTCCAGCATTCCGATTTTCATATTGTTCATGAACTGTGGCTAGCTGTGGTTTTTTTTTTTAAAGGAATTTACCTTATGCTTGTCTTCAGTCTATTTAAAACTCTCTGTTCAGCAGAGAAATTCATGCATAATAAAGTTGCCCTAATTTTTAAAGAGGAACCATACAAGAGAAAGGTTTGCTGCTGGTTTCTCTACTGCTGGTCAGTATATGGGACATGGTGAGATTAACTTAATTAAATATTGTTGCAGTTCTTAGCTTTGGATTCATCACAGAACAAATAGCATGTGTGCATTCAGGTTACAAGCTCAATATTTTTACCATTTCATTTCACATTCCCTGACCATTTAAAAATAAGATATCAGGGTTAGGATTTAAAAACAAGCTTGAATTTCTGGCATGGAAATAATTTCTGATTCCTGTTGCCATCTAGTGTCTGATTTTTAAAATTTAGAAGATCTACAATAGTGGGGATTTTTTCCAACAGAAGTTTTGGGTCTCAGATTTGAAGCTTTCTTTGCGATATCTATTAACTCTTAAATCCTCTCACCTCAGGAAGTTAATTTTACCTTATTTTATTTATGGATGCCATAGATATTTGTGGTCTGCTAAATAATAAAATCCCACTTATTTCACAAATAGAGGCATCTTGCTGAAGCTTGTGCTTAGGTCGGATATCTACTAGTCTGTAGTGTGCTAGTGTTTATTGTTTCTGCTGCCAAAATCCAGACATGGCTAAACCTGCAGAATTCAATTAATAGTTTTCTAAACTTGAGTTTTGCAAGTTATTTGAAACCAATGATGTTTCAAAAACCAATAAAGAAGATCAATTTAGGCATTTTGCATTAATTGTTATTATAGACATGAAACAAAATGAGTTACCTGTTTCCTTACATTCTCTATTTTAAAGCACTCAGATTTAAAAGAAATTATTCTATATAGTTATCTTATGTTTTGCTTTTGGAAGTATGGTTTACATATTCTTTAGCAGGCTTAGTACAGGAGTTCTGCTTACAGTAAAACTCATTTATATGTCAGTAGTAATGCGTTCATATTTGTGTCTACTAAGAAGTAAATCCCATTGTTTCATTGGGGCTTACATTTGTTTACTTCAGAAACAGTTTTTGCGTAGCCCAGTAAAGAAAAAGAGATATGGTATGTAATAATTTTGAACTAAAGTATATCACTGTGGTTTACATGGATGTAAGGGGTTTATTTTCAGCTCCAAGGGGTTCTCGCCTCCATACAAAAGGGTGTAATTTATGGAGAATAAGATCAGCAAAACTTTTAGTAATCTACTTCTGACAAATAAGCCAGTGTGATACCCATTACGCTCACAGAAAATAATCTCACATGGACATGGAGGTGATTATAAATGATAGCTTTTCCCAAACAGTTAGTCTAGAATCAGGAAAAGGAGTCCTCACAGGACGAGCAGAAGGCAAAAGCCTTCCTGTGATTGTCCAAAGGACTGACTTACTCCCTCTACTACCCGCCTTATGTGGTCAGAGAAAATAGACTGCTGTTGCCGTCGAGGATGATAGATGTTCTGGTAATATTCTATAATTATTTGGGTCATACATCACTACCCAGAGACTTTTGGGTAGTGGTCGGCATTTAAGTTTTATAAATAAATAAATACAGTGGTACCTTGTATAAAGGAATTAATTCGTTCCAAATGAAATTATGTTAAGCAAATTTTCCTTTATACAAATTCCCATAGGAATGCATTGAAAGCAGAGTAATCCCATTTTTATGTTGTACGGATTTTCCCCATAGGCGATTATGTTAAGCAAATTTCCCCTATCTCTGGAATTTTTTATGTTGTACACATTTTATGTTATACAAGCTGTTTGTTATACAAGGGTCCACTGTAAATAAATAAATAAACTTCTGGGTTCATTTCTTTGTTTCCTTTTCTTTCATTTTCAAGTGTTCATGATAAACTGGTTTAAAAATAATGCACATAACAGCAAATAACCTAGTAATTTGTTAGCTAAAGAAGCAACAGAGTTTGGAAGTTACATTTCCTAGTCTGCTGTTAATTTACTAAACAAATACAGTGAACCCTTGTATAACAAACAGTTTGTATAACATAAAATTTGCACAACATAAAAAATTCCGGAGATAGGCGAAATTTGCTTAACATAATTGCCTATGGGGTGAGTCCATACAACATAAAAATGGGATTACTGTACTCCGTTTTCAGTGCATTCATATGGGAAATTTATATAAAGGAAATTTTGCTTAACATAATTTCATTTGGAACGAATCAATTCCTTTATACAAGGTACCACTGTAGTTGTGTTCATGGGGATTCCAGGACTAGGTTTTATAAATTCTGATATTAAGGTTTTAAGAAGGTCTGTAAATATGCTGGGATAGCTCAGTGGTTTAGGTGGCAGGTGAGTCAGAGGCTATGAGTTTGATTCCCAGTGTGTGTCATGTGAGTAGAGCTAACTTATGTGGCTTTGGGTAAACTGTGAGGTCCCAGGATGGCCCCTGAAGAAGGGGGCATCCACTTCTCTATATAGAAAAGTGGATGCCCCCTTCTATAAACCACTTCTCTATATAGAAAAGCCTGGAAAGGGTTGTTATAAGCTAGAATTCACTGTACAATACACAATTATTATTTTTATTATTATTAAAGCTATGTCAGAGCAGTAAATAACTTTTTACCACATCCCAACTCCTTTGCGCATGGTCCCAATCTTGCTAGGTCTTTAAGAAGTGAGCTGTCATATAGAAATCCAATTAGATTTTATTAGGATATTGGAGAAAGCAGTACATGTTCCAGTAGAAACAAAGTCAGGCAAGCAACCTTAAAGACACTTTGCTGCTTACTGAACATCTGACAGTAGCTAATGTTAGCTCATGTTGATCTTTCATTTTGTTTGACCTGGACTGTACAACTCATTAGAAATGGAGCTGATGAAGCCTGTTTTATGCAATCTCCATTCTGTGCATTTATTCCCTCCTCTGCTCATTCTAGTTTTAATCAATAATGCTTAAAACTCAGCTAAGTCTTACATTGCATTCTCTCACTCTTGCCCTTCTTTTCATCTGGTTAAGAATTAATTACCATTCTTTTTTCCTTCAGGCAGTTTGTTTAATTAGGCATAAAGTTAATAGCCTAGGTCATGTGGATAACAGGAAGCACATGTTGTTTTTGTCAACTCAGAGAAACATTTTATAAGAGATCCTAACAATGATATAACATATATTTATTGTTCTGATTTCAGCAGGAGTCTGCTTTATTGCCTGAGCTTTTAAAGAATAAAACTTGCACAGAATCAAAAACATTGTTAATTTTAAAAATCTAGTTCTTGATTGATCATATCCTCTCATGGGTGGCACAGACATTTTCACAATATAGACATTGATACCACCTAACAAAGTGTAGAGAAGCTTCCAGCTACATGTTTACAATATTTAGTTTACAATAATACCTTGGTTTACCAGCGTAATCTGTTCTGGAAACATGCTTGTAAACCAAAGCACTCACATATCAAAGCAACTTTCCCCATAAGAAATAATGTTCCAGATGATTCCTTACAATCCAGCAAGGAGAAGACGAGAGAGCCACCATTGGCTCACTTATGATAATGTGATCTGATCCAGTGCTCGTATTACAAGACCTTGCTTGTTGATCAAGGCAGAACTGATCAGAAATGGTTGCTTGTCTTGCAAAACACTCATAGACCAGGGCTGTAGTAAATCAAGGTACTGTATTATTGTATTTCAAACTCAAGTTGTAACCATTGTAGAGTTTGTCTTCAACAGTCTTGCATGGTTACAGTGCACAAGAGAGCTTTCTCTTTATGGGGACCCCTCTCCCCATGTAGAACACTCTTTGCACTGAGATCAAGTAAGCTATTTCTCCATGCAGGATATTTCTGCCACTAAACATCTTCTTGATTGCTAATCTTGTCAGTTCCCACAACTTATGTTAATGAAGTATGTTATGTTGTAGATTGATTTTATTGTATTCTATGATTGTTACCATTGTACACTTCTGCTTTTTAAACTGAAAACAGATATAGAAATGTGTTAAAAACCTTGCTTTTTAGGGAGGCATTTGGCGACCTGGATTAGGTTTTTTTTTCATTACAGTATTCTGTAATTCAGTTAGAGCCATGACTGCTTCCAAGATCAATATAATCATGCCCCAACAAGTTTATCTCTAGGGTAGTCCCTGCCCTTGTTTTTTTTACTATATAGATTCCCATCAGTTTTTTCAACAGAAGACATAATAGATCAGCTTTGCTTTATACTGCTGCTAGGCATGTTGACTTGTTTATCCACTAACTAAGACAGTATACATTTAGAAGAACTGAAGTATTACAAATACATTGTTGTTTTCCAGTTTCAGCTCTGTTAAGCTGCTGGAGGGAGGTTACTCTTTCTGTACTGCTAAAACATTGACCCTCGTTTGTGATCATATGAAGGCCAAAATCAATTTTTCTTGTGGGCTCTATTTTCCGTACATTATATTAACACAGTATTTTTATAGTGCTGGGGTCAAGAACTCTCTTCTGTTTCCCTTGGTTATAAGAAGACTCTTGGTCATTCTGTTTGTGGTTTTAAATTTAGAAATCTTGAATAGTAATCACTCTGAATAATACCGCTGAAGCTCAGCTTGTAAGAGCAGAAGGCCACTGGCCCCACTAATCCTTTCTAAACATTCACATGTTTTATAGGTCAGCCAACAGTTAGTGAGGCTTCTTCATCATACTGTTACAGACCACTAATATAGAGGACATTCTGGCTGCTCAGAGAATACTCATTGAAATGACTGTCCTATTTCAGTGAAAACACCAACACAGCTGTATCCAAATCCTCCTTCAAGAGAAAAAGAGAAAGGATACCTAACAGGCTAGTGATTTTTCCTGGTTAAATAAAGAATATATATTGCCATAGATGCTCTCTTGGTAAGATTTCACAGGAATGAAGTGAGTTCATAATGCTGTTTTACCTAATGACAATTGGAGAGTGAACAGTTAGATTTATAAAGAATTAAGCCTCACTGAATCCTGTGGTGCTTTCTTTGGCGTAAAGATGCATTAGGATGAGGTGGCAAAGTTTGCTAGGATAAGCAGATATTATTGTTCCACTTTAGAGTACTCTGTGAGAATTGATGAATGAGAATGATGTACAGTACATTGTTGTTTTAGCCTCATTGTTCAAGTGATTTAGCATTGGGATGGAGATGCTGCTGTTGTACCTTATGGGTCTGACTTGGTTGGATTCAGAAGCCATTCTTATAACCTGTTATGATTGGAAACCCAATTCTAGCTCAGTTCAGCACTTCTCTGTTATCGTCTTAATGATCCCTGTTCCCCTAATTAATTTGATCTCTCCTTAATCACTGTTCTTAAAACGCCATGAGCGGGGGTAGTCATGGCTGTGATTCAAGCATAATTGTAGTGGATAAACAAAACTCACTAGAGTTCTTTAGATTTTTTAAGAATGAAAGGATTCTAGAATGGAAGCAGTGCATGACCTGTTTCTTTCTACCCCATGCTGAGGGGGAGGTTTTTATTAATTGATATTACACTAAACGTTTTAAGTCTTGTTCTATAATCTGCTTATACTTGACTCTTTTTAATAGGCTCAGTAATGTTTGTAGATTGTTGTTTTTACTAGGAAGAGCCGATTAGTCGCTTTGCTGCAGCATTAATTCAATTGAAGTCACCTTGCAAAAATGATTTTTAAAAACTCTGGGCAGGATAGTCTTATGAGGGATTTTTCTGCAGGCCAACTGAAGAACAACTGACAAGATAAGATAAGATAAATCTCTATTGATCCTACATCTGGGAAAATTTACTTGTTACACAGCTCCCAATATAAAAAACAAGTACTGTAAAGATAGCTAGGTGCACAAAAAAGTGTAAAGTGTGTGAGAGAGAAAACAAAATAGCTAACAGAGCTAACAGTCTCTCCTTTGTCATCATGTTTTTAAAGTCCAGAATTTATTTTCCTCATATTTTCCTCATATTTTCCCCCTATAGTTTGATATTTTTATTTTTAGAAACAAACTTAGCAATGTTTTGTAGATTTTACACATGGCTATGCTAATCACTAACTGGTTATCTTACTACTACTGGTGTGTTCCCTCTTGCACTAAAAACCTGTAGTGCATGTACCCTTAGGGCTCTTTCCGCATAGATGGTTGGTATATTTCCTTTAATCTTCTTGCCTCCATACTCTTTAGTATTCTTAGTATCAGGCCAGAATGTTTTCAGGCGCACACTATTTAGTATCTTTCTGTTGGAAACTTAGGAATTATCTATCCCCAAGATTAATAATTTGCAACTGAATAATCAACAAGGGTTGTATGATACTTTATTTTACTTATTTAAAATATTTTACTTCTCCTTTCTCCTTAAAAGGACCTGAAGTGGCTTAGTTTAAGCTTCAGGTAGGTTTGATTTAAGGAAATGCACATGTTATGTGTACAGAGTCTTCATAAACAACAAAAAGATATATTTGAATGTGGTATTTTTTACCTTGCTTAAAATTGAGCCATTTGCCTAATATCATGATTATCATCATCATCATCTTACTGGAGAGCTGAAGGGGAGCCTATGAATCATTACTGACCTGCCAAATGCATCAGGATGGTTCTAGCAGCTTGCACTCATAATTTGTTTTCTTATAAGCAAAGCATTTGGGAGTCTTGTAGTTCTTTATAAGATGCAAAGGAGAGTCCCTTTTCCTCTAAACGTCTCTCACCGCTAACATCAAATGCAAGTATGCTATATTTGTTCTAATAGAAAACAAAAAAATGGGAACAATATTATTGTATACTTTAAAAAATAATAAAAATTAATAGCATAACTTGAAGTGTTATTTGCTTATTCTTGATATCTGCCTTTTATGATTGATACTTATAATTATAATTATATTTTATTTTATTGCTTATTGTATACGCTTCTTTTATGCCAAATTATTGTAAACTGCCCAGAGTGGCTTGCCACCAGATGGGTGGTACAGTAAATAAATAAATAAATAAATAAATAAATAAATAAACTTTTCAGATAGCTTTCAGAGGAGATACTTGTTCAGTCACTTTTATAATCTGGTGTTTTCTGACAGTTTATAAATGGCTCAATTATTTTTCCTTATTATCTCTGCACCTGACAGGGAAGAATATAGCCACTCACTTTTTTCATAAAATCATTGCAGTAATATGCCATACCATATTCCATACAATAGCATGTTTTATGACTGTACCATCCTTACCTTCACATATTCTTCCCTGTTGCAATTCTTGTCCTGTTAGGTTGCTGGGGGTTCTTTAACTAATCAAATATCTTGAAGCTATTGGCAAGGAAGTATGAGAATTTATATTAGACAGCAAAATGTGTTTGTGCAATAGAAGAATGAAGTGAGTTTTAATATTGAGGAACCATAAGCCACCTTTTGACAGACATATAAAACAAGTACAAGTATAGCAAACATACGGTAATTTTTTAGAAAAATTGTCATGGACAAAACATGATTTATTTGTAGGTAAAATTATGCTTATGTAAAGAGGATTTTGTTTTTAAAAATCAAGCCTGTTTTGCTTAGAAATCAAGGGGATGAGATAAGGCATGGTAGTATTGTTTAATAAGAAAGAGCAAACTGGAGCCCTTGGCCTACTTTCAAAATGGTCTGCAAGCCGTTTGTTCTGAATCCAATGAGTGAGCCAGAATGGTGGGAAGAAAATTGATATAGAGAAGGTGAGTTAAAAGGGGCAGCCCACTTGTATCTGGTTTTGTCAGCATCAGAGTATACCAAAGATTACCTGGGTCTAGTAGGTTGAGAAACAATCTCTCCCTGCCCCCTCTTAGTATTGAAGATTTAAAGCACTTGTTTACTGGATAGCAAAGTATTTATCATGGGGATGGAGAATTCCTTAGGTTCCAAGGGAGAGATACTAAACAGTTTATGTAAATAATGGAAAGATTCTGGTCTGGTTACTAAGAGTACTAAAAGTAAGAGGACAAGATTTAAAGGGCTGTAATTTTCACTGCTGGGCGTAACACACAGTCTCTTAGGTAGGTGGAAGACAGAACTAGAGAGAAAGTGGTGGTTTGTGATCCATGGGGGCAGCCTCCCTCATTTGGTGTTTGTCCCTACTATTTTTTTCATAAGCTGCTCTGTGTTGCAGAGTGTTTCTGAATCCTCTTGCCTGAAAGTCTTTTATTTGTAGATATTTTGGGAATTTAACCTGAGATACAAAGAGTCTTCTTATCTAACAATTAACATGGGTGACAGAGTAGCACTAAACTTGTAAGCCAAACCAAGATTGCTGAGAAACCCGAGTAAATATCGGTTTCCAGGAATTGAGCTACGGTGAAATCTCTGTGCTTTGCAAACGTGCACAAAATCTTAAAGATAAAAAGCAGCTATCTCCAATAATAATAATAATAATAATAATAATAATAATAATTTTGTTTGTTTGTTTGTATACTGCATCAGTTTCCCAAGAGGGAACTTGGGTGGTTCACATAAAAGACACAAGAAATCCAATTAATAATAATAATAATAATAATAATAATAATAATAATAATAATAATAATGGAAAAATACACAACAACAAACAAGTAATTGGCAAGAGTCATAAGACAACTGATAGCAGGCACAAACCTCAAGATGGGGAAGAATAATGCACACCCTAGCAATTGCCGAAGGCATCACTAAACAGCCAGGTTTTAACAGTTTTTTTGAATGATGCCAGGGAGGGAGCCTGGCATATCTCTCTTGGTAGTTTGTTCCAAAGAGCCGGGCTGGCCACTGAAAAGGCCCGATTGCGCGTTGCCTTACGGGCTTTCCTGGGGGTGGCCACCTGGAGTGAGAGAGCCATGGAGGATCGGGAGGGGCAGTTCTGATCTTAGGGAGATACGCTCTGCTAGATATGTAAACCAAAACCAACACCTTGAACCTTATTTGGGAGGCAATGGGCAATCAGTGCAGGCGAGCCAGAATTGAGGTGATGCGGTCAAATCTGCCGACACCAACCACCAATCTCGTTGCCGCATTCTGCACCCGCTGCAGTTGCTGGACAAGAGTCAAGGGGAATCCCATGTAGAGAGCGTTACAATAATCTATCCTCGACATGACCAGTGCCTGCACAACTGTCCTCAGGGAGTCCCCATCGAGATATGGGCGAATCTGGGTGATAAGCCTAAACTGGTAAAAGACCAACCTGGACACAGCAGCCACCTGGGACTCCAGGGACAATGCTGGATCCAGGACAACACCCAGATTCCTCACTTTATCCAGACTGGGGAGAGGACCACTGTACCCCCCTGGAGTGCTACCAAAGAACAGAACCTCGGTCTTCCTGGGATTGAGCCTGAGCCTGTTGGTCTTGGTCCACTCCACTACCGTTGCTAGGCAGTGATCAAGGGTCTGGATGGCCTCCACTGCAGAGGTGGAGAAGGAGAGAAGGAGCTGCGTGTTATCAGTGTACTGATGACAGCAAGCTCCAAAACTCTGCATGACCTCAGCCAGCGGCCTCATATAGATGTTGAAGAGCATGGGGGAGAGTGCCGACCCTTGAGACACCCCACAAGAGAGTGTCCAGGGAGACGACAGATCACCCCCAAGCTCACTCTCTGAGCACGGCCCTCGAGGAAGGAGCGGAGCCAGCCAAAGGCTAGCCCCCCTATCCCCACCTCAGAGAGCTGGCCCAGATTGAGAAGGACCAGCAGGTTAGAGCAACCCCTGTTGGCCCTCTTCAATAGGTCATCCTGCAGTGCAACCAGGGCAGTCTCAGTCCCATGACGCAGCCTAAACCCGACTGGAAAGGATCCACGACAAGGTTCTCCTCCAGGAACGACTGGAGCTGCATGGCAGCAACTCGCTCCACCACCTTGCCCATGAAGGGAACATTCGCTATAGGATGATAGTTGAACATATCGTTTGCAGCCAAGCTTGGTCTTTTAAGAATGGGCTTCACCACCGTCTCCTTCAGCTGATGGGGGAAAATCCCATCAATGAAGCCCATTCAGGCATACTCCCTCCGGCGGTCTTAATCAGCCAAGAAGGGCAAGGGTCGAACGGAGAAGCCACCAGCCTGCAGTGCACCAGCGCCCTGGAGGCCTCAGCTGGAGTAACAGGCCCAAACTCAACAAACCGGGGAGACCGAGTGGGTGCGGCAGTGTGCACACTCGGGGGCACATCAGTGCAACTGGAGTCCAGATCAGAACAGATGGCCTCAATTTTGGATTTAAAAAAGACTGCGAATGACTCACTTTTGAAATCACTAGGAGGAACCCCAGGTGGACCAGGATTTGTGAGGTCTCGAACCACCCAGAACAATTCTGCCTGGCGATTCGAGGCCCCACCAATTATCAGGGAGGCAAAAGATCTTTTAGCGTCCCTGATTGCTCTGACAGCAGTTTTGCCTGCCAGGCACCCTGTGGGACAGAGGAGGAAGAGCAGAGATGGGGAGAGGTGCAGAGCCGGGCGAGATGGGGCAGGTGGTGGCGGCAGCAAGCGGCTTCGGCCGCAGCTGGGCACCCGGCTGGACAGAGGAGGAAAAAGAGCAGAGGTGGGGAGAGGTGGGGGCCAGATGAGATGAGGAGCACTTTATAAAGAGGTCTGGGGTGGGGAGCCCTTTTTCAGACCTCCGGAACAGATTAAGCAGTTTCCCATTCATTTCAATGAGAAACCACGTTTTGGATAATGATTTTTTTCTGATAATGAATGGTCCCTGGGAACCAATTAAATTCGTTATCAGAGGTATCACTTACATTTTAAAACAAGGTGACACAGTGCAGCCTTTCCTGCAGGTCCCAGTTCACCTCTGGTACAGGTTACCCCAACCATTAATGAAGATGCCATTTGATTATTAGAGTAAAAAGGAGGTTTGGAGCTGTGCAGCCATGAAAGCAAAACTGGATTATGGGTGATACCTTCATAGGCTGCTAGAAGAAAAATGAAAAAGGTTGCTGAGCTTTCCAGAGCAAGCTCTCTTTTTCAAAGCAGGTGTAGGCGTCCAAACCTGGCAAGGGATGTAGGAGGGAGTTCTTAAAAGTTCACTTGGCAAGATGGATGCCAGACTTCTTGGAAGGCACTGGGCAGCATGGTCCGATGGGGCTGGACTTCACAGGCCAGTTCAAACAAAGAGAGGCATTGTATGGTCACCTACCTCTTGCTTACAACCATCATCTCTCTATTGGCTCTTTGAAGCATAGAGCTCCTGATTGACCAGAGGTGGGGTAGAAGCAGGAGGTTAATGCAAAAAAAAAAAAAAAATTGCTCTCCACTAGGTGGTAGGGAAGAAAGTTTTTTGGGGGAGAATTTAAAAAAAATTCTGTGCCAGATTAGTTTACCTGCTTTGCCATTCACGTGACAAGAAGATTGGAATTTGTCTCAAAGGAATGATCCAACAGTGATAACAATTACCTTATAACTACTACACTAATTAGAATGCTTCCTGATCTAGTTTGACAGATCAAATCTGATGTTTCGGGCGTGGATTCATTTATTAGAGAAAGGTTTGGTTGTCATGGAGGCCAAAAAGATTATGGCACAACCATCATTTGCTTACTACTGCCTTGTTGCGGTTGGAAAGTTGAGCAATGTGTGTCAAGGCTGTTTAATCTCCTTTTTTTCAATTACCACTGACACACAGATGCATTTAGACTTTTGATTAGGTTAATCTCAGCATGTCCCATATACTGGCCTGCAGTAGAGTAGCCTGCAGTAAGCCTTTCTCTGGCTTGGTTCCTGTTTAAAAATTATTTTGCTTGACTTTCTTTGCTGAATCGGGAATTTTAAATAGACTGAAGACTACTATAAAAGTAAATTCCTTTTAAACAAAAACAGCTATCCATAGTTCATGAGCAATGGGAAAATAGGAATGCTGGAATGTTAATGGCTTTATTGCTGATAGTTCCCCACCCCAATTTCATACCCTTCATGTGAGCTGCCTAAACTGCTGACAATTGAATTAAGAAACTATCATTCCCCCCAGAATTCTTTTGAAGTATGTCAGTGATGTGGGATAGATATCATGTATATGCATCCTGTTGAATACCTCTATTCGAAAACATCTAGATCAAAATCCTAATATTATTGGAGTTTATGATACCAAACGAGAGTACAAATGAAAGCAAAGTGTTCTGCTTATATACCGCCCTATACCACTACAAGTAGTCTCTGGGCGGTTTACAATTTTAATTAACAGTGTGCAGGCTACACATTGAATGAAGAGGCTCATAACACTATGATTTGAACAAAATCATAGCAATTGATAAATATTTTGTCCCATTTTCTTCTCTTTTGCTAAGGATGTTAAGTTGTTGCTGGAGGTGAAAGATATGTCTTTAAAGTCTAGAAATATTTCCCTGCACTATTTCACATATCTGTGCACGTACATGTGGCAAGGTGTATGAACAAACTGTAAAGTTTTTCAAACATCCACAATGTATTTATTCTTCTATATTTAATTTCAGTACTTAAAAGTGGAAGAGAAGATCCCCACTTCATGCATTAAATGAAAAGCTGAATCTCAAGCTGCAGAAGTGTAGGGGGAAAGTGCTACTGGCGACTATTTTCAACTTATATAATTTTGGTGTTCATTAAAAAAAGTTTCTCATACTTACAATTAAAAAGATATATTAAAATGTTAGCAATATCTGTTGAGATTTCACATACCATAACAATTTTTAGGACCCGCTGCAATGTTCTTTCCCTTCTTGTATACAGTAAAACTCAAATGAAAACATAAATAATACATAATGAATTATGCAAAGTAACATCTGCAAATTAGACAGATTTGGTTAATTTAACCAAAGCAGCAGAATTTTAACTGCTTAGGTAAAGAATATAGCTCAGATTACAATATTGTGCTAATATTGACTGTGAGTGAATACATTTAATCCAGAGTGGTATGATATCTTTTTACTAGATAGTCTGAACCATCATAAGATCAGTGCCCTAATTAGAGTGTTGTGATTGTGTTGCATTGCATCTAAGACATGTAAAGCTTATCACCTAAACTCCAACTGTTCTGTAAATACATATGGCAGGCTCTAGATAATCCGTTCTTTTTCATCTTTTTATATACAGTAGGACCCCCGTATCTGTGAGGGATTGGTTGCAGCCCCACCAGAACAGTAATTTTGCAAAGTATGTGACCAGCACATTGTTAATGAGTGGCTGCCAATGTATAAGTGATTTTTCTCTATGCAAGTGTCATGCTTATGGCTTGAAGGCTCAACATCTGTCTAATCAAACTCATCTAGTGTTGTGACTAATGTACTATTATATAAGCTCTGTTAGAAAACTTTCAGTGGTTTAACGTTGGAAGGATCAATATCTAAAAGAAATATAAAGAAAATCTATATATTGTTAGGTGGAATATATTAAAAATAACATGATCAAAGATCTGGATATTAGTGAAGAACAAAAGTTTTTCTAAGGAAAAGGAAACAACTTTTTTTTCTATAAATACCTAAAAGATTGTACTGTTTATGATTGTTTCATTCCCCCCTACAAAAAGTTATTTATATACAGTGGTGCCTCTACTTACGAGCAGCTCTACTTACAAGCAATTTGACTTAAGAGCAGAAAACCATTGGTGTTTTAACTGCTGCCTTACACATTTTAGATGTGGTCTGCTATACTTACAGTTTTTTAAATTTAAAAAATTGAGTTTTTCAGATACACCTGCTCTACTTACGAGTTGTTCGACTTATGAGCATGCATTCAGAACGGATTAAACTCCTAAGTAGAGGTCCCACTGTATTCCGTAACATTGTGCCCATGTATTTATATTATCTAAAACCAGCTAATTAAACACTGCTGCACATTTCCTTCTTTTAAACAGGTGCAGTGTATGGTTCCTGTCTGGTCCTCTCCCAGTACTGTAAGCAGTCCTGATCCCTGAGTGCTGCAGAAAGTTAGCAGACACTGCAAGATTGTTTGTTTGAGCTCTTACTCCAACCTTGCAAAGCAAGAATACCAAAATACCAACAAAGTATAAAAGACCTCAAGGTAAGTCATCTTTTTAAATACCACCAACCCCCTTCTTTTTGGAAGGACCAAGCAGCTAGAATTTTTAAGATCATTTTATTAAAGGTGTTGCAAAAAAAGGTTCAAAAATAGATTCAAAACTTCATGAAAAATCTAAAAGATGTGAAGGAAATCCATATTTAGATTTTAAGAGGCTAGACAATTATAGAGTTGTCCCCACAGGAAAAAAAATGAATTACCCTCCACTAAGATTGAAATACAGGCATATCTCGTTTTGCAAAATTAATGCGTAATCTAGGACGTTTTATATTCCAGAAAATTCATAAACCAGAAACACATAGGGGTGCAATGCATCTTGGGTACTTTTTCTGAATGCCTTATAATTTTTTTTTCTAAGCTGAGGTATTGCGGAATTTTTTTTGTAAACCAAAGCATTGTTTACAATGGATTTCCTTTTGTGAACCAAAAATAAGTTAACAGAGGTGTTCATAAACAGAGATATGCCTCAAGTTGATGCATACTTCCAGATAATATGCAGAGCGCAGCAGAACACCAAGTAAGCATAGCTTTCTTCTGAAGAAACTAAGCTGGACTACTCCCATTATCTGAGCTATTTTATACCCCCATCCAACTTTCTCAGTCTTTTAATGTGATCCCACTAAGCAGATCCCAAGCCGCCTTGAATCTTCTAGAAGAAAACAAGTTTTCTTCAGAGTACTTTGCTCACTTCACTCTTTCTCCCTCCCTGTGGTTCAGTTTCTCTTAATTACAGTACTGGGCAAGGAAGAGCCTTTTTAACCTTGTTTCCCACTAGATAACAGCCATCTGTGAGTTGTCTCCTAATTGATAGGAGTTGGAATCAATGGTCTTGTAAGCCCTTTCCAAGTCAATTTTATGAGTCTAAATGTGTTTCCTTAGGAAACACAGCTACTCCAGGCTGTCCTTCTGGAGGTACACATATTTTCCTGAGGCACATAGTTGTGATTTGCATTTCTTCTTCGTGACACCTGTGAATCACACTCTGGGAGTCATCGTGCCTGCGCGGGACGGTCTCACTCATTTTTGAAGCTCTTGCACTTTAAGAGCCGCCTCCTCTGCACTGCGCATGCTCCTCCCTTCTGCACGCCATTCTCCTCAGTTCCTTTTTACCACCACTGCGAACGGTCGTGTCTTGAGCTCCTGCGGATAAGGAAAGGAAATTCCTTTATTTTCTCTCTTCGTTTTTCTCTCTAATCTTTTCTATCCTTCCTACCTCCTCCTCTTACAAAAACAAAAACAAAAACAACTTTCTTTATTTCTTCTCGTTTCTCGCTTTTGGCTTCCCGCCCCCTCTCGCCGCCATTTTATGGCATTGTTTTAAAAGTGTGTGGCTTGCCCAAATAAAATACCCCTCTCGGACGGGCATCGCCAGTGCCTTTGTTGTTTGGGCGAGCAACACCAGCCCTCTCATTGCCCCAAGTATAAGAAATTTACAAAACCAGCCTTGAAACAGCGTTTGGGGTGACTTTGCGCTCATTTGTGGGAAAAGTCCCTTAAACCAATGGATACCCACAACCAGTTGGAGGCTTCAGTACCTTCCACTTCGTCGAAATGAAAGTCTTCAGTTACTTCCAAAACCGGCGAAAAGAAAAAGAAGAAGCCTTCCTCGGCCACGACACCCTTGGCTTCAAAACCAAAGGATCTCGCTACTCCCTCGGAACCTCCGGCAAAAGCCTCAGCATCGACTCCGAGACCCTCAATCTCGACATCGGCAACCCCTCAATGACAGGATTCCGAGGCGATCCAGTCTCAGGTGCCGGCGCTCTCCCCTGACCTTAGTCATGATGACAGTTGGGGAGGTGCTTTTGCTGAACAACACAACCTAACCCAAGCACCCCTTCCTAGCCCAGTCATATCCACCAGCTCAATGGCTGCACACAGAGCTAAGCATGGCGTCGAGGGACATCCAAAGCCAAGCATCGCTGACCACTTCGGCTGCTTCACAGTTGGAGCGTCCAGTCCAGAACCATTCCGACATCGACAGATTCGATCCGGAGCACCGCTATGCCTCACCTCTAAGGCGGCGGGCTCACGACCTTGAACCATGCCCTCGGCATCATGGAGACACTCGCTACCAGGATAAACAGAGGAAAAGAGTACGTCTCTCTACACCGCAGTCTTCTCTTTCAAGATCACTGACACCTAAAAGGCATTGGTCTTGTTCCCCAACATGCGACGCCGCAACCGCTCTCTCTCCCCACCATGACGTCAGGACCGTTCGGCCGCGCCGCCCCGTCACAGGTGCCCATCCACCACTCCACCTTGCCATCGGGACCACTCTACAACCCCATTGTGTTACAGGGAACACTCCCTGACTGGATAACATCCATCTGTGAGTTGTGTCCTAATTGATAGGACTTGGAATCAATGGTCTTGTAAGCCCTTTCCAAGTCAATTTTATTATTCTAAATATGTTTCCTTAGGAAACACAGCTACTCCAGGCTGTCCTTCTGGAGGTACACATAGTTTCCTGAGGCACATAATTGTGATTTGCATTTTCATGCCATTCAAATAACATTTCCTTTTTGTTAGTGCTTTCTTTTCTTAGCTTCTCACAACATATCCCAACTAACTTCCTCATTACCTTCAGGAGACTGCTCTTCTGCCTGTCAATATGTGCTATGCTTAAGCATAGTCTGTTATTGACTGTCGAGCACCTACAGATATTAAGAGGTTCATTTTTTCACACATTCTGGATTTTGCGTTAATAATGGCAGCATAACTATAAAAGATGAGCCCAGGTCATTCCTTATTCTGTAAATGAAATGCATTTGCAAATGATACATATTCTGTATTCCTACAAAAATAGCTGTTAACAGCCATCTGTGATGTTTCCTAAAATAAATCTGTCAGAAGATTAAGAGCTTCAGTTTGTTTTAAGGGTAAGCAAAACAAAGTACTAAATTTTGGGGAGTGGATTGCAAATCATCTTTTTAAATATTGACCCTTCAGTAGAGTTTATAAAGGGAAGTCACAAATGCCATATTAATAGTTTGGTAGAGGTAGCCATGCTAGTCTGTGCTAGTATATCGGGAAAAACAAAACAAAAACAAATACATAATTTGTCTTTTTTATTTTTTGTCTAAAATGCCATATTCAATTTTACTTTAAGATATTTTTAAATTATAAATGAGCATAAAGTATATGGTAGATTGTTGCATTTATTTTTCATGTTTAAACCTAAAATATGTTTTGGTACCATTAAGGTTCAATGAAAGCTCTCAAGTTAAAGTTAAGTTCTAGATCTAGGCAAGATTAGGAACACTGCTATAGTACTAAGGGCGCTTTTACACGACCCCTAAGATCCGCTGGCCACTTAAATTCGGACCAGAGATCTTGGGGGTTCGTCGCTCTTCCTGTGTTCCCACCCCCTCCACACTTCTTTGCTCCTGTCTGCGTGAGGGGAGGGAGGAAAAAAGGGAGAAAAAATGCAGGCTCACCTCCGTCTGCCGAGCCCCGTCGTCGTCATGATTCCTGTCTCTTAAAGGGGCGGCGGGAAAAAACAAACAAACACAAGGCGAGGAGAGCGGCCACTCACTACTTTACATCCACATCAGAAATTTTTCAGCTCCGGAGACCAGGTACTTGAAAAGTGCGCTGGGACGCGCTTATGTGGGCGTGGTCGCACTTAATTTTTTGTAAACTCCGGAGCTGGTGGGGAAACAATTTTAAGCTCCGGATCTGGGAGCCATTTGCCACAGATTTTAGGGATTGTGTGAACAGGCCCTAAGTTTCATAGCTGAACTGTGTTGATGTAGCCGCTCGTCACTTAACAACCTACCTACTTAATGACTGTTCAGACTTAAAACCACCATCGGTGGCCAAAGACGCCATCTCCCCCGATTGCTGCCTTAGGAAGAACATTCTACTTCAGTCCACAGGACCTGGGCCCAAGTGTCCAGCTCACTTTTGCTTGCCTGCAGCTAATTGTGTATACATTTCAAAATTGGTTTTAACATGCGAAAAGTACACTATTCATGGGCTTTAGTAATAATAGGACTGATCCAAGGTATTTTGTACCTGGACAGAATCAGTGATGTCCCTTCTGGTAAACTGTAGACCAAGCCATTTGGTACATTTGGCAGATAATCCCATAACACTGCTCCCTCTCTTTGGCACAACACTAGCTATGTATGCCTAGCTGCTTGCTGCCATTTCATGACACATTAATTAAATCAGCTACTTGATGTGGCAGTCTTACAGTGTCACAGGGCAAAGCCAGTCCTCAGTAATATAATGATTCTGTATTTTTAGAGCACCAAAATAAAGAGACTGTCTTTTTGAATACTTTTACCTAATGTGGAAATTCCTGTTAGCAGTCCTTCTAGGCCTCAGACAAATAAACTGCACAAAAGATATAAAAAACAAGAAGATAAATGAGAGTATTAGCTTACTTTATGATCTATGCAACTGATTTACAGTGACCCTCATTTACAGTGAACCCAGATCTCTTGAGTCCAAGTCTGTTGCTCTATGCACTGCTGAGCATCTCATTATGTTCCTGCCAGTTCTTAGATCTAATTGACAACCAACTTCTTTTCCAGTAGTTCTCTTATACTTGCACTAAATTAAACTACTCATTTCTTAGCTCCTACTATTGAACTGTGTTTAGTCATAGATGAAATGTGAAAGAAGCCATAGGAAGAGCTTGTTGATATATGATTATTAAATTACAGAACCGCTTCCGTTACAAGATTTCCTCCCAAGGAGGAAACAAAACCTAGAAGAGAGACCAATTTTTTAAAAACATGGCTGCCTTTACTACACTGTCATCGCTTACATATTGTGAAATAGTCAGAACTGGAGAGGTGAAAGCCTGGGGAAAAAACAGAAAAAATACGAAGGGGAAGACATTCCCCCCCCCCATTTTTTCTGAAGCCTTTCTGAAAAATTCAAAAAATTGAAAAAAGAAAAAGAAAAAATGATTATGGAATGTTTTATCTTAACATGATGAATAAAATACCTTAAGACAGGGTGTTCAAATATTTTCCAAATCATTTCCAAAAAATATCCATATATCAGATTATTCTAATTTCTTTGCACTAAGGACAAGCAGGTCCTACCTAGGTTATAAACTGAACTCTCCAATGCAAGAACAAGATGCATTTCTTCCTTTACGCAGTGCTGCTATTGTCACAAGAAAAATGAAAAGATTTCACTTTTGTTTTTGCATGTGGGTAGGTATGTTTGGTTCTGTTCTGTCCTCTTCACGGCCTCAAAGCACTGGAAGAAAATACAGAGCAACAAATTTGCCAAGTCAAATTGTTCCTAAAGTAACATAATGGGGTGTTAGTGCTAATGTAGCATTTTAAAGAAAAATCTGGAAATTTCCGTTTTCCCCTGACCCCCCCCCCCGGAAAAAACGGTTTTTTTCTGAGCTTCAAAATTTCTCAAAATGTTATATCTCTAGTCAGAACCAGGTATATGTTGGGCTAGGGAAAATGCTTACTACTTGATTTTTCAGAAATATCATATCCCTCTCTTCCTGCATCTCTCTAGGGCAGTTTTGAAAATTACACTTGAGGATTTTCCAGTCTGCCAGAGTAGCTTTTATGCAATAGTGAACCTGGAGTGGAAGCAGGAGATAAGCCTCTCCAGAATCTAATGACAAACAGTTCCATCCACAAAACTAGCAAGTTGGATCTTGGCCATAACTATTTCTAGAGAAATGTATATTCTGGCTTTCTAGTTTTGATATGCCACCCAGCATAACTAATGATAAAGACCCCATTGGCATCCTTCAGTCTCGAAAGATTATGGTATCATGCCTGGAGTAGAGATCCTAAAAACAACACTTAGTGTGACTAAATAGACCAATTCGGGAATGGCGGTCCTCGAGTTTTGTTCTTTCCGTGCCTGCCTCTTTTCCTCTGCCTGTTGGACAAATGCCTCTTCAAATTTATGTAGACCATGCTGTATCTCTTGCCTCCAGACAGTGAGGTCAGAGGTCAGGGTTTCCCATCTGTCGAGGTCCATTCCCAAGGCCTTCAGGTCCCTCTTACAGATATCCTTATACCACAGTTGTGGTCTCCCTCTGGGGCGCTTTCCCTGCACTAGTTCTCTGTATAGAAGATCTTTTGGGATCCGGCCGTCATCCATTCTCACAACGTGTCCAAGCCAGCATAGGCGTCCCTGTTTCAATAAAGTGTACATGCTAGGGATTCCAGCTCGATTCAGGACTATGCTATTTGGAACTTTGTCGTGCCAGGTAATGTTGAATATTCGCCTGAGACAGCGCATATGGAAGGTATTAAGCTTTCTTTCCTGTCGGGCATGGATGGTCCAAGACTCGCTGCAATACAAAAGTGTGCTCAGTACACAAGCTTTATAGACCTGTATCTTTGTATGTTCTGTCAGCTTCTTATTGAGCCATACTCTCTTTGTTAGTCTGGAAAACATAGTAGCTACTTTACCTGTACCTTTATGATACCTATATGTTAATGATAAAGAAAACCAACGATAAAATGCAGCAGCATTATTGAAACCATAATATTTGACTGAAGGGTAATTTTATGAATATCTCTAACTCGGCTGTCACGAAAAAAGATGCGTAATCTTGACTGCCATTAAAGAAGGTGACATTTATAGTTTTTATTTTTAAAAAATACACAGAGGATGTTCCTCCTCCTGGAAGAACTTTTCTTATTAATATTTTACAGTAGCTTGATACCTGTTAATTTTGTCTGCCAGTGTAACTTAGTTGCCATAAATCTCAGTAGCACCCTGGATTCGAATCGCCGAGCTGCCGACTTTGCAGCTGACAGTTTTGGAGCCTTAGTCTGCTGATCTTTGTTTCTTTTGCTTTTAGCAGATTTATTTAGTGCTTGACTGCAAACCTCCAGTGTTCCCTTAAAACATGGATGAATTGCAAGATGTCCAGTTGACAGAGATCAAGCCCCTTCTGAATGATAAGGTAAATTTCTACAGCCATCTTCCAACATTCACAACACTCCAGCAAATTTGTATTGTTTCTTAGATATGCTTGAGTCCTGTTAGTATTCTACAGTTCTCAATAGACACTTTGCTCCTTGACAGATCATCATAGGAGCCTCCATAGTTGGAGCTCCCATGTAAGTAGTTTTTCACCAAAATACTTGCCAAAAATTCTTCTAGCATCTTAAAGACTATCCAGAAAGGTTTGTCTACTTCTTCAACACATGAATAACATTATATAATCATCCAAACAGCTTTGCCAGTCTGAGGGAAAGCTAGTTGCAAGTCCTCCATTTTATAATTTAAAAAGCTTTAAAGGTTTTTTGGCAAACACCACATTCCTGTTTACTTCAAACCCACAAACACACTAAGGCAGAGACTCATCCACCCAAATGATCCAATACCAAAACACAAAAGGAGTGATATAGTATATGTGGTCCAATGCAGTGAGGAGTGTGCAGACCTCTACATTGGAGAAACTAAACAGCCATTAAACAGGAATGGCCCAACGTAGGAGGGGCAACAACTCAGTCAGGATCAGAATCAGCAGTACACCTCCACTTGAAGAACAAAGGGCACTCATTCAAAGATGAGAATGTACACATATTAGACAGAGAAGATAGGTGGTTTGAGAGCGGGGTCAGGGAAGGCACTCGTGAATATTGAAAACCCTTTTCTCAACAGAGATGAGGGGCTCAGGCAGAATCTGTCTGCTAGTTATCAAGCGGCCATTTCAACAATCCCCAGACAAATTAAGAATACTACACACCTCCACCAACAAGGCCATGGCTAACGACTCATACTTTATGGGTGTTGGGAAGGTCGTAAATGTGGGCTATTGTCGACCTAACGAACCTCTTGAGACTATTGTTCAGCTGACAAGCCTATTCAGGCCATTGTTCATCTTATGAGCCCATTTCAAAGCAGGGTGACATGAGGTCAAAGTGAACTATAACACGGAGGACTCACAACTAGCTTTCCTGAGACTGACAAAGCTGTTTGGATGAGCAGCGAAACGTTTCAATCTCTCAAGAAAAGAAGTCCAGTTGCCATGACTCAACTTCTAGATAAATTCACCTGAATGACTGAGAATCTTCACAGACATTATATAAATAAAGAATGCTATAAGGCTCCCAAACATGGATCCTCAGGTATTGTTAGACTTTACCTATCAGATTGTGTATATTAGTATTAACAGTTTTATCAGTTTCCCTGATTTTCATCCATTGCATGAAGCAAGGATAAGGTAGTAGGATGGTCCTGTACTTCAGTGTCAATGTTTCTGTGATTTTAAGTTCAGATTGTTGTCTTTTTGCATAGGTGAGAATAATAATGATTTGACTAAAATCACACCGATATTTCTACCTATGTATGCAAAACCCAGTCTTTCTTTCCTATTCCTTAGTGCCTCAAAATACCTATGAGCTTTCAATGTTTTTATGCGTAACTAACCTGTAGATGTTTAGAGACAGAATGTGAAGTCTTCTCCATGCAAGATCTCTCCCACTGACTGACCACCTCACCAAGTCATGAAGTAGACACAATGTTAAAACCCTTAAAATACATTTGAAAACTGTTTGAAATGATGTTAAAAATGAATAGTTGTATATGTTTGGCAGCGTTGACTATGTTCAGTGATGATGATCAAGACTATATTTTAATTTGTGCATTTATTTGCTGTATTTGTATCATGTCTGCTCTTCAGTTAGTTTAGTTTTGCTTCAAGTAATATATTGTAGCATAGTTTTCAAGAATATCAGCAGAATTTACTAAACTGTTCTGAAATCTGGGCTGTTGAGTGCTTCCTGTTCTTGTTTTGACAGAATTCAGCTGGGAACTTCCAAGACTTTGACTGTCAGGTAAGGACATGAAGACAGAATGTGTATATGTTTCTGATCTTTTATTGAAAAATTACATTGGACAGACACTTTAATCCTGTGGGAAAATAAAAGGAAGCCCATGTTATTGACTTTTCATCGGGGTGTGGCGTGGGGAGGGTAATGGGGTGGGGCACCCCGGGCGCAGCAGTTGGGGGTGCCAAATCACCTGCCGCCCCCCCGCCAGCTCCGAGTCCAGCTGCTTGGAATGTGGAATGGCTGCTTTTGCAGTCAGTCCACAGTGTAAGGTGATACTCTGTCTTCTTTTTGTCACATCAGCTGCAGTAATGGAAAATTCCACTCTGTGCTTCACACTATTTATTTTTAGCCACCTCGCTACCAGGTGGTCTCTGGGCGGCTAAAAAACACTATTGACAGTTTACCTTGCCAGTTAATTGTTAGATTGTCTGGATAGGAATGGTAGCAAGTGTCCTTGGAAAAAATTAAGTTATTCACATCTGTTTCCTACATACATCTTTCTTTTTCTCTCTCTGTCTTTCACACATGTTCCCCCACAAGCTCAGGTATCTCAGCATAACCCAAAACAAATGTGTGGACACACAATAAGAAATTGAAAAACGCATACTATGTTAAGAGGATAGGAAGACTGCTTGGTAGAGATACATTGTATATAAAATGCAAGGTGAAATTGTAACATGAAAGGAGCACAGACCAGGTGATGTTTGCAACTTCTTTTTCTTTTAATAGTGCAGACAGGATGAACAGTAAGGTTGTGTCCATAGCAACCATGGAACAGGACGTTCCATGCTGTAGCTGTATTCATTTCATCTCTTTTTAACATTGAGCTATGGAGCTCCCTTGGTGTGTTGATAAAGCTTCTTTTGTCTTCCTTAAGAACTCTTGCAATATATACATGACAACGTCTGATAACTGCCTGCCACAGTTATTCATTCTACATATAGCATGAATAGATTGTGCAAATTATGAGCAGTTGAGGAAGGGTATAGTGAGTAAGAGCAAGGCTTAATGCACCCTGTGCCTCTATCTTCTCTTGGCTAGGAAATTTTTGATAAGCCATAGAGCTTATCAAAAATGGTATTTGATAACCATGGACAAAGTCTAAAATTTCTTATTGCAAAAAATGAATGTATTCATTTTTTGCAATAAGCATGCATTGCTAAGTCAAAAGGAATGTTTATATCACAATCTTAACATAGATAATTTTGACATTGTGCACATTGCTTTTACATATCTCATTTTAATTAGTCTGGCATCAGTTTTAAAGGAAACATAAGCATATCAAGGCTTTAGCAAACACACACAAGATTTCTGAGGCTAGATGATGCAAACAGGAAAAGGGAGGGAGATATTTCCTGTCATTTTCCAATGTATTTCTACTTAAAATAATTAAATATTGGGAAGAAATTGTTGGTTTTTCAGTTCCTCATGAAAGGACCAGTTTCTCACCTCCAGAGAAGTGACAGCACAGCAGAAAGTATTTTTACTCACAATTCTATAAATTATTGAGGCTTGCAATGCTTGGGGAGGAGGTATGCATGTAGAAGCAAGGTTATATTTCAGAAATATTTCACAACTGAATATGTTTAAATTTATTTATGAAAAATCTGAGTGTCACCGTTTGTTGCATAAATAGGGCTTAACAAGAAGGCTTTTTGGAAAGCAGAAGCTGACAGGTTTCCATATCCATTTGAAAGGCAGACTAAGGAATAGGGATTTAGCATGTGCTGAATGCAGTTACACTGCCTTTGAAAACATAGGTGCACATCTTGGGGGTGCTCCTGAAGTCCTCTCTGTGCCTGGATGCCCAGGTTTTGGTGATGCCCAGGAGTCCATTTGCATAAATGAAGTCTTTAAAGAGTTATTTAACTGATCAGTGCAATACTGTTTAAAGATTCTGACTTTTAGGAACATCTCTTTGTGGGTAGAAGTAGTGAAAATAATTTCATTCGTTAGCTTTGCTTTTCCCTGTAAAGTAATAACCTCTGCAGTTTGATTCAGGTTGAGGGGAGTAAAGCAGGCAACTGAACCAGTTGGTACCCCTAAATCTGCCTAATGCTAAATCTGGCTAATCCCAGTCCTAATAAATATAAATCAGTAGTCTCAGCAAGAATCTGAAAAGGGCTCAAGTACTATAGCACCAATAACCTAGACAGCAATGTCTTTGTTTAAATCTTACAGGAGAATACTTGTTTAAGAGTTCTTTAAAAAAACCCAGCTGTTTTATCATAATCCAATGGTGCTGCTTCAAAACATACATGTTCTATGTATAGTGCAGGAGGAAGTGCTGAAAGATTGTTTTTACGTGCCAGACAAGTCAGCGGCTGAGGTCCCCTAAAGGCAGACGTGCCTTGAGACTGAGGAGTTGTGTCTCAGTTCCTAAGACCATCGTAAACATGTGTTTTCCGATGGTCTTAGGTGACCCCTGTGAAAGGGTCGTTCAACCCCCAAAGGCGTTGCGATCCACAGGTTGAGAACCGCATGGAAAGAGACAATTTAGGTTTATTCTAATGCATTGTTGTCTTAGAAGTTCAAAGGCTTCTAATGAAAATTGTATAGTGATGTGTCCATCAGAACTCCTTCAAAGCGTGCTTTCAGACAGGAATAGGGTGACAGTACTTAATTACATAAATTATATAGAGTGAAGAATCAGGTTGCAACTGTGTGTTCATGTAGCTGTATATTTACACTGTAAGGACTCAAGACCCCACTGAAAAGGATATGGCTTGAAAACTTTCCTTATATATCACTACTCCTGTAAAGCCTACTGACACACAAAAAATCAGATGTTTAATTGAGAACATTATATTGAATTGTTTTCAAGATGGTGCCACGTTCACACGCTGCGGCCCTGAACTCCCGGAATTGCTGTGTGGTGCTTGGTATAATGTGTGTATGGATGTAGATGCACAGTTTGGCACAAGGAGCAGAATTTGCTTACTCACATATAAAGCTGTTAAACATCTGGCTCACAAGAAAAACTGGAATTACCATATCTCGTTTTTCCCCCTCTATAAGACACACTTTTTCACCCCTAAAAGTAAGGATAAATGTCTGTGTGTCTTATAGAGTGAATACAGGAGTCCCCGCTACCTATATAGCACAGATTTTCCTTTAGAGAGAAGTTACCTGCACAGAGCCTCTCCCATCCACTGCTGTGGCCTGGATTTTCCAGTTCCAATCACTTCATCAGCAAAGAGGCTTCCTCCAGGGAGCCTCTCCCGACCCCTCCCTTTTTGCAGCCAAGATTCCTTAGTCAAAAATCTGATTTGGTTAACAACCGGAAATTAAGATTCATTCCATCAAAAATCACCTTGTTTGCAAAGAGGTCTCCTCAACGGAGCCTCTGCCCTCCCCTTCTGAAACCTGCATTACCTGTCTCAATCACCTTGTTTACAAGCCTCCCTTTTGCAGTTTACATTCCACAGTTCCAATCAACTCGTTTGCAGGCCTCCCCTTTTGCAGCTTGCATTCCACAGTTCCAATCACCTTGTTTGCAAATCTCCCCTTTTGCAGCCAGGATTCCCTGGCCATGAAACCTTAGGCTATTTTTTTCGTGTTTTCCTCCTCTAAAAACTAAGTGCATCTTATTTATTATGGTCAGGTGCGTCTTATAGCTGTTTATATTCCACCTGATGCTAATGTCAATGTGGCGCTTTCCAAGCTATATGATGTCATCTCCAGGCAGCAGCAAATCCATCCAGAGGGTGCTTTTGTTGTGGCTTGGGATTTCAATCAAGCTTGTTTAAAAACAGTTCTCCCTAAGTCTGAGAAGTATGTGACATTCTCCATCAGAGGGAAGAACACTTTACATCAGTGGTTCTCAACCTTCCTAATGCTGTGACCCTTTAATACAGTACCTCATGTTGTGGTGACCCCCCAAGCTGAGCTGATGGGGGGGTGCCCCACACTGGGGCCACTTGGTCCTGCCACTCCAGCCCATTGCGCGCAAGGGGATCTGTGGGCAGAGCCCTACTTCTGCCTCCAGGTATCCTCTAGGAATGGCACACGGGCAGTGCAATTGTGCTGGCCACACAGGGACCTCCTCACGCGGTGAGTCCAGCACTTCCGGTCTTCTTGGCCACTGCCAGCTGGGTTGCGCAGGCCCGCTCGGGAGGTGTTGGGGGGGCAAGGTGGTGCAAGTGGGTGGTGCAAACTTGCCGCACCAAACCCACCAGTAGTCGTCGCCATGCTGAGGCAGTCTCTACCAGGCCTGCAACTGGATCACTTGGCACCAGGTGGGAGAAGTGAGGTGGAGGAGCGCGCTGGAGGTGCCAGCTGTGCCAGGCCCAACCAAGTCTATGGTGGCGACAGGCTGTCACCTGTCCACCCGATGACACACTTCCTGAACCTGAGTCAAGCGGGCTAATGATGGAAGAAGTGCATCCCTGGGACTGGTTAGACGAGGCCCATTGCTAGCCAGACTAGGGTGGGAAGGGGGAACCCATGGCGTTGTTCACCTTGCGCATGGGAAGCTTTTTTTTTCAGTTTGGTTTGTTTTTTTCTTCTCTACCCCCTCCCTGGTTGGCGTCCCGCGCTGCTACTAGGGGAGTGCAGGTTTGATATTGCGATGGTGGCCTCCCCACCCCCGGGCCTCTTTGTCCAGATAACAAAAAGGGAATTTGCTGCTGTGTATGGAGTGAAAGGAAAAACAAGAAACCAGGAAGTAGATTGCTTGGAAAAGGTGCAGAAATACTAAAAGGGGATACAGTAATCCCCTGCCAATCGGAAGGGTTAGGGACCCACCCCACCCGCGATCCATGAAAATCTGCGATATGCGGAAGCGGGTGAGGGGGTGGGGGCGATCGCGCGCCTGTCCCAAAAGCCTCGGAGGAGCGTGGGGGGGCAGCATGGAGTGACACGTTCACTCCATGCAGCCCTCCCCAGCGGCTCTGAGGCCCTTCGGAGGCTCCCGGGGGGCGACGGAGAGCGACGGGTTCACTCTGCGCAGCCCTCCCGAGCAGCTCCAAGGCCCTTCGGAGGTGCCCGGGGGGGGGGACGGAGAGCGATGTGTTCACTTGCACAGCCCTCTCGGACGGCTCCGAGGCCCTTCAGAGGCGCCCGGGGCAGCGACAGAGAGCAACCTGATCGCCCCCTGTCGTCCTCCCGAGTGGCTCCGAGGCCCTTCAGAGGCATCCGGGGCGGTGACGGAGAGCGACCCGATCGCTTCCCGCCGCCCTCCCACGCAACCCTGAGGCTTCTAGGAGGTGCGGGGGGGCATGGAGCGACCTGGCCGCCCCCTCCCCACGGTGCAGTTACTGCGATCCCGCGATGTAGTGGGTCCGCGATACCTGAACCGTGAAATGCCGGGGGGGGGTTCACTGTAGAAAGAATGCTGACTGCTGAGTTGGTATTTTATCTTTTTTCTCTTGAAATATGAATAGTGCTCTGTGTGATCAGTATAAAATAAAAGCTGTAGATGAGTGTTGTGGCCCTATATAAGTAAAGGTGGTACTGAGTATCTGGGAGTATCTAGCTTCTTTAATGAAATTCAGATCTCACTGTTTATCTTTTTTGAGTTTTCTCTTACATTAGTATTTTTAAATATATGCTGTTCATATAGCCAGAAAAGAAGTTTTATGAATAGATAAGAGAGGGTGCGGGATATATATGCTATTTTGCAGATACTGTATTCTGCTACAAGGATAATTATGTCAAGGAATATTTGATTATAACTGTTAATTCAACTTGCCCTTTCCTCTCCATCCCTTCAGTTCGCTTTTGGGAAAAGAAAAGAAACT
Organism: Phrynocephalus versicolor; assembly: GCA_023846285.1. Taxonomy (NCBI): domain Eukaryota; kingdom Metazoa; phylum Chordata; class Lepidosauria; order Squamata; family Agamidae; genus Phrynocephalus; species Phrynocephalus versicolor. The sequence goes on along the minus strand of JAHTLZ010000129.1, from coordinate 75,141,019 downwards.
GAGCTTGCTAGGCTATCATCCTGGTGATTTGGTGGGAAGGCAACTCCCCTCCCTGCAGTAATGTAAGACCAAAGAAAGTTGAATTACCAATTGTAGCATCATGCAAGAGTTCTATAGGAGGGACCTGGTACTTCTTCATGATATGCCCATCTTAGTTAGATTGCTTGTCACCTGAAAATTTGTTTGTGAGCAGCTATTCTGTGCCCTACCACTCACCCCATAGACAAGGTGATAAAGGGAAATCTGTAATTCTAGTAGTAAAATGCTCACATTGTCTTGCCAATTGTTTTACTCTCCAGTAGTTTTGAAACTTGTAATTTCATACCGAGGATGCATGAATTGGTTAAAAATGGTTTGATGCAGTCTGGTAGAATAAAGCTCTCAGTGAAAAATGACTTGATACAGTCTGAGAGAGAGAAGCTATCAGAAGCTGTTTCATGTGAAGGTATAATTTACTCATGTCATTGTCCTATTTTAAAGTTATTTCCATGATGTGTGTTCCAGGGATGGCTGGTGTCATTTCATGCCTTCAGCAACCAGCTGTGTCCTCTCAAATGGGTGTAAAAGCCATCATTGGACCTGAGCAAAATTACACTAGAAAGCAGGAGTAGATGCTAAAGGAAGTAATGATTGACTTTGGGGCATGTGTTAGGGCTTTGAGAACTTCTACATGGTTTGCACATTTATCTCCAGATAACACATTATTTTCACAAACATCGCTCTTAATTTACACTTTGATCTATTTATATAGAGTGCCATAGAAACCAGTGTCTGCTTACAAAGACTGGTGTTTGTCTATTAATATTCTGTGCTCTCTTAGGTATGAATAATTTATTTCTGTGTGCTAGATTATGCCCAAGCAACTAGCTTCCTGTGATTTTGGTTTTAAAACATAACTTTTAGGCTCAGAATCTTTGTATCACATTAATGGAAACATTAAGACTTTTTTAAAAAGGATTTGGTGGGAAAGGCCTGTTGGCAGATTTACACATTCGTTTGAATTTCCTTTTCAATGTGCAATAGAAGTGTGGCTAGCTTATAAGAAAATAATTAACTTTACAAATTCCCAGTCTCTACGCCTCCTTCAAATCTAGTCCTTTAATAAAACACACAAGAGACTTTTTATTTAAAAAGGTGTAAAAATAATTTACTTACATCATTCTCTAGCAGGCACTTATACAGCTCAGATTAAATGCGGAAGAAAGAAGAAAAGAAAAAGAAAAAAATCCCAAAAAATAGTTCTGTGTCCTTCTGTCCACGTGGTGAGGCAGAAAGGACACAAACCACAGTTTACATCCTCTCTCTGTGGGGTCAAAACCAAAAGGTAGGGTAATGGCTTCTAGCCAAGGATTACATGTGGGAAGAACAGGAACTAGAAGGGTGTGGTTTAAAAGCCCCAGGGAATCCAAATCCCTCTAACTGATCCTCATGCAGATAGACCAGGCTAGGTTGTGGCATGTATAGTCCCTCCCACCTGTGTTGAAATCAGCATGATAGATTGATTTATCCAACAATGCCAATGTACATTCTGTCCAACATTCCCTCTTAAGCTGCACACGGGCACAGCCCTCCAAAGATTCCATGCAGCCAGATTGATGTTACCACCCATTAGGTTCCAGTTGCAGCTACAACCCCACACAGTGCTAGCAGAAATTAGAGGGAATAGTGATTCTGTCCCTTTATCAGTTTGGAGTCTGTAAAATTACTACAAAAGGACCGAAGCGGCAGACTTTATAGAACATGAAATAATACTTCTTCTACATTTCCATGGCTGTTATCTCCATCAAGGAGCCAAAGCATTTTGGAGATCACTAACCATGTGGAAGGGTCACGTGGCATGGAAAATTTCCACGCCATTAGAAATATTTGTGTACTGAACAGTGTTCCAACCTTACAGACTGAGCAAAGAGTTGGAGCCACACAGAAACCATTCCATTAGTCTTCATCTGGTGGCCGTAATATTTGTGCAGCATCTTAAAGTGAGCATGGATTGTGTCCACTGTATGTGTAATTAATATGTATTTGATCTGAGGCATTGCTCTTATGAACTTGGATTATTTTGTGCATGTAGAACTGGTGTGGTGCAACTGTGACCCATTTAAATACTTTGACCAAGTGGAAGATAACAGACCTGGGTTTTCTCTTGGGTTGGTGTTGGTGTGGTTTGACTGCTGACACTCTTTTCCAAAGTATGAGTGGAAGGGAGACCTCCTTGATCATGGTGTTCTTAATCCCAAACTCCAGGAGCTACTAAAACTTGATTTTATTAGGACTTGGGGAATAGGGCAAAAGGCAGGGACATGTGCAAGCTGCATCCTAGAGTGCTGAGGTGGCTTTCCTAGCCCCCCCCCCTTTCAGTTCAGTTGCTGCCTGAACCTAAGTCCCTTTGTTACTCCTGGCACTTCTGTCTCTAGCACCTTCATTGGAGTGTCTGTAGCCAGAGTCTACCCAGGTTGGGGGCATGTGGTAGGGATGCTGATGGTCTGAAAATTGGGGCTCTACCTCTACATCCTTTTCCCTTGGCTTACTAGAGCTTCCACTCAGACTCTAGGGTCCATTGGTTTTGGAGCATCAAATAGTCTACCTTTTCTGTGGCACAGAAGACGGGGCCCAGTTCCTCTCCCACTTCATCCCACTCCTCCCACTCAAGTTTTGATTTAAACAGGAACTCAAGCCCCCCCCCCCAATACCTAGAACAGTGGTTCTCAACCTGTGGGTCCCCAGATGTTCCTGAACTGCAACTCCCAGAAATCCCTTCCAGCAGAGCGAGTGGTGAAAGCTTCTGGGAGCTGCAGTCCAGGATCCATCTGGGGACCCACAGGTTGAGAACCACTGGCCTAGACTCTGCCAGACATGCCTGGCTTATCAGTTCCTAGCTCGTCCCTCTTCTTGGTGCCTTCACCTCCCTGTCTGCACCCTGTAGGGACCTGGGTGCTATAGAAGGTGTGTGGAGCCAGGGTGAACAACTTGATAGGAGTGCTAGGAGCGACCTCCTCACAAGTAATAAAGTGTTATTATTTTCCTGGTGGTTTTGTAAACATTATAGCACCTGTGCTATGTAAAATTGTTCTCTTTGAACTCGACTCTCGGCTTCCTGGTGAAGTCTTTCTTGGCTGTTTTCTGGGAAGTATGATTTAGGTTTACACAAAGTTTGGATTATTTTTCAATCCTGAATCCTGGGATTTTTTTTTCTTTAGCAGGGTTGGCCAACATATCTTCAAATGTTCATCTCTAACTCTCCCCAAAGCTTCTTAAATATGGAAGTTGGGATTTTGTAGTTGATACCATATAATCACAACCATCCAAATTTTTATAGCACTGGCAATGTGCCCTGTTCTATTATAGTAAATAAGATGATTAAGGCCACCTTGAATAGCAGTGCACAGCAGAAATCCCCATGCTTGGATTAAATATGGTCAGTAACTGGCTCTCCAATGCTGTTGAATGTAACTTTGACTAAAGCACCTACTGCCCAAACCCCTCAAAACATTTTCCTAAATACAGTATATTACAGAAGTGAGTGCACTCCCTCACATTTCATAAACATTTTAGTATATATTTTCATGTGATGACAATGAAAAAAAATGACATTGGGCTACAATGTAAAGCAGTGTGTATACAGCTTGTATAATAGTGTAAATGTGCTGTCCCCTCAAAATAATGCAACACACAGTTTTTGTCATATAGGGAGTACTCACTTTTGTTGCCAGTGGTTTAGACATTAATGACTGTGATGTGTTGTATTATTTTGAGAGGACAGCACATTTACTTTGTTATATAAGCTGTATACAAATAAGATGGGGCGTGTTTTGGGGGAAAGGTGCTGGTCTTTAAAATGTCTTTGAGCCACCAAGACTGCCTTGGTGGCTCAAAGACATTTTAAAAACCCTGCACACTTTGCTCCCCAATGGGGTGCGTGTGTGGGGGAAGGTGGTGGTCCTTTTTCCTCCCTCCCCCAAGCCCTGCACGCCACCAGCTGATCAGTGCTGGGGGGAGATGCTAACAGATCTTTAGGAGCCAACATGAAGGCTTTGTGATATTTGCATAAGTAGTTGTAATAATTAAAGTTTGTGCTCTTTATGTCTTCATTTTTCTGATGGTCCAGCACAGTTACAGCCATATTTTGTGTTTGTTTTAATCATTTCCAGACAAACAGAAAAACCTCTTTATATAGCAATATTTTTCTGTATTGGAAAATTTTAGTTAATACTGAAAGTCAGAAAATGACTTAAAAGCTGATCTTCCCCACGTGGAAGCCTCTCATTACTGCCTAAGCAACGTCAGCAAATGGCCCATTTATGTCTGTAGAGAGCATCTTTGGCAGATATCTTTGTTGTAAAGGTTTTGTGATCTCCTGAGGTTTCTTTTTTAATGAGGGAGGAATGTGTTGAAATGAGCCTGATTTGACAGTTTTATGTTGCTGCAAAATGTAATCTGTTTTAATCGGTACTTTGCAAACTTTGTAAGTTTAAAAGATTTTTTAAATTTTATGCCATCTAAAATGCTCTATATTTAGGTTCAGGTTCCTCAGGTGGTAATTAATTAATAAGCTCACTGCTGAGACTCACTGCTCCATTGCCAAGATGTATCTCCAGTTGTTGTTTCTTTAACCACCAAGTGGCTTTTTTTCTTCTGTAGGAACATGATATTGAGACAGCCTATGGTGTTGTTCATGTTACTATGCGGGGAACATCAAAGGGAAACAGACCGGTCATCCTCACATACCATGACATTGGCCTCAACCGTAAGTCTTTTTTACTTTTGAGTGTTCGAAACTGTGCATCACTTTGTGTGCTAGTTTACTTTAAACAAATAAATAAACAAATAATCAAATGCTTATTTATTCAGCTAATAATCAAATTTTTCAAGGCAGGTAACAGTGGTAAAGAATATATAAGCACAAAATATTGATAGAATCTTTACTTAAGATATAGTCATGATAATCGTGCTAATGACTTCAACAATATAGCAACCCCTGCTATAAAACAAGTTTTCTTAATTTTCCATCACAGTACACAGCGTTAACCTAAACCCCTCTTGACATCAGAATCAAACATTATGGAGCAATATTTACAGAGTAAGTCGTTCCCATCATTTTTCTTACAGATAAATCCTGTTTCAACACTTTCTTCAACTTTGAAGACATGCAAGAGATCACACATCACTTTTCTGTGTGCCATGTTGATGCACCAGGACAACAAGAAGGGGCTCCTCCTTTCCCCTCTGGGTAAGTACGGTAGTATCCCTTTGTTCCCAGAGATGTAGGGTTTCTCCATATGGGAATGACATCTAATGTAGATGTTGCAGTGTGTATAGAAATGAGGCCAGGGAGTCTTGCCTACTTCATTGCTTCTCCCTTTGCTGTACCTAATTATTTCTTTGTGATGCAAAAATTGCTACATATCTGCTAATGTATAGGCCCTGATGCGATGTGAGAGGCATGTGGATAAAAGAAAACTGCAAGTGAAAACATGCATTAGGGGACTTGGTGCACATAACCGAAATCTCTTTTGAACCTCAATGACTTCTAAATTGGGTGTGGTAGAACAAGTTTCTGCTTCCGTTGGCCAAAATATAAAGTCTATCTCCTTCAGAATTGTGTGTGTTTGACTAAGCTATTTTGGACTAAATATTTCTGGTTTTGACTTAAAGTTTGTGCGTATGGATTATGAGTAACTAGTGCTTCCTGTTCAATGCTTTCAGATATCAGTACCCCACCATTGATGAACTTGCTGAAATGCTCCCAGCTGTTCTTACACATTTGAGGCAAGTATACATACTTACTTAGTTTTCTTCTAGGGACAAGAGTCAGCTGTGCTTCTATTGCATAGGAAGGAAATGGCTCTTCAGTTTTGTTTTGATTCTATGGCTCTTGCTCTGAAAGACAAAATGTGGTATATTTGGTGTCCTAAACAAGAGCCATTCCATGGCTAATGAAGGGGATGCTGCCGGCATATGAACAATGAAACATGCTCTCATTTTTAACTCTTCTTTTTCAGCCTGAAAAACATAATAGGTATCGGAGTTGGAGCTGGAGCTTATATCCTCAGCAGGTTTGCTGTAAGTATCTTTTGCATTGGTTCTAGCAATTAAGTTTCTCCCTGCTTTGTGTGTAGGGGTATGCATTTATAAATCACATACAGCTGAAATGACTGTAAAAAAAGAGAACCTCTAGCAAGGACAAATGGCTTGAATCAAGAGTAATTCAAACTTGTTGACACAAGAAATTCATGAGATGTTTACTGAATATGTGGCAGTCAATTCAGGTTGATGAATAATGAGTAGAGTTTTGCTCATATATGGGTGGTGGATCGCTTTCTTATCCTGAAATGATCATTTATCTCTGGAACAAGTTATATCTACTGTTAACTTGTACAGTCGTATCATGATTTACCGAATAATTCTACTTACGAACGCTGCTCTGTTCTCCGCTTGACAGCTGACTATGACAGGTTCGACTTGTCACCCTGTTTTGCAGAGTGGAGCGCAGCATTTGAGATTGAAGCAACCAAGAGGAAGGAGGAGGTGGCCATCACACCCCCCTTCCAAACCACCTGAGCTGCTCAAAGCTGCATCATTCCCAGGGAACAAAGCAACTTGGGCAGCCTGGGAGGTTTGGAAGGGAAGCACTTATCTCTGAGTAAGTGCTTACCCAGAAGTAAGCACTTGCCTTCAGCTGCTTTTCGCTTTCCCACCACACCTATAACTTTGACAGGTCAGACCCTTCAGCTGCCCTTGATTGGGGGTTGGGGTTGGGACAGCCTTCCCATAGGTCAGACCTGTCAAAGTCATATGTCTGGTGGGAAAGCGGAAAGCGGTTGACTTCCAAACCACCTGGGCTGCATGAAGATCAATGGGTCCGTGCTCTGCTCATCAAATTGGTGGACAGAACACAGGCCCATTGATCTTCGCCCAGCCTGAGAGGCTTGCAAGGGTAGTGGTGGCGGCAATGCACTGTTGCTGCTTGCCTTGCAAGGTGCCCAGACTGGGCAAACATGCATCTACCCCAGGAGGTCTGACCTGATGCCAAACCAAGGAGCCTTGGAAGGGAAGCACTTACCTCTGAGGAAGCACTTACTCAGAGGTAAGCGCTTCCCTTCTGAACCACCTAGGCTTCTCCCTTAATCAAGGGCAGCCGAAGGCCGCTTTCCGTGACCCCCCCCCACAACTGATTTTGACAGGTCAGACCTGTCAATGTCAGCTGTCTGGCAGGAAAGCAAAAAGCAGCCTTCAGCTGCCCTTTATTGAGGGGGGTTGGGACAGCCTTCTCATAGGAATGCATTGAAAACCTACTAATCCGTTCCCTCCAGAATGGATTAATTGATTTTCAATGCATTCCTATGGGAAACCGCTGTTTGACTTACAAATTGACTTCCGAAGATTGAAAACGCAAGTCGAGGTATCACAGTGTTCTCTTTGCCAAATTAAATTGTAGAGTAGATATCAGCAAGAATCCAAAGGATGCAGTTCATTTGTGGCCATGTTTCACAAGTATGATTTCATTCTAGTGTTGTGTTATCCTGATCAGTATCAGTATTGTACTGAACATTTGTACTTAACTACTGCTTTCATTTAAAAGGAGGTAGTGTAATATAGGCTAGCCATTTGTGCTTGTTCATATTTTAACATACAAATATTTGGGAAGATTAATACGATTTTAATTTTTGGATGTGAATAAACAAAACACTATTCCATTCGTTTTTAGTTGAATCACCCTGACTTGGTTGAAGGCCTGGTGCTTATTAATATTGACCCATGTGCAAAAGGCTGGATTGACTGGGCAGCATCAAAGGTACAGTGGATATAGCTCTCCCATAACTGACAAGATAAACACTTACAGTGGTACCTTGTATAAAGGAATTAATTCATTCCAAATGAAATTATGTTAAGCAAATTTTCCTTTATACAAATTTTCCATACGAAGGCATTGAAAACAGAGTAATCCGCAATCACAGCCATTTTTATGTTGCACGGATACACCCCATAGACTATTTTGTTAAGCAAATTTCCCCTATCTCCGAAATTTTATGTTGTACAGATTTTATGTTATACAAACCATTTGTTATACAAGGGCCCACTGTATATACATTACATCATTAGTAGTATTTTGTGTAACATTGTTTGTTTTTTTGTTTGTTTTTTGCCTTTTTTCTGAATTAAGCTGAAATAAGAATGGAAAGAAGTACTGTATGTTTAACCCTTTAGTTTCTGAAATTTGTATATATCAGCACCACAAATTCCTACCCATAAAATTCCTACCCTAGTAAATGTTATCAAAATCTCTAAAAGAATGTTGGCATATATTTTTCTCAAAGATAATACATGTTGATGCACCCAGCAGTGAAGACGTACAATGAGGTATTGAAGTAGCCCTGCTTAGAAATAGAAGTGATCCATTGACGATATATATATATGGCCATTTATGTCTCATATAGAAAGATAGCATGAGAAAAATATGTAGTATGATATTTTCCTGCAAGTTTTATTAATAGAATAATGAAAACTGGCATGTTGATATCAGTCAGCTTTCCTGTAAAACACAGCCAAATTGAACTTTGTGTTAGGTGATCTCTTAAGCCTTTAGAACTTGTAATGTGTATGTATTAATGTCTCTTTTTGTGAAATGCTGAACAATGCTTTCTATATAAAGTGTCTCTAACTTCATAAATGCATTTCCTCACTGAAGGTGTATTTCAGATGCTTCTAGTAGAAGTTCAAGGATTGATGTTGTTGTACCTTAAACTTTATTTATGATTCTCTTTATCCTTCTCTGCGTCTCCTCAGTAGTAGTAGTAGTAGTAGTAGTAGTAGTAGTAGTAGTAGTAGTTATCAAATTATCACACAGCAAACAAGATAACTGGGCTTGATTTTGTATTACAAATCACTAGTCAAATGCTTCCCAAGCATTTACGACAACAACAACGATGATGATGTTCTGGAATAATTTGAGTGTTTTCTGTTCATTTGACAGTTTTCTGGATGGACAACCAACCTTGTTGATATTGTTCTGGCTCACCATTTTGGCCATGTAAGTCGTCTGCAGTCTATATTGAAAATGCTAACTAATTAATATAATGAACCTGAAATATGAGAATAAACAGCTATAGAGATAATCTCAGTTTTGGGTTAGTAAGTGGGCAATTGAAATGTATTAAGATCACCCTCATTAGTATTATTTTATTTTATTTTATTTTATTTTATTTTATTTTATTTATTTTTATACTGCCAGTCTTCCCAAAGGAACTCTGGGCGGTTAACAATAGGGATAACACAGAGCAAATGTAAACACACAATACAACAATCAACAAAGGATAAAAAGAATTAGAAGGAAAAAAATCAATAAGATAATCAGCAAAATCATCAGCAAGAAGGTCGCCAAATGCCTCCCGAAAAAGCAAGGTTTTGAGTGCTTTTTTAAAGGCGGGCAGGGACTGTGCAAAGTGCAACTCACTCGGGAGTTGGTTCCAAAGCGAGGGGCCAGCCACAGAGAAGATGCGGTTTCGGGTTACTGATTTCCCCACCTCCCTGGGCATGGCCACTTGGAGTGAGAGCGCCTGCAACATTCTAGTGAGCCAGGCCTCAGTTGATTTTTGGAAGATACGCTCCGACAGATATTCAGGTCCCAAGCCGTGGAGGGTTTTATAAATCAAAACCAAAAACTTGAACCTTATCCGGAGTGCAATGGGCAACCATTGCAAGTTAGCCAGAACTGGGGTGATATGGTCATATCTGCGTGCACCCACCATCAGTCTGGCCTCTGTGTTCTTTACCCGTTGAAGACTCCGGACAAGGGTCAAGGGCAACCCCATGTAGAGGGCATTCCAGTAATCTATCCTCAAGATAACAAGAGCCTGCACAACTGTTCTCAGGGAGGCCTCATCCAAGTACATGCAAATCTGGGGGCAATCTGATGGAGATGGGAAGAGGCAGTCTTGGAAACGGCCATCACATGGGCTTCCAGCGATAAAGTCGGATCCAAGACCACTCCCAGATTCCTGACCCTGTCCACAAGCCGGAGGGTAATACCCCCCAAACTGGGGAGGGGGTTGCTGTACCTGATAGAGGGCGCCCCAAAGAACAGAACCTCAGTCTTCTCCAGGTTAAGTCTAAGCCTGTTAATCCTGGTCCAATCCATGACCACCTCCAGGCACAGATCAAGGGAGCATACCACCTCCACTGCAGAAGCGGAAAAGGAGCAGTAGAGCTGCGTGTCATCAGCGTATAGATGACAGCAGACTCTTAATGACCTCTGCCAGCGATCTCATATAGATGTTGAACAGCATGGGGGAGATTGCTGACCCCTGGGGCACCCCACAAGGGAACGTCCAAGGAGGTGACAGCTCATCCCCAGTATGTGCTGTTTCATTCAGGCACTGCTGAACATTCCAGCAAGGGGTTAATGTGTATGCACGGGGTGGCCATGTGTATTACTGTACTTGAGTCTGTATGAAGTGTAAGGTGCATAAGTAATCTTCTACTTCTTTATACCAAACATCGCTTATTTACATTTCTGTGCTTTTAAAAATGAAAAGCTTTAGAGCTAAACAAGATGTAATAGCAAAGTGATTGGTGATGAGAAATGATCTTGTCATGGGCTTCCGCCTGTCAGGTTTGTTTGTATCCTTAGCAGATGTATCCTTAGTGAAGTTTGCAGAAACACATTACCTTCTTATTTAGGCAATTTTATCCTAGCTAGCCTGCCTGTTAAATTGTTTTCAAACCAACCTTGTTAGCAAAGCAGTTGATTAGAATATTGGCCATTCTGCACCAGGAAGAACTACAAGCTAATCTGGAGCTGATCCAGACATACAGACGTCATGTTGCACAGGACATCAATCAAGAAAACCTTCAGCTTTTTGTCACCTCTTATAACAGGTACATGCTGTTTGTGACTCATATAGAATCCAGTTTGCTTCTCTCACTCCCTTTAAAAATTATAAATAGTGTTTCAGTAACAGATGGCAGAGTATTTTGGAAAAAGCCAATATATTTATCATGCATAGCAACAAAAAGCAGCTTGTGTTTTTCTTCTAAAGAACTTTTCCCGTGCAACATACTTCAGAAAAACTGCTTTGTGGCTGCATTATTTTTCTGATTCCCTGTTCTTGGAAGAAACAGGTACAATGTACAGTACATCTAAACTGAGGAATCAGCCCATTAAGCCAGAAACATGTGAAGGTAAATATGAATAAAATTGGCAAGACTTTATCAGCTCTGATGATAGGTGTTTTGGTTCTCTATGTACACACACATACAAGTCTATTAAAAGTAAAATAAACAAGGAGGGACATCCAGTCATAATCATCTTTCAGAATGTCAACTTTGAAATACAGTCTGTTTCTTTTACCAACTGATGACTCCCTTAGTGTTGATAGGTCAAGGAATGGAAACATTTGTCCTAGTTATGATATTACTAAATTTTAAAAACCAAATTGTTTATTCCAAACTTAACAGTATAATACAAATTCAATAGTTTTGAAGCGGTACACATCAGATATTAGATATGGATGTTGATTCCATGAAACCATTTTATGAGCCGTATACTGTACTGTATAGTTCCTTGTGTGTCTCACTACATCTGGCTTTGTGTTCCTAGCCGCAGAGATCTAGATATTGAGCGACCAGTCCTGGGCACGAATACAGAAGCAGGAAAAACACTCAAGTAAGTTAAGCTTGGTCACCCCTTAAGTATTTGCTTGAAACAATAACATTGTTCAGGTGTTACGACGAGACACCAGAAGGAGCGTGAAGCGTGATGGGAACAGGGCCATGTCTATAACTCCCTCCTTCCACATCCCCATCCCACTTAGATGCTAGGTGGACTTTCATGTATTTACAGCAAAGGCATTCAGTGGCGTTTGTAGCATTTTCAGTTCTATCAGAGCGGAATGACAACGGAAAATGGTGTTGCTGGTGTTTGTGTGGATTACAACTCTGACTTTGTGTGTTTTGCATAGGTGCCCTGTCTTATTGGTGGTTGGGGACAGTTCACCTGCCGTTGAAGCCGTGGTAGGTTTGCCAAATTGTCTTGCACTGTGCTCCCTCATACCCTTCTTTGTTTTGTTCAGTCACTTGCAGAGTCGTGTTGCCTCCGTTAATGATTGATTGATTGATTTACTGTATTTTTCCATCTATCAGAGACGACCCCCACTTTTCCAACCCAAAATTAGCTTTACAACCACAGTCTGTCTAGCAGACCCCACCACCAAGTGGAACAAATGCTAAAGAAAAAGAAGTAGTTTTTATTTTTCCACACATGAAGGGGTAACTGACGGGGATGGTTAACGGGTAAGGCTTCTAAAGATTAGAAAGGGAGAGCTGAAGTGGCATGTTTACACTATTTCCATTATTTTGACAATAACAGCTGTACATCTGTTATACTATTAGAGCAACTTAGTTACAAATTTATTTTTTCATAAAAATTGTAGAGTGACTTCCAGCTGTCTTTTGCCTTCTGTAAGTCTTTGTCTTTCAACAATTCCAAAAATATGTCAGTCTCTGCTGTTTCAAAGAGTTTTCCCAAGAGCTCTTGGCGATTAGGTATTTCTGTTTACTTCCAATATTTGGTAAATAATATTCTTACTATGGTACTATTACGTGCATAAATAAATGTTTCACCGTAACATCTTTGATTTCTAGCATAGTATTTGACAGAAATACTTCAGGTTTCAATGGGATTATATAGCCAAAGTTGGCACTTGGAGCCCTTTCTGTGGGCACCCAACATCGCCCCTTCGCAGCCACTTGTATTGAGGTTAAATTACTATATTGGCACTTTGTGAAAAAATAAGTGGGTTTTGAATCGCAGTTTGGGCACTCAGTCTCTAAAAGGTTCACCATCACTGATGTAGCCCAACATTTCTTACAGTATTTCATGCACTATTCTCCAATATCTCTTTACCTCTTCACATGCCCACCACATATGATAAAAAAAAAACTCTTCTTTACATTTACCTTTCTAGCATCGTTCTGATACATTTCTATACATTTTAGCTAATTTCTGTGGTGTCATGTATCATCTATAAAGCATTTTATATGTTTTATTTCAAGTTCACCATTTTTGTAAATTTTACATTACTTTCCCACTACTGTGGCCAATACATTAGCTCAATATTGTGCCCTATATTTTGTGGCCATTTATTTGACCATACAGTCTTTCACAACTTCATCCTTAGTCTTAAGCCCCAGCATATATTTATATGATTATATCATTATTCCTCGAGGTTGACTCCTGAAGCCTTTTCTAATGATGGATATAGCCACAAGGCAGTGGAGGTGGAGCCGGAGCCGGAGCTGGAGTCCCGGAGACAGTTCATGACTGTATACAATCATGTTCTGGCAACTCCTGCGATGCAGCTGGAACTAATCGTATCAACTTTGCCGTTCCATTGGACCACTCCAGCTACGTGGAGAGAGGGGTTTCACTGCCTGGGTAACAGCCTAATCTCCATATTGAATTACCCATGCCTTCTGCCCTGGAGAGGACCATTTGCAGCAAATAGTGGGGGAACAACACAGGAAGCGGCAGCTACCTGGGTGTAGGCGGATCAAGATGGAAACCAGCAAACAAATTGTTGACTCCGCACCATGCAATAAACATAAAAAAATCTCGAGCCTAAAGTTGGGCACATGGAATGTTAGGACAATGCACCCTGGCCGTTCAGACAATCTCCAAGAAATGGACACTATACGAAAGCCAGCTGTCATCGACAGGGAACTGTGCAGACTGTGGATGGACATTGTTGCTCTCCAAGAGACAAGGCTACCTGACTCTGGATCTGTCAAGGAGAGGAACTTTACATTCTTCTGGCAGGGAAAACCATCAAACGAGACCAGGGAATGTGGGGTTGGCTTTGCTGTTAGAAATACTTTACTAGGTCTCATTATCCCACCTGCTGTAGGAAGTGAGAGAATCCTGTCCATGCAACTACACTCTACAGCAGGGTTGGTTACACTTATCAGTGCATACGCACCAACATTATCATCTCCAGCAGAACTTAAAGACAAATTCTATGATGATCTAGCTGCCACTATCAAGAAAATCCCTGAGAAAAGACCAATAGCTATCCTCAGTGACTTTAATGCCAGGGTTGGAGCTGATTATAACTCCTGGCCCACCTGCCTAGGTCGGTTTGGCATTGGAAAGATGAATGAAAATGGCCAACACCTGCTGGAGTTTTGCTGCTATTATGGTCTCTGTGTCAGCAATACATTCTTTAACACAAAGCCCCAGCACAAAGTCTCTTAGAGACATCCAAGATCGAAGCACTGTCATCAGCTCGACCTGATTCTCCTCAGGCACTCCAGCATTTCTACTGTTACAATCACACACAGTTATCAGAGTGCCGACTGTGACACAGACCAATCCCTGGTGTACAGCAAAGTAAAACAGAAGACAAAGAGATTGCACCACCTGAAGAAGGAAAGAAGATCAAAAATTGATACTAGTAAGACCTATAACCAAGGAAAAGTGGAGGAATTCTCCCATGTACTCAAGGAAGCTCTTCCTGGCCCTGCTGAAGATAATGCATCTAAACTTTGGGAACATTTTGTTTATAACACTGCTTTATCAGTATTCGGCAAGGAGACTCGAAAGACAGCAGATTGGTTTGAAGCCCACTCAGAAGAGCTGATGCCAGCTATTGAGGAAAAGAGGAGAGCCTTGACTGCATATAAAGCTTGTCCCAGCGAGCACAACCTACAGGCCCTGCGAGCTGTTCGTAACAAAGTCCAGCAGACTGCCAGGAAATGTGCTAACGATTACTGGCTGCAACTGTGTTCTCGGATTCAGATGGCAGCTGATACAGGTAACATCAAGGGGATGTATGACGGAATTAAGCAGGGCCAATACATAAGAAAACTGCACCCTTAAAGACTGTTTCAGGTGAGATCATCCAGGATCGTGAGCAGCAGATGGCACGCTGGGTGCAGCACTACTCTGAACTATATTCCAGAGAAAACACAATAACCGAAGAAGTCTTAAATAATATTGAGTGCTTGTCTGTCTTGGAGGAGCTTGACAATGAACCAACACTAAAAGAACTAAATGTAGCTCTGGATTCACTTGCCTCTGGCAAGGCACCTGGAAAAGATAACATCCCTGCTGAAGTTCTGAAGTGCTACAAAGAGATCATTGCCACTGAACTGTACGAAATCCTATGCCTTTGCTGGAGGGAAGGGGGAGTACCACAGGATATGAAGGACACTAATATTGTTACGCTTTATAAGAACAAAGGTGACAGGAGCGACTGTAACAACTATCGTGGTATCTCTCTTCTTAGTGTTGTTGGGAAGTTGTTTTCACGTGTTATACTGAACAGGCTCCAGATACTTGCAGAGAGAGTCTACCCAGAATCACAGTGTGGCTTTCGAAACAACATGTCCACTACTGATATGGTATTTTCCCTCAGGCAGTTGCAGGAGAAATGCAGGGAACAGGGACAGCCACTTTTTGTACCCTTCCTAGATCTTACGAAGGCATTTCATATGGTTAGTAGGGACGGACTCTTTAAAATACTCCTCTGGGTTGGATGCCCACCCAAGCTCCTTAACATCATTAGGTCTTTTCATGAGGATATGAAGGGCAATGTAGTTTTCGATGGCCTGGTGTCAGATCCCTTCAACTTCCAAAGCGGCGCAAAGCAGGGCTGTGTCCTTGCGCCAACCTTGTTTGGGATCTTCTTTGCTACCATGCTGAAGTATGCTTTTGGAATTTCAACAGAGGGTATCTATCTCCGGACCAGATCAGATGGAAAACTCTTCAACCTCTCTAGAGAGCAAAGTCTAAGGTGTAGGTGACGTGTTTGCGGGATCTCCTCCTCTGCCGTCATTACTGCTCACTCTGCCGAAGATCTCCAACAACTCATGGACCATTTTAGTAAAGCTTACAAAGATTTTGGGCTAGAAATCAGCCTGAAAAAAACACAAATAATGGGCCAGAATGTGGACTCTCCTCCTCGCATTACAATTTCTGAAAAAACTGGAAGTTGTCCATGACTTTGTGTATCTGGCTCAACTATCTCAGATACACTCTCACTAGAGTCTGAGCTGAATAAACGTATAGGTAAAGCAGCAACTATGTTTTCCAGACTAACAAAGAGAGTATGGCTCAATAAGAAGCTGACAGAACATACAAAGATACAGGTCTATAAAGCTTGCGTATTGAGCACACTTTTGTATTGCAGCGAGTCTTGGACCATCCATGCTCGACAGGAAAGAAAGCTTAATACCTTCCATATGCGCTGTCGTAGGCGAATATTCAACATTACCTGGTATGACAAATTTCCAAATAGCATAGTCCTGAATCGAGCTGGAATCCCTAGCATGTACACTTTGTTGAAACAGCCACGCCTACGCTGGCTTGGACACGTTGTGAGAATGGATGACGGTCGGATCCCAAAAGATCTTCTATATGGAGAACTAATGCAGGGAAAGTGCCCCAGAGGGAGACCACAGCTGCGGTATAAGGATATCTGTAAGAGGTACCTGAAGGCCTTGGGAATGGACCTCAACAGTTGGGAAACCCTGACCTCCGATCGCACTGTCTGGAGGCAAGAGATACAGCATGGTCTACATAAATTTGAAGAGGCATTTGTCCAACAGGCAGAGAAAAAGAGGCAGGCACGGAAAGAACGAAACTCGAGGACCGGGCAAGAAACAGAATACATCTGCCCCCAGTGTGGTAGAGACTGCCATTCCCGAATTGGTCTATTTAGTCACCCTAGGTGTTGTTTTTAGGATCTCCACTCCAGGCATGATACCATAGTCTTTCGAGACTGAAGGATGCCAATGATGATGATGAATGATGATATCATTATTATATTTATAATGTTCCTAGTTGTAGCGTATCAAATTCAGTTTTTTTTTTGCTCATAAAAGCCTTCTTTCTTATCTTTAGGAAACATTGAGTTCAGTTGTGACCTCATCTACCAGTCTAGGAACACATTTTGGCTTTTTTACCTCTTCTTCCCCGTCCTCCTCTCCCCCCTCCCCTATCCACCCCCAACTCTATATACTAGAGCCAATGAATATCTGGTATGAAATGAATATTCCATCACATATTATATTGCACATCTCATTCTCCTGCTATACGTCTGAAGAAGTGGACATGTCCACGAAATGTTACATTAAATGTTACATTAAAATATGAAAGTTCTGTGTCTTTTGTTTTGTTTTGCTGTTCTTTGATTTTTGCCTTAAACTTTTAATCCTTAGCTTTTTCTCTTGCCACACAAATTTCATTATTATTTTCTCTAGCTTAATAGAAAAAAAGTTTTTTTAAAAAAAAATCACCGATATCGGATATAGGAACAGCACTTGTGGCAAGGTATTCATTTTAATACCTTCCATTCTTCTCATTAACAACACCTCATTGTATCTTAAAGATGCAAGAAAGATGTGGGCAACAAAGCAATAATAGCCTCAGTACTTACCTTGCTGAATATCCCAGTAGGCATGATCCCTGTAGGGTCTCCTTCTTTTTTCTTAATCCATTTGCTGCTGCTCTCTAAGGTGCTGGAAAGCAAATAGTATGTCCAGTACCTTTTATAGTTATATCATGGTTCTGCTGTTCATTTTATGTCCTCACATTTTATCACATTTATTATATCCTGCCATTATTGCATTTAGGTAAGGGCATAATTTAATCTTCTAGCATTCTTGCATAGTGGTTAGACTAGTTACTTGCCTAGTGTAATGCCAATATAAACAGATTTGAAGTCCATTATAAATGATTTTTGTTGTCTCTTAGATGGTGGTATATCAGTCATATAAAAACATTGCTCTGCTTAGTCAGATGTTCACAAGAACTCTTGTTCTCACCAGTATTATTGGACAGGAATGTGGTTTTAAAGTCAGAATATTTTATAGGTGTGTTCTGGTTACTAAGCCTTCCACTTCCAAATTCCTTATTTCTGTGTGTTACATTTGAGGTACATTATTTCTTCATACTTCCTAGACCTAGATCCTTCATGGATATTCTATCCAAATGGTAGCCTGTATATTTAGATAGAGAATACAGAAAAAACAAAATATACCTTTTCACTTTGTAGGTTGAATGCAATTCAAGACTGGATCCAATGAATACAACACTCCTGAAGGTAACTAAAAACCCTAGGCACCTGTATTGTGAGCTGACATTCTAGAGCTTTGTGTGGCTTTTTCAGATATCTTTAGGAGTATATCCCTGCTTGCGATTCTCCAAGATAAAAGAGGGGGAAAGAGGCCTGAGGGTGTCACAATATACCTGCATTTAAAAAATCTATAGTCTGGAAGTTACAGTGAATTGCAGATAGAGATGAGCTTGTAACAGAAATAATTCAGAGAGTTTGTTTCTTCCACTTTAAAATGTTAAATCCAGAATTGAAATGGTATTTGTTTTGGAGGCAATTTACACCAGTAGGCATATATAAGGTCCTGGTCCTTTTTCGGAGCCTTTAAAAAAAATCAGTGAGTAATGTCTTTGGCTCTGATTCCTAGGAAGCTGTGTTTTAATAGCAAATCTTCTCCTGCTTCAGAATCCATTGGGTCCCATCCTTCCCCCATTGGTTTATCTGTCCTCTTCCCCAACCTCATAATTTTTAGGCGACTCTTTTTTTTTTGTCACTGCACCCCATTCACTCAGCCAGTAATCACTTCTTCTTCGTGGCCTCCGTGAAGCCACACTATGGGTGCTCTGGCGCGCTCGCGCGGTGAACCGGAACCACTTGCAAAGCAGAAAACTTGAACACTTCCGCAGGTCCCTGCTCCCTGCGCATGCTCCTGCATGTTCCCGCCAAAACCTCAGTTCCCTCTAACTGCCGCGTCGGTTAGGATCGGAATCCTTCTGCTCTGCTTCTCTGCTCCTAAAAAAGAAGAGAAAATAGTTTTTGGTTATTTTTTCCATACCCCCTTTCTTTATTTTGCATGGCACAGCGGCCGCTGTTTAAAAAGTGTTCGCGCTGCGGGGGGACACTCACTCAAAAATGGAGCTCCCTCTTTTGAAATTTGGAGAGCTTATCATTTTCATAATCACATTCGTCCAGTTATAACAGTGAAAGGCTTACATGGTTCTCAAGCAAGCAAACAAGAGAAAGTAAGGAAGAGAGAATCTGCATTGTAGTATGTCTTAATCCAGTGGTGGCGAACCTTCAGCACTCCAGACATTTTGGACCACAACTCCCACAGTACTTTGTCATTGGCAATCTAGGCTCTGAATTCTGGGAGTTGTGGTCCAAAACTGTCTTAATCCAAGCCAAGTTGTTGACATATTGATTAGGCTAAGTATTGTTGCATAATAAAACAAAATAAAAAACTGCCAGAAGTCTGATAGACAACTAATGAACTACTTATGTGTGGCCAGAAAAAAATAATAATCTAATTGTTATAGTTTCTATGATACATGTAACAGAGCTGCCCCAAAATGCCTATAATCAGGTGCCATTGAAGGTAATTCCCAACAGGGACTGTCAGAGAACCAACTTGGAGCCATAACCAATCCATGTGTTTAATTTGGGTAGTCAGAAGCATCCATGCAAATCTATGTGTTGCCACTGTTGCTGCTTTGGAGATTTTGCGGGGATAAATAGGCAAACATTATTTCAAAAATATTTATAACTTCTTAATTGGTAGGCAGAAGAAAGGCATCTTACAGTTGAAATTTGACTGTCCTGTATTACAGAAGACTCCAACAAATATCTGTCTGTGACTAGGCTCTGTTGAAAATGAATGATTAGTGGGGTCCAGTGAAGGTGTAAGGGCCCCTGAGCCTACTTAGTTATATGAGTTGGGACATCAGTAGTTTCCATGCAGATATTTGTATTTTCAACTCATTTTGGAGATACAGTATTTTGGAGCACAAAACCCTAGATTTTCAGAAGAAAAAAATCAGCTTCCAGGGTGTGTACTCAGAAAGAGAGTCCAGGAGTCTGCATAACATTGGATTCTGTCTCTTGGCAGATTGGTGTTAAGCTTCCTTTTTTGCTTTGTTTTTTAAAAATCTGAATGCTATATACACTCTTCATTTTTCTCTTGCAGATGGCAGACTGTGGAGGCCTGCCTCAGGTTGTCCAGGTGAGCTTTTGCTGTAATGGGCTTCTTCTGGTTTAATAGAAAACACATAGAGCTTTTGTGGCTTTGCTTATATGTAATTCTTACACTTAAATGCTTTCAATTCTTTTTCTAGCCTGGAAAACTGACTGAAGCATTCAAGTACTTTGTCCAAGGGATGGGCTACAGTAAGTAACAACAGTACCACCTTGTTTTGGAAAGGGGTAGTTCAGGGGCTATCTATCATGCAGTTCTCATTAAAACTTTTTTGACTTAATGGAACAGTTTTCCATTTGAGTACTTGGTTTTCTATATCATGGTCTAGTATGGTTCACAGATATTGCTGGGCCAGAAAAGGAATCTGTGTAAGCTGCAAAGAGATGCATCCGTGTATAGTGGCACAGGCATTTCTGATGCAAGTTTTCTCATGTATTCAAGAATCACATGATCCTCTGAGGTTCAATACTGATCAATCCATATGTGTCTTCTAGATACTGCATCTCAATTTTCTCACTGAATACACTTGGATTTGTCCAGTTTCCTAAATTCTTCAGTGATTAGGTCTAAACTGACAAAATTCCAGTTGGAAAATATTAATTGTCAGTTCAGGTGCCATAGTTAACCTCTAGTTTGCATGCTTTTTCTGACATGGAGTTATATAATATTTTAATATAAAAAGACATGTATGTGGGAGCCAGCACTAGAAATTGTCTATAGAAAACCCAGCGATAGATGACTCCAGGAGATATAATGCACATAGATATGTTGTGAGTACACTAACTGTGTTTCCCATTCCCTCTCTTGTCTCTGTTTCTAGTCCCTTATGTGCAGCTCAGTCACCTGAACACTGAGTCAGGTACCTTCAAGTGTGTGTCTAATTTGGCTGAATTTTCTTTTTCTTTTTTGATGCATTGCACTGCTTATAGTATGGCCTGGTGATATTCTGCATTCTAGGCCACCCCATTGCACACTTCGTCCACTACAATTTTTAATACCTTCATTTGCATTTGATTATTGACTGTTGCATGATTTGCAGCTCAGTGGTGATACCAGAGTGAACTGTATGACTTCTGGCGCTCTTCAAAAGCTATATGAGCCATCCCGTCCACACAGAGGGTGACTGAAACCACCGATGTGAGGGACCCCTGTACACCACATACAAGGGGATGGAACAAAGACCACAAGGAGGCACCCTTGTATGTTGTACAGTGTATAGGGCTCGGGCAAACTGCAGATAAGTGAAACCATGTATATCTATCCCATAGATAACATGGGTTCTACTATATATCCATTTCATTTGCATATGTCAGAGTGGAATGATATGTTAAGGAAAACATGTACTTCCCCGCCACATGTTTTCTTCATAGAGTTAATGTAAAGAAAGGGGTGCAGTTGAACAAAAAGCCTTTGCAAGTGGCAGAAGTGCTCAGTTAGAAGTAAGGTGAGCTGAGAGGGAAGACGTCAGTGGTGCTGTACCTGCAGAAAGAACAGAGATGGGCTTAAATCCTTCCTACACTATACGGATACCTTCACATTCATGTTAATTCTACAGCCATATTCCGGTTTCTCTTCAGATCATATAAATCTACAGCCATGGCGTTGGGAAGTTTATATGTTCTGAGGTAACAGTGTTCTGTTCTCTAAGTCATGGCATTCCCAACAAGGTGATAAACATACTTTATTTGTTTTCCATCTGTTTCTTTCTTTTCCTTCCCTGTTGCCCTCTTTCAGTCTGTAGCACAGTTTGCAGTTGCTAACAAAATTATTAATTTCAGGCATTCACATACTCTCTCTCCTAACAGTGCCCTCTGCCAGCATGACCAGGTTGATCCGTTCCCGGACTCAGTCATCTTCAAGTGTAGGTTCTGGAGAAAGCAGCCAAACACGGTCTCAGAGCAGCAACCCGGGAGAGGCAAAACGTGGAGTACCTGAAGCAGCTGGTGTCCGTGGAACCCCTCAGACCATGGAAGTATCCTGCTAAGCAACCCTCCGCATTCAGACATTTTCCTCCTTTGCTGAACCCACCTAGAATTCATTTTTCACCCAGACAATTGGCACTAGCAGGTCCTTTTTTCCTAACTTGTGCCTGCCTGGTCCTACCTTTTGTCTTTCTGCCTCTCTGTCACTGGCATTCCTTTTGGTTCTTCCGTATGCACTGACGTAGACACGGGCTGCATACAGACATTCTTGAGGATTTGGAATGGTTTTGCTGCCGGGTGAGCTCTGCTTCTCTCCCTCCCCACCCACCCTGGCTCTTTTACTGACACATGTACAGACTCTGGATCAGGCTGTGTTCCTTTCATTCCTCTCCCACTGCATTCTTTTCGCCTTCATGTTATTCTGTTTGAAACATTTCACATTTCCTTAAAAGGCTTTCCCCTGCCTTTCTGTTTGTATATTGCTCTTTGAAGCATGTTCTTTAAGGGGTCCCAGTGGGAGAGAAGGTACCTCCGTTAATGGCAGAAGGGCTAGCTAAACAATGTTGTGCAATTCCAGGTTTTCATCAAATAAGAAAAGCAGGTTCCCTTCCTCTTAGCACCACACACGGGAGAAAACAAGGCTTGCATTCCACGTTGGGCTCAACACTGTACTCGTGTGCCTCTGTACACATCCATTAACTGCTAACATTCCATTGGTGCTGGCGGAGAGAGTTTTACTGTATATGAACATCCCATCCCATCCCTTGGCTGGCTTCCTGAGCTGTCAAACCATGTGAGAATGCTGGATCTTCCTTGTCTTTTAAAAAAAATTCAGATTACAGTTTCAGTGACTTGTGCAGTTAGAACTGCTTTTTAGTTGCGCTTCTGTTGAAAATTGTTAGAGCTAGCTGCAGCCTTTACTCTATCTTCAGAGGGAAGGGTAAAGTAAAGAGGGGTGAAACATTTCAAAACCTCAGGACTTGAGTCTTGAATCCTGTGATGTCTAAATTCTTCTGTAGGTCTCAGCATACTATGTTAGTTAATATTTCAGGCGAGTTTCATTTTTTTCCTAGCTAAGAAACCCAGGCCTCTCTTACTTGTCAAGGAAGATAATCTTCTACTAGGGTTACATTTCCAATAGCCATGCTGGCTAGTTATGTTCTCCATCATTTGTTGAGGGCAACAGGTTAGGAAAAATTGGGTAAAAGAAGGCAAGAAGTATCTAACACACCTTTAACTTTCACTAAAGGGAAGACATTATTCAACGGAATCTGAGAAATTGACAAATTTCTCAGTAATCAGAGCTTCATTATGTATGTCTGAGATAGATGGAATGATATATAGGGCAAGGTTTACCATGTAGAAGAAATCATTGTTTTTCCAAGCTAGAAAAATATATAAAAGTAGATTAAACGATTTTAATGCTTTGCCAGAATGTTGAGTTACATTAATTGTATCATTAATTACACACATCTTTTAATCACAGTTTCTAATGTGAAACTAAAATTAAAGATTTAGAATGATCTTAGTGGTTGAAATTAATAATTATTTCTGTGTTGTTATATTCAGGCCTATGTTTTGGTATAGGTCCAAATAGTCATACAATGTTCTGAACCCAGACGCTGTAATAAAAGTTCAGTTCAGATATACTAGGGAAATTAGCAGCACTGTCTTATACGTATCTACTCAAAAGTAAGCCTTGCTGAGTTCAGTGGGATCTATTCCTAAGAATGTATATAGATTGCAGCCTGTGCCTGCAGCAGTAGAGAGGACAAAAACTGGGAAACATTTATTGTGTGCTTCTTCAAGCAGCTAGACAGTGATGCATTTTGCAATTATGAAACTATGATTGTCTATGTAGCTCTCCATTTATGTTTTTGAGGGTTTCTTATTTACTTTTGTAGTCACAAACTAGTGTTTTACAGTTGGCCTATTCACTGCTGTTGTTCTCCTTCCCTAAGAAACTCATCAGGCCTTTTAAAATGATTGACACTTGTGCTTTGAAATCAAGTAAATGCTCAAGAAATATTTATGAAACATGATCTTTACAATTTATGGGAGTAGTTTTGTGAACTGGTCAACTGAGACTTCAGCATACATGATGCCGCTTTTGCGAACATCTAGATGACCAGCAGCAAGATCTGAAAAAAAGGTAAAGGTAAAGGTTCCCCCCGCACATGCGTGCTAGTTGTGTCCGACTCTAGGGGTGGTGCCCAAACTTTCCCTAAACGAGTGGTTCCCAACCATAAGATGTTCTTCGACTATAGCTTCTAGAAATCCTGGCCAGCACCGCTGGTGGTGAAGGCTCCTGAGAGTTTTAGTCCAAGAACACCTGGGGACTCAAGATTGGGAACCACTACCCTAAAGACATGCAAGACATTGGTGGGGATGTAATTTGGGTCTGTAATTTGTTCTTATTGCGCAGTATGGGTCTGAGGATCTTGTAATAAATGCTGTCTATAAGAATGCTTTGATGTACTGTGTGTTATAAAAATATGTCTTGTATTAGGCCTGCTTCATAGTATATTTTCCATTGGCTGATATTAAACCTAGTAGTCTGACAAGTTTGGCATTCCTGGTAGAAGCGGGAAATTTGCATCCTGGGAACTATTGTCTTTGAATTGTTTTCTTGAATTCAAAAGCCTCTTGCTTTTCTGTTCTTAGCTGAGTCGCTGGAAGCAGGAAGTGTGTGATCTGATGGGGAGCTGCTGATTGAAAGGGATTTGCAGCTGAATGTTTTCAGTGTTGCACAATGGCTCATGGGGCCCAGAATCCTTGACAGAAATCAGGTTCCACTCTGTTTCGGCAAGGAAATGGGACTGGGAAACTTCCTGAGGGAGAATTTGAATCAATTAAACAAACTGTAATAAACTCTAATTGTTAACGTGGCTCTCTGTGTTTTTTCCCCCCTCGCCTTTGATTAGCCTTCAAGGAATACTGTATCTTTAGGATAACATACTAACTATGTCTGTACAGTTTCATAGTCACCCAGGTGAGGTATCCGAGAGTTGAATCATGCGAACTGGACTTCTTTTCTTGTGGGATCAAAACATTTTACTGCTCATCCAAGCAGCTTCTTCAGTCTGATGAAACTTGAAAAACAAATTGTAAGGATTTCAAGGATTTTTAAAAAATCAATGTAGCAGAGATGGAATATATCAACTATTCTGATATATTTTAGGAGGCAAATTCTGCCAAGTATAGCCCCTTCCAATACATTCCTGACTTGTGTAGTTGATAATTTTCTCCTAGAAAAAGTGGAGAAAGAAACTAAAATGCTCGGTTCCTACTTTAACTCAGTCTTTTCCCATAAGACAGACTTTGAACCTCCAGACACACGTAAAGTGAAAATACCTTACCACTTCAAATGTGTTCAAACCTCCAGGGCTGGACAAACTGTATCCAAGAGGATTGAAAGATTTGTTTGAAGAACTCTAAAAATCACTGTCTATTATTTTGAAATTATAGGAAATAGGTGTGGTGCCATATGATGGGAGGAGGGTTAATGTCCCTATCTTCAAAAAGAGCAAAAAAGAGGAGCCTGGAAACTACAGGCCAGTCACCCTGACATCAATCCCCAGAAGAGTCCTGGAACAGATTATTAAGCAGTCACTATGCAAAGCACCTAGAAAACAGTACAGTAATAACTAGAAGCTATTGTAGATTTGCCAAGAACAAATTCTTCCAGGCTAACCTGATCCCATATTTTGATTAGATAACCTCCCTGGTAGACAAACGGGTTATGAAGACATAAAGCTCTAGTGATCAGCAAATATTTTGACAAAAGTTCCTGATTAGCAAGCTAACAAAGTGTGTTCTGGATAGATCAAGTGTAAGGTGAATGCACAATTGGCTACAGAATGATAGAGAGTGATGATTAATGGTTTATTTTCTTCTCTAAATTAGTGGAGGTAACAAGTGGGGTACTCCAAGACTCAGACCTGGGTCCAGTGCTCTTCAACATTTTTATTAATTATTTGGACAAGGGAGTGCAGGAAATCTGGATGACACAAAATTGGATGGAATAGCTAATACTCTGGAAGATACAAGCAAAATCCAAAACAATCGTGATAGGCTAGAACACTGTGCTGAAACCAACACAGTGAAATTTAACAGGGATAAGTGCAAAGCACTGCACCTAGGAAAAGGATACCTAATGCAGTTACAAGATGGGGGATCCCTGACTCAGCAGTACTACAAGTGAGAAGGATTTAATAATTGTCATAGGTTATAAGCTACTTAAAAAGGGAAATGATAGGATATCATCATCTGGGTGACTTATTTGTTCCCAGGTCAACATCTCAATTTAGACTGTTTCATCAGGAATTATATATAACCTGAACAATAAATGTTCATGGAAATTGACCATAACTGACACCAGTCACACTCCTACTTTCCACTGGGACTGATGAAACAACAAGGGCAAAAAGATCTGCATTCTTAGGACAGGGGCAGAAGGGGCCTGCCCTATAAAAATAGAAAATAGTTAATGCCTCTGAAAGTTGGTTCCAGCTTTTTTTTCACTCCTTGTTTCGTTTTTCTGATAAATTTTGAGGCTTATGTGCAAGCACACTGTGTGCAGAACAGCTGGAGATAATGATGTTACAGGCCTATTTTAAGCTATTGAGAAAGATAAGATCTCCTGAATTGAAGGCAGAAGCTTAACAGTACTGAGGTCTCTATTAGCACAAACATTTGCATACCTTGGAACATACTGGCAGCTGCAATACCCCACTGTTATCAGCTTGAGGTCTGAAGACAGTGCTTGTTCAAATAGAAAGTAATTACAGTAATGTAATCCCATAATTGAGGATGGCAGAAACCTTATGTTGTCCTCTGCTTACTGGTCTGCTGTCTTGCCCTTGCCTAATTTCTCTTTTCTGGGTGCTGGTTCCTGTTGAAAAGAAAATCCTTATGAAGGACTGCAAGTAAGTAGTATGCATTCCTCCTGTGTGTGTTTTAGTTTTTTTACCGTAGTTGGGTATGGACGCGGGGGCGCATGAACACACACACACACACACACACAGAGTTATACGTGTTTAACATACCTTGCCACTTCCCTGTCTGTTACTAACTTAATGCCCTTATCTGACTCTAGTTTTGTGTTATAAGAAAGCACAGCTCTGGCATAGAAGCATGCTTGGGTTGGGTGTCTTGTTTTCTATGCAAAAAAACAACCAAAAAAGCCTATCACACTAACCACCTTTCCACTTGCGTCAAAGGAAACCGAACACTTTGTGGGTTCTCTTGGTGTAAGCACTTCTCAACAACATGCGCTCAAAAAATAAAAGTTGCACACACTGAAAAGGCTGAAGCTATTGAGCTGAATTGTATTTCTAGGGAAGGGACAGAAAGGATTTTGGTCCTTGGATTTTGATATCTGCCCTTCCATACCGTGCACTGGCAACCTGTGACATTGGCAACCTGTGTCAAGTGATCAAAATAACAGAGGAAGCATGGCCATGATTCCTGTTGCTGCACCCTTATCTTGTCGAGATGTGATCTAGTCTCCTAACCAGCATTTGTTGCATCCTGATCCTCACAGTTGATGACTGGGCTCTACATTCATCAAGTCTGGGACTTCTGTTTTGCAAAACATTTTCGGACAGCTTACTTCAGGATCATCACGATCTGCTTTCTGAAGACTGTGTCAATCCTCTTCTGTGTTGTGCCATGACTGCAAGGTGAGGGGTGGCTTCTCTTGGTTCATATGTGTGTAAGGAAATTGTACTGTATTTAGAAATACTCCTTTGAAATGGGAACAGAAAATAGTTTTAAAAGGGATGGATTTACCAGTGTAGCAAAGCTCACTAATTGTGTGCCTCAGAGTCCTGCTACTGCTGTTCCTTTTGATACAATTCATTTAGACAGGGAATACTGTATATCATGCAAGTCTACAGAAGGTTTGCTGTACAAGAGATGTCACTGGGGGGTATATTATAGACCCCCAAGTCAGTCAGAGGAGTGGGATGATGCCTTCTGTGAGCAGATGGCCACACAGTCAAAAGGGAGAAATTTTAACTAACCTGATATATGTTGGCAGTCCAACTCAGCTAAGAATGCAAGGTCTACAGAAGGTAGAGGAGGCAACAAGAGGCACAACCATTTTAGAATTGGTATTAATCAATGAGGAAGACCTTATAAATGGGGTTGAAGTGGTGGGATCTTTAGGTAAAAGTGACCATGCCCTCTTGGAATTTGTTATACAGTTGAAAGGTGAAGCTAAGCTTAGTCAGACAAGAATCCTGGACTTTAAGAAAGGCAATTTTTATAAACTTAGTGAATTATTGGCTGTGATTCCATGGACCGACACACTGAAAGAGAAGGGAGTTGTGAGGGAAGTCACCCTGAAGGGGCGGTGAGCAGGAGAGTGATGCCCACACTACGGGAGAAGGAGAGGGAAGAGTGGTTGGAGAAGCAAAAGCTGAGGGAGGGACGTAGAGCCGCTCAGGACCAAGAAGCAGACGAGCAAGAGATGCTGTGGAAACAGTTTAACGATTCACTGAAGATATTGGAGAAAGAGAAGGAGGAGGGAAGGGCTAAGGCCCCTGTTAAGGTAGAAAAGGAATTAGAAAAGGCAGGAAATCCGAACCAACCAGCAGTGGTGGAGGTGGGGTTTGGACAGTGTAAAAAGGGGACACCACGTGTCTTACCCCCAGACTGGGACTGGGTTTGGATGGAGAACCCACGGACGGGTGACTGGGAACAGATGATGATGCCTAAACCAGAAGCCGAGAGTTACAGAAGACGTGCCCATCGCCAAGGCTGTTCCTACTGGGGTGAACGGGAAGTCCGGGAATATAACCGTAAGCGGAGAAAATAACCGGGAAGATGTGTACCGGGAGGGGCTTGACTTTGAGAGACGACTATCCCTTTAAGCCCCGGCACCAGAGACATCCTAGGCCCAAATTCACTTCGGAGGTTGGGATGCAAGTGGGGGATCCGAGCCTCTACGAGAAGGAGGGGAAGGAAAGTGGTGGAACCAAGTCTCCCCAAGAATAGGAGGGGGGTTGGACTTTTCAGTGTTTACTCCATCTTATGAATCAAAGAATAATCCCTTTACTGTTGACATTAAAGATGTTGGAACGGTTATCAAGAAAAGAACCTCCCTTGTTGTGGAAGAGCAAAATAAAACAGTTTATTCTTTTAAAAATGCGTCTTTATTGAATCCAGAAGGGCGGGCTGCCTGGGAAAGGAAAGAACCCTCACAGGAGTCCAAGATGGATGGGAGTTCCTTAAAAGCGAGATATTAAAGACACAATATAAAACTGTTCCAACAAGAAGAAAAATGGGAGATGTCTAAAGAAACCACAATGGTTTGCTAAAGAACGTTCAACTCAGCTAACTATAAAGATGAAAAAAAGTACAAGAAATTGCCTCGGTGCCTCATTTGCCTTGGTGACTACAAGGGATTTAAAAAGTGGTACGCCGCTTCTATGCAGCCGCCATGTTGTGGGGTGAAGCGGCAAGTCTGTGACTGGAAGGCATTTCAAATCGTGCACGCAGCTTCTCCGGGGGTGAGGAGAAGCTGTCTGCACTATTCCTTCCCCAACTGTTTGGCACTGGCTTCGTGCCAGTGCTCCTGGGGCTGTCTCTATCTCCAGGTAGCTGTGTTAATCTGTTGCAACCAAAACAAGACAGAGCCTTATGGCTACTGAGGGAATGCAAGGGAAGAAGTGGGAGATCCACAAAAGTTTATGTTGAATAAAACTTGTACTCTTCAAGGTGCTAAAGGACTCCTATGTTCACTTACTTGAAATTGCTCACAAGCTGGGGTTCATAAAAACATGAAAATGGCTGATGTGGAAGGAGCAGTGTGATGAAAGTTGTAAATGTCTAGAATGGAGAACAACCATGAAGCTCAGCATACTTACATGAAACAGCCATATAGCCTGACTTTAGCAAATATTTTTCAATTACATGGGAAAACAGACATGTTGTCAGCCATTAAAATTCAAGCATATAACTGAATTTCATTTTATAGGACTACATGAGTAGCAGAGTTTCAGCCTTGTCAGTACAGTATAAGGGAAATATACCGCTGCCACTTTTGTATCGGTTGTTAGGCTTTTTCTTGTCTGTCACGTTACAGGGCAAGAGATGCAATACATTTGAGCCTCTTCAGAAATATTGTATTAAGCCATGTGTAAAATAACTGATATTGAGACATAAGCCACCACACTGCACTGTGTGTCTAATGGAGGCGCAGAGAAGCATGTATCCCACCCCGAAGGATGCTCTCCCATTCTCTCTATCTTTCAGATGCACACTCATCATATTAACAGCAGGGTTTCACATGTTCTAGGCCTGCAGGATCATCTCTTCCCATGTGAGTGTTGCCAGCATTTAAGGTCATCACAAGAGGCCCTCCTCTTGCCACAATAGATGGGGGCACAAAAGAGGGCCTTCTCTAGGGCAGCTCCCAGGATATGGAATGCACTGGAGATCATCCCTTTTATCCTTTTGCTGATAGCTGAAGATTCATCTTTTCAGGCAGGCTTTTAACTATCATGATTGAGTCCCTGAATGCCTTTTTTTAAAGTTAGCATAGTTTTTAATGTTTACATGCTTTTAATTTTTCAGTTGTGTTTCAATTGGCACATAGTTTTGTTTTGTTTTAATGTTTAACTTACTATGTTTGAATTCTATTATTTTTAATAATGTGAGCTGCCTTGGGTCACCTTATTAGGAGAACTGCAGTTTATAAAGAAAACAAATAACTAAATATTCTGTGTCTATCATGAAAAGCCACCAATCATGGCCACATGTGATAAACATACATTTAGAATGAATCAGTTTGAAACCCAGAAATTATGATGCAAGAACTGCAAAGAGCTCACACAAATGCATTCCTAGTTGCCCCTTCTCTTTTTAAAAATTTTTAAGTATGCTTCAGGAAAGGAGAAAAATAATTTTGCTGAATAACCACAGATTAGAAATCCCTGCGCATGTGCTTCAAATTATTTAGATAAATGCAATTCTAACCTCATTTCAGGGCCTGGGTGGGCACATCCCAGGAAGCGTCAGTCACATCCCAGGGGTTGCATTCCCACTGATGAGCCTTAGACAGGGGGCATGCCCATCAGAGGGCCCTTGGGTAGTCACTAGTTAATCCAAATGTATCTTCTAATCATCCTTATAGTACGGTATAGCTAAATGATAAGTTTCTGTCCTGCTCATACGTGGATGTATTTTGTTCTGCTTATGAACCAGAGATTCTACATCTATTCATTTCTGCTCTATAACAGACATCCCAGAGAATTGCCATTCCCCATGAACCATTTGGCCATCCTTCCTTCACATGTCCCTTTTTTTCAAAGCCTCTTCCAGGATTAGCTGTTATCTGTTTGGATTGTTGTATTTTCTAGCACACTGCAAGGAGAGGAGCAGAGAGAAATATTGCAGACAGTAAGTAAGAGCACATGGTGAGGGATGAAACAAGTGAGGTTCCAAGTGCATAATCCTTTGAGTTATGGACAGCTAAGTAGAGAAAAGATGCACAGACCTGCTGGGACACTACCAATGCCAGACAATATTTTGCTTACAAACATAGAGGTCAGTGGCTGTCGATGCCTATTAGTCATGATGCCAGTGTATGTTATTTATGGTATTGGAGGCACTATGGCCAGAACGCCCCTTACTGGAAAAAATTAAGAGAATGGGGATGTTGGCTGTCCAAAATGGTCCAAAATGCCCAACCAAACAAAAAACTTAACATGTTCTTAAGGATCTCCATGTTGGAGGGGGGTGACTTTTAACATGTTGGCAACTGGGGTAGAAGACAGGTGAGCAGCAGATTGATCTCTCTTATTCTGTCTGTGTAAGGTCATTCTCTTAGCACTGCATGTGAAGATCGCTCTTGCCTGAACGTAGCCAGTTCATAACACCCTGTGATGGGAAGTTTGCCCAGCCGGAGGAAACAGATTCCTACTGAGCCAAGCCGACAGCCAAATACAGAGAATGGTGAGGCCCTCCACTTAAGCAGTGGCAGGAGGACAACACGTTGGGGGTTATTTTGTGCTTATAAGAACCAGTTACTTACCTATAAAGGTGGTTCTTCGAGTAAACCTTCTTGAAGCCACACAGATGGGTTTCCCAGGTGCCACTGCGCCAGAGGTCGGACTTCCCTAGGTTTGGTGTCTCGGTATGGAACCGGAGAAGAAGCCGCCTTCGAAGTCAGCGAGGGAGAGCGTAATGGAGGCTCTCTGGACTGACCGGTCCCCTCTGACATGGACCGACAGGTCCCGGAATCCATAACTGGAGTCGAGCCCATCAAGGTGATATTTGGAAGGGCTCCGTCATCATCGGATGACGACTCCGAGGAATCCGAAGGAAGTAACTGCTGGTACTTCAGACAAGGAGCTTGAGGGATTGCGGCAGCAACCAAACCCGAGTATTCCGTTTCGACGAGCACAGAGGGAGTCAGAGCCATTGCCGAAGTCGAAGTCAAAGAAGGCTTAGTAGAAGTAGAAGTCGAGGAATGCTTAGGGGTCAGTAAAGCCAGTTTCGAAGACTTCGAAGGTTTCGAAGAAGACTTCGAAGGAAGAGCATGGGACGGGCTGGTGGACGGTTTAGATTTCGAAGTCGCCATGACCTGGAGAACCGGGATCTTTCTGGTTTTCTCTACCCGACCCGAAGCCTCCGACTTATGGGAGCTCTCGACGGTCTTCTGCTCCATGGGTTGTGGACGGAGGGAGCGTTCGAGAAGGTAATTCGCCAAGCAGTTGCGGCGATTTTTTAGGGTTTGAGAACAGAAACCCCTACAGATCGGGCAAGTATTGGTGTGGTGGTTTTCACCGAGACAAAAAAAGACAGAGATCGTGCCCGTCTGTATGAGGAATCTTGGCCCGGCAATGAGAACAATGTTTGAAGGGAGGCGCGAAAGACATGAGCCAAAAAACAGTCTAAAGTCGAAAACCGAGAAGAAAAGAATTTTTTAAAGGCAAAAACGCATGGAGACCAACAGAGAAGAACCTCTAGCTGTGGCGGTTAAGAGGAACTGAGGCGTTTAGGCGGGAACACCCTCGCTCATGCGCAGGGTGCGGGGGTGGAGACTAACGAACTTTCCTATTGCTAGGGAAGTCCGACCTCTGGGAAACCCATCAGTGTGGCTTCACGAAGGCCACGATGGAGAACCAATCTTAGCATCACAGTTTAGAAGCCAGCTTAGCTGCCATCTGGTGGCGTTTCTATAAACAGTAATGGAGACAGTCACCCTAGATTTCTGATAGTGTTATCATAAGCAGGTGTCTTTAGCATGAGAGGAAGCACTTTTCTAAATAAGAGCCAAGTGATTCCTGTGGATTGACCCTGAGGACATGGATAAAAGAAAGCAACTATAAATCTCAAGGAAGCATGACTTAGTTGCATCCCAAATTAGTTACTACTATAATGCATTCTATGTGGAGCTGCCCACTGAAAGTGTAAAAAAAGAAACTTCAGCAGGTGCAAAACACAGCAGCCAGATTCTTAACTGGGACTGGTCATGGGGACCACAGAACCCCCTGTTGCAGCATCTCCACTGACTGTCAAATCTTTCTGGTCAGAATTCAAAGTGTTGGTTTTGATCTATAAAGGCTTAAACAAATTGGGCTCAAGCTATTTCATAAAGGGCCCACATCTCCCTTTATGAGCCTGCTCAAGTGTTAATATTGTCAGGAGAGGCTTTTGTCTTGGTTCCACCACCTTCAGAGGGGTGTGTGTTGGTGGGTACAGGGGACTGTACATGGAAGAGACTTTGGAACTCCTTCCCACAGGAGGCCTGTCTGGCCCTATGTTTGCTGTCTTTCCACAAGAAGAAAAAGATGTTTCTCTTCAGACAAGCTTTGCTTTTTAATATAGACATGGATGGCTCCTGTCTGCACCTTATTTGCTACATTCTGGATCAGGTCAAGTCTCCAGCTATGCAGCACACTGTAGGAACACTTCAGCTGTTAGAAGAATTATTTCTCTGTCTGTCTTACTTGAAGGACACCTTTATCCCAATAACTACAGTCAAATCACACATGTTCTTTTTATTTTTAATTTACAGGTACAGGTACCTCTATAGCAGTTGCAGTGTGTGATTTTCCTTCCGGCCATGCCCAGCCCATACTCAGAATGGGAGAACAACTGAATTTACTAACAGAGTAAGTGCTCACACTAACAGCAGGGCTGGACCAGAAGACGTTGCTGCCTGGAGTAAACAAATAATACCCCCACCCCCATCCAAACTCCACATACAGCATGGCAGTAGTGCTATAATTTAATATGGACAAGAGGAAGGTTCCTTTGCTGCATGTCTAGATTTAAGGTTGCCTACCAACCCAGGGGAATAACTAGAGACCTGCTGCTGTTGCTGGACAGTAGATACATAGGCAGAGGCAGCACCTGGCTCCTAAAAGGGAAGTTGGGCCACTCTACTGCCTCTCAGGATGGAAGCCGCAGTGACTGGGAGGCCGATTCCTTAGGGACTCCAAACACAGCTAAGAAACATGGTTCCGAGTTGGAGTCATGCCCAGGTCTACCCCAAACCTCCAGGTTGAGTCAAAGTCAAGTCGTGACTCACAAACACCCATCCATGCCAAACAATAAGGTCAGCTCTGGTTAACAGATAAGCTGAATTCATGGTAGCTCTTCTTCAACTTGATTGTAACACAACCAACAAGGCAAGGAATAATTATGCTTTTACACAACTGTCCTGAATGCTTTTGATCATGTTGCCCCCAAATGTGTGGAAAGCTCTAGTCTTAATTTATGTTTGAGGTCCAGCATTTTTTGATAATGGCATATAAAGAAATATTTATTTCACCAACCCCTGCCTCTCACATTAAATGTTGGCTAACTGGAAGGAAACAGAAAGGCTGACATGAGCACACTGTTATATTTGAGGCTCCAGCTTTCACTTATTGCTTTGTTCCTGCAGAGATGGCGAATGGTGGAAAGTGGGATCAGTTGCAACTGGAAAAGAATGCTATGTTCCCAGAAAACACGTAGCTAAAATCTCTCACCGGTAAGAGTGGCTAGTCAGGGAGCAACAATATACACTAAATGGGAACGCCTGGGAAAGTGATAGGGTTGGTGTGCATCTGAGTGTAACGGAGCCACAAATAGTGATTAATTCTGGCATCCAGTGGAAGCAGTGCAAAATGTGCCCCCAAATTAATCACGTTAAAATAATATTAGCAGTAATTACAGCACTGAAAGCCTTGTCAGGATCTTCCCTCTTCCTGAGTATCAAAACACTGTCAGGACTACAGAGTATAAACAAATGAAATGTATGTATTGTTAAAGACAAAGAATGAGACTAGCACACACTATCTATTAATAATCTGACTTATTGTATTGTCTGAGTGCCTGGTCTACCAAGACTTGGATAGACCTGTCCTCCAACAGGGCAGGCCAGTTCACTGTCTTGATGCTGCTTTCTCTTCCAAGTTAGTTTGAACCAGATGACTGATCTTAAGTAAGTCCATCTCAATGGCAGCTGACCTAAGTCATCTTTCCTCTGCCTTTAATGGCATCTTTCCTCTTTGGTGATGTAATCTACTACCCATGTGTCTTGTTTTCCTCAGAGGCCTGTTTGACTGCTATGTTGTTCATGGTAGACCAGCTTGTAGAAAGTAATACTCTCTAAGTCCCAGTGGCCCCACCCAAGTTGGCACAAGGCACATGAACCCCCACTTTAACCAATTAATCTCCCATGTAAGTTCTCTGAGGCGGGTGTTAAGGGCATCAACCGTGGAGTACTTTTGTTTTTCAGGTGGCTTTACGAAGGTATCAACCGAGCAAAAGCTGAGGAGCTGTTGCTGCTCCCTCCCAACCACGAAGGCTCTTTCTTGATAAGAGAAAGCCAAATGAGGAAAGGTAAGAAGATCCTTTGAATTCTAGGGAAGTGTGCTTAGCCTTTAGTGTATTAAGTTGTGCAGTAAGCATGTTCTATTTTTATGTAATACAATTTAGTTCTATAGAGTGCAGTACTGGCTGCATACATCAGGGCTGTCCAACTTTGAACAGGCCGATGTCTACTTTTTCTGGTCCAAAGTGGCAGAGAGCTACTACAGTAATACCTCTACTTACAAATTTTATCAATTCCAAGCACATGCTCGTAAGTAAAAAAAAAAAAAAAAAGAATGTAAGTAGAGCAGCGGTTTCCCATAGGAATGCATTGAAATCCGTTCCCTCTGGGATTGATTGATTTTCAGTGCATTCCTATGGGAATACTGACCATGCACACGCTTCCCTTGCACCCGCTCGATCATCTGGCCAGTGGGGGGAACAGGGGACCACGCCATGGCTCTTGAACTGCCCCGCTCGGCTGAGATTGTGGGCTGGCAAACCCAGAACTTTGCTGGGGTGGTGGTGGTCCTTGGAATGGGGGAGGGAGGGGTGGAGAACTTATCCCCTCACTTTTTTATTGGTGGCCGGTGGGCTACTCTTGAACCTTTGGTGGGCTACTCTTGAACCCTTCGCGGGCTACCGGTAGCCCACAGTCTACCTGTTGGGCAGACCTGGCATACATTATTGGTGATCCTTAGAAGTACCTTCTAGGTATGCAAGAACATTACATAATACAATGGTGACTGGCCAAACGTTAGCTGCCACATGTGTTTAGCAAGGAGAATGCACTGGGGATTAAGTGACATAACTCACACATGCTACGAAGGGTTTCATCATACAATTTCATAATATTAACCCTAGTTCTTGGAATGGAGCAAGTGCATTTGGCTAAGAAATATAATTAATATTAATTCTGTTCACTAAGTATCTCTCTTCTGCAAAAGAACACCTTTTTTGAGACTTGTTTCTATAGGACAGAGAAGTCTGAACCACCTGTTTATTAGACATGATTGGAATTTTATATTATCAGCCACACTTGTTTCAAACTACAGCATTTGGCAATTAATGTGGTGACAATTAATGTATACAAATTCAGTATTCTTGGATATCACAATGCCATTTTATATAAAACCCTATAATAAGTTGTCAGAGTCTTTCTATTTGACAAAAGAAGCTTGGAATAGTCGTGTTATAATTTGTAGATCATGAAGTACAAGAAGTCAGTTGATTTAAGGAGAATGGTCTTTCTTTTGGAAGGCTTTAAAACAGAATGGGGGAACCTGTGGTTCTTAAGAAATTTTGACATCAGCTACCAAGAAGCCTCAGCCAACGTAGCCAATGTTAAGGCACTGTCTGAGTGGTAGTCTAGAACAGTTGGTGGCTCAAAGTTTTCCTACCTTTTTCTGTATACTGTAGTAAAATCCTCTTCCAGGTCCATTAAATGTAAGGGGAGGAGAGAAATGAAGTGATGTAGTGCTGTGCTGGGGGGGGGGGGCTGTACTTCAGTTATAAAGGATGCTCTCAGGTTCAAACCATAGCACCTGCAGTAGGGGTAGGAAGGAATCCTGCTCAAAGCCTGGTAATCTGGTCCTGATCAGAGTTGGCAGTGATGTGCTACATGGCCTCTACTATGGGCTGCTTTCTATTGTGTTTACATGTTCTATTTAAACCTAGCATGGCCAGTTTTGAGTTAAGTTGCTTGTCTGGCTTTGCAATAGCCCCTAAAAGTCATCTGAGAAATAAGAGAAATCAACACAAACGTTTTTAAGATCATGGCTGGCTTTGAGCAACAGAGCAGAATGGACTTCCATTGATTCTAAGACTTTTTAATGAAACAAATCTTAGATCTGTGTTGTGTGCAGTTTGTTCCATCCATGTGATCTCCTGCTTTAGCATGGTATTAAATATTATTCTGTTACAAGCAGGTGGCTACTCTTTGTCAGTGAGGCACACAAATCGTGAGTCCTGGGACTGTGTGAAACACTATCGTATTAACTGCTTGGCCAACAACTGGCTTTATATCTCACCCCATCTCGCATTTCCAAGCTTGCAAGACCTGGTGGAGTATTATTCTGGTAATGTATTTTCTCTTATCTCGAATGAATAAAATTGGTTTCATTCCTGCTTAGGGCTCCTCCCAAGTAGGACACTGATCATCTGGTTAGAAAAACACCTGCTTTGCTTTTTTGGAACAGGAAATAGAAATGGTTGCTCTTTCTGGCCACTAGAATTGAAATCTGGCTACTTAGCCCACCAATTTCCACTCAACGTGAGGGACTAAACCTATGCTATACAAGTCTGGTTCTGGACTTTGCACAGGTGCTCCCACTGTTTATTTATTGATTTATATACCACTCATCTGGCCCAAAGGCCACTCTGTTTGCAGTTTATTTTGCCCTGAATAACTTGATAAAAATCACTGACATATCTTGGCCTGGATAGTTTCTTGTTTATATTGCAGTGATCAGTGAGAAGTAGCTTCCACCAATACTTCAAAGGAGCAGTTGTGTAATGCGGGAAAAGCTGCCTTTTCAACTGGAATACGAGTTAGCTGACTTGCAAAATCCACTGTTTAATGTGACTCCTCTCCTCCCTCTTGCATAGAAACTGGGGATGGCTTATGTTGCTGCTTGAAGGAGCCATGCTTCATTCAGAGATCTAGTCCAAACCTCCCATACAACCTTTCCAAACCAGTGGTAGTGAAAAAGCCAGCTCTCAATTGGCAGGAGCTCAGCAGGTATGTTATTTTACTGACCTTCTTTCTTTATAATGCAGCTTCAAGAATGGAAGAGCACAATTTTTAAAATAATATTCATGCACTTTTCCAAGACAGTACTCAATTCAAAATTGATGAATCAATTTGTTATACTATACCAAACTGGTTGTGCAAGTCTGCACACATAGAACATTCCATGCCTCAGTTTGAAAGTGATCATAGTGTTGGAGCCCACAAATGTTGTGAACTCAGCATCCAAAAGGTTTTAGCTTCCGAGCTGAATTGTTATTTCATTTGGTGTCTGTGCTTTTTGGACCCTAGACCATGTCCTGGTCCAGCTGTTCCTAGTAATTCTAAAGAACATGGAGAAGATAAAAGGTATTTCAAGGTACTCAGTTGCCACATATGAAATCAATCCACTGCTGGTAGGAAGCAGAAAGTAGATTATTCTTATTTTTGTGCAAAGAAAGTAGTTTTAGTATAAATGTTTCAGTATCATTTACAAAGTAATAATTAGAGGAGATCAATATTTTCATATAACTAAGATACACCATGGATATCTGTTTTGTCTGAAAACTTTACACCAACTTTAAGCTTTACTGGTTTAATGATGAAGCCTTTTAAAGAGCATTCATTCTCTTGTTTTACTGCATGTTTTACCCAGAAATATTTCTCTTTTCTAGCTCAGACCTGTTATCAGAAAACTCACCCCCAGAAGACTCTCCAGTCAGTCTAGGCCTACGGGAAGCTGTCAGTTCTTACCTGTTAATGACTGAGAATCTGTCCTTAGACGACACACTTCGCAAGGGAAGACCCAAAAACTCTTAAGGACATTGTTCGGAAACATTAATCGAAAATGGGCCTCCAATACAAGACTTTTTAAACATACCAATTTCCTGTTCAAATGCAATATGAACTGTTTTTAGTGAATTTCTCCAAGAAGGATACTCTTTAATTCAGAAAGACAGTACTGCACATTTGTTCACTTCATTTATTCACTGGATTCAATTCAGATAGACTTTGGCTGTGTACACCGCTTATATAGAACTTCACTGGTTCTATTTTGTAGCTCTCCAATATTCTTGTAGGCAGGCACTGGAGCAATAAACATTTAAATGTCTACAAAGGAACAATGGAACGTCTATGTCAACAATAATACACAATGAAATTTAAAAAAATCTAACTCTGAGAGTAAGAAAATAACTGCTGCAACTTTTCATCAATACCTTTGTTGAATTAGGCTGCTATCTTACCTGGGGGAAGATCTGGATATAGTGAAAGTCTGGCTTTTCTTTTTTCTTGGTCACATGATTGAAGATGTGGGATCTCCGTTCCCCTACAAAGGTTTTTTAAAAAAGTACCATTCAGCCTCATGGACAGCAGGTAGGGCTAGGAAAAAAAATTGAAAAATAATAATTAAAAAAACCAGTGCTGACAGTCCAAAGGCC
Organism: Phrynocephalus versicolor; assembly: GCA_023846285.1. Lineage (NCBI taxonomy): Eukaryota > Metazoa > Chordata > Lepidosauria > Squamata > Agamidae > Phrynocephalus > Phrynocephalus versicolor. The sequence goes on along the minus strand of JAHTLZ010000129.1, from coordinate 75,101,093 downwards.
AGCTGGTCAGCGCTGGGGGAGGGGAAATTAAAAAAAAAAGTGCCGACTCGCCCCAGGAGCTGGTGGGGCTAGGAAAAAAATGAAACAAACAAACAAACAGAAACAGTGCTGACAGCCCAAAGGCCAGCTGATCAGCGTTGGGGGGAGAATTTTTTAAAAAAAATTAAAAAGCACCAAACAGCCTCAGGATGAGCTATCCAGAGCATCCCCTAGAATTGCAATGTCAAGGATCCAGACATTTCTTCATTCTATTATGTCTGATGTGTTATGTCCATGGTTTCTATCAGTTTGGGTCTGGAACTCCCACAAGATCTTGACTTTGTTATATTCAGAATTTTCTACCTGATGTTCCCACGTGTATTTGGAAGCTGACAAGCTGTATTTTTTGCATAACGCCCAGTGTACTAATTTTGCCACTCTATCATGCCTTATTTAGTAATCTGTTTGTGCACTCTTCGGACATTCACAGATGAGGCATAACAGTTTCGGCGTCTTCTTGGCAGAGTCAAGATTTGCTGTTGGTGCCAATTCCTTGAATCTTAGCTTTCATCATGTTGTTTGGAATGCTTGTTATTACACAGCAAAAATCAAGCCTTCGCTTTTTCTTAATGGCTCCGTTTTAGCCATATCCATTTTGAATTATTATCATGCTTTCCATCAATCTCTCTCACAGGTTATCCATGTAACGGATTATTTTCCAAATGTTTAGTTGATTTTGAAGTTGTTGTTTCTTATATTGAGCCTTTGTTTTTCTTGTTCTTAGTCTCCATTTTCACCACTTTTAAGTAATTGTTCTCTGCTTGTACTAATGTAATTGTTTAAGCTTCTTTTTTCCTCTACTGCCTGCTGTATTTGCAGTAATCCCTGAGTTCCAATTGTTTGTGATAAATATAACCTGTCCACATCACTTTTTTAGTGTAATGCATGATGCATGTTCATTAGTTCCTATGTTTTTATCCATTTATTCTAATTCATTTTGGTTCTAATTTATTATTCCATCTGGCTATTGATATACTGGTATTGCCCATGCGTTTATGGCTTTGATTGTATTTCCACCATTCAATTATGATTGTAAGATTTTCTGTTGTCTTTTAATGTATTCACTTTGTCAGTTCTTGAATTTTTGTGTGCAGGATGTTATCTACTTCCAGTATTTCAAGGTATTTATAATTTTCGTCACTTGACTGATTTTATAATATCACAATTTTACTTTTATTCCATCTAGTTTTTGATCTTGCTATGTTGTATGGACGGAGCTGTACATTTGTTAATTCCAAATTTCATTTGAATATTTTCATTAAATAATAACACTCTTTAACTGTGAATATTTGCATTGTTGTTGATGATGATGATGATGATATAATATTAAAATAAAACAGTCAATCAAAATTATAAGAATATTGACTGGTTTTATATAAGAGATTCAAGTTTGCGCTACTCAAAGTTTGGCAAAGGAAACACATTCAGTATCAGATGTATTTTACTGGAAGCTTATCTTAACCACAAAGGTAGTGATTAGAAACACAGTTTTCACCCTGGAAACTGCTACTGTACATTATCCACTTGGATAAAGTCATGAATAAGCTTTCAGAAGGTGATATGACCGAGCAGTATAACTTATTAAAAAGTAGCCAAACAAGAAAAACAGTCTTCACCATTCATATGTAATAATGATATTCTGACTTGAGACTTTTTCCAGGTTTTTCTTTTTCAGTAGAGAATAGATAAGTGTTTTGTTTTATCATTCCCATCTTCCGGAGGCGCCTTGGAAATGTGCAGTTTTTCAAGTCTACATAGACTGGCTCTTCTCCCAGAAGGGAAAGTGGAAAATCAAACTCCTCAGCTAGATACCTAAACCACCGAATTATCCAGCAAGCTTTTACAGGATATGAATGAAGCAAATATTCAGTCAACTTGATGCTAATGTAAAATTACGTACTTGTTTATTAAACAGTAACTTGCAAGCTCGGACAGGACCATGTACAGAAACCAAATTACTGCATAACACTCTTGAACAAATAGAGAACTGGAGAAAATGAGACTGCAGTTTACCATTCTAGTCTGTGGAGAAATTATCAAAGAATGAATTAATCACATTACTGCCCAGAAAAAGCGGGGGCTGAGAAAACCTTTATTTAGGAGCCAAAGAAAGCATGGTATCAGTACAAAGATGGAAGCTGAATTACAGTTTTATATGTCTGTACCTTATAGAGTGAGGAGTCAGTGACTGTTTGGAGAGTCAGGATGTTTCCTTTTCTGGATTGCTCAGACACTTCATGCTGAAGTAACGGACTGTCAGGAAGGTCACCCTGAGGGAGTGGATCAAGTGGCTGAAAGGGTACTTTGGTGTAGGTATTCAGTACAATGTGGAGCTCCCAGGTGTGGGCTGATGTTCGACGCTGTCCTAAGAAATCTTTTTATACGTGAGAAGATCAAAAGATGTTTACTATCTTTTGTGAGAACGGAGGAGAGCTGAGCGTTGTCTGTGAAGCATACTGGATATAGGCCCGATTCCAAGTTGTTCTGAAAAAAACTCCAGCAATTCTCTAAGGGCAGTTTTAGAAGAATCCAAACATAAATCTGAGGAGACCTTTCAAGTTGCTTTCACAGCAGTAGATTCAAAACAGGAAACAAAAAACCAGAGGAACTGATTTGTCAGATTAACCTAGATTGATCCAGACAAAATTAAAAACCAGAAAAATGTTGTGCCTTAAAGGCTCGTACATAATGTGAGCTTTCATGAATGCATTCACTTCTTTTAGCCATAGTGGAGTGTAACAAAATCACTGGCAGCACGTTACTCAGGAATTTTGGACCTCATTTACTGAAGGTTAGATTTTATAGCCAAAAAAGAACAAACCCCAGAAGCATCAGTGGGTGAAACCAAGGGAAGCACTAAGTGGAGAAGCTTCGGCACTCCAGATGTTTTGGACCACAACTCCCACAGTCCTTTTTCATTGGTAATACAGGCTTGGAATTCTGGGAGTTGTGGTCCAAAACATCTGGAGTGCCAAAGGTTCACCACCACTGCACTAAACTAACAGTAAAAGAGTTGGAGTTGATGTCATTGGCTTGCATACTGTGTAAATAAAATATTGTGTAAATAAAATAAATACTGTTGTCTTTTGGAAAATAGGCCTCTAAATGGCAGAGAAGAAAGAAGTTGAAATTGTGGGTCCTCAAGAATTTTTGGAGGGATGAAGATCCCACTACAGCATTTCTGATTTCATTAATGGAAGATTTCTTATTAGAGTAATGGAGGGGAAAGGGGTAGAAGAAATGGAAAGGTATGAAGCATGAAAAATAGAAGTCAGATTGCTGATTTGATGTGGAGAAAAAATGCCTGCCTGCCTGCTGTGAAGTAGACTGGAAAAGTGCTCACTGAGCAGTCTTAGAACCAGACTAAATATGGGGAGCTGCTGTTATTTTTGTGAATGTGATGTTTTGGCAGGTGGTAGCCGGGAACTGGGGAAGGATCTCTAGGCCAGCTACCATTCCCACCACCGTTGATCAAAACCTACTTTAGCTCAAGGTAATGGAGGGTTCACTGATTTTCTTGACAACATATTTCACCTTTCAGAGGCTTTTTTCCTCCACCCACACACTTATGAAGTTAGCCTCTCCTTATCTGCTGGCACAGATAAGGACCAAATCTGCCAGGATGTTGCTATCAGATTCACAGTTCTCTGAAGAAATTTCACCACTAGAGAGCTGTTCCATTTATCTCCAATTTAAATCCCTAAGCTGAGATGACAGCCTGACATCTTGGCTTACCTGTGTAGATGCCCATTGTGAGGCAGTGGCAGCCAATGAAGAAACTCCTGCCACCAAATGATTCCAGGTGGAGAACAAAAGGAAGGGATGGCAATCTACATCAGTGAACCTATATACAAACTGCACGCTTCTGAAATTTCTCTGAGTCCTTGGTGGCTTCAGTAGCCTTGCTAGATAGAAGATTTCTCCACAGGAGATCCCAATATGCCCAGTAGCAGGGAAGGAGAAGAATAAGAAGAGTAGAAGAATGGCCTACAAGAATGTTCTCTCTCTCTTTCCTTTGTAAGATAAGAGATTAAGGTAGGCCCTAAGGAGCGAGAGTACGGAAGGCAGCCTTCTTGGATAACGCTGGTGAAAGAAAGAAAAAAAGAAGCTAAATGGGATAGGCAGTCCCCTTGCCTTTCCTGGGTGGTGATGGGATTATCCCATTTCTGGAAGGCCTCCTTCCTGCAGATCAACAAGAGGAATGATCCTTGCTATTAAACTGATTGTTTGAACTTATGTCCTGCTCTCCAGAAAAGCAGAGGACTATGTTCTTAGAATTTAAAATTGTCAAGAAAGAGTATTTACTGGCTAAGGAAACCTGGGACATGATGAATGAATGTCAGAAAAGCATGCAATCTTTTAAATTCATTTGTTTACACCCCGAAGATGAAAAGTTCATACTGTCTCGTCAATGTCAAAACTGTCACATTGTAACTATGTTACTCTGAAGCAATCAAGTGTCATTTAATTATCACATAAACTTTATTCCATATTATTACAGCAAAATAAACATATCTGCTGTAGAGGTTACACTCATAACCAGTTAAGTACCAATAAACTGGAGACAAATTATTCCCTGAAATTATTCTTAGCAGAAAAGCCTTCATTTCAATTTGGAACAGTGTAATAATTCTTTCTGAAAGAGATTACCTGGTCAAAATGTTAAATGTAATCATTGTTATTTCTATGACACATTTTGGCTAACTAAAAATCACATAATTTTGCTGCCAATAAGCATTACAGTTTTATATTTAGAATTATCAATTTGTACACTTAACAAGTCCTCAATTTACAAATGTGCTTTAAATTGAAACTTTGGTGGTGTTAAAAAAAACAGAACTCTGATATCAAAGTAATAAAAATTCAACATTCAGAACCCTCAATGCAAAAATAGTCCACTCCTTTCCCCTCAAAAAAGTTGCCACTGTTCCACATGTCTAACATAAAGGAAATAAAGGAAAATAATTATGGAAAAATGATCTGCAGACATATTCTTTAAACATATCAAATACTTAACAATATATAGGTACTGTATAATGCAGTTTCAACATTCAGCATTCTCACTTTGATCTCACAAATAACACAATTCAAGGAAATTAAAAATAAATGAACAAAAAGGGGTTTTGAAAACATAATGTTTAATATAATGTCCCATTGCCTTTCGGAACAGTACCTCATGCATAGATCTTGAGGCTTTTCATTTACACAAATATAAAACAAACTGATTCCCAAAACCACACATTTACAAGTCTCTACAATAAGGATGTTTATAATATTGAAAAAGACTACAATTCAAACTATAACCGGAATGGCAATATTAACAGCAGGTAGAAACCTACACTGTGTCTATCACAGACCATGGCTAAATGTGGATCTGTAGTACACGTTTATCTCTGACTGTTCTGCACCCTGCCGTGAGGATGTCTCATCAGCACTACATCATGGGAGGCACAGCATGGTCAGACTTAGATATTCAAGAATGCACAGAAGTACAACATAAATGGGTTTCCCAGTACCATAAAAGTCATGCTACAATGACATGATAAATATGGAAAACAGTCATTTACTAGGAAAAGAAGTGCAACCCAGGTTGTGGCCTTCTACAATATCTACTTAAAATAGATAAGTTTCAGGTCATTATCTGCAAACCTCTTGTAACAGTTTACAATAAAATTAGACATTCATACTTGCTAGGTTTGAAATAATATCTTCTATAGATTAAATATTGTAGTTATGCGTAAACCATTAGAATAAAGCATGACTGTGTCTGGTGCACTAGTCACTTAAATAAACTCAGCATAATGTAATTTACAGCCTTGGTCAGCTAATCATTTTTGGCTCTTTGAACTCTGTTCTCCAGTGGCACAATTTTGTCAGTGTATAAAGTATGCAACAAATGTTAATGTTAATTCAACAACTTGATGCAAGGAGTGAAAAATCTACTGCAATCTGCTCCTAGCCTTTGAAGACAAGAACAAATCCCTTTTTTATGTTAAAATGCCCAGCAGAAGCCAAATGAACAGAACGGGCAACTCATTACTTTTCTGAAGAGCTACCCTTGTCCCTAAGAAATTCCCTGATGTCAGTTCTCCATCACATGCAAAAAGCATGCTATTCCACTTAAACAGAATGCTCAAATACTCCAGCCATTGTGTAGAAATTTCCAGTATCATGTTGAACAGCAAAGTGCTATTTGTTGTACTTTGCCCAAGTCTGTGAGTAGCTGTTTTATGCAGTGTTTCAGTTGGGGGAGTCTAGCTAGTGGCTCTGGTGGTTCCAGCTCTCCGGTATAATCCAACCAGCTCTCCAAAACTAGAGGGGGGGAAAGAACATTAATGTTTATAAATATACATTCACGGTAAATTATTAAATTTCAAGATATTAATATATACTTAGTAGAAATGTGTTATCATCATCATCTACTCTTTATTTTAAGGCTTCTTTTATTTTTTCCAGGACCCTTTTTCAGGAGCATTCTAATAAATTCTGTGACTAATGAAAAATAATAAAAAGTATAATAATTGTGTATTTTTTATTTTATTTTTTTGTTTTTTTGTAAATTAAATCAGGGAAGGGGGGAGGAATAGAGGGAAGGGGGGAAAGATGGGAAGGAGAAGAATTCCTGTATCAAAGAATTGTGAGGCAGTCCAAGAAATGCTGATATTTTAAAGGGGATTAAAGCAACTGCAGGGTTGATACAGTTAATTTAAATCATACTCCACGTAAACTAGCAGTAAAATTAACCATATGAAGAACAAATCTTAGAAAGGGAAAAAAGGATGTTCACCCCAACCCTTTTTGGAGCTTCTCCAAGATGTAGATATTTTATATGGACTTGGAAAAAAACTTAGGCAGAGTACTCTAAGGAAGATTTCTCAGTAAACTCGAGAATGACCCGTCAGCAACTGGTTAAGGGGTCAATAGTAGAAGATTGCTGCAAAGAGCCCCCCCCCATGTGAGGAACTTCAGATAACTATGATAATGGCATGAAGAAATTTCATCTGGCAAACCAAACAACAGCTAAGGGTTTCATTCTTTTCTGAAGAGGGGGAAGAACAGCAGAGAAAAACAGGCAGAAAAAGCAGTAACTATCAGACAATAAAGGAGATGAGAATGAAGACTAAGAACAGGAAGGAAACTAGCGCCAAGGAGGAATGGTCTAAATCCTCGTCTAAATTTGTGAGAGGTAGCAAGCAAAGACTGAAAAGATTGTACAGGGTATAAACGTTGTCATGTAGCTCCAATCTTGTGTGGCAGTGCATGTAACCCAATTTATGTGCATTTCATCCAGAGAATCCAATGACTGGCATTAATGCAAAAATAAGGCAATTAAGCCTGTCCCATTCAGTATTCTTTATTCTGGGAGTTCAACCTGTCTGGTTCACATCTTAATTATGATCAGGTGGAGAAACCCTGGGCTAATAGGCTTCACGGCTGCCTTTAAAAGGTTACAAATACAATATGCCCTTCACCATTAAACCTTTTCCTTGGCAATGAACCTGCCTGAGCAAAATGTTATTTGCCTTCTGACCAAAGTACATTTTAAGTTTCCCTGTAACCAACTACAGTCATAACTTTATGAAAACTTTTCAAAGATAGCACCACATTACATGCATTACAGAAATCTAAGAAAGATATACTAATTCATGTGTCACTGTGGCCAGATTAAAAAAAATAGCTATGGGGACAGCTGGTACACCAGTTTTAATTATGCAAATGCACTCATAGCCATCATTAAGATCTGGATATCTAGTTTAAAAGATGAATCCGGAAGCACACTCAAGCTGCAAACCTAATGGCCTTTTCCCCCATGGGGAGTGTTACTTGATTTGTCTTCCAAGGCTATAAACACAACAGACCCCTCACCATTAAAACCCTTCCCTTAATACAGTGATGGCAAACCTTTAAGAGACTGAGTGCCCAAACTGCAATTCAAAACCCAGTAATTTTTGTGCAAAGTGCCAATACAGTAATTTAACCTGTATACAGGTGGCTATGAAGAGACAATGTCGGGTGCCCACAGAAAGGGCTCCGAGTGCCACCTTTGGCACTCGTGCCATAGGTTCTCCATCACTGCCTTAATATAAAGAATTCTATACAGGTCTGACAAAAAGACAGGAAAATGAGACATTTACCATCCAATTCCTTCTCAATTAAATCCATCCTATGTGTAACTTCATCTTGCAGGGATTCAACATGGGCTAAAAGGTTAAGCTGCCACTGCAGCTGGGAATTGACAACTCCCTCCTTGTCTTTTTCCAGCAGTTTCACTTCAATATCTTCCTCTGTTGTAACTTTTTCTCTTACCTGCCAAAATATGCTTGTTAACAATTCTTTCAGGCAAAAAATAGGGCTATATAATATAAAAACCCAGTGCTTTTGTGTACAACTGGTTAAATGTAACTCCCAATATGATCCTCTCAAAAGGTAAGATAGGCCACCAGTAAAAATACATTTATAAGGAATTTCTTATATAATTTTGAATGGAATTACAGTATCAAGCACAGAACAAATCACCACTAAAAACAATTGAGCATACTAATTATTCAGTTGCCCCAGCAAACACTTTTCATTGTTGTTGCAAACTGACGTACAATATACAGCACAATATATGGTGAACTAGCCAATGACCTGTTGTATCCTAAAATCTTTACTGTGCATACAATTCCTACTCTCCAGTTGTATTGAAGAAAGTGCTCCTGCTCTTAACTACCAAAAGCCACAAGGTTATAGTGATACATACCTTAGAATAGTTATGTTTTGATTCATTTTCCATCTTGCATATTTCACTATCCAGTTCCCATCCTAATCTCTCCACTATAGTGTCATCTCCATTCTCTCTTATCCTATTGACACCATCATCTATGTCCGAATTTCTGGTTTCTACAACAAGTCTCTGTTCTATAGCAGGATAGTAGGCTCGAGGTTTTTGGTAACAGTGTTCACTAGTAATATATGATTCCTCTATAGAAGGAATGGTGGAAGGTTTCTCACTGGTTCCATTAAAAGTTCTATAACTTGTAGTCTCCTCTTTACAACAGTTTTCTTCCACATGAATTAGTCGTGCAACATGTGATTTCTCTTCTACTTCAAGATGCTTCCAAGGCTGACACCAGAGTTTCAAGTCTGGATGTTCTTTGCTTCTAATGAAAAAGGAACGTGAATTTAAGACACAGTCTAATATCTTAATAAAGTTTTCCTAAAACTTTCTCTAGTTAACAAAATGACACTAATCAACAAGAACTTTTTGTTTTATATTCTAAGAAGTAGTGTCTACTTCTGTTTTAGATTAAGTACAATATATGTTTAGTCAAAAACCTAAACTGGGACTAATCTAGTGAAATTTAGCTGAAACAAGTCAACACCATAAACTGTGGCTTGAAGAAGGTGTACTGTAGATAACCAATGCTGACAAACCTGTTTGGTACAGGACAGACAGCATGGTGTAATATCTAAAGTGGAAAGAAAAACTTCTAAATGCTGGCAGAGGGAAGGAATAATCCTGTATTATGTTCTAATTTTATCTCTGTACCCGTACAATGTACTTTTAAGTCTGTTTGACACCATACAAAGTGGAAATCTACAATTAAAACAGCAATTGATTCTCCAAATTCTATCAAGTATAACTCAAACAAGGATACTAGATATATAGCTTACTGCAAAATGCTCATCTTCAGTTGAAGTCCATGAAGTACGTCTATCACTTTTTGCACATCGCCAAGAAGCTGGTGTGTAGCCACTATTTTCTTAGCATTCTGGTGGGAATAGTTTTCTCCCAAAAAAGTTAAGCCATGCATGTGACCACTACATAACCAATCCTTTTCATACCAGTACTTCAAACTGGATCGTTTACCTAAAGCAAGAGCAATGAAGGAGTAAATGACATTGACTTGTGTCTTTCAGATAGCTCAGATATAGGTTGCACAAAACTTGATTAATCGTGACTACCATTCTGAATTGTGTCCAGAAATAAAATTATAGCTAGTGAAGCTGTAGCAACTGCTCTAGTCAACAACTGGATTGGAAAGGTTTGGACTGAATATTCCTTAAAAGCAGCTGTACAAAGATCATACCAGAGTAATCCCAATGAGCTAGAACTCAGCCATGCGTCATGGTCAAATCAGATGTTTTCAGAAACAGCTGCTAGCTATACTAATTTTAATTGTGCAAACATATTCCAGGTCACTGCAGAAAACTCAATGTCTATAGGGTTGAAGCTAGAACAACATCCTGTGAACCTCTGTTTTAGGAAAGTATAACCCAATCCAGTACAGCAGAATCCCTGTTTATTGGTATGCCTTTCCAGTGACTAGGAATATCTCTGAATTGTCTGGCTTAAGCTTTAAGTTGTTCATTTTCATAACTGAAATTAGACACTGGTTTAGAATGAAAACAGCTCCCTGAGATTTTGAAGGAAAGCAGAAAGAGAGCACAGTGTAATTTGACTACTGGTAAAAGCAGAAATCCACATTTCCAGATTATCTTTCTCAGAGGTTTTATGTAAATATTAAATAGAATGGGAGACAAGACTGAGGGCACAGGCCAATGGTGAAGGTGCTATACAGGAATCCCCCAGCACTCTCCTTTGAACAAAATTTTCCAGGAAGGACTAAAGTATCTCCAGAAAAATGTCTGCAAGTTCCAGAGAGATAGCCCAGAAAGGTATCATATGCCTGAGGGTATTTAAAGCTACCCAGAGATCCCATCTGAATCAACAGGAGCAAGCTGTTCCTTACATAAATCCTAGCACAGGCCAGCCATCAGAACAAAGCTATCTCTGTCCTCTAAAGAGCCCCGAAAGCTGAACAAAATTGTTCTAGACACTATCCACCCTGTGCAGGAAGCTCTGGAGTTGAAAGGGTGAACATTCCAGCACTTCAACACTATCCTACTGTTGCACATCAGGGTACTCAGCACATGAACAGGCTCCCTATTGTCAGTGTCAGTGTCCAAGAGGGCAGGGCTGACTTTTCCAACATGATCCAGCCATATATCTGTAATCCAAGCCAGTCAACATGCTCATTCAAGATCAGCTACTGTCTTCCTCTTCAACTGCCTGGCATTTAGCAGTAGCATTATTAGCCAAGAGGAACCATTGCCAAAATTATCCAGTCTAGGTGATTTGGGGACCACCAACACTCAAGCTTCTCCCACTTCTGCAGCTGCAAGTGTCTCAACTTTCCTCATTTCCCTCTAACTTCAAGAGTTCTCATGGTTAGCTAGTTTTACCTATTATCATCCTCTCTCTACCAGTAGAAAGTGGCAGTAGCAAGAGCAGGCATAGGCATAAGTGAAGCCAGGAAATGAACAGCAACACTTTCCTTCCCTCTGTTTGGCCGCGTGGTTCTCTCAAACAACCACACTTCATCAATGGGCCCCCTATGCCACTCCTCCCAATTCAGAAGAAAGCCAGAGGTAGGAGCCAGATGGAGATGGGTGGTTGCTAGCAACAATAGGAACCTACTCCTATGAGGAGGAGGAGCAAGACTTTCTGTAAGTGAAAATCCTTAAAGAAGAACAGACAGCAAAGGCAAACAGGCAGCATGCATATAGTCTCTTCCCTGGCTGGTGTTAGTGATTACAAATTTGAGGCTTCTTTTGGGAGTCAGGAACCAAAATGCAATTAATGTCTTGCAATTTAGCAATAATTTACTGCTGCAACCTAGTACTTTCACCTACGCACACATATATCACCCATGGGATTTTGGTCAACATGTATTAGCTATAAGTACAAGAAAGACCAACAGCTAGTTGGGTCTTCTGGTTCTATCTGCCAGTGACAACTGCCTTCATTGTCAACTAGAGAGCAAAACAGGTACAACAGCCATTAATTATCTGAGAAAATGTAAGAGGAATCTAGCAGAAGGCATTCAGATTAGAGATGGACACGAAATGAAAAACAAAATGCTGTTTCATTGTTTTGTCAAGTAATTATTTACTTTGTTACATAACAAAATGGTAGGACATGTTTCGTTTTGTAACAAAACACAATTTCCCCCTCTAGAATGAAATGATTCATCCTAGAGCAGGGCTGTCCAACTTTGAACAGTCCGCGGCCTTCCTGTTGCTCCTGAAGGCCCCCCATAGTTGACATGTGTATGCACGCTTGTGCGCATGCGCAAAAATCACAGCAGTGGCAGGGACAGCGGGGGGGGGGGGCAATGTCAGCAGTGGTAATGTTGACGGTGGGGCAGCAAAGTTGGTGGTGGTGGCAGGGATGGCAATTACGATGGCGGCAATGGCAGTGGGGTCAGCAGCTCCAACAGTGGTGGTGGGCCTAGGCCTGCCTGCTGGGCTCACTCATCTTCTCCAGTGGTAGCTCCAGCAGTGCATGCGGTGGTCACGGAGGTGGGCCCAGGCTGGCTTGCTTGGCCTTTCCGTGCGGCCGCCGTGCAGGCAACCAGAACTGTGCCGGGCACCACTGGAAAACCCAAACGAGCCCAGCAGGCCAGCCTGGGCCTGCCGCTGCTGCTGGAGAGGGTGAGTGAGCCCAGTGCCGGCCAGGCTCCCAGGTGCTTTGCTGGTGTGTGAGTGGGGGGGGGGTTGCCCCTCAACACAGGAACCTTGTGAGTGACCTCTGACAGCGTTGCAGGCGAGTGGTCACCCGCAGTCAACATGTTGTGCAGGCCTGTCCTAGAAAATGGCAGGGGAGCTTCCTGAAGCGCTTCCCTGTAAGCCCCCAAAATTTGGAAAGGTTTTGGGGTAAGGTGGCTGAGATATTAAGGTCCAAAGAGGGTGCCCCAAGGAAAAAAAACTTTCTAATTGGAATCAGAACTTTGGAAGCCAAACTGTGGTTGAGCGATCAGTGCTGCCATGGCTTGGCTTCCGATTCCAATGGCAGGGTTAGCTTCCTCAAGCAATTCCCGACAGCTCGAAATTTGGAGAGGGTTGAGGTTCAGGGGACTGAGTTATGAAGCTCCAAGGGGGATCTGGGTAATTAATTGAAAGAGTGTGTACGGTACGTGCTACCAATATAGGCATTAAGATGCTTAATTAACCTCTATATTGTTGACACGTGGTGTACACACTCTTTCAATTAACTACCCTGATCCCCTTTGGAGCTTCATAACTCAGCCCCCTGAACCCCAAACTTCTCCAACTTTGGGGGATTTACCTAGAACTACTCTTACCTAGGGAAGAATTATGAAGCTCCAAATGGAGGGCCCTGGCAAAAAAACTTTCAAATTGGAATCAAAAGCCAAGCTACAGCGGCAATAAGTGCTCACCTGTGGCTTGGCTTCCGAAGTTCCGAATCCAATTAGAAAGATTTTTTCCTAGGGGCACCCCCATTGGAGCTTAATAACTCAGCCCCCTGACTCCAAAACCTTTCTAAATTTTAGGGGCTTACATGGAAGAGCTTGAGGAAGCTCCCCTGCCATTTGTGGTATTTTAGGACCCAGGGGGGTATAGTGTTCCATTTCGTAACAAAACTACTTTAAAAATTCATTACCAATGAAATGAGACAAAATTACTAAAGGAACGAAACAAAATGATATTTTTCCGTTTTCTGATCATCTCTAATTCAAAAGTTTAAAATCTCAGTTTAGTCTCTGCATACCGTTAGCACAGCAGCAGCAAAACTCATTTAACATACCACTGGATAAAAACAGTTGTCTAGAAAAGAACATTAAGAAAATAAGAAAGGAACCATAGTTATATACCAAGCCAATTTGAATGCACTGCCATGCACATGGCCAGATATAAAAAATATGAACAAATATTAGCAACAAAATTATATTCTTTTAAAAAGGGTAAAATAATAATTACTACATACTATTGGAAGACTCTGCAACCTTAGAAATCTTTGTACCTGGAGGATCTTGACAAATATAGCAGGTATATTTCTCAGGTACATTCTCTTCTAATAAACCCATACAGACTCCATGCTGCCAACAGAGACATTCTTCACACTGTTGCAAATCAAAGAGCATTGGGTTAATAAGAGACATATTACAAAAATAATTTTAATATTTTCAAAGCCACAACCTCAGAAGCTGTCATATTACTTTTATCTGTTTATTATGTAAACTGTGTAAGTAAATAATCAGAATTATTAATATTCCATTGTCTCTTTACTTTTCCTATGCCAATATGGATTGAAGGTATTATTAAACGATCTATGCAGAATTATGCATTACTCTGTTCTCATTCAAGACAATTATTTTCCTTCAATAAATATCCTCCTGAATACTGAACAATCAGTTCATATCTTTTCATAACCTTTATAATATAGAGAGAGCACAGCAATGTCTAATTCTTCTTTCAGTATATTAACATGTTAGTAAAAGAAAGCACGGACAACTTGATGGATCTTGACTCCGGTTGCGCTAATCCCTCCTCTCTTATCACGGGGGCCTCACCCCCTCGGTCTCTCTGCCTGGTTGAGTTTGGGCCTGTGTTATCAGCCGAGGCCTCCAGGACTATGGCTTATTGCCGGCAGGCGGCTTCCCCTTTCGACTCTTGCCCAGCTTGGCTTATTAAATCTGCCAGAGGGAACATGCCAGAGTGGACTTCTTCCATTGCCACCGCTTCCTTCAGGGAAGTAATCTACCCTTCTCGTCTGAAGGAGACAGTGGTGAAGCCCACTTTAAAGAAACCCGGCTTGGCATCGGATGATTTGGCCAGCTATCGCCCGACTGCCATTGTTCCCTTCCTGGGCAAGGTCGTTGAGAGGGTGGCCGCTGTCCGACTTCAGTCGTACCTGGAGAAAAATTGTATCCTGGATCCCTTCCAGTCCGGGTTCAGGCCGCTTTGGGGGACCGAGACTGCCCTGGTCGCTCTGCAGGATGACCTTGTCAGGGAAGCCGACAGGGGGTGTTCCTTCCTGTTGGTCCTCCCTGATCTGTCAGCTGTCTTTGATACCGTCGACCACGGTAACCTGCTGGATCGGCTCGCTGAGGCAGGAATCAGGGGCTCAGCGTTCTGCTGGCTCCGATCCTTCCTTGATGGCCGGTCCCAGCGGGTTCAGCTGGGGGACGAGCTGTCGGCTCTTGGACGCTCCCTTGTGCGGTGCCCCAAGGGTCGGCAATCTCCCCTATGCTGTTCAATCTTTATATGAGGCCGCTGGCGGAGGTCATCAGGGGATTTAGAGTTCACTGTCATCAGTATGCTGATGATACGCAACTCTATCTTTCCTCTTCTTCTTATGCAGTGGAGGCAGTATGCTCCCTTGATCTATGCCTGGAGGCGGTCTTGGAATGGACCAGGACCAACAGGCTCAAACTGAACCCAGAGAAGACCGAGGTTCTGTTCTTTGGGGTGCCCTCGTCCAGGTACAATGGCCCCCTCCCTAGTCTGGGGGGGGGGGTTTCCCTCCAGCCTACGGACAGGGCCAGGAATCTGGGTGTGGTCTTGGATTCAGCCCTCTCCCTGGAAGCCCAGGTAATGGCGATCTCCAGGGCCGTTTTTTTCCATCTCCATAGGATTGCCCGGATCCATCCGTACCTCGATGAGTCCTCCCTGAGGACAGTTGTGCAGGCCCTCATGATCTCGAGGATTGATTACTGCAATGGCCTCTATGTGGGGTTGCCCTTGACCCTTATTCGGAGGCTCCAATGGATGCAGAATGCGGTGGCCAGACTGGTGGTGGGTGCCCGTAGATTTGATCACATCACCCCAGTTCTAGCACACCTGCATTGGCTGCCCGTGGCCCTCCGGATAAGGTTCAAGGTCCTAGTTTTGATCTTCAAAACCCTCCATGGCTTGGGACCTGAATACCATTTGGAGCGTATCTCCCAGAGGTCAAATGAGGCCAGGCCGACTAGAATGTTGCAGGCGCGCTCACTTAGGGTGGCCACACCCAGGAAGGCGTGGAAGTCACTGATGCGCAACCGTGCCTTCTCTGTGGTGGGCCCCACTTTGTGGAACCATCTTCCTAATGAGCTGCACCTAGCACAGTCTCTGCCTGCCTTCAAAAAAGTGCTCAAAACCTTGCTTTTTAGGGAGGCATTTGGTGACCTTTTAATTTAATTTTTAACTTAATTTTTTTCCCTTTCTGCCCGCGATGCCTCTTGCTGACGGTTTTCCCTCTTTTTCTACTAGTATTATTGACTTGTTGTTCTGTTTTGTTGATTTTAATACTGCTGTAAACCGCCCAGAGTTCCTATTGGAAGATGGGCAGTATAGAAATGAAACAAACAAATAAATAAATAAATACATGATAAAATTAATTAATTAATTGTATTTATTTCGAAATATTTTTACTTTGGAACTGCCTTTCTCCTTGGAAAAAGACCATCAGCCTAATTAAGTGCAGGTTGTATTTTCAGAAGAGAGTTGTAACAAAGTAACAGACTCCCATCTGGATTATTTCTATATTTTCATTTACTTAATTATGCACACATAATCTACCTGAATCATAAAGTCATTTTCTTCCTCCACTTCACAAATGCATCGAACGATTTCAAAGTCATGATCATCATCTTCAATATCCTCATCTGGATTAGTTGTTACATCAATGTCTCGACTACAGTCATCATCGCTCCAAAGCAAACTATCTGCAGACGATTCGCTCAAGGTATCATCCTCTGTAAGCAAATAATTCAAACAAAATCTGAGTAATTTGAGAAAGCTGTCTCCAATGGAAGGCATTTTAAATTACTATAAACTGAGAAATAACAACTGGCATTGCCTTTTAGACATGACTATAGTTAAATTTATGTTTTTATAGCACTCAAATAGTGTATTAAAAGTAGTTCTGGTTCTAAATACTTGTAAAATACAAGATATAGCCAAAACAATCTGTGTTAGTTTCAATCTGAGAATTGAACATAAAAATCACACCCATTTTTGTGGGGGGTGTACTATCTCAGCTAGATGAACGGCCAAAATACACAATCAAGTAAAACAGAACCCTACTGGAATCAATGGGACTAAAATGTTTAATTCTGGATAATGGCAGAGTAGTCCCCCACCACATCGCGTTTCAGGAATTATTTTCCCGGAATATCAGATATGCCAGATATGCATTCCTTCTTCCCACCTCATCTCAAAGAACTGGCCTGCCAGATCGTACACACACACACACACACACACCAGGACCTCGGGGAACTGATATTTCAGTTCACGCCATTCGTGTGGCATATGCCAAATCGTGTCTGTGACATAACCTAGAAGATCAGTTCCCCAAGGTCCTGGAGTGTGTGTAATGCTGTGCGTGAGTGGCAGGACCCGGCAGATCAGTTGCTGAGGTCCTGGGGAGGGTGGAACGCATGCCTTTTAAAATTCCATGGGACTCGGGGAAATGACATGTCAAGAAGCGCTGCTGTTGCGCACCATTCCACCTCCCACAGGACCCTAGGGAACTGATCTGCTGGGTTGTTCCCTGAGTCTCAGGGAATTTTAAAAGGTGCTCCCCAAGACCTCAGGCAACTGATCTGCTGGGTCCCACATGCCCTGGGAACTGATCATCCAGGTCGCGCCGCAGATGTGACTTGGCAGATGGTGTGCAAGTGGCATGTCCTGGAATATTAGTTGCCTGAGGTCCTGGGATGTGTAAAATGCTGCTAGTGTGTGGCACGACCTGGCAGGTCAGTTTCCAGAGGTGCAGGGATGTGCAGAAGGCCGGGTTCTTGGATTCTTGGACAACAGAACACTGGACTGGCATGCAATGAAGAACCCAAACAATGTATTATGCCATTTCTCTTCTGTCAGCAAACCTACACAACTGCATTTGCACCACTATGTGACTACAGCCCTATACATTCAGCATTTATATTATAAGCCCCTTGAAAAACAGTAGCATTTACTCTTTGCAGTGTTCCACAACTTGGATTTTCCACATATATTATTTTCTTTAAGTATATCTGAATAACAGTCTCCTTACAGCATCACAGTGCTTTTCTATTAATGGAAGCTATATTCTGTCCACATAAAAGTGGATTCTTTGACACTAATAATAGCCAGGGAATTAGTTCATTTAGCAACTAAGTAAATCAGTGGTGGCCAGCTTTAGCAGGTCAGAATTTACCATCAAGAGTCACACCACTCCCTCAGCAGGAATGAGAGTGACCAGTCCATCTCTATATTTTATCTGTATTTTAGATTAGAACAAGGCATGTTCTTTGTTTAAATTTGAACTGCATTTCTTAGAGGCTCACACTGTCTAGCTATGATTCTATAAGTAAGACTAAGACAATCTATATCATAGTTAGAAGTCAACATTGACCAAGCTCTGCAATCACCAGGATAGTGAACAGGATAATCTTGATGATGCATTATTTTACTTCATTCATACTGTACTGTACTGTACTTCAAGGGGGAGGGCAACGCCAGTGACAGACTTTTTCAATATGGGAAGGCTTCTGGCAGGCCATAAGCCTATATGATTCATTAGGAACTGCATCAACTTGTTTTGGCATGTGCTGATTCATACAATATGGCCCTAGCATATTCTGCTGTGGAATACCCACAGACAAAGCTGTGATATTTATTATTTTCAAGTCTGCACTCAGAGTAGAAACTGAAATCAATCTTACCATTTACTTTTGCTTTATGCTTACGGTGTCCTGAATCACAGCTATGTAGCTGAGTACTCAAGTGTGCACAAGAGCGGTTTGCAGAACTGTATCTTGTTGCAATGACCGATCTTTGTGGAGAAAGGTCTTGAGAAAAGTCAATGTTTTCTTCACTCCCTGATTGTTCTGAAATTGGAAGTAATACATGAAAACAAATGCAACAAAAAGTATATAAAAGTCTTCAGTAATAAAGAACATAACAGGCTAAGTCCAAATTCAGTCCCAACAACAGAGACTCACTTAAATCAAAGCACTCATAACCGAGACTAAAACTTGTGTCTCTACATAGCCCTCAATGGTGGTAAGGAGTATGGTTAAGTAGTAAGCTTGTAATACAACCTGCTCTAGGAATCTACGCTACAGCCACATCTACAGTGGTATCCCAACTTAAGAGCAGCTCAACTTAAGAGCAGAAAACTGTTGGCATTTTAACTGCCGTCTAACAAATTTTAGATATGGTCTTCTCAACTTACAAATATATTTTTTTCATTTTTTTATTTTTAAACTTATTTTTTCAATTTTTAGATAGGTTGACATAAGAGTAGTTTGACTTAAGAGCATGCATTCAGAACACATTAAATTTGTTAAGTTGAGGTACCACTGTACTGGTTATCATACAGAAGTCCAGGACACTGTGAATGCTATGCTCTCTATTTCCTAGGAGGCAGATCCTTCCCTTCAAATCAAGACAAAAGGCACTAACTGGTCTTCTCCAGAACCTACATTGTCTGTTGCTGCAATGAATAGGTACAGACTTTACTGTGTAACAATCATGTGTATAAGTGTTCCCCTTTCTCAGCCTCTATCTTAATACTGCATCAGTAAGATTATATAGGGCAGTGTTGGGGAACCTATGGCACGAGTGCCAAAGGTGGCACTCGGAGCCCTTTCTGTGGGCACCCGACATCGCCCCTGCACAGCCACCTGTATTCAGGTTAAATGGCTGTATTGGCACTTTGCGAAAAATTAGTGAGTTTTGAATCACGGTTTGGGCGCTTGGTCTCTAAAAGGTTCGCCATCACTGATATAGGGTGTAGAATTTACAAAAACAAGATTTCACCCATTATGTGTTAGTTTGCTATTTTCTGTTAAGTAACAAGATGCTTTTTAAAATATTACCTGATTTAGTTTTCTTTTTCTTTTTCTTCTTCTTCTTTGATTTGGATTTTACAATATCTCTCGGCTTCTTCTCTTTGTTCTTCTCCTTTTCTTTATTAGCTTCAGAAAAATCAATTTGTTTTAAGTCAGTTACAGCTTAGAAAATGGATTGTAATATGTTTTGGATTTTAGTCATGGAATGTATTAATCAAACTACACATTCCAGCCCTAACCTTTGGCTAATCCTCATATATTTGCACTTCCTCTTCTTTAAAATATTGTGAGCAATGGTAAATTAATACAATGCCCATTTTCTGTATTTTATTTCATTCTGTCCAGCTCCCACAAGAAGAACCACTGTGCACAATGGTCTATAGTTTGAACATTATGTTTCAAGCATATGTAGCTAGGGATTAAGAAATAATGCCTATACTGATTTCATAACTGTCTCAAATTTGCCACCAAAATTATGCTACACTAGAGTAAAATGGTAACAGGATTTTGGCCACTTTAAGTACCACAAAGAAAACAAAATACATACATAAGCAACCAGATGTGGTCCGTCTTCTGTTAGAACTTTCTTGATTGGCCTTTTCAGAAGCTAAGGAACCTCTTGTTTGTATATTTCTTGTTGCTGGACTCTGCTGTGGTTCTGGAGATTTCTCAATCCCATGGAAGTACTTCATATGATAATGAAGCAATTTGGCTTTCCGAAATGATTTGGAACAGTCTAAGAATTTGCATTTAAACTTGGGTTCATGTTCGATTACAGCTTTTGAAGCAGTAAAATCATCAAATTTCTTAGAAGCAGTGGGTACTGAAAAGAAATAACAATCATGCATGTAAAAAACACCACAACCTATTTAATCTTTAAAAATACAAACTGGAGAATTGGATAATGCTATCCTTTTTGCGATGGGAAATATTTGGGGGGTTTTTTTGGATTACAACTAGATATTCCAGGAACATCCACTGGCCATAAGGAAATGTTATTTTCTAAAAGCTGCAATAGAAAATAAACAAACCCGTTTCTTATCTCTCTAATTGTGACTCAGAGACCAGTCTAAACTGTAATCACCGATAATATTTTCTGAACCTGTAACTGATGTCTGCGAAATCTCTTGCAATTCAGATGTAGAAGACTCAGTTACATTCTTTTCCTTTAAACCAGTGTCATCTACTGATGTTTGAGGTACTTCTTCTGAACAGGGAGGTAATTCCTCATTGATCTTTTGGTCAAATTCAACACACGCCTCTGACAGACCTACAAAACAAAAGGGTGGACAAACACTGGATAAATATATAGGCATATTATGTTCAAGTAACAAAATTTAAAAACAACAACTGTAAATTTACAGGTCTTGTCATATTCAATATTGTATCCATCTGTTGCCACTTATGCTTGACAAACTGTTTGGGGTAAATCAGATTTTTTGTCTTTTTTTGGTAATTGATTACAATTTGCTCCTCAGAATAGCATGATATAAAAACCTGTAAGGCTTTCCTAAACTCTATTTAGTAAAGAATAATATTAGTGTATCATCTACATCTACATGTAGTGCAGCTCCCCCCCCCGCCTATCACCTAAACGCCTTACTCCCTCTTGAAATGGGAGAATATATCTGAATACAGTATATCTGAAGTGCAACATATATCTATAGATCAGAGAAGGTGTGGAGGGAATAATTTGAAGTTGCTCCGAGTAGCAAATACTACCTTTGGCACAATCAACATAAAAGAATCAAACATACATGCCAAAACAAAGTTAATGATAGTGTTGTCTGTCCAAATGTTTCTCTGCCATTTGCACAATATAATACCCACGTGATCGTCCCTGTAAATCCATTGGCACAATCCAAGAGAATGTATCTACAGAAGGAACTTTTTGGTAAGTGGAATCAGAAGGAAGGTAATCTTCCCTCTCACAACAGTGTTCTGGAAAGATGAGAAAATCACTAAATCCAGCTTCTGGATGTCACCGAATGGAGAAAATTCCATTGCACTGACAGGACTGTACAAGTGCAATGCTGGCATTAGGCAGTTTGATTCTTTTAAAATATTTGTTTGTACTACCCCCTTAATAATGGAAACCATTCTAATTTGCCAACAAATTCTATGAAAATGTAAACATGGATTGGATTTGTGCTGCAATAAGACATAATCAACCAGCTCTAAGATCCAAGCTCCTTAAAGGCATTGCTTTTATTCAAGAGAGATAAATTATCTGGTGTTGACTGAATACACCATGCCTATTAGGTAAATGTTGAGCAGGGCAATGGAAAAGGATATAGCTTCTGCCATACTGGAAGGTGACATAGGGTACTTTAGTAGCTATATATCCTCCCTTTGTTCCAGTGCTCCAGAACTGTTTATTTACCAGAGCATGGAAAAAATCCATGGCAAACAGCAGTTATTCTGTGAGATGAGAATAAATATATCAAAAATGTACCTTCATTTGCTTCCTTTGGACTAGATTCTGGTTCTTTTAAAGGCCCCATTTCATCTAGCAGTGGTGTGATAACACCAGTGTCCAAAGGTTCATGATTACTACTTGTAGAATGTCTTGATTGTCCCTTTATGGGATCTTTTTCATTGTCTGGGGAATTTTTCAGCTTTTCTTGTGCTAAAAATAATTACAAATTCATTAAGGATATATTAAAAACAATTAACATATAATTTTAAAACCCACCATTTAACAACAAACTCCTCAACTAAGTATATGCAGCCACCCCTAGTAGCCCCATCTGTCAAGTCTATTAAAGCATGCCTTAAAAAGGAATGTGTTTATCTGTGGACAGAGGGGCAAGAGAAAAGGGAGACCTTTCTTCCTAGGGGAATGTACTCCACTGCTTTAGAGAAGATACTAAAAAGATCCATTTTCTCTAGGTCATTAAATTTTTTTGTCTGCCAGTGGAAGGACAACAGTGAGGCAGGCAATGTAGCCCCATTGTAGCAACAATTCAGCAGCTACATGCCATTATTTACCTTATTGTGTCTATTCCAAGAGCTGGGTAATGTGAGCCCACATATCATGTATTGCCCTATGAAGGAAGGAAGTACAGTGGAACCTTGACTTAGGTCATTAATCCGTTCTGGAGGTCTAGACATAAGTCAAACATGACTTAAGTCAAACAAACTTTCCCCATAGAAAGTAATGGGAAAGTGGATTAATCCGTTCCAGATGATGAAAAAGACCCCCCAAAACAGCAATTTAACACAAATTTGACTGGAATAGGAGATTCCTTCCAGAGATGTAAATGAAATGTCTCTTCAAAGAGAGGAGGAGGCCGTGGAATTATAGTCCACAAGTTATACGCCTCCACTTTTTAATGTTCATAGCAACAATGTCTAACATGTAAGTTTTACTGATTTTAACCTGACGTTCCAAGTTCTGAACAACTCTATGCTTACCATTAGAGTCCCACAACTGTACAGCTCCCCAACTAAAATGCTTCCATTGTGGACCAGACTTCTGCAGCCAGATTTTTTACAAGACTGAGCCGACTGTCTAACCAGCAAGGCCAGCCCTGAGCTCCTGGCCCTTCTTTTCCTCCGGCAGCAGTGGCGGCTTCGGTGAGGCCGAGGACCAGCTCCAGGTGCTCGGAGCTGGCCTCACCGAAGCCACCACTGCCGGGAGAAGGCAGGAGCAGTTTGGAGACGGTAGCCGCGATGCTGGGTCGTGGCTGCCGCCAGATTCTGGTGCCTTGCGCCGGGGCTCCGCGCTGTAACTCAAAGCCTGCGACTCAAGTCAAACAGGGCCCTTCTTGCTGCAAGTCAAATATGCTGTAAGTCAAGCAGCATGTAAGTCAAGGTTCCACTGTACACTAAAAAAAAATGCCCCATGCTTCATAGGATGGAAAGCAGGCAATTTCACCATGTTTGGGCCCTCTCAACTCTTTTAGGGTGGAAGAGGGTTTTTCTTCAGAGGAAGTCACTTAGGACAGGTTAAAAGCAATCAAAACAAATTGCAAAGTTCCTTCCTACAACCACTTAGACTAGAGTATGTGAGGAGTGGATTTTTAAGTTTAAAAAGTTTACCTCTTTGCTTATGTTTGTTCTAAAAGATTTTAAAAAGAGCAAGAACTAGACACATTAAATGTTGTATTGATACTACTAGGGTCCCAACTTAAGCAACAAATGTGCTACATCTTGAAAGGTTATGCTGTCAGAGAATTCCAGGAAGTCTTCTAACCAAAGTAGTCAGAAACTGTAAGAGCTAAAATGACATTTTGCAGATACTGACCCAACGTACTATATTTTTCCACTGTGCAAAGTGTGTTTGGTGCAGTTCTTTAGGTTTGAGTTGCCAAAGCACAGCACATGAGTGCTGTAAGCATAAAGTTTGGCATGTCTAAAGAAAAGTGCAAAAATGACACTGAAGTGTATTGCTGCTGTGCTGTAGTACACTTGATGTTTGAAATGTTGTTGGGGATGTTTATTCTTGATGGATAATGTCTTAGTAAAGTATCTGTACCTTTAAAGTGCACTTTATAAAGTTTTGAGCAAAAATATAGGTGTCTGTGTCATTTTCCTAGGCCCCTGAACGGAGTAATCGGTTTCTCATTCATTCCTATGAGAAACCACGTTTCGGATAATATTTTTTTTCCGGATAGCGAATTGCCTCGGAGAATGAATTAAATTTGTTATCCAAGGTACCACTGTACAAGCATTCTGCATATGTTTTCAGATCCTGGGACTGAGAAGGTATTCTGAAGCTAAAGGGCAGCATTTATTTAAAACTGTAATCAGTTCTTTGTTGTGAAGAGTCAGAAACCACCACATTGGTTTTGAGGGAAGTAGAGAACTGAACGCATGGAATGTTATGTTTCAAATGTTATGTTTGTTTTTGTTTCGTAAGATCAGAACATGATTCATGATTTGATTTTGTTTTCCGTGTTCATTTCAAAAATGTTCAGGAACCCCCCCCCCATGTTAATTTAATATCTAGTGATTTTACACTTCGCCTTTTTCTGCCACATTTCTCTCCATTTAGGCATAAATGTTGATTTTAGGACAATATTACTCACACATGTTCTTCTGAAGCCGAGGACGTTTTAAAGGGACCTCGCCACCTTTAGGTATTTTCCGTCTTCTCAGTTCTAAAGTTATTGGCTGTAAGGTTTGAGAGCCTGGTTCTAAATACATAATAGAACAAGGATAGGATGTCTAAACATACCAAAATAAAAGATAAAAAAAGCTTAAACCCTGCCCCCATTATAATAACTAAAGATAAAATGATTTTTGTATCAAATGATATATTAAGCTCCCTGCATATTTCTGAAAAACAGAAAAGACACTAAATGAGATTTGACTAAGCACTTGCCTGCTGGAGGCACCACAGGTGGTCTACCACGTCGTCTTTTAGTTTCTTTGTGGTTTTCTGGTGGTGTCTTCACATTATCATTTTCAGGTTTCTTTTCAATCTGAGTATCTATTGAGAATTCTCTATCATTTTCAGATATATTCTCTTTGTCTTCTTTCCCATCCTTAGTAAGAACTTTCTCAGATATTTTGCTTTTTTCTAAAGGTACTACTAGCTTTCCTTCTTTATCAGGCTTAGATCTTCGTTCAGTCTTTAACACTTTTTCTTCCTTGTCTTTGTTATTATCCTCGGATACCTTCCTCTGTTCCTTAAACTTTTCCCGCCTTTCAGGAGATGAATAGATTTCATTACCTCTTTCCTTAGGTCTTGGGTTACTCACCACAGACTAAAACAAAAACAAAAATGTATTTTTTTCATTGCAGGTTAAAGTATTTACAGAGGTAGCAGGGGGTGGGGCGACTAAATTTTGTCAAACTCTATGGAGAAGTCATACAATTGGACATTCGCTTTTTATTATTCACATTATTGTAATTTGTAGGAGACTATATAAGGGCCAAAATGTTGAAATATATCTGATTTGTGTAGTATTTATTCATAAACACATCCATCCATTTCTATCAAATTATCAAGATAGCCTACAAAAATGAATACACAAATGCAAGAATCCTGTAAGATTTACATACACTCTCACAGCTAACAGCAGTTTATGAGATGCTAGGTCACATCTTGGTTGCACAACTAGGCACATGATTAAACATGCAACTAAAATGCACCAACTGAGTGTCATTAGCAGTAGAAAGTTACACAAATCTTATACAAAGTAAAATTATGAGCCAAATAAAATAAATACATAAACAAATAAAAGTATATTTTAAGTAATATACAAGGGGGAATAAATAATTCATGAAAGGTTCTAGGGAAATAAAAGGTCTTTGTCAGATGGTATTAAAGTGGTTATCATTAAGGTTCTTTGGGAATAATATCCTAAAGTCAAAGCACCAGAACTGAAAAGGCCATTTTACTGGTAAGTAGCAGCTGTATTTCAGAAGACCTTGCCTATGTGAGGGTAATTGATAATGTCCACAAATTATAGGAAAGCATATGTGGAGACAGCTGTTAGGTACCCCACATGTGCAAGCATGACACATTTTAGTACTCAAAACCAGTATTTTGAATTCAGCCTGGAAACACTGTTAACATCTAGACATGAAAGAAGCCTATTATGTTTTTAAAGTGTTCTAAATAGAATTTAGAAATATTTTAGATAATAAATGAATAAGATGAAGAGTACAAGGTGAAAAGTCATAACTGTTGAAAATTCTGGTTTCAATTTAGTACCTCTAATTTAGTAGAAGGAACATCAATTTTACATTTTCACTATGATCTACACTTATTAAAAATACTATACATCTCGTATTAAAAACGTATGAATAGACACCACTTTAAAACCATACCACAGACTCTGAAACCATTTATGACAATGTGACATGGTATCTAGAAAATACAAACTGTAGCTAATGACATAAACCAGTTACTTACCTGTAAAGGTGGTTCTTTGAGTGGACCTTCGTGAAGCCACATAGATGGGTTTCCTGACGCGCGTGCGCGAGCTCCAGACTTTCCTAGCAACATGCAAGCTCATTTGTCTCCTCCCCCTCCCACTGTGCATGAGTGGGAGGCTTCCTGCCTAAACCCCTCAGTTCCCTCCCAGCCACAGTGTGAAAGGTAAGTTCCAGGCACCGTGTGACAACTGGAGGGGAGGCGGGCGGGTGCTGTGTGGCTTCACAAAGGTCCACTCGAAGAACCACCTTTACGGGTAAGTAACTGGTTCTTCTCTTTCATGGCCTTCATGAACCCACACAGATGGGTGATTGCAAGCATACTCGCAGGATGGTGGGCAGCCATGGTGTCACATAGGGCAAGACCACTCTACCAAAGGCTGTAGAGGTCCTCATCTGAGCATCCACCCAGTAGTGCCTCCCGAAGGTCAAAGGCTGTGACCAGGTGGTCGAACTGTAGATGTCGTGTAAAGGGACACCTCTCAAGAATGCATCAGAGGAAGACACTGCTCTAGTGGAATGGGCTCACACAGTATCAGGTAAGTTCCTGTTAGCGAGCTGGTAAACCAGTTTAATTGTTGAAACAATCCAGTGGGCAAAACCTTGAGAGGAAACAGGTGAGCCCTTAAAATGAGGGTCATAACAAACAGCTTGTTAGTGTTGCGCAAGTGCTTAATTGTGGAAACATAAAAGGCTAAAGCCCTAACATCTAACATATGAAAATCCCATTCCATTTTGTGAAGACGAGTTCAGAAAAAAGTAGGTAAAATATTCGGTTGAGAAACATGGAAGGTTGAAACAATCTTAGGTAAAAATGTGATATCCAGGTAAGCCACCACCTTATCATTAAAACTGTAAGAAAGGTGGATTGCATCTGAGTGCACAGAGTTTGCTGGCCCGTCTCGCAGAAGTGACAGCCAGAAGGAACACTGTTTTCATGGATAGTAGGTGTAAATCAGAGGTTGCGAGAGGCTCGAATGGTGGCCAGGTAAGTTGACGGAGAACCAGTGACAAAGACCATTGTGGTGGAATAGGTTTTTTTTAATATAAATTTTATTTCTAATAATTAAGACATACAAACAAGGTAAGTGTGGTTTAGGCCCTTTAGGAATTTCTTCAAGCGTGGATGTCAAAAAAACAATGAAGCAGCACAGCAATCAGGCTGATGGGCAACTACAGCTGACAGGTAAACCCGGAGAGACAGTCCAGTTTTTTTAAGGTACAGTAGATACTGTAGGACATGTTGAAGAGAAGGATCAGATGGCAAAAATCCTTTATCAACAGAGTAAGCTACAAATCTTTTCCATTTGTATTCACAGAGACGTAAAGTTGAAGGTTTATGAGAAGCGGCAATAATCTGATCGTTTAACTGGGAATCCTCCAGGCAGTCAGCTGGAGATGAGGTAAGTCTGGATGCAGGACTTGAGTGCTATCTTGTGAGATGAGATCTGGTACCTGGGGCAGTCTGAGATGGCCTGATGCCATGTCGCGAAGTGGTACAAACCATGGCTGCCTTGGCCACTAGGATGCAACTAAAATTATGTTCGATCTGTCGTGGCGAATCTTGGTGATCACTCTGAGACGTAGAGATATGGGGGGGGGGGAAATGCACAGAGTAGACGGTGCCCCAAGCGGAACATAAGCGCATCCCCCAGTGAATGAGCATCTCTCCCTGCCCGTGAACAGAACATGTGACATTTCTTGTTGTTTTGCGTGGCAAAGAGGTCTATTTGCAGGGCACCCCAATGGAGTAGAAGAAACTGTAAGACGTCCTGCTTCAATTCCCATTCGTGGGAGGTTTGCCATGTTCTGCTGAGAAAATCTGCCAACACATTTTCCGACCCCAAGAGGTGGATTGCTATTGGAAAGATGTAGTGTTGCCTTAAAGTAAGTGCCCGGTAGGAAGAGATATATCAGTGAAGACATGTTGGGGAGCTGAGTTTGGGGAAGGAACGCTCTTGGTGAAAGTGAGTCAAGAACCGCCCCTATGTGGTGAATCCGTTGCACTGGTATAAGTTGAGACTTCTGTGTGTTTATCTGAAGGCCTAAGGTGACTAGTGTGTACAGAACAAAATGAATGTCCTTTTGTGTTTTTTCTTTGGAATTCGACACACTCAGTTGTCAAGGTAAGGGTACACCGAGATTCCAAGGGTTCTCAGGTAAGCAGCCACTAGGGCCATACACTTGGCAAATACCCGTGGAGCCGTGGCTAGCCTGAAAGGAAGGGCAATGAACTGGTAAGTCTGATGGTTAACCGCAAAGCGTGAAAACCTTCTGAAGGACAGGTGTAAGGAGATGTGAATATACATGTCCTTCAGCTCTATGACCCCGAACCCTTGTTGTAGAAAAGGCAGTCGTTTCTCCAAGGTGACCATCCTGAATTTGTGGTATATCATGTGTTTGTTCAGATGGCTTAGGTCTAAGATGGATTGAAGACTACTGTCCTTTTTGGGAACGGTAAAATACCTGGAGTAGTGCTCTCGTAGATGATCGACCTGGAAAATAGGCTGAATTGCACCTTTTTGAAGCAACAAAGAAACCTCTTCTAGCAGACAAGGAGGATTTGTAGGAAGGAAATTGCCTGTTGGCGGTCTTGATGAAAATTTCAGTTGGTAGCCTTGGGATACAATTGACAGCACCCAGCGGTCTGAAGTAATCACCCACCAATGTTGTAGAAAGTGTGCTAAGTGAATACCTGGAAGTGCGTCAGAAGTCTCAATAGTGCTTGTCACGAGCACGGGAGGAGTGAGTGGAAGTGGAATTGAACTTCCTAGATTTAGAGGAGTTGTAAGCACTGGACAAGAGCTGTCGAGGCTGTCTATCACGGAATGATGGCCTGGAGAAAGTGGAACGAAAGGGCTGTTGATACTGCTGTTTGTGCCAAGGGTAATTAAATGGCTGTGGTTGGGTCTGGGAAATCAAATTGAGACATTTTGCCGTGGTTTGTTTCTTTTGATGATCTTCCATAGCACCTTGATAGAGATCTTGTAAATTAACAAGGAGAAAGAACAGATATTTCTCGCAGCCGTATCCAGTTTGCGACCCTCCTTCAAAGGCAGAACTAGGATTTGTTGAGTCTGTGATTGGATTTGAGAGTAAGCCACAACAACCGAATAGGGAGTAGGATGTTTTACAAGAAAAGTGGCATGATTGTCGAAGACTCGGTAGATGGACTCCATTTTCCTTGAGAACTTTCGAGGAGAAAATTTCTTAAAAGCCTCATCTTTGACACAAGCACTGACACAATACTTGAAGGGCGGCAGAAATGTCATAAAAGTTGAAAAGTACCAAGAAAAAATCCTCACAAAAAGAACGATCAGAGAGACTAACAAACAGAACCTTCTAATGCTGCGGTTAGAGGGAACTGAGTGGTTTGGGCGGGAAGCGTCCCGCTCATGCACAGTGGGAGGGGGAGGAGACTAACACTCTTTCCTGTTGCTAGGAAAGTCCGGAGCCTCGTGCACACGTGTCGGAAAGCCCATCTGTGTGGCTTCATGAAGGCCACAAAGGAGAACCATAGATTGGAAAATGCAGATTTGCAAATGTTTTTTTGCATTTGACATCTCTATAATAACACTGGTTAATATTAATCATAGTTCAAGATCTAGATAATACTGCCAAAAATATTAGCACAAGTGAATGTTATAAAACTATTCCTCTCAGGCATGAAAGAGAAGCAGAAGGAAGTCTACAAGCCTAAGATTCATTGTCCACAACTACTGTCTATACACATGGTTTACCATGATGTACATGCACAACCTGGAAATTATATGTTATTTCAATTTTATTTTCATTATATTTACTGTATTTTGTTTAGTTTAGTTTATGAATTATATGTGTTTCCTTGTATTGTATGGTATTGTATTGATCAATTTTTGTTAACCGCCTAGAGTGGCCTTGCTGCCAGATGGGCAGTATAAAAATCCAATCAATCAATCAAAATGTGTCTTCTAATAAAATACAAACAGCACTGCATTATCTGTCTTTTCCCTATTAAATCCCAGTGTAATATATACATAAACAGGTAAAAATAAGTTTTGTACCTGATCTTTGGAAAAAGTCTTAACATGTATATTCTTGACTGTCTGGACAACACCATCATAAAATTTAACAGTGTAAGTACCTGAAATTTAAAACATAATGGTCAAACTGAAAGTCAGAAAAAATATGTGATACTTACTGAAGGTATTCATTTACATACAGAAGGTAAAATCTAATTAATCACTGCACTGCCAATATAAAGAAGCAAACAATCTTTTTTAGATTTCTTCTATTACTGAATGCCCTGAAATTTGGAAACATTTTGGGGGAAGGAGGCTGAGTTATGAAGCTCCAAATGGGGTGCCCCTAAACCTTCTCATTGGAATCATATGGGAAACAGAGGCACCCCTATCACTCGCCCCATCAGGACTTGTCCTCCGTTGCCCTCCCCAAGCCATCTGAGCACCTAATTTTACCCCCGCAAAAACTGGGAAACTTAATGACTCGAGTATAAGCCGAGGTGTTTTTTTCCAGCCAAAAATAAGGGCTGAAAAACACAGTTTATACTGAAGTATATATGGTAAGTAAAGAACAACATGAAATATAACAGGCTGTTCAATTTCAGGAGGACAACTGAAAACATTAGTACTGTAACTAATGATGTTTCGCTACAAGGAACCACAAAATTAACAATTAGTTATGCCTTACCATCTTTGTTAACAGAAGTAACTTTGGCTGGATAAAAACGACAGTCTGACCAACAAGCCAACACCTGATCATTTACATGAAATCCCTAAAAAATATAAATACATAAGAAAAAATTAGAATTCTAAGCTATCAAGATAAACATTAAAAATCATGTTTACAGCCTATCTGATAAACAATAGCCAGAATCCTGTTGTCACAGCAGCACTTTCCGGGAAATAGAGTTCCATCTCCTGTTCCATGACTCCCAAAGGCTTTCTCTGAGCAAACAGCATTTTCAAAAAACCCCAGAACTAGAGGAAGAGTGGGTATTTTTAATTCCTCTGAAATGACGACATTGTCCCAGCTGTACTGCATAGTTGTGCAACAGGATTCCAGGCAAAATGTTCCTGCAGCAGATTTGTCTAAATACATTACATGCATTTACAATCATTCTGTTCACCTGTGGAGGAAAAATACGATTTTCTAGCTATACTGTCAAGACAAGAAATATTGCAAGAAGCATAACAGTGAACTTCTATATCAAAGTCTTAGATGAGTTGGAAATACGGTGTTCACACTATAAATTCGTAGATTTAATAATCTGAGCAGGAAGAACTGCAGTCTGACATTATATCTTGAGTAATTTTAAATGAAAACAATGTTTCAATTATATGTAGCTAAAACCTATATAACACATACAACTCCCCCCTGTATACAAGGAAATTTTGGCTATTATTCCTCAATACCTTAAGACTAGTGTGCTGCTTATATACTGCCTCAGAGTGCTTAAAGTGCTTTCTGGGTGATTTACAATTTAATTATTTACAATACACATTGCCCACCCACCTCCCAGAAGCTGGGGAAGAATGAGTCAAGCGACCTTGGCCAACTGAGCCTGAACTCAGGCTCTGAGCTTGACTGCAGTATTGCAGCCGAACCACTGGGACACAAGGCTCCCTAAGTATGAACCAAAAACAAGTTCTTAATTATACAGTGTTGCCTCGAGTTACAAACAACTCAACTTCCGAAAAAATTGTCTTCTGAAGGAAATAACTGGAAATAGAGTTCCAAAAAAACTCAAATTACGAAAGGAAATCCATTTCCAATAATTACCTCTTAGTACAAAGCTCGGCCCCCTGCATGCTGTGCATAGCATTTCCGGAACCAGGGCATCGGTTTCCAATTATTTCCTTTCAAATTGGAAACCGATGCCCTGGTTCTGGAAATGCTACACACAGTATGCACGGAGCGGCGCTTCGTATTCAAAAGCTCTGTTTGACAGGTTCAGTTGTGGGGCGTGAGGGTGGCCCCACTCTTCACAGCTGGACTTGTAAAAATAACAGCTGAGAGGAGCGGTGGCAAGGCAAAACAGAGAAAGCAGTGGGAAAATTCAAACAGTGCTGGTTGCTCAGCTGTTTTTTTCTTTAAAGCCCGGGCTGGCTTTCCCCTTTTGTATGCCTGCCACAACAGAAGATGGGGTAACCCAAACACACACAGAGAGAGACACAAGCCTGCCCCAACCCAGCAAATGAGGGGAAAGGCTTCTCCTTTTTGCTGTTTTAGGGAGAAAGCCCTGCAATCAACCAGCAGCCCAAAGGCTGTTCCTCCCAGCCTGACAGCCAGGTGATTCTGACTGCTGTCAAAATCAGCTGGGTGTCAGAGCAGCCTTCTGCTTCAGGTTGATTACGGGGCTTTCTTCCCAACCCAGCAAAGGGGGGGAGGGGGAGATTTCTCCTGGTTTGCGGATATGGACAGGATTCCCTTAGAATGCATTGAAAACCAACTAATCTGCTCCCTTTTTTGCCCTTTTTGCAACCTCCAGAACGGAATGACTGATTTTCAGTGCATTCCTATTGGAAACCACATTTTGACTTGTGAAATTTTCGACTTCCAAAAATGCATTTGGAACGGATTAATTTTATAAGTTGAGGTACCACTGTATAAAACTAAGCAGTAAAATCTGCACGTACAATAATTCATCTAAAGGTCAGGTTTACAAAATTTATCTGCAACTGTGAAATGCAGTTTATTGAATGATCACGTTACTACTACTTTTTTGTAACTTACAGAAGATCCTTCATCTTCATGTAATCCTTCCTTCCTTAACTGTATTTTTTCTAAGGGACGTAAATAAGGACTGTCCCAGCAAAACCATTCATCATAACGATGATTCCAGCGTTTAAAATGGATAAGCACTTTTCCTTCTTCATAATCAATTTCTTCAATATGAGCTGGATACCTAGGTTTAAAAATAGTTAATTGAAAATATTATTGCCAAGGAAAAATAGAACTATGCCTTCAAAAATGATAGAATAACTATATTCCAAAATGTTGAATTTTTGCTAATTCTGTCTGAGTTACACCCAGACACTAACACATTTATGTATTACTGACTGTACTTCGTTCATGACTTCATATGGCTGTCACTGAAAAATAAAAAGCACTCATATTTCTTTTCAAGTTTAAAGGATATGTCAAACATTATATACCAATAATTATCAGCTATCAAGGTCTTTCTGAATTAAGGTTTTCTAGGTACAGTGCTCAGAACTGGTCTACTGGCCACTCCTTCTGATAGTGCTCTGAGATCATAGAACTTGCCCAAGAGTCCATATATTGGCTCTTCTCCCAAGAGAAACAGAGGGGAATCAAATTCCTGACCTCAGGTTCTATAGCCAGATGCATGACCAGGCATACAACTGAGATGAATTTAGCATTTTGTCAATTGGCCCTGACAAAGTGCACAAACCTTATATGAGCAGCAACAGAACTGATAGCCATCGTGTTCTACTTAGTTTTTTAAATCTGTCTTTTTGCTGAACACATATATGTTACTGTAACTACTATTTTAATACAGTAGGATCTCAGTTTCACAAATCCATGTTCAAAAAATATTAAAAATATTAAAAGGAAAATGTTTTTTTAAAAATGTTTTCATATGTATTACCAGAACTGGCCACCAGAGTAAGCCAGAAACAGTGCCAAGAGAAATTATTAGTGAATAAATACATAGCATGGTCTCTGATACTCTATATCAGCAGTGGCGAACCTTTGGCACTCCAGATGTTTTGGACAGCAACTTCCAGAGTTTCGAGCCTAGATTGCCAATGACAAAGGACTGTGGGAGTTGTTATCCAAAACATCTGGAGTACCAAAGGTTCGTCACTACTGCTCTATACAGTAATGCTCAGGTAATGCATGTCATATATACTACACACACACACACACACACACACACACACACACACACACACTTCAGATATATATAGGGGTTGTATTATCCACAGTTTTCAACATATGCCCGGGGGGGGGGAGGAGGCAACTGGAACCAATTTCCAGTGGATATAGGGGTCTTATAGTACTGTCACTTTAAGTAACTAAACCTTTGCCACTAAGAACCACATGAGACTCCTAAAAGCAGCATACAGATGTTTGGGTCTCTCAGGGGGTTATCTCTGGGTAGGTTGAAATTTGGCACTGTTCCTCAGCATCAAGTGACATAATATCAGTATTGCTTAAAATGTGTGTTTTTCAAAATTTAAGTGACATCGGAATTTAAATTTATTATAGCAAGTACACATGGAGAAATTAATCTACACTTATGCGTAACAGTAACTGCAAAACTGACAGCTGAAAGCTTAATCTCATGTGGGGTATTAACTGAGGAACAATCCTGGGCAACCCAGGTGTTCTTAAGACTGAAATTCCCTGAAACCCCGACCAGCACAGCTGGTGATGAAGGCTTATGGAAACTCAAAGAACACTTGAGTTACCCAAGGTTAGGAACCACTGCAGTACAGCAAGACACATGGATACAGAATTCCTCCCAATCTGTTCTAAAAAATAATTTGAAAAATATTTGGAAAAATATATTTTTAGTTAATCATGATTATCAGATACTAGAAAGGAAGTTTTCATTATTCATCCTTAAAGTAAGAGGAGGCAAGCATAACCAGCTCTGGAGATAGTTTCACTAATTGTACATATCAGAGTATCAGAATCTTTAAAGTAATTTACAAGAATGAGCAGTAAGGGAAGACTGATCAACATTAGAAAGAAGACCATTCCTAAAATGTGAGAGCATTATCATGCAACCAGAACATTTACTAAAAAAGTGTCCACATTTTGGATGTATACATTCACCCCCTGCCTATTGCAGGGGTTAGGAACGTGACCCAACCCGCGATAATGGAAAATTAGACATGGGCACGACTTGGCAAAATTATCGTTTCCGTTTCCGTTCCTCGTTTCCGTTATGCAACGGAAACGGTAACGACAATTAAGCCGTCAGAACTCGAACTCGAACCGATAAAAGAAAAATTGGGTCTGAATTGTCGGTGTCGTTCATGGCATCGTGGCGATCGCGCGATGCCAAGCGGCACAGAAAAAAAGTTTTTTTAAAAAAACGATTCCCGGCCAAAAAAGCAGGCGAAAATATGCCTGCCTGAGTGAGGGCACCTACCAGAGGGGTGGTTTCTGGGGGGGGGGGTTCCCCGGCCTCCCCCCCTCTCCTGTCCTGGGTTGCTCTGGTGGGGGGCATCCTCGTCGTCTCGCCATGCCATGCCATGCCATGCGGTGCGGGGGGATCCAAAATGGCGACCACAATATTTTTTTTTAAATCGTGGTCCAAAAACCCACCAAAGCACCACACAGAAACATGCGAAAATTAGGTATTTTAACTGCCTGAATTTTTACAGTAGCAGCAGTGGGTTTTACTTGCAATAAACATCTGTCTCCAATCCCATTGATTTTATTTTATTTTTATTTTTATTTTTTCACACCTGCGCAATGATGGGCTGGCCATGGGATGGGACCATGCAAATTTTTGGAGCCATTCCACCAATCTCATGGCCACTTGACCAGGTTTTGACTGAGACTTCTGGGATGTGCTAGTCGGGCATAAAAAGCCCAGTAACCCTAGTCCTAACCCTAACCCATACGCCAGTACACTGTCCTTCTTAGTGGGTCAGAGGCACCCAGAGGTGCAGCCCACTAACTCACCCTAACCTTACTCGTAATCCTAAGCCTAGCCCTTGCCCTAACCCCAACCCTAAGCCAGATCTGTACGCGCATTGTACTACACGCAAGTACACTTCCCTTCTTAGTGAGCCATAGGGCGCCCAGCAGAGGCATTCCTCTCTCACCTCGCTCACCAGTCCAAAGTTCCAAAAAACTCCAAACCTGTACGCCAGTATGCTGTCCTTCTTAGTGAGTCAGAGTAGAGGCACCCAAAAGAGAGGTGCCTCTGCCAGTGCCACTTGGTACGCAATGGCTACACGGTCATGTACCCTTCCTTTTCCCTTTATAGCGGTTCAGAGGAGGCACCCACCCCAGAGAGGTGCCTCCAGGAGCCCGCTACCCTACCCCACCAAACCAGTACTAATGACAGATGACAAATGAAATGACAAAATTTTGAAAAATTACGCGACAAACGGAAACGAGCCGAAACGGGCCGGCTCCGACACACGACAACTCGAAACGTCATTTTTCCTGGTCGTGCCCATCTCTATGGAAAATCCGTGATATGTGGATGCTGGGTTGGGACTGGGGGGGCTCTCTGGGGGCTCCTACACTTACCTGAGGCCTGACGCTGCCCCAAATAGGCCTCTGACGGGCTTCCTGGGCATGTCGGAGGCCCCAGAAGTGGTTTCTGGTTAACCAGAAGTGGTTTCTGGTTATCCAGAAGTGACTTCCGGTTTTCTGGGAGTCACTTCCAACTCAATGGAAACCACTTCTGGGGACAGTGACAGGAAGCCTGTCGGAGGTCCCTAAAGTAGTTTCAAGTGATTCAGAACTCACTTCTGGTGCACCAGAAAGCACTCCTAGGGCCTCCAACAGGCCCGGGAAGCCCGTCGGAACAGCACCAGGCCTGGGGTAACTACAGGAGGCCTCAAACAGGCCCAAGCAGCTTACCCCAGGGGGTCTTGCCTTTCATATAGTGCGGTCCCCTGATATACCGGGACCACAGTATATGAACTGCAAAATGGCCGGGGAACCACTGTAGTACACACATGTAATGCATGTATGTATGCACATCTTTTTGATTAAAAACATGTAAGAAAATGGCATCCATGCACCCACACATCTATCCACGTATCTACCTACCTACCTACCTACCTACCTATAGATCATACAAGAGGTGAACATCCTCAATTTTACATTTTTTATACTCTGAAAAATTTAAAAATACCCTCCAAATGTTTTTCAAGTGATATCTATTGTCAGCATTGAAAGTCACTGAAGTTCTTGAAAACAATTCAAGGAAATTATGTTTTGTGTTCAGATAACTTCTAACAATATACATATTTGAAACAATTTGTCAGAATCAATAGGCTTCAACTGTTTGAATCTGACCAAAAAACATTTTAAAGCAAAAATATAAAATCCTTCATTTTTTTTATTACATTAATCCTCTACAAGCAAAGTTAAAGAACAAACTAAAAATCTTAAGTTAAATGATGGAGACATT
The DNA here is from genome assembly GCA_023846285.1 of Phrynocephalus versicolor. Lineage (NCBI taxonomy): Eukaryota > Metazoa > Chordata > Lepidosauria > Squamata > Agamidae > Phrynocephalus > Phrynocephalus versicolor. The sequence goes on along the minus strand of JAHTLZ010000129.1, from coordinate 75,063,422 downwards.
CAATCTACTTATTATTATTGCAAAATGAAACTGACTGGGACGTCAGAAACTGTTTAAGGGTAAAAAAAAGGTGGCAAGGTAAGAATTACAGTCTTTCTCAGTGTATAAGACTATATTTGATCTAAAATTGTTAGAATAAAAATTGAGAGTAGTCTTATACACAGAAGTAAGGCAAGGAAAGAACCACATGGTTGCAAAACTGTAATTTTGGGTTGGAAAAGTGGGGGGGTCATCTTATACATGGCATTGTCTTATAAATGGAAAAAGATGGTAGTTTCAAATAACTGTATTTTAAGTATACAAAAATACTGTCATCTAAATGATTAAAATATACGGTTGGATGATATATACATGTGGTATTTCATATAACTGAGTATTTAACTTCTTTTTGTTAGAGTCTTGCCATGTAGTCAGAGGGTGGGAGCACAATAATTAATATGTGGCAGTAATAGAGAGTTGAAAAACAAACACAAGAAGAGAATGAGTGAATTGGTATTGGCAACTAGTGCTGAGCAGCTTTCTTCCACCTAAAAACTGACATTGGGGGTATGTGGCTTAACATTTCAAATAGGCTGCCTAAATTGCTAATGCAGGAGCATAATCTGAGTGTATGCCTAAGGAGAGACAGAGATGCATATATTAAACAGCATATTTTTCTTAAACGTTGATTCAGATACGATTGCAATATTTTTAAGAGTTTTGAAACAATGACCAGAATGATAGAAAGGAGCTAATAAGTCAACACAGGTGTTTCCTATCACATGCCGCTCACATTACTTGAGGTGCAATAGGAAACATCAACTCCTTAAATTGCTAGAATTCACTGCTGAAAGTCATACTTCTAGCACTGTAATAATGTAATGGTGTGCTGTCGTTAACTGGAACTTATGATGACCATTTTAGAATTTTCTAGATAAAGAGTGCTCATAAATGATTTGTGTCATTCCTTTTGTCTGGGGGTGCATTGTAACTGCGCAACTTGCCTGAGGCCACAGAGGGTGGTTGTAGCATGCAGCCCTAAAGCATGAATATTTATTTTTTCAAACATTGGAAATGACTTTTATTAGCATACTCCAATGGAAGAGCTTGTGGTTGGAGCCAATGAGTATATATACCTCTGTGCAAGCCTCCAGGGAGTTAGATAGGGCCTGGAAGATGTTAGATAGAGATAGGGACCAGTATGTTTAATACAGTAGTACCTTGCATAACGTAGGGTTTGTATAACAGAAAATTTGTACAACGGAAAAAGTTTGGCCTCCTTAAAAAAAAAACCCTCCTCCATACTTGGAGCAAAGCCAGCGCTCACCAGCTGCAGCGTGGCTTTGCTGGGAACAGAAAACCTCAGAGCAGGAAGCCTTCCTAACATGGGGGGGGGGAACCTCGCACAGAACTTGGAGCAAAGCCAGCGCTCACCAGCTGTAGCGCGGCTTTGCTGAGAGCAGGGACAAGGCAGGAGGCGGGCGGGACCTTCCATCGGTGCCTGCAAACACCCCCGGCTTGGGGCAACAGGATTTCTCCTTCTGCACTCCCCTCCCCTCCCCGCTCCTCCCTCCCTCCTCCCTCCTCCACATTCCCCCCTCCCTCCTCGCCTCGGCTCTCAGCGGTGCCCGATCCTCCAGGAGGAGGAAGGAAAGCGGCTGCTGGACCAGACGCCTCACCACGAGGTGGCCCTCGCCATCGCTGGTGCTGCTGCCGCTGCCAGCTCCCCCACCACTACCACCCACGAGGGAAACACCCGGAGGCAGCCTGGAAGTGGCCAAGCAGCTGTGCGGGGCAGGGCCAGTTCTGGAGTCACCCGGGTGGGGTGAAAGAAGCACCAGCACTACCACCACCACCACCATCATCCTCACCCCTTGCTGTCTGCAGGCAACAACAATGACGAAGAAGATGATCTGCACGGGCTCCTGCAGCAGCTCAACCTCTTTGGTAACCTTAGTCTTGCTCTGCATTGGAACGGATTAAATATGTTTTCAATGCATTCCTATGGGAAATTGCAGTTTGTACAATGGAAAATTTGTATAAAGTAATTTCATTTGGAACGAATTAATTCCGTTATACAAGGTACCACTGTATATCTATAACCTAAGTCAGCAACTAAAAACCTGAATGTATTTATTAGTTATGTTACAATAAGCTATTCTTATTTATTTTAAAAATAGAACATGTGAGACTCCATGATTTTGATAGGCCAAAAAGTGTTAATTTAAATGGTGGCAGTGTAACTACCCATGCACGCGACAGTGGCTTCCTTAAAATACACAGTGGAAACTGAATACCCAACCTGTGGCTGTACAGCCAGGTACCTAAATCACTGAGTTATGTATCAGCAGAAGTATACAATAATACTATAACCATTTTCCTGTTTTTAAATGTACATAGTTTATTTTTGCTTCACGAACCAATTAGCCAAAAAACATTTGTTTTTCAAATGAGGAAACTCTAGATTGCTTTTGCTCATAAGATATTTAATTTAATGTTCAGTAAAGAGTTCTATGTAACTTGTCACTACCTCACTTCATAATGGCCTGTCTAGTTATATCACCACTGACAAAAAGGTGTCCTTCTGAAAATAAATAGCATATGTGAAATACATACAATTTTTCAAAAAACAGATACATCCATTCTAACAAGACATATAACACAGTACATGTATCTCTAACAAATTCAAACTCATAACTCTGCAAAAAATATGTTTATTTTGTGCAACCAAGTGTTTGTTGAAAGACTTGATTGTCAGTCTTGAGAGAAAGCTACAATTTAATTAAAGCACTCCTTATTTTGATGCTTATTCTTCAGATATTTCCAATTTCAAGTAAAAAAAACGATTCTTCAAGAACATAAAACTGACCATGGCTCCAATCTACTGATACAAACATAAAAAACTTCACTACAAGAAAGTTTCAATACCTACAAAGTCTTCATCTATGCAGTGGGAGAACATTTGCTTGGACAAAACCCACAAGCATACACTAGTTCTCTAGTATACTAGGAGCCTTTGGCTTGAGCTGACAATCAGTGACACAGATTCAATATAATGTTTATTTGCCTTATTTATAAGTTGTGTTTCTTCTGATATCACCTCAAGTGATTCAAATGTTTTTAGTAACAAAAGTGGAGATTAGTAAGAGTTCAGTTTCATTATTCTTATCAGAGATTATATTATAATTTATTCAAATATTTTGCCTATGCTCTGAAGTACTAATCAATGCTTTTTACACTATCATAAGTGATATTAACATTCAGCAGATGGCAAACTGTCTGAACTGCAGCTTTATACCATCTGCTGTATCCTTAATCTACTATCTGGCAAAAAGGAAAAAAGGGGGTAGGGAGGAGGGAATCTGTCATGAACATATGTTTCCATAACAGAAGAACCCTTGTACACAGTGGTATCTCCAGTGTTCCAACTTCTCAGTCTCTTCAAAACATGCCAGTCAGTTATCCAACATATGACTTTCCTTGAGTTGACTAAAGACTAAGCTTTTTGGTATTTCTTGTTCATATGTCCTAGCCCTGGACATGAGATATTCTCTATCAGAAAAGAACTTCCATCTCGGGAGAGGACAAAGGCATTTGTTTCTTCAGCATGGAAAAGGACTCAAGTGAAAAGGTAAAGGTTCCCCCTGCACATGCATGCTAGTTGTGTCCGAATCTAGGGGTAGTGCTCACCTCAGTTTTCAAGCCAAAGAGCCAGTGTTGTGCAAGTCCGTGGCCATGTGGCCGGCATGGCTGCACGAAACACTGTTTAACTTCCTGCTTTTTATGCTGGTACCTATTTATCTACCTGCATTTACTGGCACATGCTTTCAAACTGCTAGGCTGGCAGGAGCTGGGGTTACAGTAATAGCAGGAGCTTGCTCCACTGCATGGCATCCAGGATTTGAAACGCCGAGCTGCCGACTTTGGAGCCGAGTGTTTCAGTGTTCTTGTCCACTGAGCCACCATGCCCAAGTGATTTACATCCTTTTAAAACCTGATCCATTTGTTTTGTTTTCTTATGCAACAGAGGGTTGGGCTAACTACACTATTCTATGATTCTATAAGACAGAGAATAATTTTTTAAAAGTCATTTAACTACAACTTTTATTTGATGGCAATGTAGTTTATGGGCAGTATAACTCATATATTTTGAACTAAATGATAACTTTATTTTTCTTTTGTTACTTTTTCAAAAGTATTTTCAAGTGTTCCTAGTTCTCCGGTGATGAGGGAGAATAGGGGCATTTTCTGTTGCATCTACACACACACATACACCAAAACACAGAGACATGGAACTTACTGAATGTATGAAGTCCCTACATGATTTGGAAAACTGATCACACAGGGTTCTAATTTGTGTAAGAACTATATTAACACAACAGTCTCCCATCTTAGACCCTCACTAATCACTAATAGTAAGTCTGTGATGCAGGGGACAGAACCAGGTAGCACACTCAAGAGAACAACCAAAATGAAAGAAAATAGGCCTTAAATATACCTCTAGCCTTACTATGTTACAGAAGCCTTTCTCTCAGTCATGAATCTTTAAAATGGAAATGCCAAATCTCAGATTGTCTGCTCATACAACACCCTCTAGTAGTGAGCCATGGTTTCTCTGGCAGTGACAGAACATCCCTCCCATGGCCATTGGAATCCCAAGAAACCAAAATCAGATGTCCCAAGCACAAAGCCCATGGCAACTTTATATGCGGAAGCTAATTACAGTGGACCCTTGTATAACAAACGGTTTGTATAACATAAAATCTGTACAACATAAAAAATTCCAGAGATAGGGGAAATTTGCTTAACAGAATTATCTATGGAGCAAATCCGTACAACATAAAAATGGTCAGTTAGGGATTACTTTGTTTTCAATGCATTCCTATGGGAAATTTGTATAAAGGAAAATTTGCTTAACACAATTTCATTTGGAATGAATTAATTCCTTTATACAAGGTACCACTGTATTTATTATTTATTTTATTCATTAAATGTATATACCGCACCATCCAGCAACAAGACCACTCTGGGCGGTGGTAATCCTATCATAAAGCCACAAAATGTCACAATACTTGCTTCAGAATAGATGCAGTATTACTGTATTGTATTGTAGATATACAGACATGAAATTAAAATATGAGTGACGAAGTACATGAATACTACATGAACATTTAAGAAAATAACAGATTTGATGGCAGGGAGTCAAACCGAACCCAAAAAATGAACACCTCATCAAACCACTATTTTGTCCAACCTGGAAGAGAATGCATGACAATAATGTGCTGAACCTAGTGATGCCAGTTTTTCAGCAATGTTTGAATCAATGTTTAACATCCTAAATCAACCCAAGACTGATTCAGCCTAGTTCACATTTAGTTGAAAAAATTACATGCTGAATAAATTTTTAATTAGCCATTAGTATTAATGATGTTTAACTATTATATTCAAATAAATGCAAATATTCAGTTGAACATTTCTTGTATTTGAACATTGGTTATTTGGACACGATTTGAAGACAGGAGAATATAATGGTATATAGTAACTTATAAACTTAAAAGCACTGCAAGTTGTTAGCACAATAATTTAGCATGCCCAAATCTTTTCTATTTGCAATATATGCATGCGAACTTTGAGCAGAAGGCAGCTGAATGATGTTAAGTAAAACTTTAAAACTACCTAATTTGACTAGTATTACATCTAATGATTATGATATTAAATTACAAAAAAGGAAGTTACTTACCTGTAACTCCGGTTCTTCGAGTGGTCATTCCACACAATGGGTTAATGTGTGCACACACAGCAGACCTCGGAATCTTCTAGAAAGCTGTAATGATTGGAGAACCTCCCACCTTATATAGGCTGGCTCTGCCCTCCTCCACCTCAGTTCCGTAAACCTTTTTCGCCGCTGTCAGGAGCATAATGAAAGAAACAGAGATAGTCTGGTGTGACGGAAGCGGGGAAGGAGGGCGGGTTTGTGTGGAATCACAGAATGACCACTCGAAGAACCGGAGTTACAGGTAAGTAACTTCCTTTTCTTCTTCGTGGTCTTCTGTGATTGCACACAATGGGTGATTAACAAGCTGCATTTACCGGAGGTGGGTAGTCACGGCAGGACTGCAGTCAGCACAGAGCGGCCGAAGGCTGTCTCGGCACGGGGCCTGGTGTCCAAACGGTAATGCGACATGAAGGTCAATGGAGTGGACCATGTCGCGGCCTTACAAATGTCTGGTATGGAAATACCCTTCAAAAAGGCTGTAGAGGTGGACAGGGCTCTGGTTGAGTGCGCTTGGAGTCCAGTGGGGAGAGGACTGTTGGCTAGCTGGTAAGCCAGCGAAATGAGGTGTACTATAGATTTGGATATGCTCTGTGCCGACATAGGTTGTCCTCGTTTTTGGTCATAGTAACAGACAAAGAGCCTGATGGAGTCTGTAAAAGATGAAGTTCGATGAAGGTAGTAAGAGAGGGCACGCTTGACATCCAGGGAGTGTAGGGTGCGTTCCAAATCCGTGGAAGGGTTGGGAAAAAAGATAGGTAAATGAATGGGCTGGGAAACATGGAAGTCCAAGATGACTTTGGGTAAGAATGAAATGTCGGTAAACAAGGTCACCTTGTTAGGGTGAAACTGTAGGAACGGAGTGTCCCTACGTAATGCTGCGAGTTCTCCAGCTCGCTTTGCCGACGTGATGGCAACCAGAAATACTGTCTTATATGTCAATAATTGGTCAGAAGCCTTTGCCAATGGTTCGAATGGTGGTTTCATCAACTGTCGCAGGACCAGAGAAAGGGACCATTGTGGTGTCAGCATGGCATGACGAGGAGTGATGTTTTGTAACCCTTTAAGGAACTGTTTTACTTTAGGGTGCCGAAAGAGAAGTGAAGATGAGGATGCCGGAGGCTGGTGTGCAACGATGGCGGCTATGTAGACCCTCAGTGTGGAGAGAGATCGGCCAGAGGCAGCCAGATGGCGAAGGAAAGCCAGCAGGACATCTACGGAGGTAGGTATCGATGGTAAGCCCTGGGAGGTTGTGAATGATGTAAAAACCTTGAATTTATAGGTGTAGAGAGTTCTGGTAGAGGGCTTTTTGGATGAGTGGATTATCTCGTCTACTGAGGGAAAATTCTCCACACCGTGAGATGCAAGGTCTCCGGTTGTGGGTGGAGAATGCTGCCGTTGTTCTGAGAGAGGAGGTCTTGGCGCATCGGCAGGCGGAAGTGTGTTGGCGCTATTTCCCTCAGTGCAGGAAACCATATTTGTCGAGGCCACCAAGGTGCTATTAATATAGCATTCGCTTGGTCTTGTTGGAGCTTGATGATCACCCGTTGCAAGAGGGGAATCGGAGGAAACAGGTAAAGAAAATCCATTGTCCATGGGATCATAAACGCGTTGCCCAGAGACCTGGGGTCCCTGGCCGCCCTGGAGCAAAAGCGGTGACATTTGGCGTTCTGCCTGGAGGCGAAGAGGTCTATCTGTGGTGTCCCCCATCTGTTGGTGATCCAATGAAAGACGTCGGGATGTAGGGACCATTCGTGTGAGTCATATGTGCGACAGCTGAGAGCATCTGCCAGTTCGTTGTCTCGGGTGGAAAGATGGATTGCGAGAGGTGTGATGTCGTGCAGAATGCACCAATTCCAAAGGTGAATACAGTGGTCCCTTGTATAACAAACAACTTGTATAACATAAAAGCTGTACAACATAAAAAATTCCGGAGGTAGGGGAAATTTGCTTAACATAATCACCTATGGGGAAAATCCGTACAACATAAAAATAGGATTACTCCATATTCAATGCATTCCTATGGGAATTTGTATAAAGGAAAATTGTTTAACATAATTTCATTTGGAATGAATTAATTCCTTTATACAAGGTACCACTGTAGTGAGTTTTAGGAGAGGTAGGGAATGGGTACCTCCCTGCTTGTTATACATCACAGTTGTACTGTCTGTGACTAATTGAACAGCTTTGCCGGCTATGAGTCGTAGAAAGGCTCTGAAGGCGAGGATGACAACCAAGAGCTCTAGCTGGTTGATGTGCAGCATGGTCTGTGTGGGAGACCAAAGGCCGTGGACCGTCAGGTTGCTGCAGTGAGCGCCCCATCCGATTGGACTGGCATCAGTGGTGACCTGTTCCTTGGGGGCGAGCGGAGTAAAAGCGATGCCTCCTGATAAATTTGCAGGGGTCGCCCACCATGATAACTGCTGGAGGATGTGGTGGGGGATGTGAAGAATAGTTCCTGGGTCATCTGAGATGGGGTCGAAGACCGACAGGAACCATTATTGTAGAAGCCTCAGGTGGAGATGGGCGTGCAGAACAGTGGAAGTTGTAGAGGCCATGAGGCCTAGAAGCTGTTGAACAAATCTTGCGGTAACTCTCATGCGGGTTTGTGCGTGAATTACGGCGGCCACAATTTTTTCGATTCTTTACGTTGAAAGAAAGGCTCGGCCTGCGACCGAATCTAGAACGGCTCCGATGTACTGCATGGTTTGAGACGGGGTGAGAGATGACTTTTGTGGGTTGATTTGGAGACCCAGTTTCGCCAACAGGGAGAGGGTGAACTGAGTATCCCGGACCATTTGGCTGTAGGATGGCGAGACAACCAGCCAGTCGTCTAAATATGGGAAAATAGTAATGCCGTAGGAAGGCAATAACTGGAGCCATAGTTTTGGTAAACACTCTCGGGGCAGAGGCAAGGCCAAATGGCAGGGACTTGAACTGATAAACAGTGTTGTTCAACAGGAAACGAAGGTAGCAACGGTGGGTGGGGGCTATGGTAACATGAACGTAGGCATCCTTTAAGTCGATGACGACGAACCAGTCACCATACCTGAGCAGAGGGATGATAGAGTCCAGGGACAGCATGCAGAAACGCTTTCTTATGAGGAATTTGTTCAAGCCTCTGAGATCTAGAATGGGGTGAAGTCCTCCATCTTTCTTCAGAACGGTAAAATATTGGGAGTAGTATCTGCGGTGAAGTTGGCTGATGTTTACAATCTCTATCGTGTTCTTTTCTAGGAGAGAGAGGGCCTCCTCGTGAAGGATCCGAGAGGACGTAGTGGCGCGGACATGACCCAAGGGAGGTAAGCATCGGAACTCTATGAAGTAGCCGCGGGTAATGGTGTTCAATACCCATTGGTCTGTGGTAATAACTGTCCAGCAGAAAGATGGGGGGCCAGGCGGGTGATGTGATCGGAGGCTGGCAAATGGGAAGTGAGGGCTAGAAGGGAGTCAAAAACCCTGTTTTCTCTTCCTCTCAGGTCTACGATGAGAAGGGCGGTTGCGAGATCTCCCGGCAGCATTGTGGTTGGAAGAACCGGCGTTGGACTGAAAGCGTTGCCTGTCAGGTAGGTATTTTTGATAGAAGGAAGGACGCCTCCAAGGACGGCGGTAAGATCTATAGCTATTCTGGTATGAGTAAGAGCGCGATGTTTTGCTCAGCTTATTCAGTTTGTCCAAAATATCGTCTGTCTGGGGGTCGAAGAGACCTTTCCCGTCAAAGGGTAGGTCCTCTATGCGGGCCCTGGAGTCATCCGGGACGGTGGTAGATCTTAGCCATGCGTTCTGCGGAGGACCACCACGGTGGCCAGCTGTTTGGAAGCTGCGTCAATGGTGTGCCTGGCAGCAAGCCTCTGATGTTTGGCCAGTGCCATGATGTCTTGGCAAGAGCCCAACACCTTCGCACAGTGGTCTTCAGGCAGCAGGTGTAAGAGGGGCTGCATCGTGTTGCAGACGTTGCGCAGATAGGCACCCATGGCTGCAGAATAGTTTGCCACTCTGATGACGAAGGAAGCTAGAGAGTACAGCCAGCGACCCAGCATGTCTAATTTCCGGCCCTCCTTATTCGAGGGAGCAGTGGAAGATCTAAACCGAGCTCTGTTCTGGGTAGAGTTCACAATGAACGAGTTCGGGAGTGGGTGTTTCTGCAAAAAGAAAGTATGGTCGCCGTGGGTTCTGTACAGGTTTTCAATTCTGCGAGGCATCTGGTAGGATTATGAAGGTTTCTCCCAAGACTCCTTAATCAAACGTAGCATGGGTTTGATGAATGCCAGTCTACAAGGTGGGGCTTGGTCCAGAGAAATATCGTCAAAGACCTGGTCACCATCATCCAATTGAGGCTGAACAACAGATAGATTAAGAGCCTTAGCGATCTTGGTGATCATCTGGGAGTAAGATTTATAGTCCTCTGAGGGAGATGGACCGTGGTCGTCACCCACATCAGAATTTGGTGTTGGAGAGTGTACACGGGAGTCCCCCAGAACGAGTAGACTGGGAATCATAGGAATCAGAATCAAAAGTGTCTCTGGAAGGGGAATAGGACGGGTCCGCGTCCTGTGAGGCAGAGGCTGAAACGCGCTCTGATGGAGTGGAGCGTCTCTGCGGGGGTAAATCTCCTGTGGTTGTTGAGGTGGACTGCTGTGCAGGTCGATGCGATCGGGTATGAGGCAGAGACTGGGCAGTGCCAGCAGATGGAGCTCTCTGCGTAGATGAAGGCACAGGGTTGTCCACAACAGGAGAGACTTGACATCTATCTACTGGGGGGGGGCTGCATCACTTGCCAGCCTGGGGCGACGTCGGGGTGGAGAGGCACGCCGGGCAGAGCCGCGGGAAGAGGTGGTAGAAGGAGACCGACGTTGTCGTCTGTACTGATGGTGAGGTGGAAAGCCCATTTAATCTGGGGGCAGATAGACGAACTGTGGGTGATCATAATGATAAGGTCTGCCATGGTGAGGGTCGTCCGAGTAGGAGGGAAGAGACTCACCGTAACGCCTGCGGCGCCTTTTGTAGCGGTGGAGGTCGGAGTCCACAGAGGACGAGGTAGAGCGGTAGTGGCTGCGACGTGATTGGCACAGTGGAGAGCGGGTGTCATAGCGGCGAACGCACGGACGACCTCTCTGAGGAGACAGAAGGATGGCGTCGGCGTCTCCTAGCAGCAGAGCGCTAGCGTGAGTGACGTCGCGGGGACAAGGTCGGTTACCGAGAGCGGTGGTGGTGCGAATGGCCTCTGTCAGAGTGCCTCGAGGGCGCACGTCGCCTCCTGCGATTGCCTCGGAGTGGCGAGGTTGACGGGCTAGATGAGCGGCGTCGCCTCAGTTGTACTGTTGGCGGGGTCGCGCGCCGAACTTGAGAGGCTGGAAAAGACGAGCTCATGGAGGCGCTCTGGCCGTCACCTGGGGTGGCAAGAACACCCTGTGTTACCGGCGGCAGTTCAGAGGAATTATCAGCCGAAACAAGCGAGCTAGGCGGGCTTCCCGGGGAGGCAATGGCGCATACCGCTCTACCCTGCTCGACCTCAGCTGTCTCTAGAGGTCTTGGGATGGATTCCTGCTGCTGCGGTAGAGGGCTGGATCGTACAGCCGACTTGTGCGCCCGTTTATCCGCCTTTGAAGGCTTGCCCTTGGTTGAAGGGCGAGATTTCTTCCTGGGTGCCGATTGCTCTCCGGTGGAAGCGGAGGGTTGATTGGGCACCACGGGTGTTGCGGGGAGATCAGTGGCCGCCGAAGAAGCCATGCGCGGGGTTAGTGATTGTTCCCAAAGGTAGTAGCGCAGCCTTTGGAGGCGGGAACGGAGGGTGGCTCTTGTATAATTCTGGCAATGGGCGCACGTGGTGTGCGAATGGCCTTCTCCCAAACAAAATAAACAGAATGAGTGTCCGTTGGAGATGGCGATTTTGTTTTGGCAAGAAAGGTAGTTCTTAAATGGTGCAGCAAAGGCCATAAAAATTGGGCAGGAAAAAGTCTACTTCCCCCAAGGGGGAAGGGGAGAGAAAAAACAAAGAACGGGAGTGGGAAGTTATTTCCAAACAAAAAATACTTAAGATAATAAAGAAATAAAGTCTGTAAGGAGGTTTTTTTTCTTTTCAGAATGACTCATGGAGAAGACACTAGGTGCTGCTAGTGCGGCAGAAAAGAAGGAACTGAGGTGGAGGAGGGCGGAGCCGGCCTATATAAGGTGGGAGGTTCTCCAATCATTACAGCTTTCTAGAAGATTCCGAGGTCTGCTGCATGTGCACACACTAACCCATTGTGTGCAATCACAGAAGACCACGAAGAAGAACCATGCTTTTTATGCATAAAGACTTGAGCACATAAAATACAACACTGGGAAAAAAATTCATTAGATAATGTTTTCTGCCCCATATCACTGGTTGAACCAGAAGAGGAACAGAGTCAGAAAATAGTACAGAATATTAGTATTAGTTTGGAATAAGGGTTTGACTAAAAAAAACTAATGTGATAATACACTTACTGGGTTCAACAAGAATGAATAACGAAATCGTAGAACTAATATCTAGAAGTATTTTCATACAGATTAGTTTTTATCCAGGCTTCTGTGGCAAGCAGGATAGAAATATCTTCCTTTAAACACTCAATCCAACGTAAGAAGACTGAACAGCCTTGGGTGGAAAGAGGAGGAAAAGACAGCATTTCTGAGCACAGCAAAGTGCCTTTCCCATGCTAGTGAGTCATTTTTATAACATTAGGCCTGGTTCAAACATAAGGTATATTTTCAGATAGATGGTATGCCAAACTACGGTTTAGCAACATATAGATAAGTTTTACCTTTCCTCAGGCTTAAGTATTCCCTTCTCCTGGCAGCATAGAAGGGATAATAATTGTATGCCTTCCTGACATCCACTCCCATAATTTGTCAGTATCCCCATGCTGAATTATGGGATTAAAGCCTTGAACTGGCTCAGCTCCTTGCTGTTCTGACACTGTTTCTCTCTCCAGTATGAAGTACTCTGCTGTACTATGGGAGTTGAGAGGATTCCCTGTGTTTCATAAAGATGTATACAAGGGTGAATTATCAGTGTGCCTCTGCATTCTCTATGACTATGTGAAGATAGCCTCCCTTGTGCTATCTGCAGGCTATAGGGCAGGCCTGCACAACAGGTAGACCGTGGGCTACTGGTAGCCCGTGAAGGGTTCAAAAGTAGCCCACCAGCCACCAATAAAAAAGTTAGGGGATAAGTTATCCACCCCTTCTTCCCCCATCCCAAGGACCACCACTGCCCCAAGTAAAGTTCTGGGTCTGCCAGCCCACTGTCTCAGCCGACGGGGCAGTTCAAGGGCCATGGTGTGACCCCCCTGCTCCACCTGCTGGCCAGATGATCGAGCGGGTGCAAGGGAAGTGTGTGCATGGTTAGCCTTCCCAGAGGAATGCATTGAAAATCAATTAATCCAGTCCGGAGAGAACGGATTTCAATGCATTCCTATGGGAAACCACTGCTTTACTTAATTTTTTTTTTTACTTACAACCATGTGCTTGGAATGGATAGAATTCATAAGTAGAGGCATTAGTGTAGTTGCCCTCAGGCACTTTGGGCCAGAAAAAGTAGACCTCGGTCTGTTCAAAGTTGGACAGCCCTGCTATAGGGAATCCCTGTGACTTCCACATTGCAGCAGGCTGCTTTCCTTTCCACTGGATAGAGAAGTAGCACAGGAAGAGCAGGAAGGTGAGAGGGCTGCTCTGCCTTCTGACAGATTCAGGATTTTCACTCCCAATTCTACCCTAGGGGCCACTACTGAATAATGGGAGTGGAAATCCTTAAGACATGAAAGTCCCATCCCCACAAAATAGGTGGGAGAAAGAGCTCACTTTTCATTCACTGATTTATTAAACAAAACTTCCTGCATTATCAGAAATGTGGTTACTTTAACCTTTAATTAGTTTAAACTACAAGTGGCTTGTTTAGAATGAACAAGTTAAAATCTATATGAAAGGTTTGGATAAAATGCCAAATGGTAGTCAATAAAAAGTGAAAATAACCTGGGTCTTCCTGATCCCGCGAAAGAAGAAAAAGAAGACAAGCATGGATAAAGCTAGACTTACTTGTATATTGCTAAACCACAGTGTAACATAATATTCAAACTCTGCTAAAGTAATTTGCAATGCTGATTTGTAAGCAATACAGTACTTAAACCAGTTTCTTGGCTCAGACACTAGAAGACTCCTAAGACTTACAATCCAGAAATTGTATTTCAGGCTAAACGTGCAAGGAAATAGAAATGTACATTTTAGTTCATGGCTCATTTACACTTCAATAAACCACTGCTTGTTTAAATGGCACTATCCCAATTTGAAACACTCTCTTTCTAAACTTACACACAAATACACACAAACAGAAACACACACACACAATCGCGTACATGTACGTGTGTGTGTGTACGTGTGTGTGTGTGTGAAATATTTGGCATTAACAGTAGAACAGGCAGCACTTTGGAACATTGGGAAAATATCAAATTGATACTAATAATCTAGAATATATACAAACAGGTATAATTTAAATTCCTCCATATGAACTGGAAAAGAAACAAGTGGTTCAAATGTGTCAATTGAGTTACTGAAACATTACTGTTCTGAAACAGCACAAGTTTGATAACAGTTTAATTAGAACCAAACTTGGACTCTTGGTTTGACTCCCTGTTTATAACACAATCTGACAGCATCATCACAAAAAAGTATCCACGTTTTATCATGAAATAAGAAATACCAGTTTTTTAATCTGTCTCGGGCTTCCAACTGGGCTCCCACTTCAAAGCTGATACCTCTTCTGTTTGGTGGATGTTTTCTCATTTTGTAATAAGCCGCTGCTTTTATTCCCCTGAAAAATGCAATTAAACATCAATCACTAGGACCCAACTCATGTCTGTATTTCCTAGCCTATCTAATTATAATAATGCAAAGTCTAATGCTTTAATTAAGAAAATTCTCTTTACATTCTTTAGAATGTACATTACGTTTTGGTCTCCCCCACCCCACTCCCAGTAACCAAAATGGTTTGTATATCCATAGCTTAATAAAATGATCCACTTGGGTTAATAGAACCCAAACAGATATATTGTAATAAACAGTAACCTGCATAGCTGGGCTTGCTCCAGTGTGCAAGAGAAAGGGATTTAAAGGGTATATCACTTTAATGCATTGTATTCAGTGGCTTAAATCCCATTGGTGTAAATACATTATGGAAGTCTAGGGATTACACCAGAAAAAGGTTATTTTCAGTAATTAAAAATGTCCTACTTCTGTCTAGTGGCTTTTGCAATTCCTGTTTAATCCCATTCATCACATGGAAGACACTGGCAGGAAGAAATCTTTCAATACCAAAACTTGCCACCACCAGAAGACATTACCAATAAAAGAAGGTATTCAGGAATTATAGACATCCTCCTTCCATCCCCAGGTTCCCATGAGTTCTACATGATGAAAAGTGATTACACAGGAGTCAGAAAAGCCCCCCTCCCCATGATTGATTTCACTGCCCTTCTGGAGGCTTATCTTAAACAACAGTATTTCAGTCACTATTTTATTGATCTGCTATGCAAGTAATTTTAGGGAACATTAATTCCATTAGCAGCACTACCTGTGCTATCACGGCCATGTGGAGTCACCTTGCTATACTGTTGCCATGTAAGTCATTTTTTCTGATTCTGCTTACCAGTTGAATGGTATCTTTATAATGGTTTGTCTTCGTGGTGCTTCAACTATTATTATGATAAACTAGCATGGTTCAATATGGTGCAGATGCCATGTAGACATCATTTCAAATAACCTCTATGCACTGACTCTAAATTTTAGACAGGGGTGGTCACAGTGTAGTCCTCCAAGATACAGTTTGACTCACCACTATGCTGACAGGGTATGATGGGATTTGCAGTCCAACTTTAGAAAAATGCATGTCTACGCATTTAATACACTGGTACTCTGTCACATGAAATGATTCACTGAACGAACAGTCTTAATGTGTTATCTCTTAGTGATGGGATCCCCCACACCCAAAAAAAAATCTTATCTAGTAATTTTTCATCTTTTCCTGTAACAGGGACATTTGTTTACTGTTACCTTTTTATCAAACTTGGAGAGGTTTTTTTAATTACCTCTAAAATTACCATCTAAGTGCTAATCAAAGCATAAGCTTGTAGAACTCCAAAATGTAGTGCTAGATTACCAATTCCCTGCCAGAGTTTGAGATATAAGTAGTACATGCTAAAAATTACCCTCCAACACTAAAGACATTAAACAGGACACCACTGAATTTCCACAGCAAAAGGTAGCAAATAGGCCCCATCTGACAAATGTTTCCTTCACTGCAACCGTGCAGATTTCAATCCAACTGGAATTTTTAATACTGTATAATATTCTCAGCTCGAAAAAGTTTCAAAACTATTTTGCTATTTATATAGCCATCACTATTAACATAACTAGACTGCAAAAACTGCAATTCCCACAGACAAGCAAAAAGATATGTTTAACTTTTGGACAGCTTTGAAAGGCAAGTTTAGGGTGTTATTCATGCCAAAATATCATACCTGCAGAAATAATCTGCATTATCTCCCTCAGTCCAATGTGAAGAGCAAGGCTCAAGTTCCTCTCATCATGTTTACACTTAACAAAATTGAGAATCTTTATTAATACAGACACATCAGATAACAGAGCACAAGTAAGATAGTTTCTCTCATATTAAATGCAGTTCATTTAAATGCTGTCCCATGCTCGGCTCTAGCCCTTTGAAATCCGTGCAACGGCCACTGCAACCGTATTGCGGTGGGGGGTGGCTTCAAAGGGCTAGAGCCAATGACAGCTCAGCTCTAGCCCTTTAAAACCTGCACACTGGCCACCACAACCCCCTAGCGGTGGCAGGGGGCGGGTTCAAAGGGCTAGAGCTGAGCTGTCATCAGCTACAGCCCTTTGAAACCTGCCCAATCGCCACTGTGAGAGGTTCCTCTTCCTCCTCTTCACCCGAGTCTCAGCGCAGAGACCTGGGCAAAGAGGAGGTGGCTGCCCCTCAATCAAGAGCAGCCAAAGGCTGCTATCTGCAACCCCCCTGGAAAACTGATTTTGACAGGTCCAACCTGTCAAATTCAGCTGTTTGGTGGGGTTGCAGGAGAGCAGCCTTCAGCTGCCCTTGATTGAGGGGGGTTGGGATAGCCTTCCCATAGGAATGCATTGAAAACCTATTAATCCGTTAATTTGTTCCTTTTGTGATCTGTCACCCAGGACTCAAGCGGGAAGAACAAAGTTCTTACATCACCACACCACCCTTCCGGAGGGCAGTCGGCATGGTAAGTTTTTTTCTTTTCTTTTCCCTCTTTGCTGCTGCTGCACGCCGACTGCCCTCTGGAGGGATGGGTGGGGATTTAGAGGATCGCCCTGGCCAACCAGCCTTTGTTCTTCCTCTTCAGGTACAGGCGGCGGATTGGAAGTGTGAGTGGGAAGTTCAAAACTTCCAGTCGCAGCCGGGGACCTGAGCAGGAAGTTCAAAGGCTGGCCGGCCACGTGGGTCCTCTTAGGTCCCCACCCCACCCTTCTGGAGGGCTTGGCATTGGTACTTTCCCCCCTCCTCGCTGCCACTGCTGCCAGCCCCGCAGGCCAGCTGCTGCGGTAAGGAGGGGGGAATAAAATTAACTGATGCTGACCCCTCCTCCTCGCTGCTGCCTCAGAACCACCACAAAGTCTGGTGGCGAAGTCAGTGGCAGCGGCGAGGAGGGCATGGCATCGGTAAGTGTTCTAAACCCCCCACTGCTGTTGCCGCCGCCACAGGCCAGCATTTGTAGGGTGTTGGGGGTGAAAGCTTTTGCTCCGGCACCTCACCACACCTACCACCACTATTATCCTCGGATAAGTAGTTTCACTATCCGTGGGGGGGGGGCAGAACCAATCCCCCGTGGATACGGCGGTCCTACTGTAGTGGTAACAAACACCTCACTAGAGATGGGGACAAAACGCCAAAATGGTTAAGGTTGGCACTTGTCAAACCAAGAAGCGTGAATAAAAAGGTAAAGGTAAAGCCCCCCCATATGTGTGCTACTTGTGTCCAACTCTAGGGGCGGTGCTCATCTCCGTTTCAAAGCCAAAGAGCCAGTGTTGTGCAAGTCCTTGGCCATGTGGCCGGCATGGCTAAAAGCATTTCTGCACACAAAACACTGTGCACAGAACAAGCATGACTACCCACAAACAAACCAATGAACAGACACACCCAGATCCAACAAATATGAACAGATGGATATTAAATGAGTCAGTGATATTTGTTGACTACTGTTTCTTTTTTTATTCATCCCCATCTCTAAGCCTCATCCAATGCAATTTGCATGCCCTCATCAGAAATTGCCAATCCAAAGTAGCATTGATGCATGTTCATGGTCCCTAACTAGAGATGTAAAATTTCTGGGGGGGGGAAACATTTCCCCCCAGAAAAAAAGACATTTTCGGAAAAATTGAAAAAAAAAAAAGCTACATTAGCACTCCCCCCTTTTACAGCTTAAAAGTCATTTTGTTACTTTACGAACATATAACATGACTATGGACAATATGACTTGGCATAAAATTATCACAACTAGCATATTAAAATATAGTGTATCCAAACAGTTGTTACAGAGTTTACTTCTTAAATAATATTTAATTGTAAAAAATGGAGTAATAATCTCCTGAACTGCTTAGTACTTGATGTGGAACAAAAAAAAACCCTCTACAAAACAATGTTTAAAAATCCAGAATTAACAATTATTAATGTTTCCTCTCCACAGTATTAAATAAAAATAAAAGACCTCATTCTCATAAAAAGAAATGAACGGGGGAAATTATAGAAGGGAGTGGGACTAAGTTTCAATGAATGAATAAAAATACCAAAAAGGCTTCAGGAAAACAACAACAGGAAAAACTGTTTTTTCCCCAATTTTTCCAGTTTTTTTCTTGGCCTTCACATCTCTATCCCTCACACAACAAGTTTTCCTTCCAAAAGGATGATCATAGCCATACTATGCTAAACACACCTGCTGGTAAGAAAGACAGTGCTATGTAAGACTAAGTTACCATGTGCTCCACCAAATAAATAATAATTATTTTAGTATTGTCAGAAAACTATATGATGCTCCTAAAACTACTATTTAGTGGGAGAAATCATATTTTTGTCCTGATCAGAGATAATTCCCCAAACAACACTGTGGTCAAAATTAGACATGGGTGTTTCATTTCTGAAGGGGTCCAGTTCCAAAACAAAACATGGCAGCACAGCTGCCATTCAGTATCAGGACCCACCTTCCAGAATGAAATCAACCAACCACTTGCCTTGTTTTGGATTGTGTGGGGCTAGACTCCAATGAGGAAGCAGCCTCTGACACATCATCTTTCACTCTCCCTGGTGCTAGCTAATCGGGAGTGTCACCTCCCTGTCTTGATTGGCCAGTGCCAGAGAGAGTGAAAGATAATCCATCAGAGGCTGCTTCCTCATTTGCCCAAGCTTCCTGCTGAGAAACAAAGCTCACAGTTGATGCTACAGCAGAAATTTGAATGTGAGCAGAGGAAGGCCAGTCTAAGCCTTCTCCCAGATGCATCACATTCAGATATTTGTAAGGTTTGTTTGTTTGTTTATTAAATTTATATACCGCTCCATCTAGCTACACGGCTACTCTGGGCGGTTTACAAAACTGAACAGAAATCTAACCCATAAACAATACAATACAATAAATAAGCACAGATAAGTAAACACTTTTTTTGATTAATTGATTTGTTTTTGACCTGAAACACTATGATCCCCCCAGCACATAGAATCACAGAGAAGTGTCCCCTGGATCTCCTCTACAAGTCCTGCATGTTTGGTGACGTTTGGGCTCTAGATGTCCAAGTTATGCACCCTCCAAAAAAGCTACCCCGACACTTAGAGAAACTAAACTTGTAGGCAAGCTTCTCCCATCTCTCTTCTACATTCCTCCAAGTTTAGTGAAGACTGAATTTCAGACATCTGAGTTATACACACATAAAGTGCCCCCCCAGTAGGTGTGGTCTAGTAGGCAAAATTCTCAGAATCGAGAATTAGGCTATCTGTAGTCTAGAAAATCCCATCCCTCTCAATTACCAACAATCTGTCTCTTATGCATGTATAAATCATCACCAAAATTCTGATCTCTTAATTCAAATCAAGTTCCCAGTCAGTCAATAATTAATTAAATTTTTATACTGCTCTTTTAATTTGCAATGTTTTGTAATGCTATTTGAACACAGCAAATTAGTAGATGAGGAAAATGACACAACTGCACACAATATCCATTCCAACAGGCTTACATGCAAAGGGTTTCATTTCCTACATTTAATGTACTCTATGTAAGGCAAACGTAATCAGTACATTGTTTACTCAGTTGTTCAAAATAACATCTATTGTATTTAATAACTTTCTTAAGATCCACAAAATTTCAGAACAGTACACATTATGTTCAGATTTATATGGGGAATATACTTCAGCCATTCTCAATGGGAAGCCATATGGCCTCCTGAAGAATCTTGGTATATTTGAAGGGGGGCAAAGATTGGAAACAATTCTTCACAAATCACCTTATAAGATTCATTATGTGAATTATACAATCCCAACCCGGCCTATACTTCTTTCATATTGTGTTAAGGCTGTGGCCAAAAAAAAAATTGAGAATGGTATATTAATTACTTCATGATGAAAACAGGCTATATATATAAGGATATGCAATTATCTTTATACAGTTCAGAGGAACATTAACGACAGTAAGAATGATTCTTAGCTGACTTACTGTTGTCAGAAAGATGTTTTCCTGCTGAAAGCCAACAAATGGGCTGGGAACAATATCTTTCAAATATCGCTGAGTTCCTTTTTTTATTATTGGCAAGCTTCACACAGAACTTGGCAAGGTAAGTAACAAAGCTTGAGAATTACTGACTCAGAATGAAGAAAGGGTTTTCCAAAGGCTATCTTAGGGTATCATGTTTTCAGACCATCTGCAACAACCAGTTTTAAATCTAGAACTCATAGAATATATGGACACCTCCTACCCACACACTTTGTTTTGTTGCAGTTCTAATTTTTAAATTCATACATATTGTCTGCCCACACATTCATGCACCATCATTGATTCAACAAATTTGAATATTACAATGGTGCCTCGACTTACGAATTTAATTCGTTCCAATGCATGCTCTTAAGTTGAACTACTCTTAAGTTGAGGTACCTATCTAAAAATAAGTTAAAAATTGAAAAATAAATTGTAAGTCGAGCAGACCATATCCAAAATTTAAAGTTAAAATGCCAACAGTTTTCCACTCTTAAGTCGAATTGCTCTTAAGTTGAGTTGCTCTTAAATCAGGGTAGTGGTACCTTGTATAAAGGAATTAATTCGTTCCAAATGAAATTATGTTAAGCAAATTTTCCTTTATACAAATTCCCATAGGAATGCATTGAAAATGGAGTGATCCCATTTTTATGCTGTACGGATTTTCCCCATAGGCAATTATGTTAAGCAACTTTCCCCTATCTCTGGAATTTTTTATGTTGTACAAATTTTATGTTATACAAGCTGTTTGTTATACAAGGGTCCACTGTATTCTCATTTGCTGCTTAGCTCATTCTAAATGTATGGATTCCAAACATCAACACAATGTTATCCATAAGAAAAATACCCTGTTGTACACTATTACTTTAGAAGAGAGAAGATCACTGTGGCAAATGATGGCAATTTTTACCTTGGAATGAAAAGCGGAAGACACCATTTCAGCCACCTCTTCTGGCTTAAATTACTGGGTAAAGTGATAATCAAATGAAGTCAAAACTATCCAACCCAGTGTAAAAAACAGTACAACACATTTTTCATGTTCAAGAATGCCTGCTGTAACACTAGCAACGTGTCTGGTGTTATGAAAATAACATGCCCCCCCAAAGATCCCCATCCAGGCTTAATACATGACTCATCTTTGATCATTTATTAACTTGAGTAAAGGCCCTTGTTATTTGATGCTTCTTTCCTATTTTTCAAACCCATGTTCAAAATATATATGCAACATAAACACAAGGTACATGCAAGGATAGACTGCAATCCCAAAGTACTTTTCTTATCCTCTGACAATGGGTAGGAGAATGTCAGCACTATTTGCACTGGGCGTCTGCAACATGACAGTGTCTACTATACAGTTAGGTGATCATTCAGAACACAGTAATACCTTGGTTCAGGAGCATAATCCATTCCAGAAACATGCTTGTAAACCAAAAAACTCTTACAGTATAGCAAAGCAAATTTTTCCGTAAGAAATAATGGAAACTCAGATGATTTGTTCTGGGGCTGCATAGACGACATACTATAACTATACACACAAAATGCTAAAACTCACAAAAGAAGTTGGCTAGAACTTAGTCCAGTTCCATACCGTAGTTTAGATACGTGGCTATGGAATGTGCTCTGCTTGGGACTTACAACTGGATTTTACTCTGTATTTTTAAAGTGACAATAATAAAAGGTAATTTGTAGACCTATACACACTTGACTAGCTGCCCCATGACTGGAAATGGTTTAAAAAATAAGAATGTGGAAAACAAATTAAATAAAAATATAAATAAAAATAAAAATAAAACCCTAATCTGTACTTTCCTTTGAAAACACTCCTGCCTGGTGCAAGGAGACTTCCACTTCTCTCTCCTCCTTGTGTTTTGGAGGCTGCCTGAGAAGGAAAGCTCCAGACAATCACTCACAATCCACCAGGGGGAGGGAGGGAGGGAGGGAGGGAGAGCCACCACTGGCTCACTTGTGATCATGTGACTTGCTCCAGTGCTTGTATATCAAGACACTGCTTTCTGATCAAGGCAAAATTTAGAAGAAATGTTGGTCTTGCAAAACATGTAAACCAAGTTACTCTTAAACCAATATATTACTGTATGATTTGTAATACTCAGCAATATTCAGCAGAACAAAGAGGTTGTGGTCAAACGTATAAAACGACAAACAGTACAAATTTATACTGTATTTTTAAAAAATTATGCATACTACAAAAATCTTCCCTAACTTGATGTCCACCATATGTTCTGGACTATACTACAGTATACCTTGGTTTACAAGTACCTTGGTTTACGAGTATTTTGCAAGATGAGCAAACATTTCTGATCAATTTTGCCTTGATCAACAAGCAATGTCTTGCCATATGAGCACTGGAGCAGGTCACATGATCAGAAGTGAGCCAATGGTGGCTCTCTCTTGCCCTCCCTGCGGGATTTTGGAGGATTATCTGGAATGTTCCCTCTCATGCAAGCCTGCAAAGAGGAGGGACAATAGAGGAATGGAGGTCTCCCTTGCACCAGCCATGAAGGTTTTCAAAGGAGAGTGCAGGTTAGGGGTTTATTTTTCTTTATGTTTATATTTTTATTTAAATTGTTTTATTTATTATTTATTTATTCAATTTATATACTGCCCATCTGGGTGGTTTACAACATAAAACAAACTGTTACTGAATATAGATACAGGAAAAGGATATAATAAAAAGCAAAATTACAAATGAAAACATAACTAAAAACTAAAACAATATCATTAATAAAAATCATAAGTAAATAAGATAACCAACATGCCTTATTTTTCAAACCATTTCTAGTCATAGGGCAGCTAGTCACATGTCTATATGGCTACAAACTGCACTTTATTATTGTCACATTAAAAACACAGAGCAAAATCCAGTTGTTAGTCCCAAGCAGAGCAGATTCCTCACCCAGGTACCTAAACCAATGGTCTTCCTTGCCCATCTCCCTTCCCAAGTTCTCAGTGTGCCTTCCCCAGCAACTTCAGATGACATTCTGAGCCAGCACCACGCGCTGCTCGCCCATGGTCCCTCGCGAAACCCCGCTTAGGACAGCAGCTGCTCAGCAAAGCCCTGCCAGCGGCAGCCTCCACGGAGGGAGGGAGTGGATGGGAGCTACGGCACCGGGGAAGGAGAGACAGTGGGTGGATGGCACAGGGGGCCAGGTGACGCATTCAGTGGGAGCCTCTGGGCTGTCCAAGGCATAAGGATGGCGGTGTGCAGTGGAGGGAAATCAGCCAGGCACCTTGGTGGCAGGTGAAGTGGGGTGAAGCCGTGCACCACCGGTGCTGCCTCCCCCATCCCCCCTCCTGATTCGCCACCAGCGCGGGGAAAGCCGCACACCACCGGCACTGCCTACCCCACCCCCAATTTTATACTGACCCGAGTATAAGCTGAGGGCCTTTTTTCAGCCAAAAATAAGGGCTGAAAAACTTGACTTATGCTTGAGTATATACGGTAACTGCTAAAACAAGTGCTAACTGTATCTTCAGCCAGTGATCCACTTGAAAAACTGACTTTTCTACTGAAACTACTGATTACACCATTACTCCTCCCAAACTCCATTTAGCATGTCTACCAGAACTCCGCAGGGTATATACAGCCAGTAACTTCATGAACAGTATGACAAATTACTTTTTCCAAATAAACTTCACAGAAACAAAGACAAGTGATCAACTCTGTTTGCACATTATCTTTGAGGATACTTACTAGCCTTGTAATCCAGGACAGCATTGCCAAACTGGTACCCTCCAAATGTTTTAAACCACAAATTCCACAATTCCTTAATTATTAGCCATGTTAGCCAAACCTGGTGAGGTTTCTGTATGAAACTTCAAGAGGATGCCAGGCTAAGGATCAGAGTAGATTTTATTTAAATCACTAGTCAGTAAGGCTCAGTTTAAATCATGATTTTCTACATAAAGACTCATTTTGCTGGAGGCGTTTTAATCTTAATATTTACAACCAGATGGTTTCATTTTTAGAATAATAACTTTTCAGATTAGTTTTATGCTTATATCAGAAAAATACTGATTTGGTGATTATATACCATTAAATATACAGTACATAGATAGATAATTATGAAATTATTGCAAGGTGAAGTATCTCCAGTTTAATAGGTTAATAATCATTCATATTTGGACAACTGCTCGGTTGTATTTTACTGGGAGGAGAAAAATAATCATCACAATTTAATAATAACACATAGTTTTATTTAACTGAAATAATATTACATGATTTTCTGCTTAAGGGAGAGAGTGAGAATAATATAACCCTCAGGCCGCTCGACACATAAAGATCTCAAGATGTGGAGTACTGTGCTCAAATAGTTTCACTTTCATTTTACTGCTTGCCTCTCCCTCAAACTTTGCTCCATGTGCAGACCTATTTCATTCAAAACAATTTTCTATTCACTGAATGTCTTGAAACATAGCACTTAAGAGGTAAGGGGGTTGATTCTGTGAACTGTACACATATTTGCAGAGGAACAATGGGATTAAGGTCTTTTTGATGTTTATTTTATAACATTTTTTGCTATGAAGGAGGCATGCTATCATTGTACAGTAGACCAAAATGCACAGTTTTGAAAACAGCAAAACCAAGCATTGTTGGTAATATCTTCTACATAGAAAAATTGCCCCCAAATAATCAGAAACCTCTGGGAGAGCATGACATTGTGAATGGATTAATATAGCTTTAGGCTACATAATTAAAAACTAATTTCACGATGACCTTTGGACTATAATGCATCTTAACTAGAACACGATCTTTAGAAAGATTTTTCCTCAAAAAGCATTTTTTTAAAAAATCTGATTTAAATAAAAAAAAAATCAATTTAAGTAAAAAATCCAATTTAAATAAAAAATTCATTTTTTTTAAAAAAAATATTGATTTTTATCCACCCTGTTAAGGATAATTGGCTTGCACTATTATAAGCAACAAGTAAAATCTTCCAATTTAGCATGTCAGATTGATCTAGCAATGTGGTTCCCCCCCCCCAAATTATCAAAAACCTCCACTGGTGTTCCAATTTGGGGGAATTAACTTAGGCTAATAGGTGGTCAATGTCCACCAGATATGACATAGATAACCACTATAAGAAGCAGCTTATGACACACCTGGACAGAACCAGGAAACCCCAGAAATCAGGCTACAGCAAAATGTACAAACCATCATAGAATCATCGAGTTGGAAGAGACATCAAGGGTCATCCAGTCCAACCTCCTGCCATGCCGGAACCCTCATCAAAGTACCCCTGACAGATGGCCATCCAGCCTCTGCTTAAAAACTTCCAAAGGAGGCTCTACCACCCTCTGTGACAGCATATTCCACTGCTGAACAGCTCTAACCACCAGGAAGTACTTCCTAATGTTCAAATGGAATCTCTTTTCATGTAACTTGAAACCACTGCTGCGAGTCCTAGTCTTTGAAGCCATGGAAAAACAAGCCAGCCCCACTTTGCTATGACATCCTTTCAGATATTTAAAAATGGCTATCATATCCCCTCTCAGTCTTCTCTTTGTAAGACTAAACATTCCCAGACCCCTAAACCACTTCTCGTAAGACATATTTCCAGACCTTTAATCATCCTGTTCGCCCTTCTCTGGATCCATTCGAGGTTGTCAACATCCTTTTTAAATTGAGGCATGAAGAACTGTACACAGTACTCCAGGTGGGGTCTGACCAGAGCAGAATAGAGTGGTATCACTTCTGTTGATACAACCAAGAATTGCATTGGCTTTCTTGGCTGCCATGTCACACTGCTAACTCATGTCCAATTTGTGGACCACCTAGATTCTCAGATCGCTTTCACAGATACTAATCTCCAGCCAGGTGTCTCCCATCTTATATCTATGTACAGTAATTCATTTTATCTGCCTAGATCAGTCATGGCAAACCGAGTGTCCAAACTGCGATTCAAAACCCACTAATTATTCGCAAAGTGTCAATACAGCAATTTAACCTGAATATGGGTGGCTGTGAAGGGGCGGTGTCGGGTGCCCACAGAAAAGGCTCCAAGTGCCACCTTTGGCACCCGTGCCATAGGTTTGCCAACACTGGTCTAGATGCAGGACCCGACAATTCTCTGTTGAAACTCATTCTACAGTGGACCCTTGTATAACAAACAGTTGTATAACATAAAATTTGTACAACATAAAAATTGTGGAGATAGGGGAAATTTGGTTAACATAATCGCCTATGGGGAAAATCCGTACAACAAAAAAATGGGATTACTCCATTTTCAATGCATTCCTATTGGAATTTGTATAAAGAAAAATTTGCTTAACATAATTTCATTTGGAACGAATTAATTCCTTTATACAAGGTACCACTGTATTTGCTTTGACCCAGCACTCAAATCTGTCAAGGTCATTTTGGATTTTCATCCTATCCTCTAAAGCAGGGGTCCTCAACCTAAGGCCCCGGGGCCGG
>JAHTLZ010000129.1:75007067-75036432 GCA_023846285.1 Phrynocephalus versicolor | reverse complement strand
CCCCCCCCCCACACACCTACCCCCTGCTTTGCAAGAAGCCAGTCTCCGCAGCTGCTTCTATTGCTGAGGCAGTTCAAAGCAGTGGGCTATGTCGCTTCTCCCACTCCCCCCAACCACTGCCCAGATGATCAGCGTGCTGGCTAGTGGGGCTAGTGGAGGCCACCTGCCCCTCCCTCCCCCCTTTTCTTTTTGTGTTTTGTTTTGTTTTTGGACTGTGGTCCGGCCCCCAGTGGTGTCTGGGGCGTGGTGGACCGGCCCGCTGTTTGAAAACTTTGAGGACCCCTGCTCTAAAGAATTAACCACCCCTCCCAACATGGTATCATCCAACCACTGCCCACATGTTCTATGCTGCATTGCCCACATATTCTAAGGTCAAGGTGTCTGATATAAAAACTGTATCACTAAGGGGAAGGATCCAATTCATTTATGCAGTAGATTCTAGAAGGTTACTATTTCACACTTTTGAGTTCTATACAGATCTGAGGTCTGACCAGAGTCCTGCAGAAGTACAGAACCTGGCCACAAGGCATCCTGCGGGACTGATGCTAATACATTATCAGTGCTTTAGCTTCCAAATAAGTTTAGGATATGGTACTGTGCTTCAGTGATTTTGGTTTCTACTCAAGACTTTTCAAGCACCTATACACACACAAAACACCAGATACAGTACAGCCCCCTTATCCACTGGGTCATTAACCACTGATTCACTTATCCATGTTTTGAGGGGGAAAATATTTAAAAAAAAATTCAGTAGCCACAAAGCAGGCTACTTTAGCAAAAAAAAGCTGTAAAGGAGATTGTAAAGCTGATAGCCAGTTGTTGCAGCACCTGCAGCACCAGTCTGCAACATCATTGGCTGCAGTGGCAGAAGTGCCCACATGCACCCATCCACAACATTGGTGGTGGCAGAAGAGGTGCCCGCATAACCTGCAGGCACCCCTCTACAAATATCGGTGGTAGAGGTGACGGCAGAAGAGATGCTCACATGGCTTGCAGGGCTGTGCTGGCGCCTCTTCCTCTGTGGCCATTGTGACAACTGAGGAGACACTGCTCACCTGGAGATAAGGGCAGGGGTGGACGGGGGTTGCAGGGCAGTAGGGGGATGGCCCTTGGCTGTTCTTCCCTGCCAGGTTATTTGGACTTCTGAGGTGGAGGCAGCACACCATCACCACTTTTGCCCCTAGCACTCCACCACCACCGTAGCCCCCTCACCGCCACTGCCACCCCCAGATAAGAGTGTTAGCTCTTATCTGCGGATTTTGCTATCCGCAGGGTCCTGGAACCAATATCCCATGGATATGGCGGTCATACTGTACTGTTATTTTATTTACTCAATTTCTGGTAATTTTTACATCTGCTTGTTTTGATATGCTATATATACACTCCTCCAAATATGGAGTGGGCTATAGATTTTATAAATGAATATACAAGTTGACTTCAATTGAAAGGGTGAAGAGTTTGTCACAACTATGCAAATAAAAGCAGTCTTAAAAATTTAAATACATTATTGGTTGTTTTGAGAGAATTTCTAGATAAACAAAATACTATTATTTCAACTAATAAAATTATGTCAATTATTTTCTTTATGTAATCTTCCTCAATTTAAAATACAAATACATTATTTTTTTTATTTATAGCCTTGCGGATTAGTCTTGTCACCTAACCACCACTACCTTATCTTCAAAGTAATAAAGCCCTAATGCAACAAAATACCATTATTAAGAATGGAAAAGTAAACAGCCTATAAGCAGGCTACACACTATAATCCTAACGTATTACCAACTAACTTTCCCAAACTAAATTTACTTTTCCAAAACCTTATTCTGACTATTTTATCTTCCTCTTGAATAATGAATTTGACCCAGTCCTACAGGCCAGAAATTCATTGTACAACCTCTACACACCATGATTCTTAGCAAGTAAAAAAATGTGTCTCATGATACCCACAACATCTGAGGGAAAGAAACCAAGGTTCATTACCAACGTTCAGCAAACATAAGTCATCTGAGCCTTTTCAAGCAATGCTTACCACCAGAATATAAAGGATTAGCCTAGTCAAACAATATAAGCTATAAAAGTGGCCAACAAAAGTAATATGCAACTTATGAAACAATTATCACTGTCAAGAATATAATAACCATCCACAAAACTCAAAAAATTATCACCGCCGCCCCTTTTATTCCTGCCAAAGGAGCAAAGGGAAGGAACGATGTTCAAACTCGTCGGCGTGCTATACTGGCAATCACTGCAGGCGCTAATAAAATACTACCCACTTTCCCAATCCTTGTGATGGCACGATTACCAAAGACTGGGAAACCACACGCGTCAATTCTGCCACACAAAGCCCAACTCCGCTTTATTTAAGATCGAGGCATCACTGCGACTCGTTCCAAACCAAACGTCTGGAGGAGGGGGGGAAAGGCTGCGTGGACACCTGGCGGATGCACAGAACCTGAGCGGGTCACGATGAAGGTCATATCATTTGACAGCCCCTGGAAACACAGCATCCCTTTCAGCGAACAAGAACAAGCGCGCCTGCCCCATTTGGCTTTCTGCCTCTGACGGAGGGGGCCCGGCGGCAGCCTCACTCACGGGCCTCAGGCGAAAGGGAAGGAAGGAGGGCGGAAAAGCATGGTGCGCAAAGGAAGCGAGGGCTCCTAATGGCAGCTTTCTCGAAGGGCCGCCGCCACCCCTTCCCTTCTCGACCGGAGGCTCAGAAACCCGTGGGGCCGCCAGGCAACCTCTCGCCGGGTTTCCGCGGGAGCCACATAAAAAGGCCAAGCCCGTTAAAGGAGACCGGGGTGACCGCTGGTTCCGTGGGGCCCCGCCGCCCTTTTCCCAACCGACTATGTTGGCCAGCTCTCCTCTGAGGAGAAAAAAAAAGGCGCCACCCAGGCCCCGGGACTCCCACACGCAGCAGCCCTGGCCGGTCCCCGCCCCTCTCTGCCTTTGTGAGGCCAAGGCGGGAAACAGTTTGGTGCTCCCCGCTGGGCTTCCCTCCCCTCCGCCTGCGTCCTCTAGCTAGCAGCCGAAGACCCGCCGTGCCTTACCGGAGGCTTCGTAGGGGAAAAGACGCGAGCAAGGCACGCGAACCCCTTCACGCCAGCTCCCTTTCCCGACCGGAGCCCAGCGCCTCCGACTGAGCAGCGCCACAAAATGGCCGCCACGGCTGCGGTGCCGCTAGCCCGCCTGCCCGCCTGCCTGGCGCGAGGGGAGAGAGAGGGAGGGTCTTCGAGTGGGAGGGGCAAAACTGAGTGGGCGTGGCTTTGGGTTTTGTTTTTTTTAAGGTTTCGCGAGGACCGCGCCGCCTCTCTGGAGCGAGGCACGGTTGTTCGTTGCATTGTGTTTTTACTGTGTGTGTGTGTGGGGGGGGGGGGGGCGGCTTTTGGCACCAGCTGGGTCCGTAGTGGAACCCACCCCCCGCAGTCAGGGCGCTTCATTCACTAGTGCACGGCGTTGTTACGTCCGGTGTGTGCCAAATACTGTACTAGGGCGCATGGACCCTCTTCAGTAAAGTACGTCTCTCTCAAAAGAGAGCTTAGTCGAGCCTCCTTGGTCACCGGAACGAGAGTATTGTATTATAATCCAGTCCATAGAACTCAAGTCCTTTGCAGACGGTGCTGAGTTGGGGGTGAGGTACCTGCCTTGAGCAGAAGCTTTTTTGTGATAAGACAAGGGTTGCCCGTTTTCGTTATGGAGTTTTTTTATTGCCTTGTTACCGTGTGTGTGTTTAAAATGTTCTGCTTCAAAATCGTTTGGGTCGGCTTGTATCATTGTATACTTTGGGAGTTGGGGCAGAGTTGCTAGTAGCTACTGTAAAAATGAG
This sequence comes from Phrynocephalus versicolor, assembly GCA_023846285.1. NCBI lineage: Eukaryota > Metazoa > Chordata > Lepidosauria > Squamata > Agamidae > Phrynocephalus > Phrynocephalus versicolor. The sequence goes on along the minus strand of JAHTLZ010000129.1, from coordinate 75,032,606 downwards.
TTTTAAGGTGTCTTCTGAGGCCAGGTTCTGCCCCTCATGCATCCAGCTAGGAAACGTGTGAACTCTGGAAAACAACTTCCTGTCTGAAGAGGACACTGGCTCATATGTGACATGAGCCAAGAACAGTAATGTCAGTTTCACAGGAGATTGTGCTTGATCCCCTTTCTATTAACTAATAGACAACCCTCCTTTTTCATAACTGCTGCTCCATTTGTTGCTGCATGATTTGAGAGGACTTTCATTGAGTTAGGGACCTGTAGGGTGCTTCGCAGAAAAAGAAATAGGATGCAAAATGTTATATGAAATGCTAATTATAGTCTCTCAGGCCTTCATTTTGTACAACATATGACATTATTTGTTTTTAAAACCTCTCTGAAGGTTGCACCAAAAATTAGGTTAAAAGGGTTAATTTGTTCCTTCCTAGGACATTTTCTCAACAAATCTCAAAATTTGTGCAGTATAAATAATCTGTAATCTGATTTTAGATTTGGCAATACACCCCATGTGGATGTCTGGTATAGGGAGTGGGATTTAGGACACCTGGGTTCAAATTCCTTCTTCACCATGGAAGCTCATGGACGGATGGTGAAACTTCTGAAACCATTCCTTAAATATGTCACTTATTTTGATAACTCTATTAGGATTGCTAAACTGCCTAGATGCCCTAAGCATTTCCTATCTTGCCTGATTTAGGAAGCTAAGCAGGGTCAGCTCTGGTTAGTACTTGGATGGGAGACCACCAGGGAATACCAGGTGCTGTAGGCGCCTGGAGTAGGAACTGGCAAACCACTCCATTATTCCTGCCAAGAAAACTCCATGGATATGGGGGTCACAAAGAGTTGGTCACGACTGTAACGACATTCCAACTTGATGGGTCATAACTGCCAGATAATATTTATAGGTTTGCTGCTGTTTTTAATTTGGAATTTACTTTCTCCCCATCCGCATATTTTCAATTAAATCTTGACACACATCCCTAATTTCCCATATCCATTTTAGAAAGGTGTTTATTCCTAATTTTGACTGGGATAGGACAAAAATTCTTTATCCCTCTTCCACAATACTGTGCAGGCTTCTAACGAGGTAATTTATAATATAATTGTTTTTTACATCCTGTTTTTCCTTCCATGAATTCAAGGGAAGGTACATGGCTTTCTTCTTCCTCACTTTTATCCCCAAAACAACCGCATGAGACCAGGACAAATGGACCAGGGTGAGATTTGCAATAATTGGGGAATGATTTAGCACTCTAACCACTAAATGAAACTGGAGCTGTGGCATTAACTGCCATATAATAATAGGTTATCCAGTCATTAAGAGTACTAGCCCAAAATCTTTTACTGCCTGAGGCAAATGAGATTTTTTTTCTTCCTTTCTCTGTACAAGACTGGGCTGACAGTTTAATCTTAAAGACTGTGTGACACATCCAGCTGTCTCGCTCTTTCCTTGTAGCATCAGTTTAGCAAGGTGGATGCTTTATTTTGTCCGGCCAACCCTTATCACTAAACCTGATGAGAACATTCTCTTAGCCACACACATTCCATTCCGTTTAAAACCACCCCTTTAGAATTGTTTAAACACTATAATTGTATTTATATCAGGTTATTCGAAGCTAATAAGGATAGCTAATTTGTGTTAAATCTTGATTATTAATGAATCTTAACAAACAATATGATCAAGCATGGGTTACTAATTTATTTTGAAAAGCATACTCATCCTGTTGGTCCTTTCAAAAAAAAGATGCAAAATCTGTATAGAAGTTTATAATTACCCTGAACTAAAACTCAATAACTTCATTCCTACAGTTGGCATATTTGTAAAGAAATCTGGATGTCACGTTTCTGCTCATTTACACAGTCTCTAGGTTTAGACAATTACTGACACAAAACGGGCAATACAAGATTGATACAGAGACGGGAATAAAAGTCTGCTACAAACCTAGATGCCTCCTGTGTCTCTACATCTATTTCCCAATAATGTTACTTATGACATAAGATGGTCTGTTTACTTGTTAATTTGCTGATGTGGCCACCCTTTACCACTTTTGCATTGTACACAGTACAAACAAGACAATCTATACTAAACAATATATGGGCACAAAGTTGGCATCAGAAATGGCAACACACAAACCCAGTTTCTAAACACTTCAATACTCCAAGGTACTCCATTACTGATCTAAAAGTGATGTTGCATGGATGGGGTGGATGGGTGGGGTAGAATTAGTGCAAAGAGAGGTCAGAGAGGGAGATGGCTGAGGTAAGGTGCATACATAAATTTCAAAGTATGTCAGAAGAGTTAAATATAGATCGAGAATACTTAGCTCACTAAATTAACTCTAACAGGTTTCTTCATAATCTTATGTAGTGACAAAGTTATTGACTTTAGTCTCAGATCTACAAGTTGATTTTAAAAGGGAGAAGAAATTAAAACAAAACTCAAGTGGCGTACTGGTTGAACATGTTGTTGTTGCTGCTGTTGTATCATTACAGTCGTAACTGACTCTTCATGAACCCATGTCCATGGAGTTTTCTTGGCAAGAATACTGGAGTGGCTTGCCAGTTCCTACTCCAGGCACCTACAGCACCTGGTATTCCCTGGTGGTCGCCCATCCAAGTACTAGTCAGGCCAGACCCTGCTTAGGTTCTGAGATCAGGCGAGATCGGATGTGCTCAGGGCATCTAGGCAGCTTACGGTTAAACATACTTGTACTTAAAAAACAAGCCTACCTGATGGATGGGCAATGGATAGGAAAGTTTTGTAATTGAAATTTCTATTGCTTGTGTTAATAAGCAATTGAAATTTCATCTTTCTGTTAGGGTCAGGAATTTCAAATTCATTTTTCTGGGGAAATGAATACAAATCATGACACCAAAGGTTTGCAATTCTGCTCTCAGAACCACTCAGTTGGGATACAGTAACCCCCCGCCTACCGCGGGGGTTAGGGACCACCCGACCTGCGATGCCTGAAAATCCGCGATATGCGGAAGCAGGTCAGGGGGCAATCAGATCCCCCTGCCGCCGCCGGCGCACGCCGGTCCAAGAAGTCTTGGGGTGGCGTGCACCGGCAGCGGCAGTGGGATCTGACCTCCAGACGCCCCTCGCCACGCCGCCCCGAGACTTCTTGTCCAGGGCCGTCTCCATTGAAATGCATTGGCTCAATGCATTTCAATGGAGAAAATTTTCACCATTGGAAAACATTGGCTCAATGCATTCCAATGGGGAAAGTTTCTCTATTGAAATGCATTGGCTCAATGCATTTCAATGGAGATTGCGGGGCAGCACCCAATTCCGCCGTCCCGCGCTTTTCCAAGACGCTTCGGGCCATGCGAGAGGGCCGTGTGGGCGATCACATTGCCCCCCACGTGGCCCGAGGCTTCTTGGAGGAGCGCGGGGTGATGCAATCTCCTCCCACCGCCCCCCCTGAGCGGCCCCGAGGCTTCTTGGTTGAGTGAGGCAGCGGCGTGGGGTAATGCAATAGCCCCCCCCCAAGCAGTCCCGAGGCTTCTCGGAGGAGTGGGGGTGGCCCCGAGGCTTCTTGGAGGAGTGGGGGGCAGCGCAGGGCGAAGCGATCGCCCCCCGAGCGGCCCCGAGGCTTCTCGGAGGAGTGCAGGACGGCGACGTAGGGCAATGCGATCACCCCCCCGCCCGGCCCGAGGTGCAGGTACTGCAATCCCGCGATATAGTGGGCCGCAGTACCTGAACTGCGAAATGGTGGGGGGTGACTGTATACAATATGTCCAGATACTCACTGTGGACGAGTGGCTTTATTCCCTCACCCACGTTTCCTGTAACAGGAAATAAGGATAGAATTCATTCTAGCTTCCAAAATTTAAGGAAAAAAGAGTAATATGGTACCTGAAAGTCTTTATTTATTTATTTGTTTGTTTGTTCATTTTATTTTTGAGTATTTTTACCCAAAACAGCCTCTCAAAGCTGCACTCTCTGGACATTATCCTCAAGAAAGGACCAGAGGAAGAGAAATACAGAGCTTCCAATTCCTAAACTCAAAACCGTGTCCAGGAGAATACTGTGGGTGATGGTATCAGAGACTGCTGAGAGACCCAGGAAGACCAACAAGGTTTCAGTTCCCTGGTTAGTCTCTCATAACAAGTAATCAAGCGGAGTGATCAGAACTGTTTTGTTCCCATGCTGCAGACTGAACCCTGATTGAAATGGATCCAGACTGTCAGCTTTTTCCAAGAATGTCTGCAGCTGGTAAACCACAGTCAGAAAGTATGTCCACAGGATTTTTTGAGGGGGAGAAGCTATACAGTGGCTGGTTTTATTATGTGCCATCAAAATGCTTCCAACGTAACAGTGATCCTATATTGTGGCATGTCAGAATAAATTGTGTGCATAGTTCATGCCCCAAGACAGTGCACTTGTGTCCTTACATTAAAACAATAAAATAATTTTGAATTCTGGAGAAGTGTCCTCTAGCTCCTGGCCATGGTCTGTGATGTGTACAAAATAAAACTAATTAGGCTTTAAGGTGCCACAAGACTCTGTTCTTTTTGTTGCAGGAAACTGACACAGCTACCCCATCCAACCTCAAGGAAAAGCAGTATGTTTACATAATAGGTTCTAGTGGGGTTCATTTAAAACTTCTGAAACCTCTGACAGGATCAATGACCATCAATCAGTTCCTCCAGCATTGTGAAGCTGACCATTTGCAGTTCATTTCTTTTACTGGCCACAGTGTGGCAGTACTTCACCAAATAGGCCTTTTGTTTTCATCCAAACCTCACTACTTTTTTTTTAGCAGAAAAGGCCCACTGGGGGTTGAAGTCTGGGTGGAATTGCAAACAAGTACAGCACCTGCTCTGAACAGCATTTTAACCAGGTCTTTCTAGATGAACATGGATAATATGAAACAGAACTATAGGGCTGTGTACACCAGGAAGTATTCTGCCTTTCTGATTAGCTAATTAATCAATCTTCATAATAGGTCTTGCTGGGTTCCACAGCCTTGTTTGTGAAATGAACATGGGTTCAAAACATTAGAAGTGGTAAAACAGTTTGGGCCGACTGGTGTGAAGAGAAACAACTGGCATGATAAAGGCTAAGTCAAGTCTCCATCAAGATGTTGCATTCCATGTGTTGGAATGCATTGTTGGATTACAGTTGTAATAAAAAAAAGCTAATTTCCAAAGCTTGACATAATTTGCTTTTATTACGACAGGCCTGTCCAACAGGTAGACCGTGGGCTACCAGTAGCCCACGAAGGGTTCAAAAGTAGCCCGCCGGCCACCAATAAAAATAGCGAGGGGAAAAGTTCTCCAACTCTCCCTCCCCCATCCCAAGGACCACCACTGCTCCAGCAAAGTTCTGGGTCTGCCAGCCCACTGCCTCAGTCCAGCGGGGCAGTTCAAGGGTCATGGTGCGGTCCCCTGCTCCCCCGCTGGCCAGATGATTGGCGCACCACTTTCTCATGACCAGCTGAGTTGCAGCGCGGAGCGGAGGAGGGAGAGGGGATAGCGAGAGGCAGGGTTACAGGTGCGCCCACCTCCTTTGCACGGTGACATCTCTCCTCTTCCTCCCTGGAGAATTCCTTCCTCGCACCCTTATTCCCTCCTCCTCCCACCCCCATGGCCACCTCACAGAGACCGTGACCCACTGCTACTCCTCCTGCTCCCCTTCTGAGCCATTCCCTCCTCCTTGTGCTGTGGCAGCGATGTGGTTGCCCCACTGCCTGTTTGGCCCACCCCAGCTGTGCAGCGAACATGCCAGAGGTGAGTGGGAGTCACGGGTGGCAGTTACGACAATGGCGAGGGGGCTGAAAGGGAGAAGGGGGGAAAGAGGAGGAGGAGGCTGGAGGGGGAGGAGAGTCGAGTCAGGCTCTGGGCGGGTTGAGAGGGAAAGCACACTTTTTAAAAAAAGTTTTCCAGTGGATCTGTCACTGCGGCTTGCCCGGGCTGCTTGCAAGCATTCATACGTCTCCTTTGTACCTGCTTGATCCAGTTGCAAGGGAGGCATGTGCATGGTTGAGAGGGTTGCCCCTTGGAAGGGGTGATCTGCACAAGCATGTACACACCTCCCTTGCACCCGCTTACACCAGCTTGAGCAGGTGCAAGGGAACTGTGTGCATGGTCAGCCTTCCCATAGGAATGCTTTGAAATATGTTCCCCCTGGAATGAATTAATTGATTTTCAATGCATTTCTATGGGAAACCGCTGCTCTACTTACAATTTTTTTTTACTTACAAGCATGTGCTTGGAATGGATAAAATTCGTAAGTAGAGGTATTAGTGTAGTAGCCCTCAGGCACTTTGGGCCAGAAAAAATAGACCTCAGCCCGCTCAAAGTTGGACAGCCCTGTATTACGATATAGAGAGAGGATTACCATTCTTAATATTACACCTTCCTTTAAGTACTGAACACTGTGATGGAAACATGAAGCAAACTGAAAATTAAAAGTAATAATCCTATGTTCTTGTTCGCTACTTTAATCCCTTCTCCTTGTCTCTGGATATCGACATTGAGAATCTAGTTGTTAGGTTCTAAAGAATATCTGAAATGTTGCTAGAGGTAATTTTGCCTGGCATGTAGAGCCATTCTACAGTTCTGGCCTTTAAATTGAGATGCCTAGGAATAGATTAAACTGTGCTGTCTAAGAGCTGCAATCAGGATCCCTTGAAAAATCAGAAATAAGCCAGTTTGCAACTCTTGGAGCATGTACAGGCATGCCTAATCTGACAGCTGTGCCCTTGTAACTATGGAATGCTTCAGGAGATTCTGGCACTTGTTCCTTGAATGACAACACTGCTTCACAGGCACATCTAGCTAAAATATTGTTGCTTTGTATGACCTCTTGTGTAATCTTGGGCCAGCTGTGATCAGGAAGGGAAGGTGTATTCTACATACTTGAGAAACCTAGCCTAGTGTGACCAGAAAATATAATATGAAAAAATGAAAGACAAATGTTTATAGACAGTTATATAGAAATGGTTTGATTTGTATATGCTTATAGAGCAGGCCTGTTCAACACGTCAACTGTGGGCAACCATTAGCCCGCAGGGCCGTCAGAAGTTGCCTGCCAACCTCCTGACTCACTGCCACCGGCGGCGTGTTCGGCGGTGGTGGAATTTTTTTTGCCCACCTGCCTGCCCGGATGTTTGGTCCGGATTTCTACCCTTACCTTACCTTCCGCCACCAGCATGCCACACCCCTTTGCTCGGCAACTTTGTAGGAGTCCTAATCTGGAACACCGGTGAAGTACGCATGCATGCGTGTGTCCGCATGTGTGCACTCCTGTAAGTAGACCGCGGGGCCTTTGATAGAGATTAAAGGAGACCTCAGGGCCGTTTGGGAGAGTAAAGTAGACTGTGGGCTGTTCAAAGTTGGACAGCCCTGTTATAGAGCATCAGTACAACTGCTTCATTTATGACCCTAAACAACAACTGAGCACACCGCTACAAAGAACTTGCAAGTGGTATGCATTTTAGTTTGGGCTCATGAAAGAACACTGAACGGCTGATTGACCACAAGCATGTTTGTATCCAGGCCGTTAGCTTAGACTTGAAATGGAATAAAACACGCTTATATCAAAAGGTAGAATCTGGTCTGAGTCATGGGCCTACTGGCTTTAGCCAAAGCACAAGTTAGTCTAAAATTACATATAAATAAACTCAGAGGACAATGATTAACCACAATATGTTTAATTATTCCTTAACAACAGTAAGGGACAGTATGGTTTTCAGATTCACATTTACAAACATGTTGGCAAAAAGAAAATATCCAGTGTAACTTCTAGCCAATTTACAGCCCAGGGAGGAAAGCATTAATACAAAACAGTCTATGTTGTGTGTTACACCTAAAAGCTGGTAGTGGTAGTGAATTTTATTAATTATCCATCATTGAGCAGGCTGCAGTATTCAAGCCTAGAAAACCTGTGTCATCCTAAAACACATCCTAAAACACATCGAAGAAGACTTGTACTGTATTCTTTTTAGAAGTGAGAGGGAAAAGGACACCCAGTGTATTGCTCAGAATTTCCCATTTTAGAAAGGAATATTTGTGCAACGTGTATTAATTCTATTGCTTAGCTATGAACAAATCTGATCTACTGAAGTTCATAGCCTGCTGCTTTCAATATGAGTTTTGTACGAAATTGTAACAGAAGCAGGCCCTTGTTCTACCAAGTCTAAAAATCATCCAGGGCCAGGAGTCATTTTAATTGAACGTTTTAACACCTAAGATTTATGCATATGTAGCCAGAAGCCATCCCTATTCAATTATACAAGGTTTTCTCCAAATAAAAATGTTTATAGGAGCCCAATTCTAATCATCTGGCACAAAGGGTAAGTTCCAGTTTCAGACTTTATCCATAGTTTGTGGTCGAGCACTTGCCGAAGTCTGGCAGAGGAACACATTTGAACAGCACCCAACTCCTCAGGAATCTCAGGCTGATCTACTTCATTAAATGCAGCTGTCATTAAAACAGAGAGAGAGAACAGCACATTCTCAAGATGTCACAGTAAATGCTGAATTCTGGGCTCAGCACAGGCTCAAACTATGTGTTATGGGCAGATGTGTGGACACAGGCCACACGTCTCCTTAGTAAAATACAGTTGAAAGATTCATGTGATTTAATAATGTTTTAATATATCTGCAGCTGTCCACAAATAGTGAACTGGAGTGGGAAACATGACACACAAGCCATCATGCCAACCTTTCCCATTCAGCCCACCTTAAAACTCATGCTACTGGGGAAGATATGCACGTCCACCTGAGTAGCTTGGATGTCAGAAAAGGGCCTTGTTTGGGCACTAAAAGGTTGTATTCACAACCAATCAAGTCCGGATACGTTGCTAATACCACTGAAAAGAAGCTAAATCTCAAAAGACAGCTGGCAAAAGGCACACTATTAAATAAATATAAAATAGGAACTTTGGCATTACCACACAGATCAAATGAGAGGAATTGATCTTACTGGTTCAAACAGTAGCAACTTTTGACTTTATATAACGAGATGTTATAACTCTTGCTAAAAGTGTCACATTATTTGGAGATCAAAGAGAAATAAACATTCCTTTATCCAACACTAACTGTCAAATATTAGTCAGTCTCTTAAGATTCATCACATTCTTTCTGGCACAGGGGATCCCCAAACTCCCACCGCAGAAATGAAAAATTCTGACTCTGTTTTCAACAGTTACTTCGCTACATTTTATGATCTACCACCACTCTCCAAGGAATTGAAACCTGCTTTTCTGTTCTAGTGAAATGGCTATACTAACTCTCACAATGACTTGAGAGAAAGAATTCTGAAGGCTGCTGTTTCAGGGGGTCGAAAACTGAACAGCTTTAGTACACAAGGAGGAAAGCATATTGAGCTTCCTTCTTTTGCTATCATTTCCATTATTTCCCCATACATAGAAGAGAAAACCTCATACATTTTTGGAGGCTCTCGACATGAGCAGGAATGCAATGCTCGTTCTCCTGACATGCTGAATTTGCTTGGTTATAGAATCCTTGAATAAGACTACAGAGGTGTGTCAACACTTGTGAGAAGAGACAAACAGTGTTAGGCAGAAAGCAGGCCTCATCCATGCTTCCATGATGGGGTAGAGACAGCTGTAGCTTTGATAATGCTTGAGGAAGTTATAATTTTGGACTACTATTCCAGAATCCACCATGCCTGCTAGGGGTTACTGAGACCCAAAGCCTCAAAAATGTAACATTTTAAAGATCTATACCCTGACCAAAAAATCCCAACATGCACAAGAAGCATAACAAGGGGTTTCAAGATATGCAGTGCTATCCAATTCAACAGCTTTTCCTACTCAGCATCTTTCCCCCATTCTATCTTTGGGTTATGACTTACTGTTTCAGAGCAGAAGTACTGTTTGAAATTGAAACTATGAATAAATTTCTCACTGGAGAGGATTTATACCTTGGCACCTGTAACAGGATTGGTTACTTCCTTCTGCCCTAACCCTCCCCTCCCCACACACTTTTTTCCAATTTAAATTGGCTCCTTGAAGTTGAATTTAAGTGCAGGGAAGAAAGATATAAGAGGGGGTCCTGTTTCCACCACCACCCGCTTCCACAGCTAACAGCATCTTCAGGAGAGCAATTACAGTCACACAATACTGGTACTACATCCCCAGCATAGAAAGAAAGGAAATGTTAATCTCTCAAAATTATGGCCATGAATCAAAATTGCCCCCTAGGAGCTATTTTTTTTTTACCCCAAAAGGGTAAAAATAATGAGGTTGGTTACAGATTTCCTGATTTATGTTTATTTTGGCATTCGGTAAGCCTGAGTGTGAAAAAGTACACGAAAGAGAACTTCAGAGGTCAGCAGAAGCAGCTTCACAGCCATCTGATACCTGATTTTATTCTATGCTGGAGCATAGAAGAGGAAGGCAGCATGAGTTGCAATGATTGCAATTCAGCAAACAGAGAACGTTCCATTTGAGGAACCCAAAAGCTATTTACATTGCTATGACGTAGTTGTAACTTAGAGGGACCCAAGGATGTTGACAATTTGAGTTCTCTAACCCAAACACAGAAGTAGTACACTGGGATCAAAGGTAGCTTGAGGTTTAAAGTCTTTTTTTCCAGTATGCCTAGAGAAGGAAGGGAGAAACAGTTTCACTTCCAAAACACTCTGCTCTCTCCCAAACCCCAGCCCTGACCGGTTTTGTTTAGGACAGGCTTGTTGCTAAGTTGCTTGATGCAGCCCTCCAACATTGTCTCCCACTTGGTCCTGTGAATCTGAATGGAGTAATAAAACTACTCCACAATGAGAAGAGTCATCCTGGGTCAAAACTACAGCCCATCTAGTGCTACAGAACTAAACCTTTGGTAAGCAAATGTCCTTTAAGTTTAAAAAAACAACAACAAGCAAGGCAAATGAAAGCTGAAGGATACAGCCAGCGACATGAATGTCAAAGCTATTCTGGGATAGGTTTAATCAAAGGTAGGATATAGGCTACTGCTGTCTGATCAGAAATCGTTTCTCTTGTGGAAGTGAACCTAAGTGAAATACCTGGTCTTCAGCTAATGGAAGCAAAAGCCCAGTGTCAGAGAGCAGTCCATTCCCAATAAAGGATTCCACTTTTAATACACAGCGGATTTCCCAGTGTAGTGCAAAGAAGTCCAATATCCGTGCTGTTTATACAGGGGCTCAGCTTCTGGCAACTTGCCTGTCTAGGAAGCAGCTACTGCAGGTTCCTAGGGGTGCCCCCCTAGTATGATCTGGAATTTGGCTCCCTGATTCTTCTGCTATCATCACTGACTTCCATTACTATGATACCTCCTCAGAGTTATCATCACCACTGCCTGGGCTAGGAAGCAACTGTTAAAGCAACAGAAACAATCCTAGGAGTCTGGAGACTGCAAAGTTCCAAGGCTTAAAGAAGGTAATGTTGGCAAGAATTCCTTGCTCCCATCACACTGTTCTGCCTAAAGCCAAAGAATCACACCACTCCTTTGATAAAGCTGGTGTCCAAGTGTACAATTAGCATGCGTAGAAAGGACATCTCCTTGCGGGTATTTTCAAAGATGATTCTGGGGTCATCAGATTGGCATCGCAGGCAGTTTGGTGCCATCACCATAGCTAAGTTATTTACATCCATCTTGGTTTTGCCCACATTAGTTGGCTGAGCAAAAATCTGCAAAGTAAAGAAAATATAAATGAAATAATGGAACAAACTACAGAAGACGGCTGATCACACCCCGGCTGATTTAGTTTCCCTAGTGTTACAAGGACAGACTCTGTGAGCTGAAGGAACAAATTTTATAATGGAGAGAATGGAATTATTATCACCAGTCACCAGATCTTGCAATGAAGACTGCTCCCAATGTAAACTAAAATGGAACACAGAATCCTGAGACAATTATCTTTATCAAATATGATGAAGCAGACAAAGGCACAGAGCCATCATACAGAATTTCTGTTTTATAATCCCTTTATACTTAACATACCTGCAAGAAATGGATGAGATAACATAAGACCAGTTTGTTTAATTCTGGCAGGAGGTCCACTACTGCTACAGCTGCATCAGGGTTCTCATAGTTGCTGATACACTCTTTGTAGAAATGTTGTGGAATGACTGGCTCCTCCAACTCCCGGTACCACAGCTTCAGCAAAGATGCTTTAAGAATGAGAAGGAAAATAGAGGCATTTTTAACAATAAAGGAACAATCATTAAAATAATCACAATAAAAACAATATGATAAGCTTTCTAGTCTCGAGAATATGACGTTTGACAGACATGTGATGTTCATCAGTCCAGAACACATCTTGAGCTCAAGAAGGATACAGTTCTTTCTCCACCTCACACTGAACTAGACAATAAACCTGGTTCTTTCCCACAGGCAAGCCGGCATCACCTAATTCTTCATGGTACTTTGAAGGAAATGATTTTAAGATAACAACTGTTCTTGGCTTTAGAAAGAAGTCCTAAAAACTCTGCAGCAGCTGAGATATAAGCAATGGAGCACAGAAACAGAACACTGATCCAGTAGAGAGAGCTCTGTCCAAATTCTCCATCAGAATATCAGAACAGCCTCTGTGAACACAGCTATGTAGTTTATACATACCTGGTATATTTGGATCACCAAGGTTATTAGGAATTTTCCACTGATCTACCTGTAGCTTCAGTGCATTGACTTCATCAATGTCACCAGGAATTCTGCAAGGAGACAACATGAGCCATCAATACAGTCAGGTTAAAAAAGGACAAAGCACACAGTTCTAGAAATTGGAAGCAATGTAAAATCCTGAGAAGAGGAAGTCACAGAATACAAGGATGCCAAAGGCCTAATGTGTACGCTGCAATTTCCTATCTTCCATGAAAATACTTTGAACCTTACAAAGAACACTTGTGAGAGCTCCATAAATAATGCCAAGTGACTGCCAAGAACTACCCTGGCTTAGAAGGAGCACTGTAGTACAGTGGTTAGATTATAGTACTGCAGTGTAGACTCTGCTTACAACCTTTCAGTGCCAATGGGCTCAGGTAGCTGGCTTGAGGTTGACTCAGCCTTTCATTGTTCTGAGGTCAGTAAACTGAATATCTAGCTTGCTGGGGTGAGGTGGGGTGGGGGCAATGTGTAGCCTGTGTAATTAAACTGTAAATTGCCCAAAGAGTGCTTTAAGTACTGTAGGATGATGCATAAGCAGCAAATTGGTTTGTTTGTTTTTTTGCTTTATCCAATGGAAATGATATATTGGCAAGAATGCTGGGGAAATAACATTTTTTAAAGAGACGTCTGCATTTTTGTAAATCAGAAGAGGATATGTATCCAAACTTTGCTGCTATGTGCCAAATGACTAGCATCTTCTTTTTCCTTTAAAACATTCCATTAAGATGGAAATATTGGCCTTAAACTAGAATACCACTGCTGGAGATACAAACTTAATTTGCTTGTCAGAGAAAACTGGCTTAGTATTTCTTAACAGCCGAAGTGATGATGATCACTACTTTATTCGGAGCCATCCAGGAGCAATGGCTGATGCTAAGACTACACCAGAGCTTACAGCTTCTCAGATTTCAGATAATAATCATTATATTGCTGGAAACAATGGCCAGAGTCGACATACATCTATTATTGAATATCAATCTAATTTGGAATACATTCAGAAATCTTAGCATGAGATATAACCTGTTTAGAAGCAACTGAACAGACATACACCTTCCCATAGATAGATCAGCTGTGGTGCAGATGATGTTTTCCATATTGGCCTTGTTTACATAATCTAGGCTTGAGAAGATGCTGTTCAATTTGGGCTTGGTGGGGAAAAATCTCATGTGGCCAAATACAGGTTAATTCCACTGTGTTGATAGCACCAGTAATGAATAATTCCAGTAAGGCAAGCTCACCTGAATATCCCCTCAGTCTGTTCTCCACCAAGTTCTAGAACCTGCTGAGACAGCTGTGTCTGCACCCAAGGTAGCTTGTTATCAGGATACATGTCCTGCTGCCGTAACATTATTTCCTCCAGCGAGCTGCCAAACAACGAAGGGGTCACAATTGCATTCCTGGCATGTATGATCTCCTCAGTTGTAGGCTTCCGGAGACCCTACCAACAGCACAAAAAAATCCAGTAAATGGTGGATGCTGAATAAAGACAAACCAGGTAGTTTCGGAGAGGAGAAAGTAATGGTATCTGAGATACAATAACAGACTTCTCAGGGAAACCACGTTGGAAATTTCAAAGATAAAAACATCTGAGGTTATAGCGAGGGAAGGAATAGTACAAAAAGCAGGATAGCAACTTCCACAGCAGTGAACATCACCTGTCACCTACTAGAAGATAGAATAACTTCTAAATGGTATCTTCCTGGAATTCTGAACTTGCTGCTAATCATTGGTTAAAATTCAATGTGTTAAGAAGCAAACAAAAATCTAACTTGATACCTTGAGTTCATTTAGCAAGCCTTGAGTTCATGTGTTGCCCTGCATGTGTCCTTTGGCACTGCCAAGATGAAGAGGAGTTTTAAAGCTAGCAGCTTTGAATGGTGACATTTTGAAGATACTAAAAGGCAAATGGGTTCAAACAGCACCTTCAAGGGACAGGGCTTGTTAAGACCATAGTGTTTGTGGAAAAGGAAGAGTGTGTTTCTTTCCACCATCTGAAACCTGCTGATGGACTAGAACAAATATTTACCTTCTTTTTGGAAAAATAATATACAAAATTAAATATCACATATTGTATGCCACACATAGTTTGTCTGGAAAATCAACCCTAACCCTAACCCTAACCCTAATTTCAAACCAAGCAGAATTTATGTTTATTTTTATATCTTGGTATCCTTGCAACTTGCTGCCAAAATTCATTGGTGCACTTCGCCACTCTCTTTTTAATGTCCTAGCAGTGGACTGGAGGATAGCAGTCTGTGGTGAGTTCATGGTGAAGATACTGACTAAATTTCCCACTCCTGGTCAACCCCATACAACTACAGTATAGTGTCCCACTCCCAAACAACAGAGACACTTAGAGTGTCTCTTAGCTAGAGGGATCTTATTTTTGCTGAAGTCATACTTTCTGAATAGGGCTTAAGCCACAAAAGGTGGGAATTAAACACCTACAGTTTCTTTATAAAAAGTGAGAAGAAAAATGGTGTGGCTAAGAATGAACAACAACAAGGCTAACTAACAGGAAAAGGAAAGTATTATTTAAATGAGCTTGATTGTTAGGCTCCAGATGACCAAGAAGGGGCTGTAGTTACAACAGAACTAGGAAGTAATTGTTTGATGGAGGAGCATGCGCTGGGTGCTCGGGCAAGGGTAACAACTTTCTTGGCTCTGGAAAATTCCAAGGATGTTTTCCGAGGACCACAGAATGCTAGGCACATGCTTCTTTTCTTAGAAAAAACATGGTTTCCAGAAGTTTTTTCTATATAGACAGATTGTTCACATAAATACAGAGTAAATGTTTTTATGTGAACAGCAGTCACAGGCAAAGACTTGGCTGTGCTGTTCAAGGTTCTATAGGGTTCTATATGTGAATGTTTTAAAGATGCCCTGGTTAGTACTTAGATGGGAGACCACCAGGGAATACCAGATGCTTTAGGCGCCTGGAGTAGGAACTGGCAAGCCACTCCAGTATTCCTGCCAAGAAAACTCCATGGACATGGGGTCACAAAGGGTTGGTCACGACTGTAACGACACAACACACACATAGACTCTGGCATAGATCAGGGTGCACGGAAGGCCATAATTTCTGCTGGGTCCAGCAATTAAAAACAAGGCTGTCACTGGATGGCTTCAAAGCCTGTGACTGGAACACTCAAAAGCCTGATCACGATGTACCACCTCAAAGATATGCAACTGGTTGGGTACCAAAACCACTTTGATTTGGATGTTTCCCTTGCATTCCTGATAGATCACTACCAAGAAGTAGTAGATGGAGAAAATGAAAGAGGTGGAAGGCAGGGTAACGCTGGCCATATGAGTTCTGAGTTCCATCCTGATATTTGGTATGGTAGTACAACACTTTGATGTCATCCTGCCTTTGCTCTCTTTTCTCTGTTCCCCACTGGAGCCTTCTAGTCAAGAGCAAGTGGGATGATGTTACGTAAACAGATTACCAGGCCATCTGACTGTCAAGAGCAGCTGTCTACTCATTTGTTACAGGAATATCAAAAGAAGACAAAAAGCAATTTCACCTAAACATTTCTTCTCCACAGACAATCCTGCATAAAAAAGTGCAATGGTTCTACTACAGACTGGAGTACTCTAAATGAGTACCTGCAACTTTTCAAGGCATCACTCTTATCACTACTAATATAATGGTAATGCCAGTAAACAGTCCATATATGAAAAGAATAAGAAAAGAGATCATGCAATCTATCAAATCTGAATGTCATGACTGACTCACCTTTTTGCCTCCAGTGACTGCAACCTTTTGCAGCTTTCGGTAACAGTATCTGGCATAAGTGCTGATGGGCAGGCCTAGCAAACAAAGATGGAGAAATTAATCCATTTGAGAATGTCACTGGAGAGTTTCAAAGAGGAGAAAATGATTCCATAACACATGTTTCTGCAGATTCATTCAAAATGTGCCTTCTTCTCAGAAAATAACACAGTCAAAACTCCTCAATCTTATTACTGTTTTACTGTGCAGTAAATGATAACTTGTGGTAGGTCCTCCTTTCCCCAAAACAACACTTCTGCAGAACGGTCAGCATAATTTTCTTAGTATTAAAAGCAGTTTTCTTAACCCTTACATTGTTTGTTATCTGAGCCATAATGACAAAACACAATTTTATCATATTTAGATTCATGAAAGATAATTGCTTGAATATACTTTGAATGAATGAATGAATGAATGAATGAATGAATGAATGAATGAATTCATAACTTATTTTTCAATGCTGGAGAATGGAAGTAAAGATTCTGAGCCACATCAGTAAAACAACCCTCTGCCCCACGAGAATGATCTGTATTTACTGGAATATTTTCCCATGTAAACTATATATTGTTATTCTTTAGCACAAGCCCCTCCCTGCAACCCATTTAAAAGAAGAATGAAGTTGTAAACAGACTTCTTTTTACATTATCTGGGGGCATGTTGCAGTATATGTTTCCATCTAGCTTTAATACAAAACCTATTTTCATTATTCTCTAGAAAACTCCTAGAATGAGCAGATTCTTATCATGGTCTATGGGGACGGAGGTGCAAGTATCTTACAAACCGTGCTAGTGTGATTTTGGCACCCTCCCCCTGCTCCCAGCATTGGCAATCACTTATGCTTATAACTCCATTTTTAATCAGAGGTATGTGATCTTTTAGAGGCACAACTCGCTGGAAATGGTGATCTAATTCCCTTGGATTTGTTTTTCATGTGGAGTAAGCTCCAAAGCAATTCACAATTCCCTGTTCCTCTCTACAACGGCATAAAAGAGCTTTCCATTCCAAATGCCCCTTTATTGCTGATTGAATTCTAGTGCCTAATGAAGTGAGTTTAGTTCACCAATGGCATTAAAAATATGAAACAGTTAAAAGCAACTGCCATTTTTCAACTGCTGAGTTTTCTCTGCTGATATACTTGGGCAAAAGGTTATTTGTTTTCTGATAGGGTATAATCCAGATTATAGAATACTGTAATGCCATTCTGGAAAGCTAGAAAAGAGTTATGGGTTTCACTCTCTTAGTAAAATGTACAAATTCAAGCTAGCTAGTTCTGACATCATTTACCAAGGAAATCTTTACAATACATTTTAATCCATGTCGGGAACCAAAGTTTGCACCATAGATAACTTATTTGTCCATTCAAATCCCACTTACTTAAATGAAACTTAAGTTAATGCTAATAGACTACTTTATGGATGGCACCAAGGAACCACCTGTAAACTCATGATGCATGAAAGCACTCCTGTATATGAAATAACATTCTTATTGTTGTTTGCTTCTAGACACAAATTAGGCCAGAGTGAAGTGGCCTGGATACCATTAAAACCAATAAGTAAGGCAGCCAAGTTTGCTCAGAATGTAGTAAATGTAATCAGGATGATAAAAACACATAGGATTGTATCGAAGTTCAAATGGAGTAATTTAAAACAATCATAGATAGTTTTTTTTCAAAATAATGTAACAGTGGCATGATATGCTATACATATTTAAATCCTTAAAAAGAATGTGCCTTGTTGGTTATGTGGTCATTTAAGAGTACATGTTTTCTTGCTCTGTGGCACATCTTTTGTGAAATTCTTTCTGATGAAATTCAAGAGAACACTGAATATTATCTGATCTGTACCCCTAGAATACTGGACACAATATTCCAAGTGTGGCCTAACTAGGGCAGTATAGAGTGGTACTATCACTTCCTGCGTTCTTGATGCTAACCCCCTCTTGATGCAGCCTAGGAGTGTGTTCATTTTTTTGGCAGCTGAATCACACTGCTGCCTCATCCTTAGGTGGTGGTCCACCAGGACACCTAAATCCCTCTCACAGGTGGTACAACTGTTGAGTCTGGTGCCACCTATACTGTACCTGTGCATCTGCTTTCTCCTGTCTAAGTGCAGATCCTTACTTTTCTTTCCACTGAACTGCATCTTGTTGGACAGGGCCCAATGTTCAAGTGTGTCAAGATCCTTCTGAATGTTGAGTCTATCTTCCAAAGTATTGGCAGTACCCCCCAACTTTGTGTCATCTGCCTAGCTGATGGGATCTGTTCCTAATATTCCAGAATCTCAGATGTAAACAAAGAGATTGGACAGTCATCTGTCCGGGATGGTATGAGATCTCCTGCCTTGGGCAAGGGGTTGGAGTAGAAGACCTCCAATGTCAATTCCAACCTACGATGATTCTAGATTAACTTGTTGTTGATGTTGTTGTTTGATGACAACAAGAATCTACACAGCTATATGATGGAAGCCAACCCCCCCTTCAATTAAGGATTAGGTAGAGAACATATATAAGGCAATAGAATGAATAAAAGCTAGATATAACAAACAGGTTTGTAGAAAGATGGACATTATTTTTAAATTTTTGTTACAAGATTAATGATACAATTTACTCATATGATTTATTTGCCAAATTATAATTAAACTCAATTCTCTTTTTTCTTTATAATGGGATAAGTAGGAAATTTTATAAAACTGGCCCAGTTTAATAGGATTATGGTGGATTAGGTGGTGGTGAATAGGTACTATGCAGAATAATAATATAAAATTCAAACAATAATTAAACTTTATTATCACATACATTATGATAATGAAGCATTCTGTGAGCTTTTAAAAAGGGCTTTGACAATTCAATAGCAAATGTGGGTGTCAGTGTCCATGATGTGATTCAGCGCAATAATTCAATTGCAAACCACCCAGAGAGTACTTTAAGCACTATGGGGTGATATATAAGCAGAACACTTTGCTTTGGTTTACCAGGAGATGTATCTTGGGACAGTGATGAAAGGAAAATATTACTCCAGCAATGTGAGTGCTATGACATGGATAATTAGAAATTACCAAGAAATCAATTGAAAATAAGAAATACCAATACGCTAATGGCTATACCAATCTTTGGTGAAACCACCAAAACTGGGGACATTTATAAATGTGTCTCCTAAAAAAGGGTGCTGAAGAGATGGAAATAGTGAAGAAAACAACAATCAAAACAATTAGAGAGATGAAGTACTTAATTCTGAGGAAAGCTTGAAATATTTGGGACTTGAGAATTTTAAAAGGTGAGGGGGCAAATGATATGAATTAGTAAATTTATGTGCTATGTGGAAAATGAAGGCAGAAGGATACTTGTCTCTGAAGATACTAGAAACCTGGGTTTTACAAAAACTGGGAGGTCGATTCCAGACAAACAAAAGGAAAGATACCTTTACTCAGTACATTTTTAAATTCTGGAATTTGTTACCAAAGGATGTGCAGCTGGTGTAGATGGCTTTAAAAAAAGGAAAAGACTAATACATCAAAGATAAATGTATGATAAAGAAGTTGCAGTTCTAGAAAGCAAAATGAAACCTGCCCTGAAAGCACTGTGAAGAAATAAATCTTCGGATAAACTTCAAGCCACAGAAAATGAATCCTAAAAAGAATATGCCAACAAATGTGGAAAACAAAACAATGGTTCACAAACTGAAAATGCTCAATATACATTCCAATTCCCTAAGAAAAGAAATGCCAAAGACTGCACTAACTACAGGGGCATTGCATTAATTTCTCATGCAGGGAAAAGCTGATTCGTTTGAAATAGAGTCCTGGAGGAGATCTAGGTCCTAGATCAAATTAATCCTAAACTATCTCTGGAGTAGAGATGGGCATGACCAGAAAAAATGACGTTTCGAGTTGTCGTTTGTCGGGACGGGCCCGTTTCAGGTCGTTTCCATTTGTCGCGGAAATTTTCAAAAAAATGTCGTTTCCGTTTGTCATTTGTCGTTTGGGTTGGGGTTAGGGTAAGTGGGCTCTGGGAGGCACCTCTCTGGGTGCCTCTGAGTTGACCCACTAAGAAGGGAAGGGAAGTGTAACGCGTAGCCGCCGTGTACCATACATTATATTATGTTAGGGTTGGGGGCTAAGTGGCAGGGGCACCTCTCTGGGTGCCTCTGACTCACTAAGAAGGAAAGCATACTGGCGTACTGGCATACAGGTTAGGCTTAGGGGTAGGGATAGTGGGCTCTGGCTGGGAGGCACCTCTCTGGGTGCCTCTACTCTGACCCACTAAGAAGGGAAGCGTACTTGCGTACGAATCTGGGTTAGGGTTGGGGTTAGGGTAAGGGCTAGGCTTAGGGTTACGGTTAAGGTTAGGGTGGGTTAGTGGGCTGCACCTCTGGGTGCCTCTGACCCACTAAGAAGGACAGTGTACTGGCGTATGGGTTAGGGTTAGGGTTAGGGTTAGGGTTGGTGGGCTTTTTATGCCCTCTGGCACATCCAGAAGTCTCAGTCAAAACCTGGCCATGCGATTGGTGGAATGGGTCAAAAAATTTGCATGGTCCCGTCCCATGGCCAGCCCATCTTTGCGCAGGTGTAAAAAAATAAAAATAAAAATAAAAATAAAATAAAATCAATGGAGACGTTTTATTGCAAGAAAAACCCACTGCTGCTACTATAAAAAACCTAATTTTCAAATGTTTCTGTGGTGCTTTGGTGGGTTTTTGGACCACGATTTAAAAATAAATATTGCGGTCGCCATTTTGGATCCCCCCCACCGCATGGGATATGATGAGGATGACACCCCCCCCCAGCCTGGTGCAAGCAGCCCAGGACAGGAGAGGGGGGGGAAGGCCGGGGACACCCCCCCAGAAACCACCCCTCTCTGGTAGGTGCCCTCACTCAGGCAGGCATATTTTCGCCTGCTTTTTTGGCCGGGAATCGTTTTTTAATTATTTTTAAAACTTTTTTTCTGTGCTGCTTGGCATCACGCGATTGCCGCGAACCGCGATGCCATGAATGACAACGAAAAATCAGACCCAATTTATCTTTATCGTGTCGGGTTCGAGCTGGAGCAGAGTAATTCTTTTTACCGTTATCGTTACATAATGGAAACGACAAACGGTAACGGAAACGAGAATTTCGCTGCTCCGTGCCCATGTCTACTCTGGAGGGGGGAAAAAAAAGAAAATAACAAAAAGAAAAAAACCCTGAGGCTGTCCTACTTCAGGAACATTATAAAACCAGATTCTTTGGAAAAGATAATAATAAAGGTAGAAGACAGCCAGAAAAGAAGAATACAGTACTAAATATAAGATAGATTAATTCCCCTAAAGGAACCCACAGCTTGAATTATAAGAGCTGAGCAGGGCTGTTAAAGACAAGACATTTTGAGATCACTAATTCATCCAGTTGGCATAAGTCAGAGGAAACTTGATGGCACATAATAACAAGAAGAAAGGTTATTTGTCGTGATGTTACCTACAGAAGTAAAGGTATTATTCTTCAGAATACCAGTTACTGGGAAACAACCATGTGAATGAGTTATTCTCCTAATTTCCTGTCTGTGGGCTTTCCAAAGGCATCTGGGAGACAGCTGTGGGAACAGGATTCTGGACTAGATAGGCCTGTGGTCTGATGCAGTAGAACGCTTGTGTTCTTATGCCAGTAATATTATTTTTTATATTTTTAGCCATTACTGAGAGTGTCATGGGACATTTTGTCTCAAATGCATTTTCTAGGGTTAGAGTTTGTACATCTTTTCCAGATGACAACAGAAAAGCAGAAACAGACGCCAGTCAGACTGCAGCGTATGACAACAGCACCTGCTTAGATAGAAAAATATCCCCAAGTACTGTATAGGAAGGCTCCAAGGCCATCTGAAACATGATAACAGAAGATTTCCATAGATTTGGTGAATTATGAAACATTGCCTGAAGATATGTGATCACTTTTAAAAGGAAATGAGTGACCCAGTGGGGAAAAAGGAGTTCTCTTGGCACCAGATAGGATGGTTATGGAGCAATGCCTCTCTCTTTTTAAAAAAAAAAATAGTATCAGCTATCAGACTTAATTCAAAGCTCTCAAGCTGCTGAGGAAGAGAAGAGATATTATCAATCATAATCAGGAGCCACTGATTAACTAATTCCATCTGGCTGCATGAGAGATTGCTCTACAAGTGACTGA
This sequence comes from Phrynocephalus versicolor, assembly GCA_023846285.1. NCBI lineage: Eukaryota > Metazoa > Chordata > Lepidosauria > Squamata > Agamidae > Phrynocephalus > Phrynocephalus versicolor. The sequence continues at coordinate 75,010,083 of JAHTLZ010000129.1, read as the reverse complement.
AGTTCTATGCATTTTTATCTGAAAATACATTATATCAAAATGGCAAGAAACATGGCCAAAGTGCCAATTAAAGTAAAGCTGTGTACTGTATACAATTTTTTTAAATGTAGCAACAATTTTGCATTTCTCTCCCTTTCTGAGCTGTCGATGCTCACATAAATCCTAGATTTGATTTTTCTGCAATAAAGCATATATAACGATACCTGCAATCAACAGTACACATAGACATATAGTAATTGTGTTTCTCCTTTATGATCTCCCTAAGAATCCAATTTTCTTTACCTTCCTCCTCTGAGTTTTGCTTCCTCTTTTTCCTGGATTTTGAATTCTTTTTGTTTTTCAGATCCAGAAGCTCCTTAATGCGCTGGGTAACTGAAAATCCAAAGCATCATTGACTGAGAGATGGCAAAAACATGTTCACTCCCCTCTTCCATCTTTACTGAGCATACAGAAGAGGGGTGTCTGTTTACTGAGGGCGCTTTTACACGACCCCTAAGATCCGCTGGCCCCTTAAATTCGGACCAGAGATCCTAGGGGTTTGTCACTCTTCGTGCGTCTCCACCCCTCCGTACTTCCTGGCTGCTGGCTGCGTGAGGGGAGGGAGGAAAAAAGGGACAAAAGAATAAAACCTTACCTCCTGGTGCTGGTGGAAGCTGCCGGAGAGCCCCGGGGAGCCCCGGTCACTTCCTGGTTCCTCTTAAAGGGGCGGGAGGCAAAGAACAAAAACAAAAAGAAGCGAGGAGAGCCCAGCATGTCCGCATCAAATATTTTTCACCTCCCAAGAGCAGGTACAAGAAAAGTGCGCTGGGTCGCTCTTAGGTGGGCGGGATCGCACTTAATTGTCTGCAAACTCCGGAGCTGGTGGGGAAACATTTTTAAGCTCCGGAGCTTGCAGCCATTTGCTGCAGAGCTTAGGGATCGTGTATAAACGCCCTGAGTTCACACATTAAACATCAGCTCCCTAAATGATTGCTTCATGTTTGCATGACAATAGCCCTTTTGTCTGCAGTACTATGAGTTAGAATTAAGCCAGGTGCCATGTAGATTCAGTGAATCACTTGCAACATTTGTAATTTAACACATAGGCCAGTGATTTTTACTTGCATAAGGAAAACTGTGTAGATCTTGCTATCAAATTGTTGGTCATTATTGAGGTGCTGGTTGCATTCCTGGGCCCATGTCCAATCACACAACTGGCCATGTTCCCCAAGGCACTACCAGCTCCTGCTTCATCATATGTGTTCCAATGGGCTGGGAAGTGCTCTGGTTCAAGTTTTCAGGTGGTACAGAGGACTGTGTAGGTGGGGCAAGTTAGGGAGAAAGACTGCTTTCATTGACTTGGACAATGCTAGAATTAAATCCATGGCTCTGTAATAACAGGTACTGGTATTAAGAGGTTGCTTACTTAATGAACTGATGGATGTATTTCTTTTAAATTATTTATTTTCAGTAACTTTCAGAGAAATACTCTTGCACTGAAAAATTAACTCAAGCTCTCAATTTTATTTCCTGACATAAAGTAGCTGACCTAGCCATTATCTTGTCAGGTGGGATAATAAAAAAATCATATGTATGATGAAAATTAATTAAATGTATTTAAAATTTTGGTTCTGAATCTTTGTAACAGCTTCTAATGAAGTTGTGAAGGAAACTGGGTATATTTCTATCTGTTTAAATTACACAGTTAAATAGTTTAACTAAATTAACTTAACTTATGCAAGAGGGTTTTAGCTGCTGAATGACAAACGGAGCCTCTGTAATTATGTCTAATTTGCAGGATAACGTCCCCCAAACACTACAAATGTATCTGATCCCAATTAAAACAAAGGACAGAAATCTGTTTTGTCCAAAAGAAGCCAAGTAATTCATAATGTTTGAAACATAAGATGCTGTTTCATTGAGTAATGTTTATCATATCGTACTTTAAGTGGAAGAAATTTTTGATTTCAATACCGTTAGATGTTTTTGGGCTCCTTACTTTTACCTTAATCTGTCAAAATTACTCTTCATTTGCACAGCCTAATATTTCAAAGTGATAATAAAATATGTCCTGTTTTTATATACATTCTCTTCCAGACAGACATTAACCAGGCACTGAAGCAGCTCCTATTGCTTCTGAACAGATCACTACTTGATACTATTTGATATTGTACAGCAATACATTTTACCCTTGTTTGATAAGAAACTTACTGTTTTCATCATTGGCCTGGCTGAGATGACGGTAGATATAACCTTCCAAATATGACTGGAACTTGGGTGATGGAGAAAAAAAGGCAAGACTGATGGCCATGAGTTCCCACCCCCACGCCAAGCTTCGGTAACACATATTGTCTGTTGTTTGCCTAATCAGTTGTATATACAGCTCATCCCGTAAACTTTGAATGGTCCAGCATTTGGTAACAGCAATCAAAGCCACGCTGTCTCTGTCCATCCGTGCTTGCCGGTCACCCATGTAGATTTGTACCAGTTTAAATATTTCACAAGCTTCCTTTTTGATAGTGTTGTTGCTGGTGATGAGCATTGGCTTTTTGATGGAGCCACCATTCCAGGAGAGCATGTTTGCAATGGAAAGTCTTCGACGGAAGATACCTTGAGTGTGCATGTTTAGGTTTTTGGAAGCCCAGTCCGCCATACTGCTTTGAGAGATGGGCTTCCGTATGGTATGAAAGGGAAACTGATAACCCATATTGCTGTTAGGTTGGTCACTGTTCTGCTGGGATTCAGACCCTATTGTTCCAGACTGTAAGAGAGAAGAGACAGGAAATTATGAGAAAATAATCTCCACTCACTTGTTCCAGAGCTAATAACCAGTCCTTTCTCCACAAGGGAAAATAATTAAATTCCTGTATTTACACAGTTTAGGAAAGCCAACAGCTTAATTCCTATTTCGTTCATTTGAATAAATTATGTTATGTTTCCACTGTCTTCCCATCTTGTCTTGCTCTCTATGGAATTTAGCTTGAAAATCTGCCCACCTAATTTAAGCCATTTGTTTTATCCATTTTCTGCCCACTAG
>JAHTLZ010000129.1:74958635-75007057 GCA_023846285.1 Phrynocephalus versicolor | reverse complement strand
GCCCACCTAATTTAAGCCATTTGTTTTATCCATTTTCTGCCCACTAGGGCTTTTAAAGCAATGTGCAACATGATTAAAACATGACTGCTTCTTTCTAACAATGCTCAGAAGCTGCTATGCTTCCCCCAAATGGGCATTCCTTATATATCTGTGCACGGAGGGTTAATAAAGAAATTATACATTCTAGTATAATAGTCACTCTCTCTCTCTCTGTCTCTCTCTCCTTTTCTTATGATGTTGACCTTTGTGTAGTGGAGGAAATGACTCTACGCCACAAATTATTTTAACATATAGCACGGTTGTAAAAGTAAGCAATTTGAGAAAGAACTTTCAGACTTGTGTTGGCATCCCAAAAGCAAGACTCAGAGCAACTTGCACCCTGCCAGCACAGATAACTACAACCAACAAGAGCATCAACAGGTCACAAGCTCAGGAAGTAAAGAAATCTTGGAAGCAAGGCTGCTCAGATTTGACTGAACATAAGATAAGGAACTCAGAAACCAGAAGGAGAGGGGGCATGTCAGGCCCTTGTAAATTAAAAGGGGAGACATATCTCTTTTTTAGCATGATTACCTTCTATATTTCTGTCCAGTTGTCTAAGAGGTTCAAAGATACAGAGAGAGGTGACTGCTTTAATAATATAAAAATATCAGATTTTTTGATTACAAATGTAGATAGCACAACCTCTTCCAAAATAATTTTAAGAAGGTCACAGCGACCCGACCTGATATTACCTTTATGTAATTTCCCCAAAAATACACCAAAAAAGTCCCTGGCCCACCATCTCTCTGATTTCAGAGTAACACAGACAGTAACTTCCAGGGGATTTATTGTCTCCAATATAACAGAATGCCTTACTGCTAGATAATATACATTATTGTCAACAAATACCTGGGTTGAGATCTGTGCTGTGTCTGATGAAGACAGGTTTATCGGACCAGCTGCATTCTTTTCTAAAGAGTCAATTTTTTCATAGGCTCTCTTCTGTCTCACAGTATCTTGCTGTATCACTGGATCATTTGAGAGACTCCCCCTGCTGTCTATCCTCGGCCTATATAAGGACCTGTTACTAGAAGTCACATCGTCTTTTGAGTTCCTGCTATTACATTTTTTCAAGCGGTCTGATGGAAACTTTATTTTATTACCCTCTGGCACAGTAGCATTTTCCAGCATCTCTGTATCTAAGCTACCTTTACTCCCTCTGTTGACTGCCGATCTATTCACCACAGCCCGCATCTCTGCTATCAGTTTGTCATTCAAAGCGCTAAGTTCGCTGCTACTGCCGACAGAACCTGGCCTTCCCTGGCCTGGCCCTTGTCGCCTTCCTTTTCTCTTTCTCAGGCTTGGAGAAGGGCCTGTGGAGTAGCCGGAGTCTTGCTGACTTACAAAAGTAGGATATTCTTGAGCTTGGAGACTGTTCTGCCGACAGTGGTGGGCTTCCATATTTTTCAGAACATTTGCTTCCAAGACTTTCCATGACTGTTTGAAGCTGTCTCTGGAACTAAGCTGTCCCAGTTGAGGTTTAGCAATACCATCAAGCACCATTCCAGCAGAGTGAGGGTTTTTGGATGATTCATCAATGTTGACCATATGTTTAATATATTCTCTTCCAACAGGGCTGTATTCTGTTGCAGAGGGAATTCTCACATGCTTTTTCCCAACTTGATGCTGTTGCATACTTGGATGTTGTAATAATTTAACTGGCTGGGGCTTCTTATTTAAGCTATTGCTTGGTGTCAACTGTGATGTTGCCCCATTCACATTTCCACTTCCAGTGTCCATATCTACCGGAGGCTCGTCATATATTGGGGAGTCAATTGATGGTTCGTCATATATTGGTGCTGAAGAAGCATATCTGGGAGATGAAGGCCGAGCTGTTCTTGTCTGACTCCCTGGAGGAGGCTGAAAAGCCAACCCGTTCGTCAACACCAGACAAAATCCTCCGTTCTCTGTTTTCTTAATTTGCATGGACTGTTTTGTCTCTGAAGCTGAAGTTCTCGGACCTGATGAGTTTGAGGTTACAGACTGAGGCTGGGCATATACAACTGGCTTTGGGTGGAGGGATTTTTGGCTACTCGTTTCCGTACTGCTTTGCATCTGAAGTGAACTGCTTGAGGAAGAATCCATGTGTCTCAGACTGTTGACTTTGACAAGCCTGGATGCTTTTGTTCCTGGTAAAGGCTGCCAGTGGGTAGGGGTGTCTCTAAAGAAAAAAAAAAGCAAAAGGATAATAATACAAAAATGAAAAGCTACCTTCAGAGTTAAGAAGCCCCAACCATGAGTTTAGTTAGCAATTAAATGTACATGACATAATCACAGAATAATTGAATTGGAAGGGGTTCTATAAGGCCATGAGGTCCAACTCCCTACTCAGTGCAGGAATCCAAGTCAATCCACAAATGGCAGTGCAGTTGGTGATAATACTAAAAAGATAAAAACAAAAGCTCAAAACATAAATGTACATCTATTAAAAAGACTATAATAATAAAAAATAAGCTGTTGTGAACTGTTATTGGTTTAATCATGTATTTATAGTTTTTGATGTTTTTAAAATATTTAAAACAAACTGTTTTTACATAGTTTTCATTGCTGTACTCTGCCCTGAGATCATAAGATAAGGGGGAAAATATCAATTTTTTTAAAATTAAACAAATATTTGTTTGTCAGCAGAAAGACAATTTTTTACCTGTCCATGGCTGAGAAGTACTGTCAAAGTGTCTGTGTCCCCAAAACATATGTATGCCTTTAAAGATTGTTAGAAGGGCTTTGCCTGACAACCCTATGCCTTTTTACAGGCTTTTATGTGTGTGTGTTGTGTCGTTACAGTCGTGACCAACTCTTCGTGACTCGAGAAAGCAATTTTGAGTTTGTGCAAGGCTTTCTAAGGTATAAATAGCATTTTAACCTGTGCTCAGATACAGACTAGCCAATGAACTTGTTCCAACAAAGGAATCACATAAGACAGCCAGGCTCCAGTACTTTGAATCAGCTGACTTTCTCAACACATTTCAAAGGCACACCCTCTTTTATAGTAAGTTAACTGCAGTCCAAACAGGATTTAGGTAAGTGTGTCCCTGTGGTAAGATTTGCTATTTCCAAAAGCAAGTAGAGTTGGTACAATAGACATAGCTGCAACCATCAAAAACATGCATCCATGATCTGTCCTTTGAATGACCAAGATCTTACCATAATGCATCTTACCAAATGAATGGGGCCAGGCACCTATTTGAACAGCCCTATAGTTGTTCTGTGTAACTACTAACTCTACATGAAGCTTGATGTCTTACAGATGCCAAGCCAACTTGACCTGAACACTAGCTTTGAGATTATCACTAGGTCAAGAAAATTGTTGGGTGGCACAGCAGGCAATACAACAGCAGAATCCCCCAAGAAGAATCATGAATCTGGAGGGCACTCAGGAGTATACAGTAAGTCCATTTGTAAAAAGGTGCATGGGGAACACAGCTTTGTTTGGAAGGTGCCCTTCAACTACCACATTTGGTGGTGGTGGTAGGGGCTGAGTAATGATAAAATAGTGGCTGAGGAATTATGTTGGTTATCCCTATTATGCAACTCCTGCCACAGCAGCTGTTTCAGAATGGTTCAGGCAGACTTGCATGTTGCAGTATGGTAAGCAAAAGTGAGACCTCCCCACTATGCATCAATCAGATGGCTATGAAACAAGCCACACTGACACACACATCCAAAATTGCAACCTAGTTGTGGCTGTTTTTTCATTACATAATGTGACATTCATCAGTAATGACTTCAAAGCTGAGGACTACAACTATAACGTAAGAGTCTCTGAACTGGAAGCACCCATTGTAGCCCTCCCTTTACCCATAATACAATTTGTATCCTGCACTTTGCCTTTTGGCCTCCAGTATGATAATGATTCCTTCTTTGTTCCCCTTCATCTTCTATCCCCCTTTAAAATATGTATTAATATAATAGTTATTTGTAAAACAGAAATAATTACAACAAAAATGAATACTTTCTAACTGTTGTAGAAATAGCTCACATATCAGATCTTGTGCTAATACCACTGCACAGGCATGTTCTATCTGTCAGATCTATTACACTAGTAAATTAAAAATACCGGTAAGTCATCGCCACAAGAGAAAAATGCTGATCTAACAGGTTTAGATTTCTAAACTTCTAATAACCCCACCTAGTTTTGACCATACGAGACACCCAAGCTCTGGATGTATATGTAGTTTAGACATATTTTTTCTTCTTGTTGTTGCTGACATGATGGTGATAATCAAGAAAAGATGACTGGATTTTTCCCATCTGTAGGTAACACTTTTGTCATGGGGGGGACACGACAAGAGTTTGGTTCCCTTCTACATGTTAGCACAATTACCTTGCAGTCTTCTCCCTGCCATATGCTCTTCTAATGAAAAACAAGAAAGCCAGGTGTACAACACCTGCATATTTTCCTATGTACATATTAGCAACAGTTTTTTTTCTTCACCATCAGTTGCTTAGATAGGAACTACAACAAATGCTGGTGCCTTCAGCTTGTGCAAAGATGAATCATTCTCGAGAAGCATATACGGATGCCTACCATCAATTAAGCTGGACTGCAAAGTGAGAATAACATCTCCTTACACACTCACTAGGTAACATTATTAATTTGGCTTAATTGGCTTCTCCTACCTGGTGAGTAAACTAAATTTTATCCCACCTTGCTGATGGAGATAGCTATGTTTATGTATGATTTTTCCTTGATACCCCAGGCAAACAGGAAACCTGCATTTCAAAAACTGGCAAAGTGTGTGTGAGGGGAGTGGTTTATGATGATCCATTAGCTGTCCTGTGTCTGAATAGCTGGATGGAAAATTCCAGCCACTTCTTACCAGGAGTGAAATATTAAACCACATCCCCAAGAGGCCAGTTGTAACCAGCTCTAACCTAACCTTAAGATACCTGGCAGACTTCTATGAATATTTGGGATGCACATATATAATGTTTCTTCTTGGTTTAAGAGTAACTTGGTTTAAGAGCGTTTTGCAACACAAGCAAACTGTTCTAAATTTTGCCTTGATCAGCAAGCAATATCTTGATATATAAGCACTGGAGCAAGTCACATGATCACAAGTAAGCCAATGGTGGTTCTCCCTCCCTCTCCCTGCTGCATTCTGGATGACAGTCTGGAACATTCCATCTCAAAGCAGCGGGAGGAGAGAGGAACAGAGGTCTCCCTTGCACCAGCCAGGAATGTGCAGGTTAGGGTTTTATTTTTCTTTACATTTTTCTTTTTCTTTAATTTGTTTCCAACATTCTTTCTTATTTTTCAAACCATTTCTAGTCATGGGGCAGCTAGTCACGTGTATATGTATAGGGCTACAAATTGCATTTTATTATTGTCACATTAACAATACAAAGTAAAATCCAGTTGTTAGTCCTAAACAGAGCATATTCCACAGCCAGGTATGTCAACCATGGTGTGGATGTGGACTTCTAGCCAACTTCTTTTGTGATTTTTGGCACTTTGTGTGTACAGTATGTGGTCTATGGAACCCCAAAATGAATCATTTGAGTTTCTTTTGGGGAAATGTGCTTTGATATAAAAGTGTTTTGGTTTAGAAACAGGTTTCTCAAACAGGTTATGCTCGTAAACCAAGGCATCACTGTATGTTAAATAAATGGATGAAATCTTTAAAATTACACATTTTACAAGATTCATTTCATCCACCTGTCACATAATTTGAATACAAGCTTGTGAGCCTTCTGGAGGCAGCAGTAAAACTGCAGTACTGCAGTTAAGACCCTGCTCATAAGCTGAGTTCAATCCCAATGGGCTCAGGTAGCCAGCTCAAAGTTGAATCAGCCTTCCATCCTTCCAAGGTCAGTAAAATGAGAACTCAGCTTGCTGGAGGGATGTCAATTAGTAGCCTGCATAATTAAATTGTAAACTGCCCAAAGAGTATTTTAAAGCACTATGAGGTGCTATATAAGCAGCACACTTAAGTTTTCCTTTGAATATAGTTGCCTGTAATATCTAGAAAAGAAAGTGTACCCATGGGGCAAAGGCCAAGTTGACACTTCCAAACATTTTGGAGGGACTGGGTGAAAAGAGAACAAAGTAAACAAAAAGCAATAGCAAAGCTGCTACTCAAATGATATCCTGACAATGTTTATGAAGCTGTACACTTGGCCAGCTCAAATAGTGCCATAACTGAAAACCTGTTGCCAATTTTAGAATTTACAAATTCTTGAATTAAGCAGTAAACCAGAATCAGTGTTCTCATACTGCAGTAACACAGGGGAATGGGGAGAGATAGGATATTTTGAGTAATCCAACAAACTATGGGAAACTCCCCGAATCTCCAGTTTTGCACTTTTAAAAGAAATTAAAAGCAATCGCCCAAACATCAAAGGGTTAATTTAATAATTCGTTCCCAAGAAATATTTTTAGCTTATCTAAATAAGAGGAAATATTTTTATTTCACACAAAGAAATAAAGGAAAACATACAGTGCTGCATCCTGCTTGTTATAGGATGCAAGTATGGTTGCAGAACAAACATATCCTTTATGGAAACTAGTGTGGCAAATATGACTAGTTTTGAATTTGGTCAGGAAGAGCCTCTGCGGATGGAAGAAGTATCTTTTCCAATACAAAGTTGTAGTTATTTCATTCCTTAAAATCAGAATTGCCATGTGTCAAAGTAATGGTTGAAACATGCAGTGTTAATTTAGTACAGTCCACTCACAATGCCACTTGATTTGTCACATCCCCTGAAGAGACAAACTAAAAATTATATAATTCAAGTTATGCTCAATAGCAACTCAAACTGTCTCTTACAATTTTGACTCTGTATTAAATCAACTGCTAACCATAGCGACTAAGAAATACTTCAGTGTTTCCCAGACACGTGCTTATTAGAAAACTGTATGATGAAGACTGCAGAACAGTCGTTCAGATTGGCTGTATCTCACTGGGATTCCACCCATGTTTTTACTTTACAGAAATAGATTAACTATGCATAATAGTTAAAAGGAAAAGGGTACCAATACAGAATTGCAACTGTGAAATCAGAAGTCATTCCACTGCTTTTCAAATTCATCGGTCTTAAAAGTCAAGTAATTTGCTGAGGAGAAAAAATATGCTGAAAAATGCAGGGCCATTTCCTGGGTGCAAAAAGACACCCTGTTCCAGAATTTTCCCATTAATTTTCACAACACTTTAAAAGGAACATGAAAGCCATATCAGGACAGAAATCTGATGCCTTGGACACTTTTGTAAAAGCCCTATAAAACCTTTAGGAAGAATCAGAAGCCTGTGTTCATCATTGCTGGCATTTATCCCCATTAGATAGTTAATTCCAGAATGAAACCAGATAATCATTTCCAATCATATAAACACTTATTCAGCTGTTCAGCATATTCTATTTAGCCTATTCAGATCAGGGTGGTGTGAAACCAAGGTGAACTAAAAATTGGAAGCCTTACACCAACTTTCCTCAAACTGATGAAGCTACTTGGATGAGTAGCGAAATGTTTCGATCTCATAAGAAAAGATGCCCAGTTGCCATGACTCAACTTCTGGATGACTATAAGTTGTTTTGTTCTCAACTGTTATTTTATTTTCTTATTGTTTATTTACTACCATGCTAAAGCATCGGGAATGAAAGAGGATTATTAACAAGGCAGTATTATTTACACTGTCCTTGCCTTCAGACTTAGCTGGAGAGCTGGCTGATTGCCTTACAGTGATTTCTAGTGATTTTTTGTTCAAATCTCGTTTTAAAGCAAAAGATACATTTTCAGGGTTGAATTTTTTTTTTACTGTCTTGCAAATCTCAAACCTTGACAGCCACATTCACATCCAGTAAGTTTTTCACATAAGAATATGCCTCAGTAAACTAATTTGCAGCCCATTTTAGATCTAAAATAGAGGCCATCCGTTCCGATCTGCCCTCCGCTTGCTCTAGTCAATCTTCTGATGTCCCTGGGGCCTCACCCCCTCGGTCCCCCCTTCGAGTTTGGGCCAGTGTTTCCAGCGGAGGCCTCCAGAGCTATGGCTTGTTGCCGGCCGGCAGCTACCCCCTTTGACCCTTGCCCAGCTTGGCTCATTAAATCAGCCAAGCTGGGCAACAGGGAACATGCCAGAGTGGGTTTCGGCTATTGTCACGGCCTTCTTCAAAGCAAAAAAGCAAAAGCAAAAGCAAAGTGTTCTGCTTATATACCAGTAGTCTCTGGGCGGTTTACAATTTTAGTTACAGAGTGCAGGCTACACATTGCCCCCCCCCCCAGCAAGCTGGGTACTCATTTTACCGACCTCGGAAGGATGGAAGGCTGAGTGAACCTTGAGCCTGCTACCGGGGATTGAACCCAGGTCGTGAGCACAGTTTTACCTGCAGTACAGGCATTTAACCACTGCACCACGAGGCTCTTCCCTTCCCACGAGACTCTTCTCTTCCCATTTGAAGGAGACCGTCGTGAAGCCCACCCTAAAAAAGCCCGGCTTGGCATTGGACGAGTTATCCAACTTCCGTCCAATTGCCATTGTTCCCTTCATGGGCAAGGTAGTTGAGAGGGTGGCCGCTGTCCGGCTTCAGACGTACCTGGAGGAAAATCGTATCCTGGATCCCTTCCAGTCCGGGTTCAGGCCCCTTCGTGGGACCGAGACTGTCCTGGTCGCTCTGCATGATGACCTCCTGAGGGAGGCTGACAGGGGGTGCTCCTCCCTGTTAATCCTCCATGATCTGTCAGCTGCCTTTGATACCGTCGACCACTGTAACCTGCTGGTCCGGCTCGCAGAGGCGGGAATTAGGGGCCTGCCTCTGTCCTGGCTCTGTTCCTTCCTTGGCAGCCGGGCTCAGCGGGTTCAGCTGGGTGATGACTTGTCGGCTCCTTGGTCCCTCTCTTGTGGGGTGCCCCAGGGGTCGGCAATCTCACCCATGCTGTTCAACGTTTATATGAGGCTGCTGGCGGGGGTCATCAGGAGATTTGGAGTCTGCTGTCATCAGTACGCTGATGATACACAGCTCTATCTCTCCTTTTCGTCTTCTGCAGAGGAGGCAGTACGCTCCCTCGACCTGTGCCTGGAGGCGGTTGTGGAATGGACCAGGACCAACCGGCTCAAGCTCAACCCAGAGAAGACAGAGGTTCTGTTCTTTGGGGCGTCCTTGTCCGGGTACAATGGCCCCCTCCCTAGACTGGGGGGAGTTTCCCTCCAGCTTACGGACAGGGCCAGGAATCTGGGTGTGGTCCTGGACTCAGCCCTCTCCCTGGAAGCCCAGGTGATGGCTGCCTCTAGGGCCACTTTCTTCCATCTCCACAGGATCGCCCAGATCCGACCATACCTCGACGAGTCTTCCCTGAGGACAGTTGTGCAGGCCCTTGTGATTTCGAGGATCGACTATTGCAATGCCCTCTACATGGGGTTGCCCTTGACCCTTGTCTGGAGGCTACAGCAGGTGCAGAATGCGGCGGCCAGGCTGGTGGTGGGTGCTCGTCGATTCGAGCACATCACCCCAGTTCTGGCCCGCCTGCATTGGCACCCCCTGGGTCCTCTAGATAAGGTTCAAGGTCTTGGTTTTGACTTTCAAAGCCCTCCATGGCTTGGGACCAGATTACCTGTCGGAACGTATCTCCCAGAGATCAACTGGGACCAGGCCCACGAGAATGGCGCAGGCGCGCTCACTGAGGGTGGCCACACCTAGAGAGGCGCAGAAATCATGTACACATGCCCACGCCTTCTCTGTGGTGGGTCGCCTGCTGTGGAACCATCTTCCCAGTGAGCTGTGCCTTGCAGAGTCCCTGCCTGCTTTTAAGAAGGCGTTGAAAACTCTTTAGGGAGGCATTTGGCGACCTTTCTATTTAGGTTTTGTTTTTTGGGGGTTTTTTTTGCCTGCCCGCGCCATCCCCACCGGAGGGTCCTGCCTCCCCTCATTTTTTTTAAATCTATTGTTGGTTTTTATTTTATTGTTCTGTTTTGTAAGCTGCCCAAAGTTCCGATTCGGAAGATGGGCGGGGTATAAATGCAATAATAAATAAATAAATATCCTAGAAAATGTCCCAGAAGTGACACACTATTCCATGGTAAACGTACAGTGGCTTTCAATAGCAAGTGCAATAACCGCACACAACAAAATTAAGTCAAAACTCTGACAACTCTCTTCAGTGAAACATGATCTGGTTTTAACAGAGATTCCAGCTGTTCTTCCCCAACAGAGATGATTGCCACTAGCCATTACAAGAAAGCTGACAAAACTAAAGAGAGCCTCAGGTTTCATGTTGATTATGTCATAATTTTGAATATGGTACCTGTATTATGTTTTTAATAGGAATAAAGTAAGTGAGGTCGTGGGATATTGTTTGTCTGTACACCATCCAGAATAATGTGAACCCCAGACAGAGAGACAGACAGAATAAGCAAATACTTTACAATGCACTCTGCTTTCTTGATGCAAAAGACAGTACTTTAAAGAAATCACATGAACATGCAACAGTCAAGACTAAGCTCTAAGAAATGTGTGGCTAGTGTGAAGCCAGAAATTCCATCTTTCTATTTTAAGCACCACTTTCTTCCTCCTCTATGAAAACCGCTCTTTGCAAGCCTCTTCCACCTGCCATATTGGTGAAACCCAATAACTCTCCATGTAACAAACTGATAGGCGAGAACAGATGCATCCTATATTACCGGAGGAAGATAAAGCTGCCAACTTGTGCAATTCTGTTACGTGCTGCCAATTTTCAGTTGGAGAAACAGGTGCACAAATGACAGTGCTACACACTGTGAGGAGGATAGCCATGTTAGTATGTCACAACAAAAACAACTTTGTGTCATGTGGTATATTAAAAACTAACCAATCTTACTTGGCAAAAGCTTGCAGTGGCCTTGACTTTGCAAAAACACATGTTTTAATTCTATAAATCCATGTCAAAAATGCAAGAGGACTTGCGTTTTGCCCACTAATTGGACAGGTGCATCATCAGTTTTCTTTGGTTGTCTTTGTTCATATCAGATGACAGCTAAAAAAAATCATAGGCAGCTGTTCATATAGGATTAAGTGAACTTTGCATGTGAGGACTTTATAATATTTTGTCTGTACTTCTGTCTCACATCTTCTTTAGTGAAATAATACTGTATGCCATTAATTTTTTGTTTGGCAGTTTGTTGAGCAGCAGATCCCAATATTCTCATGCTCAGTGCGGTGATTGGAAATGAAGGAAATGTTTCCAGATTTTACTGTAATGCAAAGGATGTTTTAAGCAGGAAAGATATTCAACACACAGTGCTTACCAACCCATCCCATTCTGCAATGCTGCACATGAAACAAAGCAACATTGCTTCAAAAAAAGAGTGAGTATGATCCCCTAAGCAAAGTACTGTACAGATGTCTCCATAAGGCGTTAGTTAAACTGGCTAACAGCTGCCTTTTCACTTGCAATCGGGCAATATGGCTAAAAAAAAATAGTTTTCAAAAAACAATACCCTACCCTGTTCTGTCCTATATGGAATAGTGCATTTACACCCATGCCTCAAAGTATTAGAAAACAGTAGATTATATCAAGTGATCATTCTTAACCTCCAGTATCTAATGTCCATCAATCTTTCTACCAAAGAGCCTGAGTCCCACCAAAATATTAAAAAAGCCCAATTTTCCCCAAGACAAGCATTTTAATTTTAATAGGCACACAATATTTATCATTTACAGCAAGTTGGTAGGCAGAGGGAACTGAGATTTCTCAATTACTGCTAGGATGCCAAGAGGCCACAGGTGGATAATGTACAACAGTTAGGAATACTATGTGTTGCATCGCTATGTGGGGAGGACACACCAGCTCATGGACTTAAACAAGGTGTGCTATCCAAAAGGCCTAGAAAAGCAGGATATTTGATTTCACTGGACCAAGGAATGGAGAAACTGAGAAATAACCAGAAGAGTACTTTTGGAGTGGGAAAGAAAAAACACATAAAAGGAGGAATGGAAGGGGGAGGGCAGCAGTTGGGAATAGAGGTGAATAAATCTAGAGATTGCTATTGGAGCAAGGTGGGTGATCCTAGTGAGGAAGAAGAAACTACTTGTATGTGTAGCAAAACATTTTGATCCCACAAGAAAAGAAGTCCAGTTGCTATTACTCAACTCCTAGTGAAGAAGATTGGATCCCCATTGTGAAAGAGGACCCTTGGATCAGTCAGTGGGTAGACCTAAATGTACCCAGAGAGATCTGTAAGATGAGTCATGGCAACTGGACTTCTTTTTCTTGAGAGATAGAAAAGTTTCACTGCTCATCCAAACAGCTTTTTCAGTCTGAATACAGTTAGTGTGACTCCTCCATCTTATAGCCCGCTTTGACCTCTTGTCACCCTGGTTTCAAAGAGATCAAAGTGGACTTTAAGATGGAGGACTTGCACTAGCTTTATTCAGACTGATGAAGCTGTCTGGATGAGCAGCGAAACGTTTCTATCTCTCAAGAAAAAGAAGTCCAGTTGCCATGACTCAACTTACAGATAAACTCACTTGGATGACTGAAAATCTTCACAGACATACCCAAAGAGATAGTGCAGAAGGGATGATGGGAAAAGAAAGATCAGAAACCTCCTTACTGGTGACAAACTGGGGATGGAGCCTGACATAAAAGGGAGACAGAGTCTAGAGCCCAAGATGAAAATAAATAAAGCCAACCAGGTATATACTGAGTCCCAGGAGAGATGTCTACGGAAGAGCCCATTTTGGCTCAAAGTCCAGGAAAACAAAACAGGCCAGGAGGTCTGGGAAGCCTTTGGAAGTTGGGTGTTCCACACCCACCCACATCCTAGACATATAGAAAGGAACTTCAGACCCTGAGTATTCATTGGTTTATTGATGAGAACATTTCCACACCTGTATTTGTTACTGGAAGTACATTAAAAGTGGTACGGATTTATGATGGGAAGGAGATTCCGAAGGAAGACGTTTCTGTTCATATGAATGCTACTGTTGCTACGCTTTTACATATAAAATGCTTACCTTTTTTAATGATGAAGAGTCCACTTGTTTACTGAAGAAAATAAAAGAACAGAAGGAGGGTATCCCCCCAGGTCACACCCTCCCTGCCTCTTGCGGTTTAGTGTGTACACCAAAGCATGTACTTGAAATGTTCACACCTAACTATAAATGAATTGTATCTTACATGTACATCTATGCTGGTTTTGCTGTATAATAAAGTTTGAAATAACTATTATGCTGTTTGCATGTTCTATATTCGATTTGGAAATTGTGACAGTGGATGAAAGGCAATGTTAAAACATTTCTTTTGGCTTACTTTCTGCAGTCTTCCATAGGCAGAAAACTGTTGAGAAACACCCCCACCCAGAAACAAGGATCTCATCTTCTACAGAGTTGTCAAATTGCTACAGAAGACTTGGGAAGCAGTGGGAAAGCAACAGAGAAGATATAAATTCCACTACTTTTGGACTGACATCTTGGAAATAGAAAAGTAAAAGCTTCCTAAACCAATGGTAATATTGTTGTATTTTCCTTAGCAAGTTGCTGGCATCTTCAAGCACCATGACTTTCAGAACTGTGGTTTGTGCCTCTCATACAATACCTATCCAGAAAAAAGAGAGCTGACAACTATAAACCGAAGTTGAAGATTTTGCCGGGAGCCCTGTTTAAAGAAAGGCATCTAACTTTTCAGAGTGTTGAAATTAAGTCAATCCAACAGAACAGGAAACAGAACAAGTTCAAAAGTTTTGTCCTAGATCCAACAGCTAGCCCCAATTAGATCAGACAACCAAATCAATGAAACCTATATGTTAACCTATCATTTACAAATTGATTAGATGGGTCTACTCTAGTTAGGACTGGGAATTGAACTTAGGCTATTATGCCTGTAAGCATGAGATGCTACTGACAAAGTGAAATGAACCGTATTCTTCATTGAAGGATTCATTCCTGAAAATCAGGAAACCATGTCACCTATAACATCTCATATCTATTATTCTTCCACACATTTGCAGTGTTCCCTCAAGTGGACTTGGCTGGCTCTGAAGCTAGCAAAACCTACTGCTGTAGCAGTAGAATACAGGCAAGATGATGCTGAAGTAATCAGTCATACAGCTTGTCTTGTGGAATGCAGCAATCTGCCACTATAAAAATTTGGATTACTTGGAAGGATGCTTGGATTGTATTCCAGCTTTTCACATGCTGGAAACTAAACACTAATGTAGTTATTATGTCTGAATCAGTCCTAATCCAGTTTATTTACAGTTCAACTAACCCTGTCCACCGAGAAACATGTGCAAGATTCACATTTTAGAGTTTTAAACAGCAGCAAAGTCAAGGAGAGAGTGTGTGTGGAGGAAAAGTCAAAGAATGTTGAAGCTCTATTTGCATTTACAGAAGCCCTGCAAAGCAAAAAGGGGAGGCGACAAACTAAACATTAAAAAATCATCCGCAATAACACATAATAGCTGTGCCATTATATTAGCTGACCTGGTGATGTTTTCAAAATCTTTTATGATAGTTTCTGTATCCGTCCAATGAGTTTCTGAAGAGATGTATTTTTAAAGCAGTGCCTCCAATGCCTATCTCATGGTGGTCAATCAAGATACAGTGGTACCCTGGTTTACAAAATTAATCTGATCTCCGGGACGCTTCGCATTGCAAAAATTTTGTAAACAGAAGCACAGTTTCCCTTAGGAATGCATTGAAAACCAATTAATCCATTTTGGAGGTTAGGAAAAGAAAAAGTCTTTTATCTGTACAAAACTCTTTACAGTAGCCCCCCGCCACATCATGGGGGCCTTTTCCCGCTTTGGCTTTTTGACACCCACCGCCTTGTGCTGGGGCGATCACCCTGCTGGCTTTTGGGGTAGCTTTTTGCACCCGAAAGCCAATGGGGTGACTGACTGCCCAGCACAAGGTGGTGGATGTCAAGAACTCAAAAAGTGAGAAAAGCTTTTTCCCACTTTGTTGGTGGTGGGTTTTTGCAAGCTAAGTGCAGCTCCCGCAGGGTGCCCAGAGGGCAGGATGCTTTGGAGCCGGTGCCCCAACAGCAGTTTTTGCCCCTGTGGCACTGGCCACCCTGCGGGAGCTGGACTTCAATCTCAAAAACCCTCCATAACCAAAGCAGGAGAAAGCTTTTTCCTGCTTTGGTGGCAGTGGTTTGTTTGCACCCAAAAGCCAGCGGGGAGAGGCTCCCCAACGCCAGCTTTTCCCCCTGTGGTGGTGGGCGCCCAGCAGGACTTGGGCTTGGATTGCAAAAAGCCACTACTGCCAAAGCGGGAAAAGGCTTTCGCAGTGCCTTACAAAAAAATACGCAAACTGGAGTTTACCATATAAAAATTTCATAAACTCGGGCACTGTAGTTCCTATTTATTTTCCCTTCCTAAGTAAGGGAAAATAATATGTAAACCCAGGCACACGTAAACCAGGATGCCACTGTATGCCGCTGGACACCATATATGGAATAGGACTTGGAGACACTGCCTTATACTCACTCCTGGAAGGTGGTGCAGAGGCCTACTGCTTGATCCCTTGATCACTGACCCATACAGTCTCTCCATGTTTTATCTTGCTTCTTATTAGATTTAACATTTAAATGAAGCGGCTATGAGAGACTGTGTAGAGTTTGGGGTTCCAATGTTAACAGCCTGCTGACAACAGATTTCTCCTTTAGATCTAAATCTAAGCAAACTTATTTTAGTTTGATTTTTAAAATGCACTGATCTAGGCAAATAAAATGAAGCCTAATACAGGCCAGACATGGGTGCTTCTGGGTCTATAAAAAGGCTGACCAGGGAACAGGGATTCAGCCTGTGCTTGCTGGGGTTACATTTTGCCTGGAGATTCAGGTTCAAAAGGCGGTACTCATGAATACCATACAGTCCCGAGTCTGGCTGCCTACATTTCTGCCTTCAAATAATACTAAGATACTGAATACCGGGTGGATCAAAGGGCTGCAAGTAGATAATTAACCATAGCTAGCTAGAGGCAGCCCTTGCTACAGCAGTTTTGCTAGCTAATATTCTGCTTTCAAGCACAACTTAAAAGTTTTGGCATACGAAACAGAATCGGGCTGTCTGAAGGACTCTGTTTCTTCCATATGATCTTATCTCAGCCATGCAATCTTTACAGAAGGCCCTCTCCCATCACCTGGCATACATAATTGGTGGAAACACAAGAGAGAGACTTCTTAGTGGCTACACCCAGTCTGTAGAACTTCCTTTCAATATAAGCCTGGCTTTGCCTATTCTTTACCTCAGATAGGCAAAGAGATCTTTTCATTCCGGCAGGCTTTCAGTAACTGATCCTAAGAAGGATACTTTACTGGACTGGCAACAACAAGTGTGTTGAAATAGCTTTTTCTGGCAATAGTCTTTTGTTTAAATTTGATTTCAGTATTACAACTTTTTGTATGTTTCTACCAGTTCTTAGTTATTTTAAACTGTACCTCTTTTAAGCCACCTTGAGTCCCAGTTCTGGAATTAAAAACAGAATTTAGAGAAATAAAGTTACCTTCCCGTCTCTAACCTCTTCTCCACACTGTTGTCCTCTTTACTCTTCTCCATGTCCTGAACAAGAGCCATCTGGATGGGAGTGTTTCGTCCATCACTACTGGTGCTGCCTCTATGTTGGGATGTCCTGAAGTCAGACTGTGAATTGCGTTTCATGGCTTGGAGCTGAGCAAGTGGCACAACGTCACAGCCTTGCGGCCTATGCCACACTGTCTGCTGTGTGATAGCATTATAGTAATAAAAACGGTTGTTGTTTTGGTCAAAAAGCTCCCACCACTGGTTTTCATCAGACTGACGAACTCTGAGGTTGGGTGGCGGGTCCCAGCCACATTCTCCAGTGGTCAAATTGACGTACATTCGCTCTCGAGAACGAGGCTCAATGATCTCCACCCAATCGGAGCTGAAAGTGAAAAGAAATGGCATTGTGAGTTGTGAAAGTGCAGATAACTGCATCAGGACCATAGAAATGGCTGACTTTTGCATCTGTGGGCTCCTGTGTACATAACATGAAGTGTTTGGTTTTAACGCCTGTCAACTGAAATACATTACTGACTGTTCAGAGAAGCTAGCAAGGTTTACACACATATTTCTATGTGGCAAATGATTTTTTAGAAGTAGCTTCCAATGTAAAATTATTGCAACTAGAAGTTACGGGAGTTAGCTATTAATCAGGTTGACCTTCCAGTACATGAAATGCTCCTGTGTATTAATAACTTTCAAGCTCAACTATAAAAAGAGATGCAAATACATATTTCCTGTTGTAGACCCCTTCAAATATAATATTTAAAAGAATAAATTGAATATCTGTTGAGATGACAAAGGATTAAACAGTTTTTTAAATTGTACCAGGAACACATGGATAGTGACAGCGCTATGGAAACTAATGACTGAGAGCCTTTAAAGCATTGTTCTCATATATGTAAACAACAAAGGTTCCAACTTTGTCTGAGCTAAATACTACTGCTTTGTCAGGAAATTCCTAGTACTCTCTCACAATGCATTTTGTAATATTCAACATAGGGCAGAAAGGTACATATCATCACTCATAGAAAGAAGTCTTCCCTTTAACAGCATCATCTTCTAAAATCTAAAGGACCAAGAAGTTGCTCAAAACATTTGAAATAATTAAATGAACACTGAAGGTATTTGTGGGTGACCAGTCACAACTTAGCAACTTGCTAATTTTAAAAAGATTTGACATATTTCCCCTTAAGTACAAAGTTATAACCTGGCTGGATAACTCAACAAGGGCTCATTTATGCGTCAGAATACTTGTGGGTTTGTATCAGGTTTAGCATGCTTGAAATCAACTTTAAAATATCTGCCTACATGATGTACAGCTAAGCACCTTTTTGTTGTTTTTGGAAAGCTACTTTTTAAAACAGCCATGAGGTGGTTATTTATTTTAATTCAATTATGAATGTGATTTATTTTGAATTTTGCATACTGTAATTAAACTGTAAACCACCCAGAGACTACTTGAAGTAGTATGGGGCGGTATATAAGCAGAACACTTTGCTTTGCTTTGTGAGGTTGACAGCAGCAGCAGCCTGCCTGCAGTCTCCTCACGTTTTTAATTTTTAATTTTTAAAATCATTTTTGAACTGGCAGAGTGCTGGATCAATGCAATGATAAAATAAAAATGGATTTAATAAAGGAAGAATTAAGACAACAGGGTATCACGAAGTCCAAAACCCCTTGTATTCTGCACCCACCCACCAAAGCCCCACAGACACTATTTACTCCCACACAAGCATTCAACTTGTATGGGAGTAAAGTTGATGCTAAAAGAATTCAAAATAAGCTACCTGCATTTACATGCTTTCAAACTGCTAGGTTGGCAGGTTAACAGCGGGAGGTTAACAGCGGGAGCTCACTCTGTTGCATGGCACCCAGGATTCGAACCACCGAGCTGCCGACTTTGCAGCCAACAGTTTTAGCACTGTAGCCCACTGAGCCACCACGCCTCTCTAAAGCTATACAATTATACTAAATTTAACTTATTCTAATCTGCTCTCCATCATTAGGTTCTATAATACAGTCAGTAAGATATCAGGGCTCACATTTACAGAAGCTTACCTGGCTTCCCGTTTGTTTTTCAAATGCTATTTCTCAAATCCTCCTAATCAATGTATTTAGGTTCTGATACACACTGTATGTAACTGAAATAACAGGGCTTCAATATACCTGTCTTTTGCCGACAGGATAATGTTGGGCCGTACTTAAGACCTGGATCTTACAATGACCACTTGTATTAAAACACGACATCTTATTTTGGGGGAGAGATACCAAATCAATATAGTGTGAGGATGTATGAAATAATTGCAGTGCTGCACACAGATGTCTCCCACCCTCCCCACCACAGCCAGTAAAGTATCCATGACACACTGAAACATGAAAGTTTTCTTTATGGGGGAAAGAGTATTAACAGCTCAAATTTTCTTTGACAGGATATTGCATTCATGAAAATGAGTTGATCATTCAGCTTGCTCTACACAGTCTCTTCAGCGTCATTTTCGTTTACAAAACAACCCTGATTTTTCTCTGCTGACGTTAGAATGAATAAATTTCTATTCCTATTCAACATCATTTATATGAGGGCAGTCTGCAGGCAAGTAGACAAGGCAATTGTGTAGCTAGTATCTCTTGCCCTGTTTCAAGTTCAAACACAAAGGAAATAGCTATACAGAGCTTTCTTTGGGGATTAGATGTACACTCATTCAGCACTTCTGATCTCAAAAATGTATCCATTCTGTATGTTTTCAGCTCTCTTTCATTCCTCCTAGTTCTGTACAGCATATGGAGATGACAGCTGTACCTGTATCATCTGTACATGCAGCCTCTTTGAAGTTCCTTTGGCATGACAGTTTGCCTGAACTTTTAGTACGACATTTTAGCACTGGAGAGAAACATCCTCCAGGCACGCACTCCTAAGATTTATTTACTTCCAGGACAGAAAGGGACACGTCTCTTTCAAAGGATTGCCGTGACTTGTAAAGTAGCAAACTATTCACCCACAAGAGAGTGCTTAAAACACTATGGAGGGGTATATAAGTAGCACACTTATTCAATACAAGCCTCATTAAAAGAAACAGGAATTTAGGAGTTTAATCCAATTATTCACAGATTTAAATATCCAAACATCATTAACCTCAGAGGATAATTGTCACCAATGCATATCTTCCAACAAGCTCCTAAATTCTAATGTTTCATGATTTTTTAAAGCTGATACTTTGCCAAGCATTTTAAACATATATGGTATACACACATATCTTTCACAACCATGAAGGAATACACAATATAACTTCAGGGCATAGGTTGGGTGGAAACTTGAATATACATACATGGTTAGTGAAAATGAAGCTATTGAATAATATGTCAAGGTTTTCTAGAATTCTGGATTACTGCTGAATGCAAGCAGAGCTAGCTAATAACTCAATACATCACAGTCCAGGCTTTGGCTAGACTTCAAGTACCTAGAGACAACTAAAACCAGATGGATCTCATGCAAAACAAGGAACTTTCAGAAAATGTCCAACGTATTGTTGGCACCTGATAACTTCTAGGAGGCAAATAGGCTGCTGTAGACATCACCCAGGCCCACAATTTGAAAACAAACCATTTCCACAGCAATTTCTAGTGCTATACTTTTGTGATTTTGAGTTAAAACTGAAATAGAATTTGAAATTTGGATGAGAACTGGAAAGACAACTTAAACTACTCTAATGGAGCTCTGAAGGTAAGATTAATAATCATAGCTATGTGCCATCAAGACAATTCCAATTTACAGAGATATCTGCAAGGGTTTCCTAGGTACAAAGTACTCAGAAGTGGTTCACCATTCCCTAGTTTGCATAAGGCTACATAATCCAGCTGTTTCCCCAGGAGGCCTAGTAGAGAATCCAACTCCCAATCCCTGGCTTCACAGCCATGTACTATCTCATTTCACCTTTAAAACAAGCTGCTGTAGAATATGGTCTCTTTGCCCATCTGGGTAAAGATGGCAAAATGTGTCATTATCCTAAACAACTATGCTTTGGTAGCATCTGTTCAGCTCTCTTTGAGTCACAGCAGCCCTACCGCTGCATACCCAGAAATGATCTGTGTGTAATTACAGCATGAAAAGGCCAAATGCAATGGTGCAGGAAACAGAAGCTCAGGACATGATTATATGTATTATAAAACCAGTCCTTAGTTTGAGAGAGAAAATAGTCACCCCATTCACCTATTTACCTCTGTAAATGCCCTCCTCAGCCCCCAATTAACTTCAGAAAGTAATATAGAATTTAAAAGTAGCTAACGAGTAAGTTACTTGAAAATAATTCATTTTGCAGTAATTCAGGCAAATTAAGTTATATCATAATTGTAATATAATTATAATACTTCCCTCCCCTAAGTGTACTTAAGATCCAATTTTTATCTTCTATCTCCCTTTCATATCTGGAGATCAGAAGCTTGGAGCCTTTCCACAAGCTTGTTTGTTTCATAAACTTTCAGAGACTCGTTTAACAAGACTTACCCCCTAGTAATAGCATTTAGGACTGTAGTCTTAACTGTAATTGACTATATTTAGCAAATGCAATCCGATTATCTGAGTGTCTGTGAAGATTCTCAGTCATCCAGGTGAGTTTATCTGGAAGTTGAGTCATGGCTACTAGACTTCTTTTTCTTGAGTCATGGCTACTGGACTTCTTCTTTTCTTGACTCAACTTCCAGATTATCTGAGTGATACTCAAGACCCGAAAGACAGTGTTTGATACTAAACAAAACAATGTACTGTATTAGGAAGCACCAAAATTGCATTTTTTTAATTAAAGCATTTTAGGGGAGACTGGAGTTTATCTGTAATAATAAAATATTAACTATGCACTATCAAGAGTTTTCTATGCACAGTACAGTGAGTACTGTAGTGGTCTATCATTATCTTCTGCAGCAATAGCTACTAAAGCAATATTGTAAAGAGGAAGGGAAACTTGTTTCCTTTTGTGACTTACGGTATGTCTGGAGTTTCTGACTTTAGGTTTAAAAGTATATCTGAAAAGGATAACATTTTAAGCATAAAGCCCAAGGCATGGCATAAGAAGGAACAGGTTTTGGAAAACACAAAATATCCAGATGTCTAAAAAGAATCTCCCAGAGATCAACCGAGGCCAGACCTACTCGATTGTCGCGGGCGCTCTCACTCAGGGTGGCCACTCCTAGGGAGGCGCGGAAGTCGGTAACTCGCAGCTGCGCCTTCTCGGTTGTTGGCCCCTCCCTATGGAACCATCTTCCGAGTGAGCTGCACCTTGCACAGTCCCTGCCCACCTTCAAAAAGGCATTAAAAACTTTGCTTTTCAATGAGGCATATGGTGACCTTATTTCTGTTTAATTTTTTTTTATTTTTTTTTGGATCTGCAGCTCCCTGCCGAGGGTTCGCCCTCTCTTGCTCTTTTGCTATTTTATCTATGTGTTGTTGTCTGCTGTTTTGCTGTTTTAGCTGTTTTTAATCTGGAAACCGCCCTGAGTTCCATTGTGGAAAAAGGAGCGGTATATAAGTGTTCCAAATAAATAAATAAATAAATAAATAAATAAATAAATAAATAAATAAATGAAATGTAATGTCCCACTCACAAGGGGCAGAAACATGTACTGCTCCTTCATTTCATATGCAGTGGGATAGTCATTACAAAACCAGTTGAAGTACAGTATGGCTAGCACCAATTTTAAAATAATTTTAAATTGATTATGTGTGAATTCTCTATTGTTATGTTGTCAGGTTGAAGGGCAGCATACAAATATTTCAAGTTATTTTAAATAAGTTTTGATCTGATAGCTGTTGTGAGTTTTTCGGGCTGTTTGGCCATGTCCTGGAAGTTTTTCTTCCTGATGTTTCACCAGACTCTATGGCCAGCATCTTTACATGGCAGTGGTGGCGAATTTTCGGCACTCCCACAGTCCTTTGTCATTGACAACAAAGGCTTGGAATTATGGGAGTTGTGGTCCAACTCCTAGTTCCCTGGGCTCCTTGTCCTCTGAAGATGCCGGCCACAGAGTCTGGTGAAATGTCAGGAAGAAAAACTTGCAGAACACAGCCAAACAGCCCACAAAACTCACAAGAGCTATCCAATTCTGCTCTTTGTATTTGGCATTTTGTTTTTATAATTTTTGCTTTACTCTGTTCTATAATACCCATAGTTGCATGTTGCTAGATGGGTGGTATAAAAATTAGTTATTTAAAAAGCCAGGAAATACAAATATTAAAAAAATCCTCCAGTTTATGAATGTGGGATATTTTGCTTCTGCACTCAAAATTCAAAAGCCAGGAAAGGCACAATATTGCTGCACAATAGTGTGCCCTTATTGTCACAGGAAATAGATGCCAATCTTTGCATAGCAAAGTGTAGCCTGAATGTTGACAGCACCAATGGCAGCAATCAAGATGGTCTACAAGATACCCTCTTCTGCTCATTACCATCCACACTTGTGAGAAACAGCCCTGATGATTGTTTTGTGTTTCGGTAATAATTGATTAATTCATTAAAAAATGAGTCAGCTTCCAGGACTTTCCCTTGCTTGGTGTCATTCAATGAAAGGTAGTGAACAGAAGAGGATAGACCATCCTAACTACTGCCATTTGTGCTGTCAACATTCAGGCTGCTTTTTGCTATGTGAAGCTTAACATCCTTTTTCCTGCTGGCAACATGGGAATATTGTGCAGCATTATTGGGCTCTTTCCTGGCTTTTGAATCATGAGTACAGAATCCCACATTCATAAACTGGAGAGTTTTTTTAATTGAAAAATTTGGTTTAAATATAACAGCGCATCACACGAATTAAGATCAATGGGAGGGAAAAGAAAGTATTCAGGTGATGAAGCCCAGAAGCTAATTATCTGAAGAGATGATGAGTTCTTAAAGAGCAAAGTAGGGTTTTAAAAACACCACATGTGCATTTGGCATCATACAGCACAAAGAGACAAGTAAACAAATGTTCCACCTGGAGGAGCCCAGAGTCTGGCAGCTGGACTCTCAACAGGAGTGCTCTCAGTGATCACTCAACCCTCTTGCTTGACTAAGTGGATATGAAAATGTATCTGTGTTACAATAGGATGGGAAGGCAGTACCCTTGCTCCCGTGTCCCACCATTGTTTATTTTTATTGCATCATGCATACAAGTTAAACGCCTTGTTCAGGGCAACATTAAGAACAGCTGCACTGCATCACTGGCTTTCTCTTTTTGAGAATAAAATCAACCCTTAATTCTCAAAATATTTTATATGTTTATTTAGTACTAGTAACCATTTCCAAATAAACATATTTCTTTTTGTATACAGACTTCATCTTCCCTTTATTTAACCAAGTAAAAATGTGTACAAATTTTATAAAAATAATAATACGTACAAATAGACAAGGTGCTAAAGTACTAAGGTTGATTCTGGACAAGAATTCCTGAGACATTCACAATCGCTGAGGGTTTTATTAGCAACATGTGCATTTCCTTCAAGAGACATCTGTGGGACAGCCTTGATAGCAAAATAATACATGGACTGAAATCGAGGAGTTAGTTCTGAGTAGAGTCGTCCCACGGAAGCAATGAAACTTACATTAAGTATTAAGTTGCTAATTCTCATTGATTCCGTTGGTCTTCCATCACTGATGAAGCAGCAAAACGTTTCTATCTCTAAAGAAAAAGAAACCCAGTTGCCATGACTCAACTTCCAGATCACTGGAGGTAAGAACTAGATTAGACCATGGTATTCTGGTAGATAAGCATCAATACTTCCTAAACTCCTTGCAATTTCAAAGCAAGCTAAGTTGTTCAAGGAATAGTTGTTGTGAATTTTTCAGGCTGTTTGGCCATGTTCTGGAAGTTTTTCTTCCTGACGTTTTGCCAGACTCTATGGCCAGCCTCTTCAGAGGGCAAGGAGCTCAGGGAACTCAGAGTTCTATCTTTGTGCTCTGGGCACTCCTAGTTCCCTGAGCTCCTAGTCCTCTGAAGATGCCGGCCACAGAGTCTGGCAAAACTTCAGGAAGAAAAACTTTCAGAACATGGCCAAACAGCCCGAAAAACTCAGAACAGCTATCAGATCCCGGCCATGAAAGCCTTCGAGAATACAAGGTTTGATCTCCTAATAGAAGCAATTTGAGTGCTAGGTTTCAAGTTGCTTTTTAAAATTTCAAATGTCATTTTGAATAATTCCTATTCATTTGGTCTTTATTCTTTTTGTATTAAATGAATCAAGTATACAGTGATACCTTGTATAAAGGAATTAATTTGTTCCAAATGAAATTATGTTAAGCAAATTTTCCTTTATACAAATTACCCCTAGGAATGTATTGAAAACGGAGTAATCCCTAATCGCGACCATTTTTATGTTGTACAGATTCGCCCCAAGGGCAATTCTGTTAAGCAATTTCCCCTTATCTCCAGAATTTTTTATGTTGTACAGATTTTATGTAATACAAACCGTTTGTTATACGAGGGTCCACTGTTTTTGGTAAACATCATTAATAACATCTGATGGAATACATACAAACTGGAGAATGAAGAAATGACAGCAAGCAGTTGGCAAAGCACAATAACCTAGATGTACAAGGTGGACATGGGGTCACGAAGAGTTGGTCACGAGTGTAACGACGCAACACACACACACACACAAGGATAAATCAGATGTATTTTAAAGATTCTATAGCTGATCAAAGGGCTATAAATATCCCTATAATTAGCTCTTCTTTCTCTGCAGCAAACAGGATCTCTATAAACAAGAAAGAAAGCAGGTAAACACTCAGCTGAGTATCATGTCAGATAATCACATCATGTAGCACTGACTCTGCTCTCAGAATCTACCTAGTTACAATGTTTGGCCTATAAAAGGTTTACTGATCTTGTGATAGTAAATTAATTCCTGTATTTTATTCTCCAATTTTCTCACTCATGTTTTTCGCATTCTGGATCATTCTGAAAACAATGACAACTTCCTATGAATCACAGAACTGGAACAGGCTCTGCCTTAGGGCCACATGCCTTTTAACTAAAGCATTCCTAACAAATGCCCAGCCATTTCTGCAAAGCGCCCTCTGTAAACCATTTTGTTATACGCACTGCCTAATATTTAACTTAATCCAGAACTCCCATTTTCCTTTTCTGTTGTTGCTTAGTGAGACCTTAAGTATTTAACTGCACATGTATTTATTTAACTACTCTCTCCAGGGAGCCAGGTCAATATTTTAATGTGGCAACTTCATACTCAGCAATTCACACTCTTTCCTCCATTAATTTATTTAATCTACATGTCATTTCTTTTCCAGGATTGCGATGCAAAATGGCCCACAAGAAAATTAAAAGGGATCAGGAAAAAAACAGCAAATGAAAGAAGTCTTCCATTAAAAATGCAATTAAAATATAATAACAAAATGTGGTTGAATTAAAATGAATTTAAAACACATCCATCATAAAAATGTATGCCACAGATCTGTTAGAAATC
Source organism: Phrynocephalus versicolor (assembly GCA_023846285.1). Taxonomy (NCBI): domain Eukaryota; kingdom Metazoa; phylum Chordata; class Lepidosauria; order Squamata; family Agamidae; genus Phrynocephalus; species Phrynocephalus versicolor. The sequence continues at coordinate 74,981,131 of JAHTLZ010000129.1, read as the reverse complement.
CTTTCTTGAACAACTAGTCAATCATCAAAATACTGGCTAAATGAAAGGGACTTTGTAACATAATAATAATATGAGAATCAGCTTTGCCTCCTGTGGATTGGAAGTCCAGTATTTTCTAGTTTTATTGCGAGGCACTATTTCTGTAACTGAGAGCCAATGTGGCATAACGGATAGAGTGTTGGGTTAGAATTCAGGAAACCTGCATTAAAATCCCCCACTTGGCCACCAAATGGTGGTAGAAAACAATCCTCAAATATCTCTCACATGCCTTGAAAAAAAATCTGTTAGGGTCACCATGTGGCAGAGAAAACTTGATGGCACTTAACAGACGTTAGAACCCTCTAGTTCTTTTCGAGAGAGAAACAGAAGCATAACATTTGGTCATTAAAATGTTCCTGTCAGGAAGAGGAACAGCACAAAATAGCAAATTAGGAAACATCTGTTTGCCCTACAAATTGGTTCTGGGCTGACTTCAGACCAGGAGAAGCTATTTTGCTTTTGTTTTTACTACAATTCCATCATTTGGTACAAAAGACACATATTTGTAATTAAATAATTCTGGTTGAGGGCTTTGTTTTCAGCAGCATAATTGGATGAACCTCATATTCCACAAAAAATTCTACCTGCTACTCAAACTGATCTTCATTATCAATTGTGAGGGAAAGTTGTCATTTTGCCACATTACTGACAAATGATTAGGGTCAGAGGGCCTTGCCATTCTGCTGTACCAAGAACTACCATCAGATACAGATCTATCTTCTGCCTATTTCTGCTATAAAGTTGGTGATAAGGGGAAAAACAATGTTATATGGAAGTCAAGTAAAATACTGGGGTGGGGGGATACTAGAGCTTATCATATATTATTGCTGTTTATATATTTGTCGCAATTATACCCTGAATTTGATCTTATATGCTCAAGGCAGTCCATCCCAAAGTCCAACTATACCTCATGAAGATAGAGTGGTGAACAGTATGGGTTATACTCATGGTGGCCAACATGGCTCTGACCTGGAGAAAGAACTGGCAACCTACTCTGGTATTTTTCACACACACACACACACACACACACCACTTTACAGGTCAGTTCAAACATGCAACAGACACGGTGCCAAGCAGTGAGACCCACAAGCGAGGAGGCATCAACAAAGCTACTGGGGAAGACCAAAGTTATTATCTTAGTAGCAGTTATGATTTTTGTCTGGCTAAAGCCAAACAGATCCCAACAGCCGAGGTGGCCCCTTACAAAAAGAGATCTCTAGGCTGCAGAAAGGTTTTTAAAATTGGGACGTGGGATGTTAATGGATGACACCTAGGAAGGTTGAGCATCGTTAAAGAGGAAATGAATCAGCTTAACAACAATTTGTTATCACTGGGGTTCCCTGGACCAGAAGTGGCTTTTTCGACTATGGTAACTGTACTTTTCTGATATGTATACCTTTCTGGCAATGATGCCATCAGAAGAAGAAGACTGGGTTTCGAACTGCACACAAAATCATTGGCAGGACCATAGTAACTTACTGAACAATTAGTGATAGGATTATGGTGATATGAATCAATGGGAAAACTCAGAATGTCACCATTTTGAAAATCTATGGACCCACTGTGGATTTTACAAGAGAATACTGATGAATCCTATGCTGACATTGAAGAAGCCCTGAGACAGGAACCAAAGAAAGATATTATTTCTGTCACTGGAGATTTCGATGTGAAAGTGAGAGCAATAGGAGAACTAGAAATTATAGGTAAATTTGGCCTTGGTGACCAAGAACAAAGCAAAAGCAAAGCAAAGTGTTCTGCTTATATACCGCCCCATACCACTACAAGTGGTCTCTGGGCGGTTTACAATTTTAATTACAGTGTGCAGGCTACACATTGCCCCCCCCCCAGCAAGCTGGGTACTCATTTTACCGACCTCGGAAGGATGGAAGGCTGAGTGAACCTTGAGCCTGCTACCGGGGATTGAACCCAGGTCGTGAGCACAGTTTTACCTGCAGTACAGGCATTTAACCACTGCGCCACGAGGCGCAGGAGTTATACATAATGAATATGTGGTTTGAGCAGCTTGAATGACAATTATACATGTGGACTTCACCAAATTGTAATCAAATTGACTATGTTTTGTGCCAAGAGAAGTGGAAAAGTTCCATCCTTGGTGTGAAAACGTTCCCTAGCACAGATTATCGATCAGACCATGAACTGCTAGTGGACAAGGTGAAGCTGTGTGTGTGTGTGTGTGTGTTGCATCGTTACAGTCATGATCGACCCTTCGTGACCCCATGTCCATGGAGTTTTCTTGGCAGGAATACTGGAGTGGTTTGCCAGTTCCTACTCCAGGCGCCTACAGCACCTGGTATTCCCTGGTGGTCTCCCATCCAAGTACTAACCAGGGCCGACCCTGCTTAGCTTCTGAAATCAGGCAAGATTGGATGTGCTTAGGGCATCTAGGCAGCTAAGGTGAAGCTAAAGTTCTGCAATAACGAATAACAAAAGACCACGTATGACCTGAAAATTCCATGTCAAGAGGAATATGCAGTTCTCCAGCATATGCATTTGAAGTCAGGAACAGATTCACGTTGCTTAATATCACAGAAAGACAACCAGACAAAGAAAGGAGGAAAGAAAAGCAACTGTCAATGAAGTAGCACATCAACATATTGCTTACAAGAAACCAATGACATTGGCGATATGGATATAATAAGCAACAACAGAAATTGTAGTAAAAAGAAGAAAAGCAAACGCTTTTTTGGTGGAAAGAAAGAAACACAAGGATTAATTGCAAAGTTACAGAGAGAAGTGAGGAAAGACAAAGAATGTTGGGATGAGTAATGCAGGAAACTGGAGAAAGCAGCCCAGAATGGCCATACAAGAGTGTGTTTTGCATATGTGAAGAGGGTCAGAGCTCCTTTTATGGCAAGAAAGGCAACAGTCAGTGGACATGATGAGCAGGAATTACACAACCAGCAAGCAATCAGATAGAGGTGGTGGGAATATAAAGAGCTAGCTTATTTAAAAAAGGAAAATCAAAACCAAGGCACAGGAGAGGAAAAACTACCAATGCTGGAACCAGATATCCTGGAGGATATCGGCAATCAATGTGTTGCCAAACCACAAAACCCCCAGAGTCGACAGAATACCAGCAGAACTACTGATACCACTGCCAAGAAAAGCATTGACAGCACTATGTTAAAGTGTATGGAAGACTGATCTGTGGTCACAGAAAGGTGACATAGGAGACTGTTCAAACTATGGTACCATCACCTTAATAGCACATGAGAAAATTCTTGAAGATCATCCAACAACATATGAGTTCAGCTATCAAAAGAGAGTTGCGAGATGTACAACCTGGATACTGAAAAGAGGAATGCACAAGCACATAGCTAACCTTCAATAGATGATGGAAAAGACAAGTGAATACAAAAAAGACCTCTACGTGTGCTTCATAGACTATACAAAAGTTTTTGACTGTGTTGATCATCACAAGCTCTGGAGATGCCTGAAAGAAATGGGAAAATTAGAAAAGTAGAATATTGTGCAAATGTTCATTTATTTTATTAAGTTAACTCAAAAGGTGAATAATCACCAAAATTATACCAAAGGAAGGCTTGACATACCTCGCTTAGCATGTAATGAGTCTATCTCATATATTAATTTCACCATTTGAGTTGACGTATTGAAATAAATAAATATTTGCACGATAATTTTTCAAGTTTCAACTGTATATCCTGGGAAGATTTAACATCATAAAAAGATTCCAGTCATTCTACAGAATGATTTATCGACAGGAACCATTGTCTGATAAAATGAACATCTCAAATGAAGGTCTCCATTCTTGCATTCAAATTTTGGTACTGTCACATTTGACTTGGCGTGTGTAGCTGTCCAGAGTGGCCAGAGTATAAATCTAATAAATAAATAAAATAATATACAATCTACATAAAATGTGATTAATCTACTGGATCATCTTATGTTCTTGCTCTAATCACTACCCAATATTGCCGCAGCAAGCCTTTACAGTATATCAGTTGTTGAATTGCCACTGCCACCACTTCTGTCACTGCCATTGTGCACGTGGAGCATCTTAGAGATTTCAGCCATACTGTCACAAAAATATCTGTAGGTTCATTCTGCGATGCTATACTCTTTCAGATTATGTTTGGCTACTTTTTCCATTGAGTGGACACAGCTGGCTTAAAAGGATTTTACGGCTTCTCTTAATTTAAATACCATGCAGTGAAGTGCAGCACTGTAATCCCCATGCTTGCGTGAACACGGCCCATGAGTCATGCAAAGCAGCAAATAGGAATCTACTCTGTTTGTATAAGGTGCTATTTAAAGGTCCAATAAGAAGCTTAAGTCTCTGATCGGTTCTCTTCCATCACTCAGTGTGAAGCAAGATTCAGTCAACTTGAGAAGACAGAGGAAACAATTTGTTACAATCATCACTGTGTAAGCAAAAAACCCTCAAGGCCCTTCAGAGTTGCCAGAAATGAAGAAACCCATTATTGGTATAATACAAGTTTATTTTATGCTGTTGATTTGATTGATATAATATTTCATATGATATTGTGATTTTTAAATAATTTATTATTTATGGGCCAAGTGTTTGCAGGTCTCGGTTGCTTGTTTGTGTTGTTGCGTTCAGTGTCTGAAATGTTTTGTAGACCTCTTCAATAAATTGATTGATACAATGAATGTTAGCTTATTTGTAAAGCGGAAAGAGGATAGTGTCAATGCATATAAATATCCCCTAATCTATCAGGATCATTTTTTTCTTTACAAAGGCATCAGTCTCAGCATGGTCATCTAGATCCATAGCCATATATCTTTGTGTCCAGCAATCTGAATCCATGGTTTTATATCTCAATATATATCATGGGAAACATTAGCTTCTTAGTTTATCATTGCAATCTGGTGACTCTTGGGCTACATTAGCCAGATTTTGGTTTGTTATGTTTTACCTTGTTGTATCTGAATCCATCCCAATAAACTAATTGGTAGTTAACTAATGCCGAACAATGGAAGACGTGGACCTGGACAAGGACAAGGACAAGGACAAGGACAACGTTGTTACCAAATTCAATGTAACTGAGAAGTCATCTATGAAGTCTATTAAAAAAAAACTTATCAGATATTAAGGGCAGCAAGAAAAAGTTGAATGAAAAGTTGGGGGTTCAAATCTCAACAAGATGCTTGGAGGCTATCTGCAACATCAATACTGTAATGAGAGCTTAGCTAAAATGTGTGTGACAGATTAGAAAATGCACCAAACGAAGGGTGTCAGTTTTGTAAAGGCCAAGAAAACAGGCAAGGCATCTTTTCAAAGGCTGAGATTTGCTCTCAGGAGGACAATTTGAAAAAAACACAGGCATTTCCAGCATGATAGAAATTGAGTATTGGTGGGAAAGTTCTAGCACCAGTTCTACATCAGTTTCTCATATGCAGTGATTTTTGATATCATGATCACCATCACCATAATAATCACCATCATCATTGGTGGTGGTGGTACAGTAATTTAACAATAAAGAAACATTCCTCTGGATGAACTGCCACTTGCTGTCTGACATGATACATCCTAGAAGCTGCCTCTACCCTTTCATCTCATATTTGTGAGAACTAGTCAACTCATTTCCCAAATTGGAGCTATTGTACTGTAATGTTTTGTACATGTTCAAAACACTGGAACAGAATGAAAGCTTTATGAGAACTCCCAGTGAATTCAATTATATCTCACAGTGACCTCATCATTTTCCCTCTTCTGACCATCTCCAAGTCTTGTTAGTTGGAAAACAAAGGTTCATAATGTCCAGTACAAGGATAAAGAAGCTGATTAAGTCAGAAAATCAGGACAACAAGAAAACAAAAGACAGATATAAGACTGAGTTTTACAGCAATCCCTATTTTGTAAAGCAGAGTACACTTTAGATTGCTGAATTTCGACTGAGAACTATAAAGAATTAAAGGTGTGGTGGCAAATAGCATAATAACAATTTGCCTCAGTTTCTCTGAAACAGCAAAGTAAAAGAAACGGGGGAAGTGTGCTATTTATATATTGCCCCATAGCACTTCAAGCACTCTCTGGGCAGTTTACAAGTAATTATGCAGGCTACACATTGCACCCTCCCCACCATGCTGAGTACACATTTTACCAGCCTCAGAAGAATGGAAGGCTGAGTGAACCTTGAGCCAGCTACCTGGAATGGAACCCTGGTTCGAGGGGAATAATTGTAACTGTTTAACTACTGTGCACCAGTAGCTCTACCTTCTATTTTCTTTCTATTTTAGAATATTTCCCAATTCTTTTTAGTTGTCAAATCGTAATAGATGATCCATGAGGCTTTGTGTGACACATTTTTATCTAGGAAAAACATCTGTATGAAACCACTGGAGGAGATTATCAGGAGTTTTGGGGTGAAATGCCACCAGTACGCTGATGACACCCAACTCTACCTCTTGTCGCCTCCGGATTCTAAGGGAGCTACTATTTTGACTTTACATGACTGTTTAGTTGCAGCAATGAACTGGATGAGGATGAACAAATTAAAATTAAACCCAGACAAGACTAGCTAGCTAGCTAGCTAACTAACTAACTAACTAAATAAATAATGCATGTATACACACATAGGAGTGAAGATACAAGAAAGAGAATGACACCACATTAAAAAACAAACAAAAACTGCACCAGAACTGGAATGAAATTAAGTTTAAAAAGCAGCATATGAAACACTGAAAAAAGCTGTATTCCATGATGAACCACGCAGTCCACTTCTATCTTGATTTATTTACCTGTAATCCAACTGTATTCAGCGGACCCGACTCCAAAATAAATGAACAATGTCTGTCCTAACATGTAACATAACACAAATCACTCTCATCAAAGTAAAAGCAAAGAATTTGCTGGCAAGAACTTGAGAGAATAATAAATATAGAACCCCTAAAGAAATCTACAGACTTTCACATAAAGTGTCTGACCATGAAGTTCAATTTAAGCCCAGAGTCTGTCAAAATACAGTGTGATGTAATATAAATAAAACTGTGAAATTAATATGATCAGTCGCAGGAATGTAACTGGAAAAGAAATTTGAGTGTTTCTTAGCCCAACTCATAAATGAGTGCAGAAAAGAAAGGAAATGAAGTGTAGCTTTGAGTGGGTGAAATCTTTTCAACATAAAAGTTCTCACAAATAATAGTCCTCCAATAGATTATTCCCATGGCTAAAAATCCTTGCAGGAAAATCTCCTGCTAATGTCTTCTTGCATGTTCTATTCAGCAAGTAGGTCTGACTCCGATCGTTTAAAGAATTTTCTTTCTTCTGATTGGGAACTGTTCATTCAGGGAAACATAAATATGAACCATGTTTCATGTGATTAGGAACAAATCAAACTAAGCTTCAGGTTCACACTTGATCCTTTAGTTTTTTTTCCCTCCATGATAAAACAGAGGGTAAAAGCATTTGCTTTAAAATCAGACTGCAGTTCTGTGCTGTATGTGAAAGGAGGGTATCTTTGTTTTGTTCTACCAGGAGAGTTAACTTCTTAGGCTCTGAAACTATGGCCAGTTCCTAGAATAAATCAAAATGAGTTTGGATATAATACAGAACTGGAGATTCCATCTGCATTCTCCTCCACTGCTTGTAAAGAAAGAAGCAGGAGACAGAACATGTAAACCCAAAGCTTGCTATGGCTCATTCCCAAGCCCATAACCATCTGAACCTAAGAATTAAGGGGCTTCATCCCCAGGAAAAGAACAGAAAAGTATGTAGGACCCTCTATATTTTCACAATAGTTTTAAAAACTAGAAGCTTAATGCAGGAGAATGCTTTGAGACAACAAAATCCCAAGTCATTTCTCCTTTTTAATATACTGTATGCACAAGTGCATATATTCTTTGCATGCTGATATGCAATTACAGGTCCACTAGTTTAGAAGAAGAATTTTATTTGGATGCATGCAGAAGTAGGTACCATTATACTGGTAATCACAAAGACTATGAAAATACCAAAATACACAGTGTTCTCTGTATATTGAGTTCTTTTTCAGTTCTTAGCCTTAAGACAAAACAAAACGAAACATAAGAACAGTTAAGTAAGACTGATTCTTTGTCCAGACTTGCTATTTTATAAGATGAAATGTCCAATGTTATCTAGTAATTTAGTAACAGACGTCTCTAATAACCACAGCCTTTGCTTATTGATTAATTTGGTTCCAAAAGAAAACCTTAGCCACCTGAAACACCCAACTGTCCTTTGCTTTGTCTCTCTCGGGTTATTGTTTCAAAACTCCCAGGCATTTCCTCTGCAGTCATAAATATATTAAAAAAAAATCCATCAAGTTAAGCTTATGAAAATAAACCACAACTCTGAACTATTTGCTACTGTGGAACTTCCTGAGCAAGACAAGAACAAAGCATAGCAAAAAAAAAAAAAAAACTGTAACATTCAGGCATTTGCCCACAGCATACCATTTGCTCTGAACATACTGATTTGCTATGAGCCAATTGATAGAACATGATGGATAGCTGAAGATTTGGTGGTTCAAATGGGAGAATTTTGCGGGCACCTGCTGCACCACTGGGAAGCCACCCGACACTTTGTTTGCACTAGCCTTGTAGCAGGAGCATCTAGGTCAGTGATGGTGAACCTATGGCATGGGTGTCAAAGGTGGCACTCGGAGCCCTTTCTGTGGGCACCTGACATCACCCCTTCACAGTCACCTGTATTCAGGTTAAATTGCTGTATTGGCACTTTGCAAAAAAATTAGTGGATTTTGAATTGCAGTTTGGGCACTTGGTCTCTAAAAGGTTCGCCATCACTGATCTAGGTCCTCAGGGGAGATGAAAACAATTGTGGCTAACACTTTTAAGCAATGAGGGCACAACTTATAGTGTCAAAGTATGATAAAATAGCAGATGGACCATAAAAAAGCATTTAAAAGAACCTCTAAGCCAGATTCATCAGATTGTCAAGATGCAGAATGTTCCGCAAGTGAGAATTAGCTAAACTTCAAAGCAGATGACTTTCAGTTTAAAGCAAATATCTCTTAACTAATGGTATGAAAATGGGTTTATTTCACATTTTAGTGAGTCAGAAAACCATGTGATCTTTACATTCATCCACTGCCTTCTGGTCAACTGTGACAGAATCATGCTCTTCACCTGTTTTCCCAAGTTTTTGAATTAATTCATTTTAGAAACCTTAAAGGTGGGTGAATCCAATATATCAGCCTTCCCCAACCTGGTTACTCCATGAATGTATTATACTGAATTATAAACCCTAAAACCCCAGCCAGCATAACCATTCAAGATGAGGATAGTGGGAGATGTAGTGCAAAAACATCCAAAGGGCCTGGGAAGGGCTGCTATATATATTTCTTTTTAAATATCACTTGCCAGTAAAATTAAATTATTAACTAATCCAGTAATTGATCTTGTTCTAATAAAGGATGATTCCAAACTAGACTTTTCTTGTGCGGCTCTACTTCCTTTCCCACTGAATTTTACATCTATACTACCACTGTAGAAGCTTGATATCATAATGTCAATCTGTCATGATCCCATCCTATTAAATTCTAGAAATATGGTTTGGAAGGGTACTCGTATTCTCTGCTAGGTATTTCAACTGTGGAACTGTAACAGAGAATCTCAAGCACATCAACTATGCACTTCAAACACCACAAGATACAGCAATGGCTCGCAATCTTATGTCTCCAGATGTTCTTGGACTACAACTTCCAGATATCCTGGCCAGCACAAACAGTGGTGAAGGCCTCTGGGAGTTTTAGTCCAAAAATATCTGAGGGCCCAAGGTTGGAAACCATTAGAATAGAGTCATGGCCATTCAAGTGGTATCAAACTGCTATACCTCTCAGACAACAGCCCTATTCAGGTATTCTGTGAGCATGTGAAGAACACATAACAATGAGGGATACATAACACCCTTAGTTCTCAACATTTACAAAACACCTGAAAAAGGTTCATGTTGCCCTCCAATGTTTTCCTACTGCTTCTTCTGCTTTTTTCTCTAGGAAAAAACTATTACAGAAAAAAAGATGAATAGCCATGTTTACTGATTGTTAGTAGTAGGATCCAACTTGTTTAGAGTCTCATTTCAGTATCTGAACAAAATTCTTTTTATCTTATATTAAAATGCTAACTGCAGCACACAGGTGATCTACACATTCCTCTTTAGTGATCACCATGCCAACAAAGCAATATAGATACTAAGGGCAAAGGTTTGAAGAATAACCATCAGTCCAAACACAGCCTTGACAAAGTAAATATGGAGGCATTGTCACTGAAGCAGGCAGGCAAGGAGACAGTCATTTTATCAGAGGTCATGTTTACCTATTTGTCTTTATGGGCACAGGTAGTACTTTAAGCATTAACTACTCTGGTAACAATATGATTTAAAAACCTATAGCATTAGACTGAAGTGGTATCTCCTGACATGTAACTGCACACTACTATCTAATAATGCACTTTATTTTGCCGTGGAGAAATAAAAGAAGAAACTGGGATTCTCAGTTTCCTATCAAAGCATGTGCTTTATTTAACTTAGAGCTACAAACTTCTCTCATTTATGAGAGAAATCAGGATAATTTAAAATGAATTCTATTGAGGGAGGAACTAATGACCTAGCAGTAAAAGTCCCACAGCAGTGTATGCCTCAGGGCTTAAACTGCTGTAGTGTATAGTACCTATATCTGTGCTCACAACATGGGGTTCAATTCCAAGTAGTAGTCTCAAGGTTGACTCAGCCTTCCATTCTTCTGAGGTTTGTAAAATGAGTACCCAGTTTGCTGGGGTTGAATGTGTAGCCTGCATAGTTACTTGTCAACTGCCCAGGGTACTTTAAGCAATTCATAAAAGCTTACATCACAATAAGTGTATTGATTTTTATGGCCACGGCACAACATTTTCTTGGTGCTCTGCAACAAACTAATATTGCTACTCTTCTGAAAATCATAAAATTAGGAATCTCTCCCTTCATCATCATACATTAGTTGTAGCCTGTGTTTGTAGCCCTTTGCACTGTAAGCTTCCAATTGTTGGTAGATTTTGTACAGCTGATTAGTAGGAAAAAATCACCATCTTACTACTTATAAACACTATAGGACAGTGATGGTGAACCTTTTAGAGACTGAGTGCCCAAAATGCGATTCAAAAACCACTATTTTTTCACAAAGTGCCAATACAGCAATTTAACCTGAATACAGGTGGCTGTGAAGGGGCGATATTGGGTGCCCACAGAAAGGGCTCTGAGTGCCATAGGTTTGCCAACACTGCTATAGGATCATACCGATGGTACACTAGTTACCGGTATTTCTTACTGTACTCTATTAACTACACTAAATATGTAGTTTAGATGGTCTGCTTTCTGGAAACATGTCAAAAAGGGACAATTGATAGAGTTTCTCTAATATTTTCCCCAGACCTGATGGTACTTCTCATTTAAATGTTTGAATAATAATGTATGTTGATTCATGGCCTTTAGGTTTATCCTGACCTCCTCTTCTAAGAGTGCAACCATTTGTTCTCTTCTAGGCAGCAAGTGATCTGGAACCTTTTGTTAGAAAAACAAGGGCATCTATTGCCCTCTTGCTTTGCTTGACATTTCAGAACTATTTGCCAGCTGCTTTGGAAACAGAATGCAGACAAGACAAACTTTTGGTTTGATTCACCAAGACATTTGTTGCTCTCACTCGAAAGATCAGCAAAATCTTTGATAGTTTAGCATTTTCCTTTATGTATTTTGTATTTTAATGTGTCCAAACAAAGGTATGATGGGAAAGTCTAGCTTCACTCACTGCATTTTCAAGATTCATTTTTTTAGTTTGAGCACACAGTACAATTCTACAATAGAGAAATGCAGGAATTTTATTTTAGACTATTTTAAAATGGCCACCTTCATACCAGCAGAAATATGATTTGTAGATCTGCAAACGCTTTGACTGCAACTTCCAAAAGTTGCAATCAGGAGTCAATGAGAGATGATGGGAGCTGCAATCCAACAGCACCTGTAGGTTCTTTCCAGCCCTGTCCTATAAGGCATTATCTATTTCTGTCTTACATGAACCTACAAGAGACAGCTCTCATTAAACATATCTCATCTCATCTTGCTGGGTTATGTGTAAGTGTTGAAGGGTCAATTTTCTTATCAGTATCAATTTTGTCAGCTGTCCCAAGCCAACGTCTCACTTGACTGGCTTTGTCCTCCCATTTATTCTCAGCCCCTCCCCTGAAGCTCCCAAGACAAAACAAACAAACAAACAAATAAGCAAACAAAAAACCTTACATTTTTATAATGCCTTTTTCGATCTCTGAAATAGCATCTATGGATTGCCAGTGATGACCTATGTTGTTTTGTATGCCATCTAAAAATATGCCATCAATCAGAAAATCTGCCCTTAATACTATAAAGAATACTATAAATACTATATAAAGAATATATGAATACTATAAATACTATATAAAGAATATATGAATTGTCTTCATCACAGCGTTTCAATCAGTCTGCTATACTGCTTCAATTAGATCTGTTTTTGTTAAATGACCTCTGATGTTGAACATGCTGCATGCCATAGAATTTAATTTCAACCACTGTGCCCATGCTCCAAGTTAAAGAGACTGGGAAAACAGGACTGGGCCCAGGCTGGAAGTGATCAGTAAAACTGGCAGACCTTTTTCTCCATCAGAAATTCCTGTAGCTCGGGAGTGCCTTTATCTTACTATCAGGAGACAGTTTACGACACTGGTGGTGCTACCTGGTCTAAGTAACAGAAAATATGCCTTCCCCCAAGTTTTCTCTGAAAGAAATGGGGGTGCCTTTATGTTTGCCACAAGAGCAATCCTAGGTTTAGGAACTTCCACAACAGAATGCAGGTGGCTTAAGATTCAAAAATGGAATCCAAAATTAGGCATTTAAACTGCACCGTCTGTTGAAACTTGAAGAAAAGTAGCTATAATAAAGGAAAAAACAGGAAACAATACAGCAAAACTCATTTAAAATTGGAGAACAGACAAATATAGCCATTGTATATTCGTACATGCTGTACCAAAATATACCAAAACAAATGAAGGCTTTTGCCTTATGTTAGAAATAATCAATTTTGTACATGAGTTTAAAATGCACAACCACAACAAACTTTTATGTCAGAGATTATATATACAGTGGACCCTCGTATAACGGAGGGTCCGTATAACGAAAAATCCGTACAACGGAAAAAAATCTGCCCCCCTCTCCCCCAGATTTGGGGGGGCAGATTTTTTTCCCATTGTACGGATTTTTCGCTGCCGCTGCGCCCTGCCGGCTCCCGGGAAAGGTGAGCCGACGGGGGGAAGAGGACGCGGGAGCGGGAGGTAGGTGTGTGTGTGTGTGTGTGTGTGTGTGTGTGTGTGTGTGTGAGAGAGAGAGAGAGAGAGAGAGAGAGAGAGAGAGAGAGAGAGAGAGAGAGAGAGAGAGAGGCGGGAACGGGCCGGCGGGGCCTTTGGGAGCGCCGCCGCCGCCTGTGTGTGTGTGTGGGAAATGATAATTTGCATAACGAAAAAATTGTATAACGTAATTTAATTGGGAACCAATTAATTACGTTATACAAGGTACCACTGTATTAGTCTGTTGGAGGATAGAGAATCTTGTAGTAATATAAACTGGTTGAAATCCTGTTGAGGTTTCACAGCACAAGAGGAATTACTGCATAGTATTATTTAATTCCAAAATTCCCCCCCCCAGCTGATTATGTCACCATTTTTATGTTGCAGAACTACAAGCTGATTTTCAGCCACTGCTTTACTCAGTGATAATACTTCCAAAGAATAAGGTCAGGATTCCAGGAATAGAGTACAGTGGACCCTTTTATAACAAACGGTTTGTATAACATAAAATCTGTACAACATAAAAAATTCCAGAGATAGGGGAAATTTGCATAACAGAATTGTCTATGGGGCGAATCTGTACAACATAAAATGGTCACGATTTGGGATTATTCTGTTTTCAATGCATTCCTATGGGAAATTCGTATAAAGGAAAATTTGCTTAACATAATTTCATTTGGAATGAATTAATTCCTTTATACAAGGTACCACTGTATTAATATTTCCATGTGAATAAAATGCTACTAAGAATGAGTTCTGCATTAACAAAAAGAATCAAATAGACACCAACCCTGCTTTTCATCTTCTACAAAACAGAATTCACAATGATCCAGTGTAGGTACATGTGCACTGACATGGACAGTTGTCTGGAAAATTACATGACAGAACCTTATGTCCACTAAAGTATGCTGAATATGCTGTTGAAGAATGAAACACACAGATAGATACACAAGCAGTTTTAGCCTATACCAGTGTTGGCGAACCTATGGCACGGGTTCCAAAGGTGGCACTTGGAGCCCTTTCTGTGGGCACCCGGCATCGCCCCTTCACAGCCACCCGTATATAGGTTAAATTGCTGTATTGGCACTTTGCAAAAAATTAGTGGGTTTTGAATCACAGCTTGGGCACTCGGTCTCTAAAAGGTTTGCCATCACTGGCCTATACAGTAGGACCCCTGTATCCACTGATTCAATTATCCACGGTTGGCAAACAAAAATAAATAAATAAATAATTCAGCAGCTGCAAAGCAAGCTACTGTCATATAAAGCAACTGTAAAGCAAGCTACTATCACAAACAGCAGATGTAAAGCAAGTTACTATCACAAAACAGCAGTTTTGGGGACATTTTGGTTTTCATTATCCACGGGAAGGCTTGGAACCAATCCCCAGCGGATAATGGGGTCCTACTGTAATATGTATCTCCTTTTATTTAGGTTATAGTCTGAGGTGCAATCTAAGAAATGCCTGATAACAAGCCACTATGTTTTGCTCTGTCTGAATTAATTTTATTGGTCATGCAACTTTACCAGCAGCTATGACGAGTTTCTAGCGGGAATCAAATTCTATTTCTACTACCATGACACCCACTGTCTGGATTTTTTGCCAATCCTGGGAAAAGGTATAATTTAAACTTTAAAAGTAAGCAATTATATATATCTTGCCCATACTTATCATGCACACTGTCAGGAAAATTATAGAGAAACTAGGGTAAATATAACTACATCCAGCTTCACAAAATGTCTGCTGTCTTTGCAAGTAAGTAGCATGAAAATACACAAAGGTCTGTTTAGTAAAACATGTACCTTCCTGCCTTGCAAAAAAAGAGAGAAAAGAATAAATAGCATTCACTGCTTGGAAACTTCCTGCTGCCTCCTGTGGCAAATCCCTTAGCACGCAATTCCTAGGCTCAGTTACCTCTTTCACAATATGTACAATAGCATTTGTCAGACATGAGGTATGCATAGCTGTGCAGAAACCATGAAGGAGACACAAGATCCCATTGCCCACGTGAACATGAGGCAACAAAAATAGAGAATATCCTTTGATGTTACATATCTATTCTCTCTCAAGAGAAAATGAGAACAGACACATAGGAAAACGGTGTCTTTGATATGCAAGATAATCAAATATGTAACATTAATCCTGTGTAATTATATATCTATAAATAATCAGTAGAGGATAGTTCTCCCCATTCTTAAAGGCTGCTTTAAGAACAGCTGAACGATGTGCACTAAGGAACAATCCACTAGCAAAAAGTGATCCTCATGCTGCACTGAAATTGAAGAGGTTATTTTTTGCTTATTGTATCATAGGACAAAATCTAGAGAAGACCCACTGAAATAAATACAATTTATCTTTACTGTGAATAGCATTTGTTTTCATGGGTCTACCTCATCTGGGAGCAATGAATTCAAATTACAAGCATTTAGCTAAAGCCAGGTTGCTCAGCGAGATACAATGGCTTTGGCTCCATGTTGCAAAACATCAAAGCAAGGTGTAAGGAAGAAACAACAATAGAGTTGAGACCTAAGAGTCAGCCATCACCTCCCAGAAATAAAGCACAAGGGTTTGGAACAGTTTACATCCTGTTACCCACAATGACTCAGAAGAAGGTGTAGGAAGGTGAGAGCAGGAGATTGGTGAGCGGAAAAGGCAGGAAGGCAGTGACCAAAATAAACCAACCTATAGGTTTTGCTGGTGACCGAGGCAGAGGAGGAGGACTAGGTGGATATAAAAAGAAAGAAGAAAAAGAGTCAGGGTAGAAAAAATAGGACATCCCTATTGGGGTGGGGATCAAAGATCAATGATCCATGGTCTCATAAAATAGTGTGTATGAAACTTCTACTGTACTGGAGGAGATTGAAAGACACCAGAATTACCAGACAAAGCCTAGGCCCAGAAGTGAACTGGGCTAAGAAAGATGATAAATGTCATGAGCTCAAAGACATAGAGGACCAATTAGAAGGGGTCAAGCCTACAGAATGGATCTGGATGTATATCCAAAAGAAAGAGGCCCCTGAAAGAGGGAGGTGTGTCCAGAGTCAGTTCCCAGCAGTCCAAAGCCCATTGAAGGGGAATGGACCTGACACCTGGCTCTTTCCTGCTTGATACAAATAAGATTAGTATAGAACCACATGTGCCAGTCAGAGCGAACCTCTCAGAACCCCTGTGGATTGAGAGAGAATGAGGAGATATCCACTTTAATAGTGTCATTCCAAACACTAATGTTATCTAAAGGTTGGACTGAACAGTTCCAGTCTAAGAAAATAGTTAGATCCAGGTTATGGGAGTTGTGCACAGTTCCATGTTGGAAAATAATAAACCTTTGTTACCTGCATCATTGTCTACATCACTGAATAAGCTGAAGTTAGAATAGCAACCAGGAGAAGTACTATTTTTAAAATTATACAGATTTTAGATGATCCATTTTAATTCTGCTGGATTTCACTTTTATCTGTGTTCATATTTAAACAAAGAAAGAAGCAAGGAAAGCTTCAGAAAACACAACCAGGTCCAGCAATAGCTAGTCCTTAGTTTAGTTGCATACTATTATGTGTACAAGCTCTGGCAGTGGAGCCCCAGGGCACAACTACAGTGGTACCTTGTATAACGTAATTAATTCGTTCCAGAACAAATTACTTTATACAAGTTTTACGTTGTACAAATTGTCATTTCCCATAGGAATGCATTGAAACTGCATTTAATCCGTTTCAATGCATTCCTATGGGGGTTTTTTTGGGTGATGGGGGGTGGTTTTTTGGGGCAATGGGGGGCGGGCGGGCAGCTCACCCCCCTCCGTGTCTGCTGTCCCTCCTCTCCCCTCCTTCCTTCCCTCTTTCCCAGCCCCCCACACACCCGCTGGCTCGGCGCGCACGCACACACACACACACACATGCACACACACACACACACACACACACACACACACACACACACGCACACACACACACACACGCACGCATACACACACACACGCACACACACACACACACGCACACTCACACGGGCGGCAGCGCTCCCAAAGCCTTCCGTTCCTCCTTAGTTCTGGCGCGGAACTCGGGGCGTGGAACTCTTGTTTCTCGTGGGAAACTTAAGGCGACGCACCGAGTGCGCCGCTGAAAACGGTCCCCCTTCGGTGGGAAACCCGGATCGCATTCGGCAGAGAGATGAGCTGGTGAGTGTCTGGCTGCCAACTCCCCCCCTCCCCCATCTCTCTCTCTCTCTCACACACACACACACACACTCACACGAACACACACACACACACACACGGGCAGCGGCGCTCCCAAAGCCTTCCGTTCCTCCTTAGTTCTGGCGCGGAACTCGGGGCGCGGAACTCTTGTTTCTCGTGGGAAACTTAAGGCGACGCACCGAGTGCGCCGTTGAAAACGGTCCCCCTTCGGTGGGAAACCCGGATCGCATTCGGCAGAGAAATGAGCTGGTGAGTGTCTGGCTGCCAACTCCCCCCCTCACCCATCTCTCTCTCTCTCTCTCTCTCTCTCTCTCTCTCTCTCTCTCACACACACACACACACACACACACACACACACACACACACACACACACTGGAGGAGGAGGAGGAGGCGGGAGGCAGTTCGCAGAGGGGAGGAGAGGGAGCCGGTGAGTTCTTGGGGGGAGGAGGAGGAGGAGGAGGGGGAGAAGCGGAGGCCATGGGGGGGAAAGGGGGGGCCGCGGATTTTTTACGTTGCACGGATTTTACGTTATGCAGGTCTTACGCTATACGAGGTACCACTGTATAGGCTGATGTCTTCAAAATGCCTGGGAACTGCTCCAGAGCTGAATTTTTGAAATGCTGTACTCCCACTGAAATCGCTATCCAAAATCCCATATCCTGGCTCTTTCCTGCTCAATACAAACAAGATTAGTATAGAAAATATATAGCACATTTTACAATACCTCTAAGAGATGTTTATTGGAGAAATACTTTTAAGATTGAATCACAAGAAAACTTTACAGAGCAATTCACCACCCCCACCCCAGGGTTAATGTTTCAAAATTCCACTTTTATATTGTTCCCTGAGGTATAGCCAAATACAAAAAATATTTTCAGCTAGACGGACATTTTTAAAAAGGTACTAAAATAATAATTGTTACATCAAAGGTTGTCATCAGCGATGTAGGATCAAAATAAATATTGAAATCAATGCAAACGGAATTGAAAAGAGCTTGAAGCTGGCAACAGTATAAGGTAGTAGTTCCATTAAGCAGAATGGATGGTACCACATCAGAATACAGGTCATTTAGTTTTGAACGAAATTAAAAGGAGCATATCACCATACCATAACAAAATACAAATGCAAGAGAAGACAATATCTTTATAGACCACTAAAAAAACCATTGTTTATGTTCTCTCTGCATCAAAATCTCTGAGTGGCAGAAAACTTGCATAGGAAGGACTGAACTAAGATGTTCTTCCTGATGCATAAAGATTCATTTTAACAACAACAACAACAACAACAACAACGTACAGAGGAACATTCCAAAATGGCACCTCTCGCTTGTGGAACAGTACATTCTACTTTTTAAACAAAGGACTGGCTCATTCTGCTTCAAGTGAGACTGAGCTTGACCATGTAGGAGTGTATGATTACTTGTTGAAAATGGATCTGACAGGATTGCATCTTTGCTTCTCCATTAACATAGCCAGTCAATGAGGAGGTGGTGCCTGTAACTATTATGGGAGCTGGCTCTTTAACAATGTGAAAATTTCCCAAGTTTTGGCTATTGAAATTCTAACCTGATTTATTCCTCAACTGCTGGAAGTTTTAGTACTCTATAAGGCTAACATCTTGGTCCAGCTTTTCTATCCAAACTATTCTTGACTAAATTATGTGTCATACACAAGAGGATTTCTACGAAATTGTTTCCAGACAGACAGCCATGTTAGTCTACAGTCCCTTGTAGGAAAACTTATGGAATCTTGGGGCACCTTGAAGGCTAACAAGTTTTATTTCTCATAAGCTTTTGTGGAATGCAGCTCATTTCTTCAGATACATTTACTTGAGCCAGCTCTATATTATTACTGCTATGATACCATGGCTGTTCCAAATTATCATTCTGGTTTAATCCCTTAAACTGCATTTTGTTTGGGTTTCAAGGGAAGGTAAATATTTGGTGAAAGAAACATTAATAAATAATTTAAGAAATGCCAGTGACACCATATTACTGGCAGAAAGCAGCAATACATTGAAATGGCTTTTAATAAGTCACTGCATTTAAAGAAAAAAGCACAAAAGGCATGATTGCCATTTAGCATTGACAGAAACGATTACTATAGAACAGTGGTTTTCAACCAGTGGGTCCCCAGATGTTCCTGGACTGCAACTCCCAGAAACCCTTTCTAGCACAGGGAGTGGTGAAGGCTTCTGGGAGTTGGAGTCCATGAACATCTGGGGACCCACTGGTTGAGAACCACTGCAACAGAAGAATTACATAGACTCTTCACAAATCAAAATACAATGGTACCTCGGTTTAAGTTATTAATGCGTTCTCCAGGATGTTTTGTATCCTGAAAAATGTGTAAACCAAAGTGCAGTTTCACATAGGTATGCCTTGAAAACCAATTTATCCATTCCAGAGGTCAGAAAAAAGCAACACCCCTCCCCAATGCAGATGCATAGAACAGGCAAAGAAGCAATGAAGGATTAGCTCCTATCTTTTAGCCACTTGAGAAATGCACCAAAAAAAGTTCAAAAAGGCCAAAACTCACTGCGAAATTGTCCAGAATGGCTCCAAAACTCGATGAAAAAAGCAGCTCCAACTCCTCCCACACCTCCACAAACTACAGGGGTGCAATGGATCCTGGGTACACTTTTTTCACAATGCCTAACTGGAAAAAAATATAACCCAGGGCATTCCATTGAAAGTTTTCTTAACCCAAGGCATCCCCATTTCCAATAATTTCTTTTGTTACAGGGTACCACTGTAGTTAAAAGACTTTTTTTATACCTTGGTTCAACTATCAATCCAAATGGAAGCTGAAGCCAAGAAATCAAAAGAAGACTGAGACTTAGAATGGAAAGTAAGGAAGGAATTAGAAAAAGATCATAAAGTTTAATGATGTATTACTGGGAACCAAGGCCAAGATAAATCAATAATATGGTAGTCCTGGTTATTATGTATTTATGCGAAAGCAGGACAATAAAAGAGTGACAGGTAAAAACTGACTCAATCAAATGAGATGTCAGAGAATAGATTTAGGTATACTATGGACCACCAGGAAGACAAATAAGAGGCTGCTAGGTCAAAACAATCCTGAATACTCTCTAGACACGTAGTTCATTTCATTCTTGAGATGTTTTAGTAAGATAAATATTTGTCACAAATCTTACACTAAACAATTTTTGCATTGAAATTGTTTAAATGGGGGCTTATAACAGGGGCCTTATAACATGAGATGCTTGCTTTGGAAAACCAATATACATTTCTACAAACCAGGAAAGCTTTTTCAGAGAAACAAACATTGTGTTAGACAGGATTAGGCAAAGAATGGAAGCATTATTTAAAAACTGCAGAATATCTCAGTTTGTTTCCCAACATCTCCCACTATCTTCCAACATCTCCCACTATCTCCCCTATTGAAGATAAAGAAAGCAAGCAAAAACTCAACAGAAACCACACAGAGAGGTAACTGAGATGACCCTTGCTACTCCTGATCTTCGTTCAGTCCCTTTTTGCTTGCTGCCTTGAGTACCGTAGATTATTCTCATGGTTTCCTGAAACTTCCAACCACATTTTATCTATTCTCATAGTGTCGCATCCTAAACTTCCCCAATATTTCCAGTCTGTAACCTTATTTTTCTCATCTGGAACCCTGTATTGTATTTTATTTCTTTATTTTATAAACAGCACCATCTCACCAAAGGTCATTCTGGGCGATTTACAAAAATTTAAACTTAAACAAAACAATATACAAAATATAAACAAATACAAATCAACCAATCAACCATAATTAAACCAAACAGCAAGCAATAATAATAAATCAAAATACTGTACATATAAAAGCAGACAGAGGGGGATCAGAGTATAAGAAGCCAGATTAGTGGGATGAGGATGTTAGTAGATCTGACACCTGATTTAAGAGACATCTATGGATTAAACAGAATCATGGAATCATAGAAGAGGCCTATAAGTTCATCAAGTCTAATTCCCTGCTCAGTGAAGGAATCCAAATAAAATCAGATTTGACAGATGGTTGCTCAATTTTCTCTTCAATGTGTCCAGCACTGGAGTGCTCGCCAGCTCTCAAGCTAATTGGTTCCCTTGTTGTACTGCTCTAAGATAAGATGTTTTTCCAGATATTCAGCCTAAATCTGGCTTTCTGTAGCTTGAGCCCATTATTACGTGTGCTGCACTCTAGGGCAATGATGGTGAACCTTTTAGGGACCGAGTGCCCAAACTGCAATTCAAAACCCACTAATTGTTTCTCAAAGTGCCAATACAGCAATTTAACCTGAATACAAGTGGCTGTGGAGGGGCGATGGCAGGTGCCTACAGAAAGGGCTCCAAGTGCCACCTTTGGCACCTGTGCCACAGGTTCGCCAATACTGCTCTAGGGTAATCTTGAACATATCCTGCCCGTCCTCTATATGTCTACCTTTTAAGTATTTGAAAAGTGCTATCATATCTCCCCTTAGGCTTCTTTTCTCAAGGCTAAAAATGCCCAGTTCTTTCAGTTTTTCCTCATATAAACACCACATTAATCTTTAGAAGAAATAATTTTCCTTGTTTTAGAAGAAATAATTTTCCTTTCCTTTAAGGAATACCATGAGAGTCGTGGCTTTACTGGATCAGATACATTGACAGTAGTATGCTTAGAATTTGCTTTTAAAAGCCTGATCTGAAACAAGTGAGGTTCAGCCTGGGTAACATTCAACAGAAGTGGCTAAAGCTTCACTAGAATTTCTTTCCAAAATAGTGGATGAAGGGCCATGAGAAGACACTGTTCTTCTTCTGCCACTGTCCATTGAACCTCTAGAAGAGTGGTTCTCAACCTGTGGTTCCCCAGATGTTCCTGGACTGCAACTCCCAGAAGCCTCCACCACTAGCTGTGCTAGAAGGGGTTTCTGGGAGTTGCAGTCCAGGAACATCTGGGGAACCACAGGTTGAGA
>JAHTLZ010000129.1:74927851-74958595 GCA_023846285.1 Phrynocephalus versicolor | reverse complement strand
TCTCAACCTGTGGTTCCCCAGATGTTCCTGGACTGCAACTCCCAGAAGCCTCCACCACTAGCTGTGCTAGAAGGGGTTTCTGGGAGTTGCAGTCCAGGAACATCTGGGGAACCACAGGTTGAGAACCACGAAGATAAGCAGATGCAAAATACTACTATCCAAGCATACCAAACAATAAACTTGTTTCAAGGACACATGCTCAAAATTCTTTAGTAACATCCTCAGATTAAGGAACAGTTCTAAACCAAATCCTGACCATTTGGGTCTTTATAACCTGGAACTACTTTTAAATAAGTTTCATTCCTACCAATTGATATTTTCTGTGACGTATTAGTATGAAGGACAAGCTTCATTGATGGTTGTCTTCTTTGGAATTCTAGTCTAGCTAGTATGAAGTTATTTAGGAAAGTCACACAAACACATTTGTTGAAAGATGAAATATGAATGGGATTGTAAGAAACACAACTAAATTTCATAAATAGGTCTTTTATGCCATACAAGCTGCGTGTGTAGTTAGTTAAGTTAAACTATCCAAGGCACAGCACAGCTGCAAACTATTTTGGCTATCAGAGATAATATTTCAATGCAGGGTGGCACTGCACAAGAACAGAGAGAGTAAGCAAAGGTCCCAATTGCTATCTCAAATAGAAATAAGATCTGGGACATTATAGGGCACAATAGATATTTGAATGGTGGCAGGGAAGTCAGTAAATACCTAAGGTCACAAAAAGATGAAATACTGCACCTCAAAGCTTTCTTTAACTCTGGAGAATCTCCTTCTTGAAAAGATTTAAAGATTCTAATCTTAAAGAGAAGAAAAAGGAGATTGGTATCTTAGCTCTCTTTTAAAATATTAAATTAGTAAAGATAAATCCAGAAAAAAAAAGATCCTGCAATTTTTGAAAAGGCCCCAAAGTAAAAGCCTGAAGTGCTTGAACCCTGAAATATTTCAAAATTCTTCTGAAACTCAGACTGCTGTTACAAACACAAGAATGCAAACTGCACTGTTATATAACCATGATGGAGAGCAAGGAATTAGACATCAGTTTCACTGGAATGCAGGTTTCAATTTTTGCAAAATTGTTTGGTGCCATGGCCAAGCATCAGACTACGACTTAATCAAGAGTGAGAGTTGTAATTCTACAGTGTGAAGTTTCAGTTTGTTTGTTTGTTTTCAATTCTAGTCCAACTACAGTGGTACCTTGTATAAAGGAATTAATTCGTTCCAAATGAAATTATGTTAAGCAAAATTTCCTTTATACAAACAGAGTGATCACATTTTTATGTTGTACAGATTCACCCCATAGGTGATTATGTTAAGCAAATCTCCCCTATCTCCGGAATTTTTATGTTGTACAAATTTTATGTTATACAAACTGTTTGTTATACAAGGGTCCACTGTAGATAGAAACATTTTTAGAAAAGTCACTCACACAAGCAAGCACACACACACACACTAAAAAGCTGACACACTAGCCAAAGGACACTCAGCTGAGTTCTTCTCTGCCACAACCCTGTTTACCGAACACATCTGCACCAGGAATAGCTACTTTTACAAGCTCACCCATTTTCAAAAAATGTAGTCCAGTCTTGTAGAAAATACAGTTTCCACACACTATGCACTCTGGTCTGAGGGAAGACTCTTTAGATTCCGGGGGAGGGGGGGATTGACTTAAGCCAGTTGTAAGAATCCTGATTATTATAAAGTTATAAAGTTATAAAGTCCCAAAATTAATCAAACTGGTAACTGAGATTCCTAAGCATATAACAGTATTTGATTAATGCGTGTCCATCTTTCATTTGCTTTCTTTTACAGAAAGATTTTGACACTGAAATCTTTTATGAACCCAAACTCAAGAGTTCATTGAAAATCAACACATATTGACCTAGTCTGGGAAAGACTTGGCTTTTTGGGGTAGCAAAGTCCACCAAAAACTAGTCATTGAACATATCAAACTTTCTTGTGTGAATTTTATTCTTGCTGTCCTTGTTCCTATTTGTTTCTTTTGTTTTTTGCAACATTAAGTAATCTCCAGCATAGTAGTTATCTCAGACTATTATATGTGATTCAAGTAAATCACTTTAACTCTTGGGTATCACAGAAATGTGTAAATGATTAGAAAGAGACAGAGTAAAACTGCTTAGTCCACAATAAGTCTCATGTTTCCTCCAACAATCAATTAATTTGTAAAACCATATACATGGATTAGAATAGTCACATTCTGAATTTTGAAATAGAATATGTAGAAGATGAAGAACCATACTGTAAATTGTGTAAGAGCAAAGAAAGAAATCAAAACAATTAACCAAGTGAAAAAATACAGATCAGTTTACAAAAGTACAGCCAATAATGAGACATCATAAATGTTTATCCTATAAATAAAAAGAGATTAATAACCCAACAAATGAAAGGCTCAAGGCACAGGTGTGGCAAAACACTTCCAAACCATTAGCTTCTCTAGTATTTTCCATAAACAAACTAGTCTAAACACAGTTGGCAAGAATTTATGCTATAAGAGCAAGAGGTCAAATAAAACCACCAACTTAAATATTCAGGTAGATTTCTTGGAATCTGATTCTGTATTCAGGTTTTAAATATTTCTGAAGTGATAAACAGCTTTATTTTAAATAATAATATATCATATGCCAGTATTTATTATTAGGAAAAGGAGAATAGAAAAAATATGGGTTGTGGGTGCAAAAGGGTTTATTTTCAATTCTTTTGTTTTTTAATCTCATTCCAAGCATGCTGTGCACAGCTTGTACTCCCCAGATACCAGATTTAACCTCTGCTGACAGTAACTACTTCAGCAAATTTCACAGAATGCAGCAAAACCTACATCAGACAAGTTCCCCTTCGTACTGAAACAAATTACTTGTACTACCAAGGTACTCTAGCGATTAAGATACTGCAGCCAGAATCTTGATGACAATAATATGTACAGAACTAAATTATCCAAAAAAATTATTCTCTCTGATGGGGTATCTCCTATATGACCAGACACACACTGGTAGCCAAACACTCATGTACTAGTACATGACAGACATTCTAGCAAACTGGTGTACAAACTGTAATTATCAAGGCATGTGTGGCTTCCTTTAAAAAAACTAAACAAAACCAAGATTCTTGTGAAAGGACATTTAAAAGTGATGGCAATTAGGTGATTGAATAACATTTGGAGTAATCATGTAAAGAACAACATTGATAGTTCCTCTTGAAGACATCTTCAGGCAGAAGGTTTTCTTTGTGTTGTTTTGGCACACCAAACCTTTGCCAAATCTTGTTACACTGATCCCTATTAGTACAAACTGCAGGTCAGGAGATTAAGAGGATGGAAGAGTATGGAATACACCCTCTAGGACCAATTCCCTGCACCCAACACACAGACATCAGTATGCAAGCCCCCACATAACTGTGTACTGCAACCTTCTGGGACCTCTTCCAACCATTCTACTTTAGGGATTAATTGTGCAACTACCAATTAACGCGCTGCCTAGATGGCCTGAGCACATCCGATCTCGCCTGGTCTCGGAAGCTAAGCAGGGTTGGGCCTGGCTAGTACTTGGATGGTTTACCACCAGGGAATACCAGGTGCTATAGGCACCTGGAGTAGGAACTGGCAAGACACAAAGTGTTGGTCATGACTGTAACGACACAACAAGAACACCAATTAACACAAGCTGAGTTTTACAGCAATCCTAACTTCACATGCATTCATTCCAGTAGGTAACACAGAAGTTCTAAGCCAATACTGATGTACCTTTGCTTTACTTGATGCAATAATACTCTATGAAAATGAAGAAATTGTGAAAATCATAACTTCAATTCCTGCAGGACACCAAATTAATATCTCATAATTCAATACCTGACCATCTAGACATAAAACAGTAGTACAGTATGTCTGCAGCATCAGAAGCGCTACAATCTCAGAATGTTGCATAATGAACAGCTCAGCTTTGTCATCCTTGTATAATTGTTAACTGCCTCCAAGCCCTTCCCTGGCAGCGTACATGTTGATGTTACATAACTACTTCTTATTGTAGCAGCTACGACGTCTGAATAACTTAATGGACTGGGTCAGTTCATCAGAAGATGATCCGTACTAACTCTATAGCTGCACCTTTTATATCAGCGTAGTCTCTGCTGTTCGGTGTTAATTTCTCAGAATCACAGCCAGCCAACTACTGCTACAGCTGAATACAACAGCTACTGTCTTGGCAACTAACAGCTTAAGACACAGCCAGGAAATTCTAAGTGATACAGCAGAGTGTCTGCATGGACGGCTGACATTTACTTTCTTTCTAAACAGGAGACATTTTAGTTCTTTCTGAAATACGCCACAAAAGACATACTGAAACAACACAAAGGGTTGTTTTGAGAAGGGCAAAGGACTGGCTGAAGCTATAGGAAACATCAGTAAAGGCAACACACACATGGGCAAAGGAAAGCTTTCCTACAAGGAAAGGTTTTGAGGTGAGGATTGAGTGTCTAGTGAAAGAAATCTAGGTTGACAAAGAATCTGATTGCCTTATATCAAGTTTGTCAACTGCGAGGGGGCTGACTTAATGTTTAGAAACTTGTGCAGTGAAATTCAAACTCTGGGATAATTATGCAGGTTTTTAAAAAGTCCATATTCAAGAGCTTCCAAAGAGGCAACACTGATTTATTCAAACAGAACGTTGCTCCACATCATTTAATATGTGAAAAATAGGCTGTGGAGGAAGCTAGGGCAGCTCACTAATATATAATTTTCAAGAGAGCTAAATAACATCTTGTGTGTCATTAATACAAGATTATTCAAAATGCAACACAGTCATTCTAAGCTACATCCAAAGGGTGAAGGCAGAACATGCAACCAGAAGCTAACATGGGCAGAGGTGGGAGTGAGCAATCAGGTGCTAATCTTCCAGTGGCATGGGAATAGGCAAAGAGACATATAGTCACTGCAATATCTGTACAAGAACTCCTCCCCAAAGTATACTTGGTTGTCAAAGGAACCTTTGCATGGTTGTAATTATCATACACATCAGCACATATCATCTAGTACTTACATCTTCAGAAAACTGCAAAAACAGAAGCAACACCTGACTCAAAAGACTGTCCCCATGAAAAGTGCTACCACAACCTCATTTTTAATATTATTTTTGTGAGGTATACCCAACATCTGAACACATTTATTCATTTATTTGTTTGTTTGTTTGTTTTTGCACTTATTAACTGTGCCGACTTTCCCAAAGGGCACTCTGGGCGCTGAACAAACATGTAAATAAGGAAACAAGGAAATAACAGAAATACAAAAAAACTATTAAAAGGACTAAAACCAATTCAATATAAATACAAACAACTATAGATATGTCCAGCAAGGCAAGAGGGTAGGCAAACAACTTGACAAACATACAATTAGAGATCACCGAAATTGTCTTTAGAAAGTCGTGTTTTTAAGGCTTTCCTGAAAGCTGGCAAAGACTCCGCTAGCCGAATCTCGCTTGGTGGTTTGTTTCAGGGCACCAGGCACCGGGCCAGCCACCGAGCAAGCCTGACTACAGGTAGAAGTGCTGCTGGCCTCCCTAGGGGTGGCCACCCGGAGTGAGAGGGCTAGCGATGCTCTGGTGGGACGGGACGAAGTTAACCTTTGGGAGATACGCTCCACTAGATACTGTACTCAGGTCCCAGGACATGGAGGGTTTTGTAAACCAAAACCAATACCTTGAACCTTATTTGGGAGGCAATGGGCAGCCAATGCAGACAAGCCAGGATAGGGGTGATGTGGTCAAACCTGCCCGCACCAACCACCAGCCTGGCTGCCATATTCTGCACCCACTACAGTGGCCGAAAAAGGGTCAAGGGAAGACCCTTGGTCCATAAAAGGAGTCTGATGAACATAGGCATAGCAATATAACTATGAATCTACAGATTCTACAGACCATTGACTCTCATCCTATACCAGCCAGTCAACCAAAAGAAAATAATAAAAAAAGAATCATGACTCTAAATCTGAATTATTAGTTGACAGACTGGTCTTTATTTTATGATTTCATTACTTTCCCCCACCCCCATTCTCTGTTTTTACTGCTTGTAAATGGCCCCGAATAGTGCATAGTACTAATGGGGCAGTATATAAACATACCTACCTAGATACCTCTGAGTCTTAGCGACTTTTAGAAACAAATTGACATCTTACCAACTGTCCTAATGTTCCCTTGATATAGGAACCATACAGTACTGTATCATTTTATTTTAAGAAAATACAAGATCTTATAATCTATGTAGAATTTTCTCAAAACCATAGCCTCAAATATATTATCTTTGATTAATTTAGAAGAGTAGCCACACAACACAGTCTGATGAGCAGGACAAAATAGGTCTTGGTTGGAAGGTTTGTTTTTAGTCTAACAATATGTTCCCAGCAACCATCTCTGCTCTTAATTACATCACCATCTAACCTTGTCAAACTAATGGCTTTAGTTATCTCTTTCTTAGGTGTTCTAATTAATTCATGCAAATATGCCATGTTTTTCTATTCCCCTATTCTAGTTTTACAAATAGAATGTTAAGAATAAATCCAGTTTTGAGTAACACACTGCTCAAGTTACTTAGTTAACATACTGAAAATTACTTTCGTTTAAAACAAATTGAACAATAGCTTTAATTTCAGTCATTTGAGCGGAGCCTGAATTCTTTGAACCAGACAACCAGGAGCACGTACTGAAGTCTGTGTGGAATACATTAGCTAAGTGGCTTTACACAAGATTCTTGTGATAGATTTTGGCTGCAGGATCAGTCCATCTGTTTTTATACAAATGAGAACAAGCCCCCAATATAAAGTTTTGTTAATAGATGTCTATCATGTCTAGAGTTACCTTTGGTCAGACAGCACGGTATATAAATCAAATAAATAAATTTTAGATTGCACTGTATTAGACTGGTTTACGTTTAAAAGTGTGTTCTGCTATAATCTTTTCAGTCAAAGAAGCTTATCTTTTTAAATGTTTGCATAATAGAATGTAATGCACATTTTCATGTTCCAAGGACACACACCCCTTACTGTCCCTCAAGAGTGATACTCTCTTTAGTTGAGAGATCTTCTTCCAACACATATATGGCTGCCTTGCTGCCTCACTAGATTTCTTGATCCACTAGTTTTGTTGTACCGTGTTTTCTCCTCTCTGTTGTCCTTCCAATCAGTCAGCTTGACCTTCGTAGTGAAAACTGCAGTAGTATAGCATTGTTACAACCACTCAAATCATTAATTGATTATCTACTGACTTAGAATTTGCAACTGAGAGTGGGATGGTTTACCATTTATTTATGCAGGCTACACATACTGCCCCCACCCCCAGCAAGCTGGGCAGATTGGAAGGACAGAAAGCTGAGTCAACCTTTAGTCGGCTAACTGGGATTGAACCCCAGGTCCTGAACACAGTTTTGACAGCAGTACAGTAGTTTAACTACTACTGTACACCATGAGGCCCCTATCAAACTACTGACAGGCTTAAATAATTACTTAAACATACTTAACATCACAACATTATTTAAACATCAGCTAAGCACACTTAATGGTATTCTGGGCTGCACCACAGATTACAACTAGAACTGTGCAATCAGACAATTGCAAAGAATACCTCGTACCAGTAATATCAGTAATACCTCGTAAGACGAATGCCCCTTAAGATGAAAAACTCGTTAGACGAATGTAATTTCCAGGGATAGAAAAAACTTGTAAGACAAATTTTTCCTTCCCCTTTATATTCATCTTATGAAGTACCACTGATCCTCGCCCAGCCTGGGCTGTTTTCAATGGAACAGCCCAGGCTGGTTGAGGATCAATGGATCCCTGCTCAGCCCAACAATTTGGTGGGCACAGCAGGGATTCACTGACCTTGTCCCACCCTGTGCTGCTTGGGAGGGAAGCAGCAGTGGCAATCTGCTGCAGCTACTTGCCTTCCAAGCAGCATGAGCTGGGGGAAGATCCATGGGTCCATGCTATGCCCAAGCAGAGCACAGACCCATGGATCTTTGCCCAGTCTGGGAGGTTTGCCAGGCCAGTGTTGGTGGTACATCGCCAACGCTGCTTGCCTTGCAAACCTCCTAAGCTGAGAGAAAATGCATTTAAAATGTCCCACCATGAGCACTCTGGCTGGGGCTAGAGCGCTCACAGTGGGACATTTTAAAATGGATCTTCTCCCTGCTCGGGAGGTTTGCAAGGCAACCAGTGGGAGCAGATCGCCACTGCCGCTTGCCTTTCAAGGTGCCTGGTCTGGGTGAAGATCCATTGGTCCCTCCTCTGCCCAACACTTTGTTGGACAGAGCAAGGACTCCTCCCCTTCACCCAAATCTCTGCTCAGAGAAACGGGCAAAGAGGAGGTGGCTGCTTCCTCAACCAAGGGACAGTGGAAGGCTGTTCCCCCCTGCAGCCGAGAGACACCTTATTTTGACAGCTCTGAGCTGTCAAAATCAGCTGTCTGTCATCTGCAGGGGGAGGACAGCTTTCCGCTGTCCCTTGATTGAGGGGGGTTTAGACAGCCTTCCCATAGGAATACATTGAAAACCTATTAATCCGTTCCCTCCGGATTGGTTTTCATTGGTTTTCAATGCATTCCTATGGGAAACCATGCCTCGTATGATGAATTTTTCGTATGACAAATTGACTCGTAGAACAAATTAAATTCATCTTATGTGGTATTACTGTATGCCTGATTGCACTAGAAAGGGTTGCCTTAACTGAAGTGAATTCCCTTAACAGGACACTTCGGTTTACTGAAAAATCACTCCAGCCCATGCCCAAAAGGTCCAGCTTGAGTATAGATCAGGATCTGGCTGGAGTGCGTTTCCCCTTGTGTCCTGTTTCACTAGGAAACAGATTGCACAGAAGTGCTCTGCAAGAAGTCAAAATTCAGATGTTTTTCCTGTGTGATCTCAAAGCCTAAGGTTAGGGAGGAGAGACCACAACTAGCAACAACACACAACAGAATATATTCTGCTTCATGCTACATACTCTTATAAGCTGACAATTATGTTACTTACTTGTATTGCTCAAAAGCACAGAACTGTATTTTTGCAGACAAAAACAAAGCATGATTTCCTTACAAAGTAGGCACTATGAGCGGAATCACAGAACTTGCCATGTTTTTGCTTATCATATTTCAGTTGCAGAATCTGAATTCTGCAGTCAAAATATATGATGGACCTTGTTACAACAGAGTCCTAGGACCCCTGGAATTAACAACATAAAATTTTGTTGTTTGAAAATGGAAACTCTTGACTTCACACACACTGTTTTTATGAGAAGGCAATGATGGAAAACAACTCAAGAAAAAGCCAGCCAGTTTCCTTTACAAGCCCCTATTCCAGTTAAGCACTTTTAAAGAAAATAAGCCCCTCTGAATTGGTTCTTTGAGGAATTTCTTTCTGTTACAACATTAAGTCCCAAGTGACATTCCTTTCCAGACTCGAACTGAGAGTCCAAATGTGAGCACGTCTGAAAGAGATAGAATCTAAAGAGAAAGTTTCTGAAGAGAATGATCTGAAACCTTTCAAGTATGCCAAATACCAAGAAAACAAGGCTCAAAAGACCCATATCTTTACGTGCAGGCCTGCTTTCCTACAATTACTGTACATAAATGGGGACAGAGCCATGATTAAAGAAAAACAGAGAACAGCCCAGGATGCTGAACAGTCCTCCAATTTTGTGCTACAGTACATCTGTGTTTTTCTCACAGGCCAACCTGTACCAGCCATGCAAAAACTGACGTGGTGGAGTAGCATGGCTGGAGAAAGAATTCAGCAGACTTTGTGTACAACCTCCTTTGTATCTTTTGCACCTCCCAGCTCCACACTATGCTTGAATAACATAAACCACATGCAGACATGAATTTGTCACGATCGCATTTGACATGTCTTAGTTAACTTTTCTTATACCATACTCTATCAGATGTTTGTGCACCCACAGAAACAGTTTGGATTCTAGCAAGTGAGTACAAAGTATCTGAACTATAAATCCTTATGACACTTTTCTATCATGCAATACAATTAACTTTGTTGTTCGTTTTAAGTTGTAGCTCTTGCATTTTACTAAACATATCAGAATATATCAACAAGCAGAATTCATTTGTATGAATAAAATGAAATGCAACATTTAAAAATGTAACTCTATATTATACAGAACAAAAAACTGAATTTTAATACATAAGGAGTGTTTCTACAAATCAGCTTGATGGTTACAATCCTTAACAACTTCCAGTTGAATCATTTTTAAATAGCCGCCTGTATATTACACTTGATGTCTGTGTTTACTCTAGTTTAATTTCTCCTATAAAGGGTGACACTGCAGGCTGCTCAATTTGCCTGAAGGAATTTTCATATGGAGTACATGTTAGAACAAAAAACTGTTCCAGTGTAATAACCAATGTTTAAGACCCACTAAAGATTTAGACTTGTATGTTATAATCATAGCTAATGATGAGCCAGAAAGATAGTTAAAATAAAGGGATTACAAAGGGACATATGAAGGAAGAGAGAAGGCTTCAAAGGAATACTTATTAAAATAATGATAACATCTTCATCTTCAATTAGGTTAGCTTTTCTTCTAAGAAAATCAACTTAGGGATCAACTACACATCATACACTCCTGTTTTTGTGAAGGGTTTGCCATGCTTGAAATCAATTTAAAAATATTTAAATACATGATATACAGCTAAGTGCTTTTTGGGGGGTAGAAAGCCAGCTATTAAAAAACCCATGAGGGCTTTTTATTTTAAATTGATTTTGGTCATGCTATTTTTTTCACTTGTTTTGGCATGTGTGAATGCTTGTGTTGGAATAAAACATCTGTGGGGGTCTGCGGGGTTTGCAAAAATGGGTGCCAAATACAAGGGATACCCTGCAGTCTAAACTTTTATTCTCCCTCCCCAACATTTCTATTTTATTGCTACACCTAGATATGCATCAAATGCATCAAGACAGGTGACAGGTGATAATTTTGACACTACCTCAAAATTCTTTCTCTATTAACATCCTCTGGTGGACCAACAAAGAAAGCCCTGAAATTGCCTCCTCTGTTGCTGAGTACAGGTGGCTTTATGTTTTTTGTTGGCAATCTGCTCTGCTCTCTTCCCTGGATTGATGCCACTTCTTGGAAACTCACCCTCGCTGGAATGTTAGATTGTTCCCTCCCTCTTAGCTCTGAAGAGTTTAATCAAGGCCTTGGCAGACCAGCATCTGCTTACTACACGGATGATGTTTGTGCTATATTGAGCTGGTCCAAAGCCTAGATCAGTGGTTCTCAACCTGTGGGTCCCCAGATGTTCCTCAACTGTAACTCTCAGAAACCCCTACCAGCACAGCGAGTGGTAGAAGCTTTTGGGAGCTGCAGTCCAGGAACATCTGGGGACCCACAGGCTGAGACCCACTGGCCTAGATGCATCAATTTGATGAATCAAGTATGAGAGCTATATAACAGGTACATAGAGGAAGCAGTGAGAAACACAGCTCTTTTTATAATGTGATGCAGTGACAGGGGAAACTATACCTGACAAATTATGTCAATGTGAAGCCTGCATACTGGAATTAAACTGTAAACTGTCCAGAGACTACTTGAAGTGGTATGGGGCAGTAGATAAGCAGAACACTTTGCTTTGCTTGGTACCTATGTATTAAAAGCATAAGCAACCAATTTGGTACTGCATCTTTTTCAATGAACATATTCATTTATGATCTGCAGAAGTCACAATGCTCAGTTTGGCACATTGTACATTCCCACACTGGAATGAAGCAGCCTGTACTCATTGTTCTGAGCTAAAAAGCAAACTTAATTTCCAAAAAGACTAGAGGCCCTCATTATCAACATTCAGCTAGACATGACCTGCTTCAAACGTTAGAACAGAAAGAAACTATTATTTTAGTGGAAAGGGTCTCACTTTAATGTCAGTAGTAGGTATATTCTAGTCACTACATATAGGCTAATCAAAATCCTGTTCTGGTATTTTTTTCAATCTATAGAAGGGTTGAACTTCCTGAATTAATGTACTTGCACGGTTAAAAAGCTATAAGAATTGTACTAGACTGCGAGTATACCTACAGCTACTGCACTTTTTAGGTAGACAGAATGTTCTGTTCTTTTGAACAGAAATTTTTCAGGCTACAATAAGAAAGTATAATGTGACAACGGCTATAAAATGCTACTCCCTTGAAAGCCATCATATAAGAATATAAGATCCATAATTAGCCATTGATACCCTTGTTCTCCATGAACTTGTCAAATCTTTTCTTAAAGCTGTCAACGCTGACAGCTGTCACCACTTCTTCTGGAAAGGAGTTCCACAGACCAGCAATCCTCTGAGTGAAAAAAGTACTTTTTCTTATTTCTTTGAGATTTAGCACCCAAAAGTTTCATGGAGTGCCCCCTAGTTCTAGTGTTGTGCGACAGGAAAACAGTTTTTCCTTATCTACTTTGTCCACACTGTGTATAATTTTATAAACTTCAATCAGATCACCTCTTAGGCACTGTCGTTCAAGAGTGAAGCGCCCCAACCGTTGCAGCCTCAGATGGTAAGGAAGGTATTCCAGTCCCTCAATCATTCTGGTTGCCCTCCTCTGCACTTTTTCCATTTCCATAATATCATTCTGGAGGTATGGTGACTAGAACTGTACACAATACTCCAGATGGGGTCTCACCATAGATTTATAAAGAGGCAATGATCCCTATCATTGCGTTTTCTTTTTTCACTGCTGCAGCACACTGGGTTGTCACCTTCATTGAGCTGTCCATTAGGACATAATGTCATAAATAAGGGGGCTGAACCTCTCATAGAATCATCTGGCAATTCAGCAGTGCTAATTCAAACCCAACATTTTCCCAGTTCTTCCAGGTATTCAAACTAATTGTGTAATCATTGACTACATATTCCCTAAGACCAGATATCACGTGTCATTGCTAGCCAAAGGGATGGTGTAGAGGTGAGACATTGTACTGTATTAAAATAATAAATAAACAAAGAAAGAAAGAAATAGAGCCAAGCAACTGATTCACTTTGCAAGGGAGTCAAGCCAGCAAACCTAAACATGCATGCTTAGAAATAAATCTTACTGAAACATTTTACAACAAACTGTAGATTTTAGGAGCCTCGTGGCACAGTGGTTAAATGCCTGTACTGCAGCTAAAACTGTGCTCATGACCTATCCTTCCAAGGTTGTTAAAATTAGTACCCAGTTTGCTGGGGGGGGGGGCAATGTGTAGCCTGCCTAATTAAATTGTAAACCACCCAGAGAGTGGTTGAAGTGCTATGGGTCAGTATATAAGTAGAACATTGTTACTTAGTTTTAATCTTTATATGCTGTTTTATCAATATTTAGCCACTTTAATTGTGGAGCTTCTTTGACTCAAGCAGCTATTTCTACATAATTTGTTCTCTTTTTACATTAAATTAATATTTAAAACATGACTGGGATTTGTTTATAGAACATTAAAAATAAACTTTATCAAATTAAGTGCCCATATTTTCTTTGCACTTAAATTGATAAATTTCATGGGAAATAGTTGAAATAAGCAGAAACAAGTAAACAGGAAGAACCTCTAGTTCAGTTCAAGACCATCTGAAATTCAATCTACAACATTTACAGTAAACACAAAACAGCAGAGTTAAGAAACAGAGCTCAGCCTGAGCTCTGGAAATCAATTTCTGGTCAGAATAAGCAAGCCTGAGCTAGCTGAACTAACATTCTGAGACAGTGGCTGAAATCCAATAGTACCGCACAACTAGGGTAGACTGATCAGATCAATGGAACTTATGGAGAAATGGACTCATCAAATCTCCACTGATTCAACAAGCCTGCTCTACTTGTGACTAACTACTGGATTTCAGTCAATGTATGGCAGTGTTATATCGACTGCCTAGAAGATGAAATCAAGTCTGAATTATCTCTGAAAGCAAACCTGTTGACACCAAGGCTGCCCTACTTTTGGCACATCAGGAAGAATCAGGATTCTCTCAAAAAGACATTCATGCTGGGAAAGGGTAGAAGGCAGCAGGAAAAAAAGGATGAACAAATAAAAGATGGCCTGTCTCCCTAAAGGAAGCCTGAGTCTACAAGAGCTGAGCAGGGCAGTTAAGGGCAAAACATTTTGGAGAACACTGGGTTGCCGTAAGTCGGAAGCCACTTGACAGCACATAACAACATATCAAGTGAGATAACATGGCA
This sequence comes from Phrynocephalus versicolor, assembly GCA_023846285.1. Classification (NCBI taxonomy): domain Eukaryota; kingdom Metazoa; phylum Chordata; class Lepidosauria; order Squamata; family Agamidae; genus Phrynocephalus; species Phrynocephalus versicolor. The sequence goes on along the minus strand of JAHTLZ010000129.1, from coordinate 74,944,398 downwards.
GCCATCTTCTAATATGTAAAAGGCTGTCACGTGGAAGACAGCTCAAGATTGTCTTCTATAGCCCCAGAGATTAGGATGTGTAGTATGGATTTAAACGACAACAAGATTTCATCTAAATGTTAGGAAGAACTTATTGTTCAATACTGAAACGGCTTGTTTGGGAGGATGGTGGACTCTCATTTATTGGAGTCTTTTAAACAGATGTTGGACAGCCCCTTGACTTGCCAGGGATGCTTTGGCTGTAGATTTTCCTGCTTTGCCAGAACATTGATAAGCCTTGGGATACCTTCCAGCTTAACAATTATACAATTCTATGGCCCTATGTCCAATAGGTCTGTACCTGCGTGTACCTAAATTAACTGAAATATACAGCACTTTCAATGTTTAATAATTGAAATCAGAACAATTGGTTCTACAGCCACATCCTGGGTATAATGAAAAATTCAGCTTCTCTCCAAGTTGAAATCTATTGTCACCTGATTGATTTTAAAAGTGTCATTTTCTTGTTAAACCAGCAATTAAGAGGCCCTAGATAAACACCACTCAAGTTGACGTCAAACACAGTAAGAACCTCCTGATTTTTGAACTATGAACAATACTGGCTGTAACTGTACAGTACTAGCAATTTCTATTCAATACTCAGCTTAAATCAGGAGCAAGCAACTACCAGAATTCGAGGGACATGTATGTCTTCTGTTGTGGCTCCCCCAGCAATATGTTTTTGCTCATAAATTCTAAATGGTGTTATTTTGGGGCAGTGACCATCCATTTCATCATATCCACCTCATGGCCTGATTCAGACGATAAAGGCCTTTTCTAAAAAATTAACAGTTCTGAAAAGAGCTCCCCAAATCCCTAAGAGAGGTCAAGGAGGACTGAAAATGTGGCAAAATTCACTATTTTGGAGCAAAAAAAATTGCTAGGGTGAGAAAGGGCAATGATCCTTCCATGTATTAAATAATTCAGCTAAGAAAATACAACACGATAACAATCTGGTTTAACACTGGTGTCTGTTTTCAGATGGTAGAGTGGTCAAACTAATCAACTGATTTTCAGATTAGATTATAGTTTTGAGACATTGTAAACCTGTTTAATTATCTCACAATAGAGCAGGGGTGCCCAAACTTTTTGTAAGGAGGGCCAGATTTGGTGGCTCAGAATATGTCAGGGGCCAGTTGCTCCCTGACCCTGCCACCCTATTGCAAGCCCCACCCACTGACCCGTTGCAACCCCACCCACAGGAAGGAAGGCGGGGAACAAGGGAGGGAGGGAGGAAGGTGGAAACCAAGAGAGGAAGGAAGGAAGGAAGGTGGGGAACAAGGAAGGGAGGGAGGGAGGTGGGGACCAAAGGAAGCACAGGGAGCCATGGCCACAGGTCACCCCTTGGAAGAGGCTATCTGTGCGACCTTGCACCCCCCAAGCTCCCCAGCGGTGATGATGGCTCACCCGCCAGCCCACCCCAAAGCTCTTTGGCGGTGGTGGAGGCCCGCTGGCCTGCCCACTCCCACACTTTCCCCTGCGGTGCCGGTGGCGGCAGACCGCCCAGCCACCCAAACTTCCCAGCGGTGTCAGTGTTAGCAGAAGATTTAAAAAAAATGGGGCAAAGGAGGGGGAGGGAGGGGAGGGGCAGCCAGCCGCGGGCCACTCAGAATGGCCTGACGGGCCGGATTTGGCCCCCGGGCTGGACTTTGGGCAGGCCTGCAATAGAGCTAATAAAACAATAGAAGGCATTTGAAAATTCTGAGTCATCCAGGTAAAGTTATCTAATTTTCTGATTGGGTACCTTCTCAGCTAAAGTATTTAGTAGCAACATTGGGTGTACTGTACGCTGCTAGTATGATGGCCTCAGGAAGACCTGTTGCAGCAGTGCATATCTGCTTGACTATTTCCTTTTGGCTTTGCTTCCTATATCTAACACAATGAAAGGAACAGTGCCCAAGATTTATATGGTTTTCTTAAGGGAAGAGAACTCTTACAACATTATGGGAAACAGATATAGTTTAGGAAATAAGTATCTACACATGGAGAAGTATAGAGATGCATGTCTATCAGAATTTTTAAAAGTTAATAAATTTACATGGAGGTGGTATTAGACACCTGTTGAACGAAATAATATGGATTCTAACTACTGTAAAATATGCTGGAAATGTGGACAAGATGTAGGTACTTATTTTCATATGTGGTGGGAATGTGAAGTACAATAGTATTAAAAGTTTAGATGTCAGTATTTAAAGTGAATTTTAAAAGGGTTTGTTAAAAGGTACTATATAAAATTGTTCAAATTAATACAGCATAAGTTTTTAAACTCTGTATTATTGAAAGGTGAAGGCTGTCTACTCAAACAAGAGATAATGCTATTTTGGAAGGGTTGGGGCATCATAACCAAAACTTTGGAGGACTGTTATTGATAAAATCACCAACTAAGATGTATTTAGAGATTTTTCCGAGGTTTGCATATTGACAAGTAGGACAACATATGTTCCAGATCCTATGCTGGATACAGAATTCATGCAAACTATTCGAATAAACATGGGTCAAATATATGTCAGTAACTTTCTGCCAGTTTACACTGTTATTTTCATTTGACCTAAATGCAAATGATAAAAATTGATTTCCCACTAAAACCTCATTGAGTAAACAATAAACTAGATTACAAGAAGAGTTAACAACTGTGGCAATTAACTCAAACAACTGCTGATCGAAAGAAATCCGTTTTCATTTTTTTACTGCAGACAGCAGGGAAATTTCCTAAAAGCATTGGGATTGATTTTCTAGTCTGCCCAGAACTAACTCCCCCACTAGACATATCTAAATATTTGTAAGTGGGATAGAGCAGAGAAAAAAGCTGCAGTACAAAACATAAAGCTGAAGTATAAGACAACAACATTCACAATATTAGAACTACTGCCTTTTTTGTTAACAAGTCCTGAAATGCACAAGGTAAATGCACCTTTAAAAACATAATCTCTGCTTACATTTCATGATATTCTGCATGTTTTGCCATATATCTTCATAACGTTCCATCATAAAAATAAGTGGACATAACAAAGTAGTCTCAGTATGGAAATTCCCATGACACAGGAGTAATAAGACCTGTTGTTTTTGAAATAACAAAGACATGGCACTAAAAACAAAGACCAGGTGTTTCGTGATTAAAATGACCCTTCACTCAACTCCAAAGATTGTCTTGCACAGATAGGAGTGTCTGATACTGTACAGTCCATTAACACAAATCTGACATAGGCACATCACAGTTATACCTAATTTGCTGATGTTTGCTAATCTGTCCAGAAATAATTTTCCCTTTTAAAAATGAAAATGTTTGTGAATGAAGTCAAGTAGAGTAAAGCAAGATAAAGATTTCTAGTAATAATCGGATACTAGAAGTAAGAAAAAAGAAGTAAGCCAGGCAAAACATCAGTACAGATCATTCCTGTGTGAACACTTGAGTATCAATAAAATCTTGTTCTCATGGTATAGTCCAGTGGTGGAAAACCTTTGTCACTCAAGATGTTTTGGACCACAACTCCCAGAATTTGAAGCCTAGACTGCCAATCACAAAGGACTGTGGGAGTTGTGGTCCAAAACATCTGGAATGCCAAGGGTTTGCCACCACTCGTATAGACCATGCTTATCTGATAGTAAAAATCATATTGCTCAACTAATGTGTGAAGTAAAAAATAATGGATAGTATATGCAGCAGCCCAGTTCACACATATATTAAATCCAAATCAAAAAATTATTGAAAAGCTAGTAATACAGATGTTCACTAGTATTTAGATAACAAATTAATTTTTAAAAAACAATTTTATATTACAGTGACACCCCCCTTATTGCAGGGGTTAGGGACGTAACCCGACCCGCGATAAGTGAAAATCTGCGATAAGCGGATGTAGGTTGGGTTGGGCCTGGGGCGCCTAGCTGGGGGATCCTGTACTTAACCCCAGCCTGTCGCTGGCCCAAATAGGACTGTGAGGGCCTTCCTGGGCCTTTGGGGGCCTCCATAAGGTTCGGGAAGACCCTCGTAGGCCCGTTTGGAGCAGTGCCAGTCCTTGGGTAAGTAAGGGAGGCCTGTTTCAGGCCTCTCCCCCTTACCCCAGGGGGCCTTTTTTTTCATATACTGCGGTCCCGCGATATAGCGGGACCACAGTATATGAACCGCATTTTGCCCTACAAAAAACCCTCAGCTGTTATAACATCTTTTAAGAAAAGAATGGTTTCCCCCATCCTTCTCACTAAAATAAAGTGAATCCTATGATTTATCACAGAGGGGTCCATCCAAACTTCATGAACAACTTTCAAAAGCAGGCCATACCTTATCTAAACATGAAACCAGCATCATATAATTTGTCCCCAAAGTGCTTTGTAACTTAATAATCATTGTGTCCCATCTGGTCAATCCTGACGTATGGAAACCCATTTCAGGGTTTTCTGGACATACAACACTCATAAGCTGTTCACCATTCCTTTCTTCTGGCGGCATTCTAGGGCTGTGCAGTTTGCCCAAGGCCACACAGGTTGGTTCTTTGCGGATGCAAAGTAGTGAGTAACTTACCTCTGCTGAACTTCTATTATGCTTGGCATATACAGTAATAAGTTTATGTTTGTGCAAGTTTGTAGGAATTCATAGCCAGGCATGCCTGACTGCACAATTGAATACACAGTTCCCTGAGTGACTAGTCACAAAATGCACCTGCGGAACTGCTTGTTGGATACAACATGTATCGTCACATGAATTTTGCTACCACTAGCGTAACTCTGAGTTATCCAAGTGCAGATATGCAATAAGATTTCACTGGATGATTCACCTAAAGCACGGAGTGCTTGCTTGATTTTCCATATTTATTACATCTTATTTAGAGGTTTCCTTCTATTCTATAGATGAAAATTAAGACCATCCTTTCAAATAGATCTGCCCTTCTCAAGTTGAACACTAGCATCGGATCAGTCTTCAGTAGTCTGCAATATCTGTATTACTATCAAATTTATCTAAACACACAGCCCCAACTAAAATACAACAGTTGTTAGTAAGATAATTTATTGTCTGTTATGATTATATAATAGTCACTGCAATACATGATGAACTTATGAGCTGTAGACACACAATGCTGTTGAATCTTTGCAAAATATTAACCAATCTCCAAGAACAAAAACAGAACTGTGGGTTAAATCATTTAAAGCAAATGCTCTTAATTAATCATTAGCAGCAATAGATGACAAAAACAAAACAAAAACCATTCTCTTTTACACAGACCTTATGCCACACTGCAAGTCACTTCTAATAAATATACTGTTTGTTTGGGGATTTATTTATTTTTTGCAATAGAATGAGTAGTATTGTCACCCAAAAGGAACATGTAACAAACCTTATCAGACATGCACAAACTTTTGGATTTTGGCACAAAAGAGACACCAGATATTTCATTATAAAATTCGTTAATTCCTCATTTTTAAAAAGTTGTTCTGTGTTAATGGAAATAACCAGTAAAAAGAATTTGCCGACCTTTAATTTTAATTCCCCCCCTACTCTATTCCGCCATCTTGCTGAGTATTTCATTTCATTTCATTTCATTTTAGTCTGTTTATTGGCTTAGAATAGTCAACTCATTTTATATACATCTTTTTTTCCTAATTATATTGTTGTTGTTTCTTTAATTGCTCCTGATTGTTAACCACCCAGAGTTCCCTTGGAAGATTGGCGGCAAATAAATAAATGAATAAATAAATAAATAAATAAATGTTTCATGATCCTTCCAGAATACAATTATGACGCAAAAGGCATAACATGGTATCTTGTTTGCCTCCCACCCACTGTTACTAAAAGGATATTCATGCACTCAAGTAAGCCTTAAAAAGTCTATACTGTACTGTGTAAAACTAAAACATCCAGACATTCAAAAATGCAGTTACAGAGCCATAAGTTTATGCCATTAGAAAGTATCAAGTTACTTACTTACTGATACGAGGAACAAGAACAGTCTACAATGCAGAACAGAGCTACAGAAGATCAATCGTAGTGTGTATAACACCTATTTTTGACAGCACAATCAGTACCTATGACAGGAATGATCACAAACATATGCAACAGCTATTATAACCACGCAGTACTCTGTTGCAGGTCAGGCCATAGTCTCCTCCCAGAATGGTGGGATAAACTGTTCCCAGCCTGCTCAGATTATTAGCTGCCACTGTTATGGTTCAATTTGGCTTGGAATTCAACACATTATACATTCATTCTAAAATATTCACATTACTCAAGTTGGATCCATGAAGAAAAAGCATCGTTCCATTATACACATGTTAAATTAAGTCCTAGTGAGAATAAGGTGCTTGGTGGAAACATGAAATCCCACAGCATGTCTGACCGGCTCTGGAGAAACTTAAGTAAGTGCTTTTTTAAAATGCATACTCTTGATAACAGATCAGCATCTTTGCAGATTGACAAAAAGGCTGCATGTCTCATATTACAACCCGGGTGGCAAATTTGTGATGCAAACATATATTCTGACCATAACAGCTCAAAACTGAAACGAATCCTTACACCAGAAGAGTCTCGCCCCTCTACTTGGACCATAAGCCATCTCTAACATTGATCCACCCTTCAGCGCAGGGCTGCCTCTCAGTGGAATTTTGTGTGAGCTTTACTGCACGTTCGGCTGGCCCCTCCATACCACGGTCCTTACTTGAAGTCGGCGAGGGTGTAATAATCTCAACCACGGACTACAACTCCGCTCGGCATTCATTCTACCTCCCGTCCAGAAAAACCGCCTCCGACGGCATGCAACAGTTGCCCCCTGCCTAAGCGCCTTTGACATGCTAAGGCGCCAGAAAGGAGGCACTCTCCTTTCCAGAGCGAGGGCCGAATCACTCCAGAGCGAGGACTCCCAACCCGTCTGAGAAAAGCCTGGAGATGGATAGATTGAACTTCGAAGGGCACAACTCCGCTCGTTTAACCACAACAACCCCACCATTACTTAACACCCCACCATCCCTTTCCCCTCCACACAGCCCACCTTCCATCTTTTGTCTTTCCCCGCTAATTTTAGTGGGGGGGGGGACCCGCTCCTCGGGCTGGAGCAAAAGGGCTAACAAGAGGTCGTGCTTTGTTTTTCCTTCAGACCCCCTCCCCACTCCAAAAAAAAAGAATGACTAAAACTTTCTTGGACTCCCCCCACCCACCCCATGCCTGCTCCGTTCCTTCCCCGCGCGCGCGGCTCGGGAAAAGAAGTGCGGAATGGCGGCGGCGGCGGCGGCAGGAGCAGCAGCAGCGTCGCGCTCCTTGCCCTGCGTGCGTCTGGGGCCCTGCCCGGGCGCCCCACCCAAGCGCAACAGGTAAAGAGGCGACCCGGGGGGCGGCGACCCGGGAACCCCCCCCTTCGCCCTTGCCCCAAAGTTACTGGGTGGGTCCGACGACGACCGCGCTCACCTCTCCGCCATGTCTCCGGCTCTCGGGCCGCGCCTCCCGCTCGCCCGCCCTTCCCTCGCGGTGCCCCTCGAAGCTGAGCGAACAAGGCTGGAGCTCCCGGAGCTAGACAGGATCAGGATGTGAAACCTGATCCCGCCCGCCGTGGCTGCCCCTCCCGGCTTCGCGCCGAGGAAGCCAGGCGGGACCCCGCTCTCCAAGCCCTCTGGCGGGCAAGGCAGGCCAGCTCGGGACTGCCGGGGAAATCCGAAAAAGGAAAAAAGAGGGGGTGCGGGCTGCCGGCTTGTTGTTGCTGGCGGCTCGGGGTGGTGCTTTCCTGGGCTCTTGTCCCATTCGTAGGCTGGACGCAAGAGAAAACCCCCTCTCCTCAATTCTGCGTGTGTATAATACAATACTTTTCAGCACTGCAGGCTTCGATTGCCTAGTGCATTGGAACAGATGTCCCTTACGATATGTTAGCCATTTCTCTGAGAACAAGAGCTGAAGTGTGATAAAAGTATGCTTTTGCTCTTTCTGGTCATGCTTATTTGTTTGTGAAGATTTAAAATTACAGGCCATGTCAGTGACTTCAGAGAAGGGGGGAAGTGATCCATAATTGCTATTCATGAGCGCGGAAATCTGGATTAATGGCTGCAAAGGAGGTTCAAATCCTGGTGCCAGGCAGTGGAGAGAGGTCCCTCTGATAACCCCAGCTCCTGCCAACCTAGCAGTTGGAAAGCATCTAAATGCAAGTAGTTAAATAGGTACCGCCGTAAAAAGCGGGGAAGGTAAGACAGTGTTTCATTGCAGCCATGATGGCCACGTGGCCATGGACTTCCACAACACTGGCTCTTCGGCTTGAATACGAAGATGAGCACCACCCCTAGAGTTGGACACGACTAACACGCATGTGGAGGAGGGGGGCTTTACCTTTATCTTTAAGTACCATGGTTAACTATCACCTAGCGGTATATGACATGATGGGCTGTCCTAGGAAAACCCTGAGGGTTAAATCCACTTCCACACTACATTTATATTATGGGTTTGTGCTCTATGTCATCTTTTCCAAACCATTTTTCCTGTTAGTCTGTTATAGACCTGGGAAGGGTACAATCCTAGCACTTCAAACATTTATTTATTTATATTCTCTTTTTCAATATAACTATTGTAGTTACAGTGCAAATATATTACTGTACTTTCATCTTCATTTCACTGTTGGTTTGTGTTTTAAGTTTTATACTATATTTAAAAACATAAGAACATAAGAAGAGCCCTGCTGGATCAGGCTAAGCTAAGGGTCCCTCTAGTCCACCTTTTTGTATCTCGAGTGCCCCCACCAGAAGCCTCTGGGAGCACATGAGGCAAATAGATACAGTGGTACCTTATATAAAGAAATTAATGCCTTCCAAATTAAACTATGTTAAGCAAATTTACCTTTATACAAATTTCCCATAGGAATATATTGAAAACAGTAATCCCTAATCACGACCACTTTTATGTTGTACTGATTCGCCCCATAGGCGATTCTGTTAAGCAAATTTCCCCTATCTCCGGAATTTTTTGTGTTGTACAGATTTTGTTATACAAACCGTTTGCTATGGGAGAGTCCACTGTACCTGTTTTCTGAGTATTATGCACCATTAAGCCAATTCCGATTTATATTTTTCCAGTATATGTGAGGCATTTAAGGGGTGGTTACCTGGCTGGCTGGCTCAGTGTTTTAGGTGTCTGGTTTAGGGAGTTTGATTCCCCACTGTGCCTCCTGGAGTCTTAGGCAAGCTGCACAGTCCCAAGGTGCCCTGAAGAAAAGGAATTATAAACCAGATCTGACTATTCTTTACCTGGAAAAGGCTGGTATAAGTCGGCACTGAGCCAACAGCACATGATTATTATTTATTATTTACCAGTGCCACATCCAAGTGAGTTTCCATGGCTGATTATAATCCAGGTCAACATTGGCTTGAATCTGGATACCCTACTTATCTGTTAATTATTGGATAGTTTAAAAGTGTAATAAATAATCAACTTCATCTCACATTTTTCACGTTTTAAGCATATAAAAATAAAATAAATATGACAAAATAAAAATAAAGCTATCTTAATTTATACCTCTTTTTATCTTTCTAAGGAAAAAATTGGAACGTGTGCTGCTTATATACCACTCCATAGCACTTACAGCACTCTCTGGGTACTTTACAATTTATAGAGGCTACCAGAAAACTGGACATTCAATTTACTGACCTCAGATAGATGGAAAGCTGAGTGAACTGGCTATCTGGGATTGAACCCAAATTGTGAGCAGCATTTTGGCTGCAGTAACTCAGTTTAACCACAGCACATTTCTATGTAAAGCAACAATATGTTATGCCATGAAAGTAATATATGATGTGGCAGTTTGCTTTATAAGTCTTCATGCTTCATAGCATGCATCAATTATGACATTTCATATAGAATTTTATAGTATTCTGATGACAAATATATACAGTGGACCCTCATATAACAAACAGTTTATATAACAAAATCTGTACAACATAAAAATTTCCAGAGATAGGGGAAATTTGCTTAATAGAATCGCCTATAGGGCGAATCCGTACAACATAAAAATGGTCGTGATTAGGGATTGCTCCGTTTTCAATGCATTCCTATGGGAAATTTGTATAAAGGAACATTCGCTTAACAAATTAATTCCTTTATACAAGGTACCACTGTATATAACTTATGGGAACTATAGTAAGTAATGTTTATATATACAGTATATATCAACTGCTTCCCTGCATAGTCTGTTAATGACAGGCTTCCAAAATATTACTAATTGCTCAGTAATGTTTAAGCAGAACATCTCACAGATACGGGACTACCATGTTACCATAGCAATAAAGATGGCTGCTAAATGGCAAGCACATACGGTTACAGAAACAGTATGATTCCTGAAGTAAGAAATTACCCGCATATCAGCTGTCTAAATTATGAGTCATCTAGCAACCCTAGCTGCAACTTTGTTCTACTACATTGAAATATATCTGTAGTATTACTGATAGACATGCTGTTGTGCGAAAGCCCCAAAGGAGCTGTACTGAGACTCACAAGTTCAGTACAGATTAAACCACAGTAATCCAGGCCACTAATGAAGCATAAATGGCCTTGAAAAAGTCAATCAGCAGCCAAGTGTGCCATTACTATGGCCTTAATTTCAAATACTGTATAATGCAACTGTAGCCCCCTAGTGGCAATTCACCCCAGTTAAATGAGAAATGTTATCAAGTCTCTCCTAGCATTTCACAATGTTTTTAGTAGACTGTATGTTCTCTTAAGGTAACTTTTTACAAAAGAACAGAAGGTCCTGGAACTCTTTTCATGAACTAAAGCCCACTCCATCACATTTGTGTGAGATGAGGTAGGCGTATGATGACAAGCTGGGTTCCACAGCATTCTTTTTTCCTATGTAGGAAGACTAACTAACTTAACATTAGGATCAGAAAGATACAAACAATACTATATTTTAAATACACCATTTATAACATTTCTATTCTATCATAGATTTCCTTCTGGACTAAATATAAAAATGGGAAGAAGTGTGGCCATTACAAAATACAAATGCAAGACTAGGTTATAGGAGATAGTTTTATAAGGCACAAATAGAAAATAAAAAATTATTGCAAGTTTTTGTGGACAACTCCACTTCTTCAAGGCAAGTACCAAAGTCCAAACATGGCAAGATGTGGTTTGTCAGGAGGTTAATCTTACATGTAAACTTATTGGCAAGATGATTTTCCCCAGACATGTCAGTCTTAGTTGAGGCAGAAGGCATCAGGGCTGTTGTAAAGTTGCATTTAAAGCTGAGGATTGGGTTTCACACCCCAGTCCTTCAAGCAAAGGGACATAGGTTATGCACACCCACCCACACCTCCTCTCCATATGGCTCTTGTTCAAAACATATATTGTTTCTGTTTGGCCAATGACATATGGGTTTGATGCAGAAAACCATGTCCTCCATTTTGGGATTGGGTATAATTTAGTAAATTATACTAGATATAGCCGGTAGATACAGTATAACCAATTGGGATCAGATTAAAGAAAAAAGAATATAATCTAGTGGTTGCAGTCCTGCTCTGCTGGTGCTCCTTCTTCATGGTACATGGGTGGGTATGAGAGCTCTTTCTTGGTATCTTCATAGTTCCATTTAAATAAAAAGGGGAACTATGAAGCCATTACAAAATATAAATGCAAGATCAGGCTACTGGCAATTGGCTCCAGAAAGTATTCAAAATGTGTAAAATTAAACAAGAGCAATTATCAGTTACAGTTCCTATTTTTTGACTTACAGTAGCCAAAATAGATTTCTCCTACACAGCAGGGTGGACAAAGTGTGGCCCTCAGATATGGCTGGAGTGCCTATGCTACATTATGAAAGTTGTACAAGAACATCTAAAGGGCCACAGCTTGTCTATCATTTTATAGGTACTGTACAGTCTTTGAAGCAGCATTTTACTTTCCCATTTATCAAAAGTAATTGAACCATTTACTTTATGGTTACTTCTTTTAAAAAATCTGAATGCTACAAATGGCTCTGGCCACCATCAATTACAGAATAGAAAACTGTAACACAAAGTACTGTACAGGAAAAAATGTCTTGAACCGTGATGATAATCTTCTTCTATCTTTTAGTAAGACAACACACTTGTAACAATTGCAATACCTGTAATTGCAAAAAGTTTCAATTATACCACAAAGCGAATCAGGCTACTACTGTATTGTGGTTTGTCTTATTTTCATTATTGCGAGAATGAATTAATTACAAGGAATGATTGTTTATCATAGAATAGTGACAGTAGCCTGTCCTTTGAGGCACTCACACCCCTTTTCTACCTGTGAACCACTGCACAAACAATTTAAACTGTGAACAGGGAAACCTTCAGTTACATTACTCATATCAACCTGGGCAAACATCCAGTGCTTCCTTTCACACTGCTACTTTAATACTGGCTCAGATAAGGGGTAGCTTCACTCTGTCATTTTAAAAGGAAAAATATTTTTAGTGAAAAACTTCCTTTTCCCCCACTTTAGTGGTACTACATAAACCATATGTCATAGCACTGACAAGTGGTGTTACCATGTGTAACATCTTATGCTGCTAGCTATAAAATAAAAGCAGGGTTTGTAAACCAAGAAGAAGTTTATTTTAAAAATATACAAACATTGTTTCAAGTTGAGAATTTCTTCAATATATATATAATCATCATCCTTTATTTTTCTTTATAATTTTAAATAGTTTCAGTTCTTTATGTATAGATAGATACTTGGTCTGAAACTGATTTGAAAAGCTGTGCTTTATAGTCTTCAGCAAAGTGTTTGATTATCTGGGTCACGAGAGACTAAAGCTTATTCCAAAATAAAGGGCTGTGCCTCAACTTGAGATGAAAAATTTCCAAAAAACTTTTTTTGGGGGAAATAAAAGGACCCCACCCCCCAATTTTTCTCTTTTTCTCCAAAACATTTTTCCCCATGGCTTCAAACTTTTTGGAAATTTTACATCTCTAACCTCAACACTTGATTGTCCTGATGTGTGAGTGGTATTGTGGACAAGAAGCTACTGTTTAGGTGTGTTTTATCTTCTTATTTGTTTAGTCTGTATACAGAATATATCATATGGAAAGCTGGACTAGATTAAAAAAAAGAGTGAAAATTTGTGGACAGACCATCAACAATTTAAGATGGACTGATAACACCATGTTACCAGCAAAAAGTACAAGGACATGAAATTACTTCTGATTAAAATGAAAAAAAGCACAAAAGCAGAATTGCAATTGAACATTAAGGTAAAAATAATGACTACAGAGTAAATGAACAATTTTATGCTGACAAATAAGAAAACAAAATTGTTAAATATTTTGTATATCTCAATTCAATCATTAAGCCAAATGGAGATGTAGCCAAGAAATCAGAAGACTGAGACATAGAAGGGAAGTAATAAAGGAACTAGAAAATCTTACGTGTCACTGGAGACTAAGGCCAAGATAATCCACCTATTGTATTCACAATGACTGTGTACAATACGAAAGCTGGGCAATGAACTTGAAGTATGGTGCTGGAGGAGGTTTTTGTGGATACCTTGGAAAAGGTGGATCCTAGATTAAATCAAGCCTGAACTTGCTTTAGAAACAGAAGTGATGAAATTAAGGCTGTTACACTTTGGGTACACCATGAGAATGCAAGATCAGCTGGAAAACACACTAATGCTAGAAAATCTTCTAAGGTGGCAGGAAAAGAGGACAGCCAGTTACAAGATGGATTGATGTCATACAATAAGCCATTGCATTGATTTAGCAAGAGCTGACCAAGGCTGTTAATAGGGAATTTTGGAAGTCATACACTTATACTGTAGTTGCCACAAGTTGGAGGTGACCTAGCGGCACATAAAAACAGGTTACTCTCAAAATTATGAGGTATAACTAGTGTAATTGTCATATGTTCAATACTGTAGAAGAGATGCTGGACCTGTGCTAGATGGATGGTATACAAATTGATTGATTGACTGATTGATTGAATGAATGAATTTACTAGTTCTCCATCATACTTTCAAAGTGAAATGGCAGTGTGAAGTGGATGAGATTCAGTAGCAGCAATAAGAGGAATCAAGGGGGAGTAGTGATGCCTCTGGTGATGGATAGAAGAGGCACTGCCACTTCTCCCTTAGGTGGCAGGAGAGTTGGAGATGCTACTATTTGGGAATCTAAATGTTGTGAAACCGATGAAGCAAAGGTTATACACACAGATTATCAGGGGATGTGGAAAATTGATTAAGGCAAGACTATAAAGGTAAATGCCGCCCCCCCCCGCACATGTCATGTCCAACTCTAGGGACAACACTCATCTCCGTTTCTAAGAGCCAGTGTGATGCAAGTCCGTGGCCATGTGGCTGGCATGGCCGAATGCATTTCTGCACACAGAACATTATTTACTTTCCCACTTTTTATGGCAGTACCTATTTATCTACTTGCATTTACATGCTTTCGAACTGCTAGGTTGGCAGGAGCTGGGGTTAACAATGGGAGATCACTCCGCTCCCTGGCACCCGGGATCCAAACTGCTGAGCTGCTAAATTTGCAGCTGACAGTTTCAGCCATGAGGAGGAGTTTCCGAACAGAAAGGAAAGCAGTGTAGGTGCAGTCTCATGTAGACTGAGCAGTAAATGGCTTTAGTGGTAGAGTTCTGTATATAGAAGTGATAAGATGTGACATTAAAAGGCTAAAAAGGATGTTATTGTGATGAAATAAAAAGATAACCTAGGTGTAAATCAGATTTTTAACTGAGGAAAATTGTTATAATTTTGATACCTTTAAAAAGGAGAAACAAAGCAAGTATGAATGTGGATGTGAAACAGACTACAGACACAACTACACAACTACAGACTCTATGTGAGGTGGATGGTAAGGGTATTTTAAACTGATATAGAGAGTCCATGCACAAAGGAGAGTTTGAGATAAAGGATTTTAAATTTAGTATTGGATATATATTGAATTTGAAGTGCAGTTATGAGGCACATAATTGGATAAAAGGAGCAAATGCCTGGGTAGACTGGTGGAACTGCACCATCAATTTTAAGTGATACAGTGGGATTTTTAAAAAGAATAACAGTGTTTGGAGGGGGGGATAGCAGAATGCAAACCAGCTTCCTAAGGTATCCCAATAGAAGAAGGAAGAACCTTTTCAGGCAGAAAAATGCTTAGGACAGTGTTGGCGAACCTATGACACGGGTGCCAAAGGTGGCATTCGGAGCCCTTTCTGTGGGCACCCAACATCATCCCTTCACAGCCATCTATATTCAGGTTAAATTGCTGTATTGGCACTTTGTAAAAATATGAGTGGGTTTTAAATTGCAGTTTGGGCATTTGGTCTCTAAAAGGTTTGCCATCACTGGCTTAGGAAAACTGGAGGAAAATCAACACAGGGGCGTACAACATAAAGGGGGTAACCAAATATAACAACTAACTATATCAAAGATTGTACAAGGTGAACGAAGATGAGAATAGAGAACTCTGATTTTGGCACTGAGATGGGAAGAGTAGTTTTAGTGATATAGGACTATGTTTTGGAAGACAGGTGGAGAAGAGTTGGAGAAATAAATGAAATTTGCACAATTATGTCCAGCAATTTGGAAGTATAATTTGGAAGGAATAAACTATGAATATATTATAATGAAAACAAAAGGCTCTGATAGGGCATTTCTGGATTCCTCATCATATAAGACACTGTCACTGATTTCAGTTGGTCTACTCTACATACAGCTACATCTGGATACAAACACATATATTCGCTTCATACATTGTGATGATCACACTAATGTTCATAATAATCAGTTACAAGCAAATCTGTCATTGTCAAGCAGTGTCTATACAGGTAGCTGTTGTGAATTTTTCGGGCTGTTTAGCCGTGTTCTGGAAGTTTTTTCTTCCTGACGTTTCACCAGTCTCTGTGACTGGCATCATCCTCAGTTCCCTGAGCTCCTTGCCCTCTGAAGATGCTGGCCACAGAGACTGGTGAAACATCAGGAAGAAAAACCTTCCAGAACACAGCCAAACAGCCTGAAAAGCCCACAACAGCTCTCAGATCCCAGCTGTGAAAGCCTTTGAGAATACAGTGTCTGTACAGTATATACAGGATAGGTCCCAGGCACATTTCCCAGAATGTAGGTGTTGTTCGTCTCAACATGAGATAAAAATAGTGTATACAGTACTTTTACAGGTTGACTGTATGTCTGGTTTGTATTAGAGGAAAATATGTGCATTGTACCAACATGTAACACCTTTATTGGCAGAGTTTCAATCTGTAGATTTTTTTTTTAAAAAAACATTAAATAGCTTGTTTATAAACCCTGGTAAGGTCCTCAGTAGCCTAGATGCCCTAAGCACATCCGATCTCTCCTTATTTCGAAAGCTAAGCAGGGTCGGCCCTGGTTAGTACTTGGATGGGCGACCACCAGGGAATACCAGGTGCTGTAGGCGCCTGGAGTAGGAACTGGCAAGCCACTCCAGTACTCCTGCCAAGAAAACTCCATGGACATGGAGTCATGTAGAGTCGGTCACGGCTGTAACGACACAACACACACACACACACACACACACACACACACACACACACACACACA
>JAHTLZ010000129.1:74886232-74925032 GCA_023846285.1 Phrynocephalus versicolor | reverse complement strand
TATTATTATTATTATTATTATTATTATTATTATTATTATTATTATTACTTGTCCATTTTTTCTTTTCTCAGTTTGTTCACCGCCCAGAGTTCCTTTAGGAAAATTATTTATTTATTTATTTATTTATTTATTTATTTATTTATTTATTTATTTAGCTTGTATGCCGCCCACTACCCAAAGGTCTCTGGGCGGCTCACAATCAAAAACAATTAAAACATTAAAATACAATAAAATTAGAACAATAAAACCTGTAAATGCAATAAATACAGTACATTAAAAGCACACCACTAAAAGTTGCCATCAGGACCCACAATCATTAGTTAAAAAACTTTTGGAATAGGAAGGTTTTTACCTGGCGCTGAAATGATATCGTCAGTGCCAGGCGAGTCTCATTTGGGAGGGCATTCCAAAGTCTGGGGGCAGTTGCTGAAAAAGCCCTATTCCTGCAAGCCATCCATCCCCTTCACCTCCTTAAGGGATGGCTCTTTCAGGAGGGCTCTCTGACTAGATCTTAGTTGCCGGGTAGGTTCATATGGAAGGAGGCGGTCCTTCAGGTATCTAGGTCCTAAGCCGTTTAGGGCTTTATATGTCAAAACAAGCACTTTGAATTGGGCTCGGGCAGCAACTGGTAACCAGTGAAGGTTATACAGAATCGGCGTGATGTGTTCCTTGGTGGCCCTACCATTCACCAGCCATGCAGCACGATTCTGAACCAGTTGCAATCGCCGAACCGTCTTCAAAGGCAGCCCCATGTAAAGCGCATTACAGTAATCAATACGGGATGTTACCAGTGCATGCATAACTGTCATAAGGCTCCATTCATCTAGGTAGGGGCGCAGCTGGTATATATTCCGCAGCTGGAGAAAGGCACCCCTGGCCACCGAGTCTACCTGGGCTTCCAGAGTTAGACCGGGGTCCAGGAGCACCCCCAAGCTACGGACCCTGTCCCTTAGGGGGAATGCAACCCCATCCAGGACAGGGAAATGGCCCTCTAGCCTGTCAGACGTAGCACCCACTAACAGCACTTCCGTCTTGTCTGGATTGAGTTTCAATTTATTAACCCTCATCCAGTCCATTATCTGGTCCATACACGAGTTCAGAACAGAAACCGCCTCACCTGGATTGGTGGAGAACGAGAGGTTGAGCTGAGTATCATCAGCATATTGCGGACTCCTCAGCCCAAACCTCCTGATGACCTCTCCCAGCGGTTCCATGTAGATGTTAAACAGCATGGGGGATAGTATTGAGTGGTATATAAATGGAAATGAATGAATAAATATATAATACTTCCTGTTAGACCAGTATTGTATAATATGGGGAGCGCATGGGCTGAAGGCATTCTAGAGAAATGTAGACAACCACCTGTAAGGTATCTTTTGATTTGTATTCCTGCAGTGACCTGTGGGATGAACCTGATGGCCTTACAGACCCCTTCCAACTTCATTGTTTTATGTGTCTATGTAATAATGTACTGTGTTGATCATGAAAAGCTGTGGACTTGTTCTAAAACAATTGGTGTGCCAAGATATTTGATTGTCCTGATGTGCAACCTCTACTCTGGACAAAAATGTACTGTTACAACGGAATATGGAGAAGCAGAATGGTTTCCATTTGGCAAAGATATTGAACAAGGGTTTTTATTATATTTCTTTATCTATTCAATGTATGTGGATAACATGGAAAGATAAATTAGAGTCAAAAGGAGAAGAGAAAATTGATGGAAGAATTATAAATAATTTAAGATATGCATCATACTGCTGACAGAAAATAGGAACAACTTGAAATGACTATCAATGGAGATTACAGAAAGTACAAAAGCAGATTACACTTGAAATTTAAGACAAAAATGACAACTATCGAAAAATCACGTAACTTTGGACATCAAAGAAAGCAAATTTGTTAAAAGACCTATAGCATTAATCAATGGAGACTGCAGCCAATGAATCAGAAGTGTAAGACGAGTAAGAATAGCTATGGAGTTACTACAAAATATCCTCAAGAGTAGTATTTTTTTTGCTAGAGATCAAAGCCCAAATTATTGATACTATGGTGTTCCCAACTGCTATGTATGGAAGTGAAAGCTGTGTACTGTGAAGAAAGCATACAGGGGATACATTGGATTATGTAAAATATGGTATTGGATGAGAATGTTATAGATGTCATAGCCTTCCAGAAAAGTCAGCACTTGCATTCTAGATCAAATCAAGGCTGAGGCCTCACAAGAAGCTAGAGTAACTAAACAGGTTAGGACAAAATGTGCAAAAACAATATGTCTGTGAGGATTCTCAGTCATCCAGGTGAGTTTATCTGGAAGTTGAGTCACAGCAACCGGACTTCTTTTCTTGAAAGATTGAAACGTTTTGCTGCTCATCCAAACAGCTTCATCAGTCTGACAATCTCTCAAGAAAAGAAGTCCAGTTGTCATGGCTCAACTTCCAGCTATGCAAAAACAAAACACACTATAAAAGGTAATACTGAAGTGCTAGGAAAACTTGAAGGTAGCAGGAAACGAGTAAGACAACATGAGATGTGCTGACTTAATAAGGGAAGCCACACCCTTTATTCTGCATAATATAAGCAAACTAATTATTATGTGTTCACTACCTGGGGTTCAGTCCCAAGTAGCTGGCTCAGGGTTGACTCAGCTTTCTGTCCTTCCAAAGTTGATAAAATGAGTACCCAGCTTGCTGTTGGGGTGGGTGAGGGGCAATGTGTAGCCTGTATAATTAAATTAAAAATAGCCAGGAGAATGCTTTAAGTGCTATGGGGAGGTATATAAGCAGCACAGTTTTGCTTGCTTTGCTTAGAGATGAATCCCTCTGAAATCTCAATGAACATAACTGAAAGTTTCCTTAAACAAGTGGGCCATTAGCAATCACTTAATAGTGTGCAAGGATGGGCCTTGATACACTTCCAGAGGAAGCCTATTCCATAAGGGGCCACAGCTGAAAAGGCCTGATTCCTGGCAGGAGCCTTTCTAGCCTCTCCATGAGTGGCCACCCACAATAACGAGGCTTGGGAATACTGGTTGGGTAAGTAGTTCTTAAATGGAGATGTTCTGGTATGTAATGAGGCCCCAGGGGCTTTGTACATTAGAACCAATATTTTTAATCTATCTTGGAGAGACACTGGGAGCCAATGTAGATGGGCAGGAACTGGAGAAATGTGATAAAACTTTTTAGTGACAGTAGCTAGCTGTTTTATTCTGCACCTGGTGCTGCTTCTAAGTCAGGCCCAATAGAAGCCTCCCCCCCCCCCCGCAGGGGCCATGTTGACTTTGAACCAACTCAGCCTGAGTTGGTTCAAAGTCAACATGGACACTGCAGGAATGTCATTCCAAAGAAATGGGCAAGACCAGGGTTACCCACAAATTCTGAACTTGATCAAAGAGAGGGAGAGTGAATCCATCCAAATCAGGCAAACATCCCATGCTCCACTGGTTGGGTCTCCCTAACCAGAGAAACAGGATCTCTATCTTGTCTGGTTTAGTTTCAACCTGTTTTTCCTGGTCCAGTTCAAAACTGAGACCAGACAGTGCTCAAAGTTCCAGGCAATATCCACTGCAGAAGATGTAATGGAGATATAAGAGTTGTGTATATTTTAATTACTTTGTTTACAATAACAATGTTGAAGAAATAATTACTTCATCTTGTTTCAGCTTAGTGCCAGTGATATTAGAAATATGTCTTGAGTACTGTTTCTTAGCTGAAAGGTGAGACTAAATAGACATCATAATTTATTAATAATTAATTATTCAATGCTCATCAAACATCTTCAGTCCTCACTAGGCTGTTTGGGAGATCCCCCTCTCCTCAAGAAAATCTCCCTTCTGTTTTTACATCTACATATCAGATATTGTTTTCCTTTTGTTTCCTACTACCTTTTCAAAACTTCCCTCGCTAGTTACAAATCTGATGTCCAGCACCATTTTGGCTCTATAAGAATCCACAGCTGCATGACTGATCAAAGTATAAGACTATACAGATATATTCACTTGTTAGCATTTTTCAGTGAATAATGTAATGTTGAAAATCAAGGACTGTATTATGTGCCATCAAGTTGTGCTGGACCTACTGCAACCCCATGAATGAGGAGTGACCTTCAAAATGACCTCAGCTCTTGCAAACTCAAGCCTCTAACTTTCTAGGTAAATATTTGGTCTTCTTTTTTCCTACTGTCTTCAACTTTTCCCAGCATTATTATATTCAGCCAGGGGGCTACCCAACTAAATGTCATTTCATGAGTTGTCATGAAAGCTGGCAGGTGTAGCTGAAACATTCTAAAGAAAAATTAGATAAAACTGTTTCCTTCAATTAAACTAGAATTTCAGTAAGACTAAGAATTTGTTGCATCAATTAAGACAAGAGGCCAAGAAAGAATTGAACAGATGACGAAATTTTAAAAAATGTAAATTGTTACAGCTGGTCATTCAATAGAAAATAAATGGGAAAAGAGCAGGAAACAGAAGAACTCTCTGCTGTCTTAGGCAAAGACCTTCCTTTTCAGGCAAGCTTTCCCTGAATGAGGGACTACCTACAGAACTATGTGACTTTTATATGGATTACCATGCATAACTGCATTGACTGATTTCATAGGAACACCAGTGTTTTCCATGTTAGTTTCCACGCCTCGTAACGGATTTTTTTCTTTTTTCTTTTTGCGTGATCTTTGTAGCTTTAATATCACCTTTTTAATGTTCTAAAAAGCCTCCTCTAATTCCGTTCTTAACTTGAATATGCCTTAAATGTTCTGGGCTCTATAATGTTCCTCATTACTGTAAGCCACTTTGGGTCCTTTTCCAAGGAGAAAGGTGGGGTAAAAATATTCAAAATAAATAAATAAAATAAACTTATTGCCTGCAGAATCTAGATGGAATAGTTTAGAGACGTACTAAATTCAAAAGTCATTCTAGCCATGATGACGTCCAACGGCCGTTGGGCCCAAGACGAAACAGCAAAACCAAGAATTGTGATCTATCGTTCTAATTGGACCTCAGGCTTTGACTTCCTTATTAAGACGCTTGACGGCCCAAGGCTTCCCTCGAGCTTCTCAGGCGTTCAGGGGAAGGCACATCTTTCGGCTGAGGCAACACAAACACCGCGTTGTTCTCGCGAGATGCCGAGCGAGTTTCTCGCCAGGGGTCCTTCCACGCGAGAAGTGCAACGCGCCTCCATCGTCTCTTCGGCGACATTTGGAAGGCTGCTCAGGAAATCTCGCGAGAGCCCGTGCACAAAGCGGTGAGCCTCCCCGTGCCCAGTGCCCAGCCCCTCCTCCGAGCCTCAGGACGCGGCGGGCGCCATTTCAGGGAGCAGTCGGTTTTGCTAGAGTCGAGCCGAAACCTCCTTGTGTGTGTGTGGCTTTTTTCTTTTTGGAACTTTATCGGCTTCAGCCTTTCCCGGTCAATTCTTTTAGGCGGCCGAAACCTTCCCTGTCGCTTCTTGCCGTCGCTGTCGTTGACGGAACCATTTTGTTGAACCATTTTGCCGTTTTTAGGGGCCCAGCCGCCTCCACAAGACCTCTGGAGCCCCTGCGAGCGAACAACAGCCGCCCGCCTCAGCGACAGACACCTGAGCTCGAAGCGAGACCCCCTGGCAGCGCAGGTAACGGCCGCCCGCCTGTTTTACGAGGTCCCTTTCCTGGTAGGGAAGTGGGCGCGACTCGGGCTTGGCGGGGGGGGGGAGAGGCCTCGCGGGTCCTGCAAAGCTTTGAAGGAGCCCCTCTTCTTGCACCAGGCCTCCCTTCTAGCTGGCTGTTGGGCCTTCTCTCTCTCTCCCTCTCTCTCCTTTTTGACAATCTCTTCCTCGGGGCTGCCGCCAGATTGTGAGGGCAGCGTAGGCCTCTTTGTTGTACTAGGCCGGGGC
Source organism: Phrynocephalus versicolor (assembly GCA_023846285.1). Classification (NCBI taxonomy): domain Eukaryota; kingdom Metazoa; phylum Chordata; class Lepidosauria; order Squamata; family Agamidae; genus Phrynocephalus; species Phrynocephalus versicolor. Next base: position 74,919,171 of record JAHTLZ010000129.1, on the reverse strand, counting down.
GGGAAGAAAATCGGAAGTCAGGAGGGATCGTCGGTTGTGAGTTGGGTGCGTCTCCTTGCGTACACGTGAAGTTTTTGCGGACCATTCTACTTGCTTAATGGCGAGTGAGAGATTGCCCGCCACAAAGTACCGTACTCTAGCTTCGTTACTGTACCTGTGGTCCTGGGAAAGCCCTTAAAATATGACATGTTAACGAAAGGCTGCTGACCCATAGGGTTCGGTCCCTTGATTAAATAACTCGTCTTAAAACATATTTGGCTCAACGCGGTGCGTGTATGAACTTTGCCCTGTAGTACAAGTTGGCTTTGTTTTACAGCAAAACCGCGTGTGAGTGGGTGCGTGCATTTTTTTTGGTTGAAGTCGTGCGTTAAGGTATTTTATCAAAAGACACAGATTTTAAATAGCTTATTTATACTTGCTCTTTTGTATCCTGAGGATGGGAGGATGTATTCTCCAACTTGAAAGCCTTATGATCGTTTATGGTATTAAAAGTATTCAGAAGCTAAACTCGTGAATTGTTAAGGTCTTTTCAGTCTGTGGACTGGGATTGGTCTTCCCTTTTTAGGATGCCCCAAGAAAGCAGAAAAGTATTTATTGTTGTTATATTATTTAGCTGTAATAGTGACCGTGTCAGTTTGGAGTTTGATAGAATTGTTAGCCTATTTAGATGAATAATATAAGCTCTAATCGTGAAGCTCCCTGTCCCACTATTGAAGTGTTGAGAATCAGACCATGGTGACTCTGAAGAGTGTTCAGAAATTCTACTTACTGGTTCAAAATGTTGCAGCCAGATTGGTGCTGGTTATTGGGAGGCTGCAACTTCCTTATTAAAAGAGCTTCACTGGCTGCCAGCCTGTTTGCAGCCCTAATTCAAAGTACTGGTGGTTTTGCTTGTATAAAGGCTATACAGTACAAGCTATTTGAATCACTGTATCACCCCATATGAAACTTCTTAGCTATCAAGATACAGTATTCTGGGAAGATCCTTGTCTTGGCTCCACCAATTTTGCAAGCTCATTTGGTGAGAACACAAAAGAGGGCCTTCTCAGTGGTTTCTCCCAAGCTTTGGAATGCATTGCAACAGGAAGCCATGTTGGCCCCCTTCTTTTAGTCCTTTAGTGTCCAGGCAGTCCTTCCTCTTCAGACAGGTCTTTAAGCAGTAAATTATTTCAGGAACACAGATTTTTAACTTACCGGCTTTAAATGTTTTTGAATGTTTTTGTATTTGTTTTTTAATGTATGTTTTTAAAATGTGATAGCTGTATAGTATTTTTAAAAGTTACTGTTTTATTTGTTGGGAGCTGCTTTTGTTCCCTATGGCGAGAAACTCAGTATATAAATAATTTAAATAAATATATATGTGGAAGAAGACTGCTCAGTGAACATTGTTTTAAGACCATAGAATGGGTCTTACAACATACATTTCAAAACCTGCTTCTGAAATTACTACACATAGGCTGCTGTCAAGTATTACTATTCTGACAATAAATCCATTTAAATTGCATGGGATTTCAGGGTGTACATGAATATACTGTAACTGTACTGTAAGTAGCTTTTTGTATGCTTAGCTACATACAGGTTGGGGTTTTTTGTGTTTGTTTTGCAAAGTGAATTTGTAGTTAAAGCAAAGCAAAGTGTTCTGCTTATATATCACCCTGTAGCACTTAAAGCACTCTCTGGGTGGTTTACAATCCAATTACAGTATACAGGTCATTTTTCTCCATTATATGGAAAATAAATATGTGTTCTTTGGTTGATAATTGCACACACTTGTTTTGCAGAACTGCAGTGCCTGATCTATTGTGACATTACGTTTGACATCAGTCATAGTTTAGCTTTTACAGAGAAAGTTTAGCTTTTGACTGAGTATCATTATCAGGGATTCACGAGTCTTGGACCATCCATGCCGGACAGGAAAGAAAGCTTAATACCTTGCTTATGCGCTGTCTTAGGCGAATATTCAACATTACCTGGCACAACAAAGTTCTAAATAGCATAGTCCTGAATCGAGCCGGAATCCCTAGCATGTACACTTTATTGAAACAGCGATGCCTATGCTGGATTGGACACGTTGTGAGAATGGATGACGGCTGGATCCCAAAAGATCTTCTATACGGAGAACTAGTGCAGGGAAAGCACCCCAGAGGGAGACCACAACTGCGGTATAAGGATATCTGTAAGAGGGACCTGAAGGCCTTGGGAATGGACCTCAACAGATGGGAAACCCTGACCTCCGACCGCACTGTCTGGAGGCAAGAGATACAGCATGGTCTACATAAATTTGAAGAGGCATTTGTCCAACAGGCAGAGGAAAAGAGGCAGGCACGGAAAGAACGAAAGTCAAGGACCGGGCAAGAAACAGAATACATCTGTCCCCAGTGCAGTAGAGACTGCCATTCCCAAATAGGTCTACTTAGTCACACTAGGTGTTGCTCTTAGGATCTCTACTCCAGGCATGATACCATAGTCTTTCGAGACTGAAGGATGCCAATGATGATGATGACTTTAAAGGGAATAGGACTAAGTTTCAGTTTTCATTAATCTTCCTTTATTGTAAAGTCCTTTTTGGCTTATGAAGAACGTAGTGGTTTTTTAAAGCATATGATGTAGTCAAGAAGTGGTCTACCATTGCTATTCTGGTCAAATGGAGATTTTGAACCCAGGCCTTCCTGTTGGACTTCAAAGTCTTAAGCAGGTTTATGTCTTTCCAGCTACTACATTTCCCAAACTTCCATTAGTGGTAATATCTCATTTTAGCTGCTGAAACATTTTACAACTACCACTGCATCTTTATGATATTATCTCTCCCCCTCTTTTTGTCATATTCATATAACGTAAAGGTAAATTGAATAGGGTGTGGTTGTCAAAACTTCCAGTGCCTTCTTGGCTCCATCAGGTTTGCTATACAGTACGTATCTTCAGATGTTCAACAAGTTGGATTCACCATTCTGAGAATTTCATTCATAATATGTGTTTGTCAAACAAACCAACCTATAAGTTAGTTCCTTGTTAACTACTGATTTTTCTTCAATTTCAGATAAATTGGAATAGAATATAAGTCTTTTGCAGATGGTTTGGGATGAAGTATGTGTAAGCATCTCTGTAACTTCATTATGTAGAAGTACTTCAGTGTGGGTGATACTCCTGTAGATTTTCCCTTTAATGTGTGTTTTCTCACCAGAGAAGAACTCTTACTTTTCTTATCAAATATTGTTTCTTTCTTCAACATATGTGGCTTTTTTCTTGATATGAAATGGTTTCAGTTACTTTGATAATGATACAGTTCTGCCACACCTGTTCAGTTTGACATCAGAAATAGTTTTTAAAAGTGTACCTGCTTTTGAGTATCTCCAGTTGGCTTCCACTTAAGATCATAGTTTGCTATTTGTTCATATAATGCTTGCAATCCAGACAGAGTAGATTCATTGAAATAAATGGTGGTTAAGCTAGTTACGGCTAACTTAAGTTGCATTTATTTTGAATACTACTTAAGTATTTATCCAACCCATCTATTAAAAAGAAAACTAAACTGGAACTATATTTTTCTGTTTGCCTTTCAAAATGTGTTTTTGGGGTGTTTTTTTTTTTTGCATACAGATACCAAATGAGATCAAGTTTAAAACCAGATTATTTTCTATCCTTTTATTGGGTTGTCTGCTACTACATTTCCCACAGATTTGTGGCCAATATTTGGATACTTAAGGTTGGGTGTTAATTTTCACTTGCGTTATATATATTCTGCCAGTCATTTGTGCAATGACAGAAATTGGCATAATGACCACAACACAGTTTTCTATATCGTGCTTTGATATGTTAATAAGTAGAATTACAATGGTACCTCAAGATATGATCGCCTTGAGTTACAAAAAACTGATGTATTAGTTTAAGAATTTTGTCATTGGAATGCCCTGGTTTACAGCTTTTGGGAGCAGAAAGCCAGTGCTGCCTGAAAGCCAGCTGGCTGTCAGAAAGCTTCCTGAAAGCCAAAGACACCACAGAGGCGGGAATCTTGTCCCAGCTATGTTGCCTTTGACTCTGTGCCACTTGCCTCCTATTCAGGAGTGGGTAAGTGCAAGTGCCCAGGGGACGGAAAATTTCGTATCCTGAAATGTGGTTTCCTGTAGCAATGCATTGAAAACCAGTTAATCTGTTTTCTGACCTCTGGAACAGATTAATTGGTTTTCAGTGCACTCCTATGCAAAACTGAACTTTGTGATACAAAGTTTTTGCAATACAAAGTGTCCAGAGGAACAAATTAATTTTGTATCTCGAGGGACAAAGGTTCCCTCTAAATAAAGCAAATATGTGAGTATATGTGCATCCCCTCCACAAAGAGGTCCTTCTCTCCTGCACATCCAGCAGGGTGAGGGTTATAGAGGATGTTGCATGGAACAGTCTTCATTTAATGAGTCTATTTTAATTTTAATCAGAATGTTTAGAACATTTTTTTTAAAAAACTTGCATATGTTGTAACTCTTCAGACTCTCTCTCTCTCTCTCTCTCTCTCTCTCTCTCTCTCTCTCTCTCTCTCTCTCTCTCTCTGTGTGTGTGTGTGTGTGTGTGTGTGTGTTTATATGTTTTATCTGTCTATAGATACATATGGATATAAATACAGTATCTGGCTACAAGGCCACTCTGAGTGATTCATAAGAAGTAAACCAATGGTAACAACATTTGCTAATAACAATGTAGACATCATAACAAAACAAGTAATAAACACTAATTATTAGAAATTTGAAATAGAGTTACATACATACGGTGGATATAAAAAGTTTACACACCTCTGTTAAAATATCAAGTGTCAGCTTTTTTATTTTAGCTTTTTATTTTTCCTCCCTCCTAAAAGATTTCAGTTTGTGGTTCAACTGAGTTATACAGTTCATAGGTCTCATTAAAGGTGGAAAAGGTTCTGAAATGATTTATCTTTGTCTCATTTATATACATCACAGACGCTTGACATTTTATCTGGGTTGTGTAAACTTTTTATATCCACCATGCATAATGCAAAAACATTTAATGTTTCCATTGTATGTAGCACTAGTAGAGTAGAAAAGCTGGGTGACTTTCTAATTTTTGTTTTAATTTGGTATCAGAAGGCAGCTGTGCCTGCTGAATTAGGAATTGTGTGCTACTTAACAGATCTAAAAAAACCTACTAGCTATTACGACAGTGAATTAAGGAGGGTCTACTGTTTATATTTCCCAGAACCTTCAGTGCGCCTCTTGTATATTAATGGCCATGTGGTGTTCTACCATTGTTAGATAGTCCTGGCTTAACTCAAGAAATTTTATAATTTATGGGACTGTAATCTATCATAAGTGTTTGGGCTGATAATACAACGGTACATCGACTTACAGACGTCTTGAGTTAAGAAAAATCTGACTTAAAAATACAAATCTGTGGGCATAGGAAAAAATTGAGTTACAAAAAAAGCCTGTTCTTTTGAGTTGCAGAAAGGGAAGAGGAAAGATTCCTTTTCAAAGCTCCTGCTTGCTTGCAATAGCAATACTGCCATCTTGTGGCTACCCGACTTCACTGCTGCAATTAGGTAGAAGAAGGAGCCATTTTGAACAGGAAAGCTGAGGAGCGGGACCGCTTCTTTTTTTCAATAACCTTTTCAAAGTGCCCATTTTGTATATATTTGGCACTGTTTTAGGGACTTTTTGAACTTTTGGGTGGATTTCTCAAGCGGTTGAGAGGTAGGGAGCTGATCTACCGTTGTTTGCATGCTTCTGTTTTCATTCGGGGGTGATTTTCCACTTGGAATGGATTAATCCATTTCCAATACATTTCTATGGGAAACTGTTTCAACTTAAGAAAATTTTGAGGTAAGAAAATGCATTTGGAATGGATTAATTTTGTAACTAGAGGTACCACTGTATACTGTATGTTACTACATGTTCTGTTGCATTGCTTAATTTAGACAAACTGGCATCTTGTTCATAAGACTGTTTCAGTTCTCTCGTTGAATAACAAACTATACGTGATGATCCATTTCTCACTTCATATATGTACTTAGTCATAATCATGATTATGACAAACTCAGTGGTTTTTTGTGGCTTGAAGGTGAGAATATGCTCCAGCTGATTCCATAGCAAATGTCGTCTGGAATCATTTGACTGATCTGTGTTGAATTTTTGACCCAAATAGTCAATGGTTCATTGTAGATTTCAGGGGATGGGAAGTCATCAGATTCACGAGGAACTTCTAATCTGAGGCTCTAATGAGCTTTTTCATCATAGGAATTTCCCCCCACATCTTGGAGGTAAGGCAGCAGTGCAGAATGGGTTAGTTTTGTAGTTCTGGAGAACTTTTAGGAAAATGGTTGCAACACAGATTCTGAATTTGACATTCAGTGTACACACACACACACACACACATAAAACCTCAGTCTTGTCTGATAAAGTGGCTTGATAGCAACATCAGCCTTTGAGTAGTATCGATTAAAATACAGTATCTAGCTTTAAAATACTTGGTAGCAGATTTAAATGGTACTCTAAAATGTTCTTGTTTTGCTTTTAGGGGTTGCTTGCGACCTGCAGCCTGTCTGTTTCTTGCCCTTGACAAAGCTTTGGCTCATCATGGTACACAGAAGTTGAGAACCATGCTGCAGAGCAGTTGCAGCCTGAGTGGAGTGTTTTTTGTTTGTTTGTTTGTTTGTTTTGGTAAAATCTTGCTTTGTATTTTTCTATAGAGGATTGGTATATTATGTTCATTTGAAAGTCAGAACTCGCTATTCTTGCTGGTGGAGAGTCAGCAACTGACTGTCTTAATCTAATACTTCTGGATTTATTCTAATTTGTTATTTCGTCTTTAAGGAATGAATTATAATGGAAGATGTTGCTTTTTGATATTAACCCACGTATATACACGGGTTAATATATATCTATACTGTATATGGGTTAATATGTATCTATATAAATGGAAAAAACTTCAGAAAAATGTGGTTCTTATTCGTTTTATCAAAATGATAAGACAGTATGTCACAGTGGCTGGGACTCTTTCCTGTAGTATTTGACTGAACTTACTCATACTGGTATGGTTAGTGTTCCAGGATTGTTAGGAATGCAAACCTAACAGGTCATTGGGAAGAATGGTGTATTGTAACCTTAGCTTTATCACCTTCAGAAGAGTTGGCTGTTGAGGATTTATGTCTTGGTAAATGTGAGTTGCAGTAGCAAATTGCAATGAATTGCCATTATTCTTGAGTTGAGGCTTGGCATTCTTGCTTCTGCACTATGTTGTAAAGTACAAACAGAAATCCATTCAGCAACTTATTTGCTGGCAGTTTTTACACTTAAGCCAGCATAAATGTCCAGTAGAATTCTGGCCGTTAATTTTTTTTCAAAACAAACTGAAAATGTACTTTATTTACTAAGGGTCTTGCTGTTTTTCTTAGGTGTCCTGAAAAATGGCTGATGATATTGATATTGAAGCAATGCTGGAAGCTCCTTACAAGAAGGTGAGAAAACATGCTAACAAGGTCTAGCAATATTCATTTAGCATTATTCATGAAACTACTGCTGATCTATAAACTAACCTCCCCGGAGCCCTCATGATTTGTCTTATGGACGTGCATTACGTGTCTCTTACAAGTAACTATATGCTGTTAATGTAATTATATTGTGCAGTAGTTTCACTTCAGCGTGATGAATAAATGCCCATCTATCTCTCTTTGTAGACTTGCCTAACGATATCTCACCTCTACTCCCATGAATTCACCTTTGATTCCAGTGTGAACTGTCAATCATAAGGTAGTAATTGAGTGACGTATCGCTGTACCGTGGTCCCCCTAGGTAAAAACAAACAAAAAGAGAAACGAAAAACACTCCTAAAAACGACCAGCTCAATTTTGGTATAGCAACAAGGTGAATGCAGTAGTTTGGGCAAATAGCAGGGTTCCAAGAATAATCTCTTCCTCAAGTTCGCAGCGAGTAAATCCTTAGTCTGCTTAATGCAAGAAGATGACAGCTTTGGAAAAAAAAGGTAGATGAGTGATTAATCTTTATTAGGACAGGTGGCAATCAGCTGTTGTGTGAAATACTTTTCCAAAATTCTTGGATCCCTGAACACTTGACATTTTAGTGTATTGCTATCTACAATTCATTGTTAAAGAGTACACTTCTATTTATTACATAGGTCTAGGAAAAACTGATATATGTCAGCATTACTGAATATTTAATACTTAGCTTCGGAGTGAAACAAGTAGTGTATATTTAGTTTTTTCACCAGATCATGGTGAAACTGTTAAATTATGCATGTAATAGCACTGGCTTCACAACTCTGCATATGTAAAATTTAGTGATACGTAGCAGTTGAACTCATGGTGTAACTGGTGTGATAACTACAATAAATATAAAGCAACTGTTAGTTCACTTTGGAGTATGTTTAGTTCAGCTATGTGGTAAAAGCCTTGAACAAGTGTTTGTAACCTTTTAAATTTTAATGTTTTAGTTTTATGTAATATTTAGTTATATGTAATATTTTGAAGTGTATCATAATGTGTAATTTTAAGAACTTTGTGTACTAGTTTAACATGGATATTTTCCATGTAAACAGGTATGGAAATAGGGAATATTTAGGCTGGACTGGTTGGATTATTGATGACTGACTTGGGAGTCGACGTTACTAAAGCAGTGTGAATCCCTGTTTGCTTCAGGGCGAGATGTGTGACAGAGGTGGCATCAAGCTCTTACAGTCCCAACCCTCCAACGAAAATGGTCGAAGATCTCAGGAATGGCATCGGTCACAGGAAATCGATAGTGGCTGGCTGCTAGCATGGCCACTTGGGGCTTAGGCAGAAATATAGCCTTGGTACTGGTCAAAAGGGATTATAGTATATGAATGTGCTTTTAAACATGAAATTCCATTTTACATTTTATTCATTTAACCACTGGAATGCTGAAAAATGCAGGATAACTTTTCATCTGTGTAAGGAAGTATGTATAATTTAAATACATTTTAAAGCAATAATTGTTGCATTTGTAACTATGATTTAAATGTAAGCAGCGAAGTGGTTAAACAAGTCTACGTTAACTCGTAGCACTCCATATTAAATATAAAATTTAGCATTAAAATTTTTGTTTTGTATTTTCTTATCCCTATTCCCATTACCCCTTTGACCACTTGAAATGTTTCCACTTCGTCCTCACGATGTTCTTCTATCAACCCTGCTTAGGATGAGAACAAATTGAGCAGTGCCAATGGCCATGAAGAGCGCAGCAAGAAGTAAGCATATATAATTTTTTCTATAGCATATATTTAAGACAGTAGTGTTTTTTTTCCTTGATTTATGTAGATCAAGCCTCCGTTCTGTTGCTATTAAAATGTTGTTTTATACCAAGGCATTCTTTGGGGAAAATGGAAGGCACATAGCCTTCAAAGGTTAAGTGAATGAAAGTTATTGTCCTGTCAGCTTTCATAGGTGAGTGTTCCTTAAATGAAGTAAATTGTTGACTGTTAATTTCATAGTAAACGTAGTTAATATTTGAGAAACCAGGGAGTTAGCTGAGCTATATTTCTGGATTTTTTTTTTCAGTCTCTTAAAATGGGTATGAGTTAGTTTAAGATGGAAATGAATAAGTCACAAATAAAGTTGGAGCTGTGTCAGAAGAAGACACTGTCCTGGATATTACCTTCATTAGTCATAGAGTTCTTGAAGAGTTTTCATGTCTCATAATATGAGTTGTTTGGGACAGAGTGCTCAATATCATTGCTTCCTTGCTGGTTTTTCTTATAAAATGAAATCAGCAAATCTAATACATCAATTACAAGCAACGAAACAGAAGCAAAAAATAGTCTGCTTGTAGAAATGTGACAGTACATAAGCATCTCGCATCTCTTTGAGATTGGTATGTGCATCACTGCATATAAATATTTGCTGATGGTATCCCAGATTGTAAAAACACAGGCACAGTACTGTACATAAATAACATTTTTAGTGATTATCTGATGTCACATTGTTCTTACAAAAGCAGCCTAACTCAGACAAATACAGTAGATGTATTTTCCACTTTGCAGTGTTAATAGTGGGAGAAAATGAAGTGCTTTGCACTTCTGTGGTTCCTTTCAAAAACTAAAGCTAAATATAGAAAGGAAATAATTGCTTTTCTGGAAGTCAGAGGGGTAAGGATGTATTTTTGTTTCTGTTGGGTGATGCCTCTTCCATTTTCTTATTTTTCGTGTTCCAGTCCTTTTGTTTTATATGAACAAGAAAGCAGCTTTTATATATCTCATTTTGTGATTTCGGGTGCTCTAAAATTCCTGGATATTCAGAAAGACAAGGCAACAAAGAATCAATCTACTCACAAGCTGGCAACCTTATATGAGAAAAAATTATTAGACCTTTGCAGGCACCCACCCCCATCAGATCTGTGCACAGAGCAAAAAAGATCTCACTCACCCATTGACCAATTTAAAAAAGCAGTAGAGTTTCCAAAAGTTACAAAAGATAAAAGAACAGTATGAGTTAAATACCACTCCCCACACAATAAATCCTGGATATGGAAGTACGGTAGAAAAAAAGGCAAGGAAGCAGCCAGATACTGGCTGCCTGGCATACTGAGGCACATTGTGTGCTCTGATTGGCTGCTGACAAGTCCTCATAATAGCATTGGATGAAAATATTCTTAGATAATATGACAAAATATGAAGGAAAACACTGAAAGGTTACATGAAAGGGGGAATATCACATACCCCTTTCTGTAAGCTGCCTTCAAATCATTTATGTTTAGAGACTTCTCATTTGGTAGTTGCTGCAAGAACACGAATTGCATGAAACTATTTCTGTTTAAACATAGAAGATCCACCCCTATGGAGAAAATCTTTTCCTCATTTTTCATCTGTCAGAATTTTATTTGTGTGAGGATGGAAACAAATTGATTGACCAACCTTTGCAACTTCTGTAGCTCTGTTTTTCAGTGTCCCAAATTTCCTGAATAAAGCATCTTCTCTTACTGCATAGCGATTCTCCAGTGCTATTTTGGAAAGAGATAACAGATTGTTCCTACGTTACAAATTCACACCACTGAAATAGACTGATATAGCGTTATGTATAACATTAGTGAGTCTGCAAGGATGAAAATACAGCCCTTTAAAATCATTGCTGGATATTAGTTGTGTGTTTGTATCAGCATCAACTGAAAAAGTCATAGTTTTGAATGCGCTAATAAATATTATGTGGTAAATTGCACATCAGAAACTTAATAATATCTGCATAAACGTCTTATTCTCCAGTACTTGATTTCTGAAAACATGGATTTCCTGCTTCTAGACATTTCACTGTGGAATGTTCTAATTGCAAGGCGAGAAATCATTTAGGAAACTACCTAAGCAGTTTCCTCCCCTAATTAATTATCATTATGGAAGCCTGTTAATTTCGCTCTTTGCTATTTATCCTAGATCAGACATGTCCAAAGTCAGGCCCGGGGGCCAAATGCAGCCCATTTTCAAATTCTAAGTGGCCCACGGCTTCTTCTCCCCACCGGCTCAACCGGTCATGCATCCCCGCCAGTTGGCCCTTCCCCATAACAGATGGAGGCATTAGCTTGCAGTTTTATGGTTTGCCTGCCCTCCCTGCCTCTGTCCATCCCCCCCCAGCCACTTGCCCAATCTACCCACCCGCAGCTCCGTTGATACAGCATCCTCCCCGCCTCTTTGCATGCTATAGAGACTTGTCCAGAGTCCAGCCCAGGGGGCCAAATGCGGCTGAATTGTCGGCCCCCACACATTTTCACCTCACCAAATCTGGCCCTCCTTGCAAAAAGTTTGGACACCCCTGTCCTAGATATTGTGGAAAGGTTCAACTTTCTCCCACAGACAAGAGGTTATAAGGGAAAAGGACGTGATACCCTGAGATGGTAGTGGCTTTACTACTACAAAGATTCAAAAGGCAAGAGTTGCCACAGTATAATAAAAATAAAAGCATCACACAGAAATTCAGAACAGATGACTCAAAGCACGATTAAGATGCAAGAAAAAATACTTTCAGATTTTGTGCACAACTCAGTCTGGAGTCCAAAATTTTGGCCTATCATACTGTACATGGAAACATAGCACTATTTAGTTTGCTGTCAGAGGCTGGATAAATTTTAATTTCATATACATAGTAAAGCAGAGGTTCCCTTGGAAATATTGTAAACTTTTCTCAACTCTTTTTTGTTGATTCTAATAGCTTCAAAATGCATAAGATTTGACATTTTTGTTTTATTTATTTATTTATTATTAATCTTGTATCCCGCACATCTTCCCAAAGGGAACTCTGCGGCTTACAGCAATTAAAAACAGGTGATAAAACACAAACAGAAAACAAAGCGGGAAGGCAAGATGGCGGCAGGGCCCGGGCGTATTAAAAAAAAAGAGAGAGAGAGAGAGAGAGAGAGAGAACCAAACTAACTGAAAAGGTCGCCAAACGCCTCTCTGAAGAGGTGGGTCTTCAAGGCCTTCTTAAAAGCGGCCAGGGACTCTTATCAGGCGCAGCTCACTGGGAAAATGATTCCAAAGCGAGGGGCCCACCACAGAGAAGGTGCGGTCTCGCGTGCGCGTTTTCCACGCCTCTCTGGGTGTGGCCACCCTCAGTGAGCGCGCCTGCGCCAGTCTTATGGGTCTGGCCCCAGTTGTCCTTTGGGAGATACGCTCCGCCAGGTACTCTGGTCCCAAGCCATGGAGGGCTTTGAAAATCAAAACCAGGACCTTGAACCTGATCCGGAGGACAACGGGGAGCCAATGCAAGCGAGCCAGGACTGGGATGATGTGCCCATATCTACGGGCACCCACCACCAGCCTGGCCGCCGCATTTTGCACCCGCTGTAACCTCCGGACCAGGGTCAGGGGCAACCCCACGTAGAGGGCACTGCAATAGTCGATCCTCGAGATCACCAACGCCTGCACAACTGTCCTCAGGGAGGACTCATCGAGGTACTGGCGGTTCTGGGCGATCCTGCCGCGATGGAAGAAAGTAGAATCTTTAATGTGAAAAGGTCAGTGATTTCTGATTCAAGAAACAGATGTCATCGTTTCATTTCGCTTCAACCATGCTGCAATGCCCAGTTTCCCCAGCACAAGCAGTGGGTTCAGAAGACATACTCTTACTATCCCTGCCCACTGTCACATTATCCAGCAGTTATATCAGATACCCCGTTCTAAATTCTGAGATTAGGTGTTTTAACTACCAGATGAATAAATAATTCCAAGTATAAATTTAATTTACTTTCTCCATTCACATTGCTAAGATTTATGCTTAGGGAAGAATTTATGCGGACCGAAATGTATTATAGGTGGTGAGCTTGTAGTTGGACAAGCTTGCAGATTTTGTGCTGCTAGCCTAAATAAGTACCTTAACTTGTGCCTTCATTTTCCTCAATGATTATAGGTGCTAGTCCTTTCTGTTACAAAAGGCAACTATGGTGACATTAACTTGGTACAAAAAAGTGATGCTGGGTAACTACGCTACTTTTTTCTAGGGCATGTTGGGCGAGGGGAACAGATGATGCAATGGGTTAGGCCCATTTTATAGCAGTCTACTGTTCTTTGGGTACTGACAATATTGTGATAGAGTATTTTTTTCACAGGCGTAAGTAAAACTTCCTCAAGTATTAAATGTAAACATGTTATGTGTGGTGGATTATCAGAAATTAAAACAAGTGCCGTAGAAAAGGTGAGTGAAAGGAAATAATGTTAAATTTTACATGATACATAACTAATTTAAAAGTTGGTCAAATGTCATGTCAGCTACTTTGGGCTCAGCACATTGAACCTAAAGTTGCATAGAAACTGGAATGATCAGTGTTTTGAAGGGACACTTGAAAATAAAACTATTCTAAGTTTATAATTCTGGAACAACTTAAAACTGCAGCGCTGAAAGGGACCCTATAGATAATTGAATCTACCCCCTGTCAGGGAGGCACAGTTTGGAATTGAACTCCCAGCCTCTGGCTCCACAGCTACATACCTGCCCCACTGAGTTTGTATTCTTGTGTTTTATGTCAGGGTGTTCCTAAACCCACGTGTGCTCATTAAGAAGTGGCAGAAGTATTATGGTGCTTGAATCACAAAGGTGACATTTGTGGAAGTTATTAATAGGTAAAAATTTTAACTGTCCCATAATCAATTCTGGCTTATCGCCTGGTAATTAGAATATCCTAATTAACAGTTTACTGGTTCCATCCATCTGATAAGAACCCATATCATTTTGTTAGCTATATTTTCACCTGAACGTTCAAAGTTCCGATCTTAACATATAAAGCCCTGAATGGCTTTATAAGGACTTTGCTTCTCTTTATGAGCCTACCCTGGTGTTAAGACAATTAGAGGAAAGCTTTCTCACAGTCCCACCTCCTTTACAGGTGCTTTTGGTGGGGACAAGGGAAAGGGCCTTCTCTTTTGCTGCTCCTAGACTCTAGAACTCCCTCCCATTAGCCTCATCTTTGCTGTCCTAATTCAAGCAAATATCTTTCTCTTCAGGCAGGCTTTTCTTGAGTGACTGGCTGCCTGACAGGGTCTTTTGAAAGATTGCTGTGCCTTGTTGCTTTGAATATGTTTTTGCTGTCGATTTTGTTGGTATTTGTTTCTTTTAAACATTGGACTTTGCTTGTAAATATTGTCTGTTACTGATGTTAAGCCACCTTGGATCCTTTTTAAGGAGAAAGGCAAAGTAAAAACGTTTTAGAGAAATAAAATAAACATGTACCAGAATAAAAGAATAATGAGTTTGGAAGGGACCTGTCAGGCTGTTGAGTCAAAACCCTTGCTCAGTTCAGAATAGAAATCAAAGGAATTGCACCACCATTGAATAATATAGGGAAGTGATGGCGAACCTTTTAGAGACTGAGTGCCCAAACTGCAGTTCAAAACCCACTTTTTTTTTTTTTTGCAAAATGCCAATACAGTAATTTAACCTGTATACAGGTGGCTATGAAGGGGCGATGTTGGTTGCCCACAGAAAGGGCTCCGAGTGCCACCTTTGGCACCCATGCCATAGGTTCGCCATCACTGATATAGGGAATATATATTTGTATCAGTGGTTGTAGAAAAAGATTTTTACCTAAAACTATTCACTCTGAAGTAAAATTGTTAGTCTTTGGAGTGATACAACAGTTTCCCCTTCTTATTGTTGTCTGTTGAAAATGACTCCCAGCTCCCAATTTTGTGCACTGGAATCTTGCTTTTCAGAGTTTTGTTAGTGTTGCTTTTAAAGTGGAAAATGTTTGCTCTGTACTGGAAACCCTAGAAAACTATTGACTTTTTAAAACTGGGTATACGCTGTTGTTTTTAACACACCCATTAAGAATATAACTGGTGCAATTGTTGAACAACATGGAAAAATGTTAATGAATGCAGGACAGTATTATGTTCGTGACAATAGTCATTCACAAGATATCCTTAACTTACTGGACATCTAGGTTTCACATGTATACAAACATTGCAGTTACAGCAGTTTCTTAAGTAAAGATGTCTTTATGGAGAGGTATAAATGGTAGACATTTTCCTTACAGAAGAGAAGTATTAGGAAGATTTCATGTGGTTATTTCTGTATTGATGGTTTGTGATAGAGTATCTTGAGAAGGCTAGGGATATTTCTTACAAATTGAAACTAGCCAGTTCATATCTTACTTGTGTTCATATCATTACTAGAGATAGGCATGAAACAAAAAACGAAACACGGTTTCATCCGTTCCATTAGGTAATGAATTACTTTGTTTCCTAAAAAATGGTAGGACTTGTTTCATAACAAAATGTCCCCACCCCACCCCCAGAATGAATCAATTCAATCTAGAGGAAATAGAAGGGGAGCTTCCAGCTCTTCCCTGTAAGCCCCTAAAATTTGAAAATGTTTGGGGGTTGGGGCTGAGTTATGAAGCTCCAAAGGGGGTGCTCCTAGGAAAAAAAAATCTTTCTAGTTGGATTTTGAATTCCAATTCCAATTGGAAATATTTTTCCTAGGGCCACACCCTTTGGAACTTTATAACCCAGCCCCCTGACATCCAAACCTTTACAAATTTCAGGGGTTACCTAGAATCGCTTGAGGAAGCTCCCCTACCATTTTGTTCCTTTAGGACCCAGGGGAGCATAGCATTTTGTTCCGTAATGAAACTACTTTAAATAGTCGTTACAAACAAAATGAAACTACCACTGAAATGAAATGAAATGCTATTTTTCTGTTTCGTGCCCATCTCTAATCATTACTGATAGAAATGATAGTGTGAATTCACCTTGCCTCTTGTACCACTTCACAACATTGAATAATTTGCTCCTCTGAAATATTCTGAAATGGGTTGTGCACATGATTATATTTATTGTTAATATTTTTGCTCAAGATAGCTGGTTTAAACCACTATTGCAAAATTTACTTACATGCCTGTCACAACAGTATAGCTTAAATTGGAGATGGGGAACAAACAGGATTGGTTCCAAAGACTCGAGTGGACTCCAGGACAAGTCCAAAATGTTATACTGTACCTGGGTGGTGTGGCTAAGCCTCTCCTCCTTATACAATCTGGCTCATTTTAAATCTCTTTTCATAGAAATTTCCAAAGAGTTACAGTAGTTTTGTTAGTCCAATTGGCGAGATAGACAGAAAGAAGCAAAGGACAATTCTGAAGCCCCTCAAAGAATGACAGATTTGTTTTACTGTGAGCTTTCAGGGATTAACAACTACTTCCTCAGATGACAGCTGTGACGGCACTGAGAAACCGCCTTTATGAAAGCTCATGTAACAAATCTATTAGTTTCAGGGTGCCAGAATAGTTTACCAATTGTCCTTTGCTTCTCTTTCTCTTTTGGCTTTCATTTTGTCCACTCGGTAGAAAGAGTTTCAGACTTCTTTGTCTTTTTGACCAAGTTGTATTGGGAAGAACCATGTGCATAAGGACAGTATTAGAGTTGGTCTTCTTTTGTCACTTGCTCCATGAGAGAGGGCGCAACTAGTTCTCAATCCTTAATATAGTAGTTGGTACAGAAACTAACTAGCAGGCCAGGTAAACTTTCTTATGCTATGTGGGACTGAATTTGATACTCGCATTTGTGGGAAGGGATTTCCTTTTTCCTTGTCCTAATCGGGGTGGCAAGTATAAGGATTTCTTCATTACCTGAAGGAGCAGCTGCTTCCAGCAACAGCTAAGATGTATTGCTTGTTCCAGCTATTAGGAAAAATGGTCGAAAAGACTCAGTCTTCACTTTAAGGCTGCTGAGTCAGCTATTGAACAATCTTTCTTGGTTCTTTTCACAGTTAGGTTGGTAAAAAAAAGTTGGTAGGCAACTGGAGGAGTAGCAGTTCCCACTAGTATCTGAGTTCCATATTTGGTTTGCTATTTCTGAACCATCTCTAGTTGAGGAGGATGAGGAAATCATGAAGCAGTTTGATCCATGGCCTCTGAGATCATAGCTAGTTCCTGAGCAAGTTTTGTTTGAAGGCATAAATGTATTTATTTATTTATTTCTGTGCCACACGTCTTCCAGAGGAACTCCGGACGGTTTACAACAATCACATTTATATCAAAAGGAACATATATCAGACACATCATCCAATAATAATAGACAACAAAACAAAACAAAAAATAATAAAAATAATTGACCAAGACGGCGGCACTTGAGCGGGGGAAGACCTAACAAATGGTCGCCAAATGCCTCTCTAAAAAGCAGAATCTTAAGGGCTTTTTTGAATGTCTTCAGGTCCCAAACTGTGGGGGGTTTTGTAAGTCAAAACCAGTACCTTGAAAGCCATCTTGATGTCTCCTGACCATCTCCTTTCTAGAGGAAAGGGGCTGTGGGAGGAAAAGAGATCTTGCCTCAAGTCACACTGGCTAGCTGGAATTATAGGCTGGCAGGATAGGTTTGGAATACAGTCCAGAAATTCCCATTCCTGGCTTAGCACCGGAATAGCTGAATATGAAAGAATTAAACCAGTTTTTTTTTTTAAAAAAGTATAAATTTATTAAAGCAGAGGGCGTGCACAATAGAATCTAGATGACTTGCAATAGATCTGCTTCTGCTTCCCGTTTAACAGTAGCAAAACCCAGAGGATTCCTACTGATACCTTACAGTGGTGATGGCGAACCTCTTAGAGACCAAGTGCCCAAACTGCAATTCAAAACCTACTCATTTTTTTTTTTGCAAAGTGCCAATACAGCAATTTAACCTGAATACAGGTGGCTATGAAGGGGCGCTGTCGGGTGCCCACAGGAAGGGCTCCGAGTGTCACCTTTGGCACCCGTGTCATAGGTTCGCCAACACTGCTTACAGTAACAAAGAAGCCTTTGAGGGGAGGGAATTGGGTATGAGGCCTTATATGAAAGGGCTCTCAATTCAGGTTAGATACAGAAAAAAATCTCAGGTTGAGGTTGTTACACCTTAATTTTGCATCTAGCACCAATTCATGCAAGGTTTCTGTATTTGATTTTTAAATACCTTTCAAGTCTAAATTCTTTTCACTTAGACTTTTTTTATATGTATAGGACTTAGCATGTACCAAACAGACATTTTAGGCTGGTGCATTTTTTGCTCTTTGGGATTAGCATAGTAAAATATGTGTCTTTGATTTCTCTTGTGCATTCCATTGAATGTTTTTCATAATTTCACTTATTCTGGCAGATGGTTATAATATTTAACTGCAGAGAACTATTGATTTTGATCCAGATAACTGAGCAAGAGAAGAAAATTTGTCAGTGATGTTTTGTGAACTCTTGTGCGGTGTTAACACAGTTTGGCTAGATGTGCTGTTTACATTACCAGAAAATGATGAATATACAGACTGTAGCATAAATGATAGGGGCCACAGATGTTCGCAGATATAACTTCTACAGTGGAAGAAGTTCTCTGAATTTGGAGTCATTTTTCTCACACAATGCTCTTCCGCTAGGTCGGAAACAGCCCTTCTGTGAGTGGAAGAGGCTTTCCGCTAGCAGAAGGGCCCCTTTGGATCCAAGCCACTGGCTCCAGTGGGAGTTGTTCCATCTTCGTTTGGAACATATCTAGCACACACAGGCGGTAGAATGAAAAGAAAGTCTCATTAGATGAACAGTACTGATCAACTCTGAAGCTGACTGTTCGACAAAGGAACATGGTAGGTATAGTTAATTGCAGTTTAGAAATATTGTAACTTATGGTTGAAGAAATGTATCAGATTACTCTGATAAGGAAACAGTAAGAAAAAAGCAGCAGTGTTTTACCCTGATTGAGGTTATGACTCTGCTTGTGTAATGTTGTCCAGGGCACTTACACAAAGCCAGTGTGTTTTGCTTGTTTAGAGAGCCTGAAAAGAAATGTAATTTGATTGAAAAAAACATTCATTAAAGAAACCTATTACGTTTGCTTTAATGCATTTAAGTAGACCACTTACCTATAACATATATAGTCTAATGCAGTGATAGCCAATGTTATTCTTGTGTTGAGGACTGTACAGAGCCAGAATCAGCAGCAGAAAGAACTGGAGCCAAATGTGGGATACCTTTTGCTTTTTGTTACCTCTCCCTATCTTTGTCTGTTCTTTTCTGTCCTGCTCTTGCGATTTTCAGGAATGGGCAAATTGTTTTGGCCAGAAGGCCGTGTTGAGATTACTTACAGAATGTTTCCAAATTAGACCAGCAGTTAAACCAAGGGCTGCAGATTGCCCACACCTACACTTATTTTAAATTGCTCTTCTTGTTTGCTACTTTGGAAGGTTGTATGCCTGATTTTCCCCCTTCTTCTGTGCTGTTCAGGAGGAAAAAATCCAAGAGCAGAAGTCGTAGTCATGACAGGAAAAGGAGTAGAAGTAAGGAACGCAAGCGAAGCCGTGATCGTGAAAGAAAAAAGAGTAAAAGTCGAGAGAGGAAACGCAGTAGAAGTAAAGAAAGAAGACGAAGCCGTTCCAGAAGCAGAGAACGTAGATTCAGAGGCCATTACAGAAATCCTTAGTATGTTTCATGAAATTATCCTTTTGCTGATTTTTAAAAAATGTTTGGTAAATAATATTTTGAATACAAGATAATATAACTTAACAGCCAAATACAGAACCTTTTTAAAAAGAGGAAAATAAGAAATTAGTGTAAGTTATTTTGACAACAAAAGATATATTAAATTAATACACATACTTTGGTTGAGTCTTTTTGAGCAAAAAACTTCACAGAAGCAAAGTTTTTACTTTTCAGTACATTTCCCAATGATAAGTAGTATTTGAAATCACAATATGACCATAATGATAGAACACTTTATGCCTTGATGCATAATAATGGCTAATTATTTAGTAATGCTATATATCCATTATAAGCATGTCTTGTGATGAGAAAAGGCTGTTACACATTTACTGCACTTTAGTTGCATTTTGATTACAGTTGCGAACTAGATTTTTCAACATAGCTAGGTAGCATTGAGTTTACTAATTCTTGATGAAAAATAAACTGTTTGATAATAAATACTTTCTTTTTTTTTTAAACCTAGTCCTGGTCCTAAGTTCAACAGTGCCATCAGAGGAAAGATGGGATTGCCTCACAATATCAAAATGAGGTTTGCTTTTCTTTCATTATCGTTAGCATTTAATTATCTGTATTCATGTTTATTGCCTCTGTAAACTTGTATGTTTTCCACAGCAGAAGACGGTCTAGGAGTAAAAGTCCATTTAGAAAAGACAAGAGTCCTGTAAGGTAAGCATTCGAATTGTGCTATTTATTTTTGAATTTCTTAAACCATGTTGAATGTAATGAAGTATTTGAATTGGTTTCTTGTAGATAGCTTTCACCTTTTAGAGCCTTTTTTCAGTTTATAAGGAGTTGTGTGCTTCCCGGGTACCCCAAAATAGTACAAATCTGGTAGTGGTTAAAGTTCAAGTTATTTGTGTAGATGACTTTAAGATCTGGCTTTTAACTACTTTCTGCTTCCCACCGAAATACCCTAGTTCGATAGAGGCCTCCACATGTTCTCTACGTAAGGAAGGGAGTGACTGATCTGCAGAAAGAAAATTAAGATAGCCCTCCCTTCTGTGGAGTCTTTGTGCAGTAGTAGTCAGGTGACAGCAAAGCTTTAGTAGCTGGGCATAGAGTTTATTGCTTCTCTTTATGTTATTGTAGATGGTATTTGGTACTTGTCTTTTAACTGTTGTTAGTTGCCCAGATTAGTGCTTAGGGTCTAGATCAGTGGTGGCGAACCTTCGGCACTCCAGATGTTTTGGACCACAACTGCCACGGTTCTCTGTCATTGGCAATACAGTCTCGGAATTCTGGGAGTTGTGGTCCAAAACTTCTGGAGTGCTGAAGGTTCGCCACCACTGGTCTAGATGGGTATGATATAAACGTAATGAATAAATAAAAAATAGAGTTACTACCCATGGAGTATCTTGACTGGCTCTTTACAGGATGAAATTAGAGTTTTGCAGTAGTTCCATGAAAAAACAACCAACAGTTGAAACATTTTTATAACAGTCATTTTCAGTCATATGATTAAAATATGCCTTCACATTCCTTGAATGCCACATCAATTTTGTTTCTGTCTGATATAGTATAGAGTACAGAGATTCATAAATGTACAGTAATCCCCTGGCTATCGCGGGGGTTAGGGACCTGACCCGCGAGAATGGAAAATCTGCAATATGCGGATGCTGGGTCCGGTCGGGACTGGGGGGCCTCTCTGGGGGCTCTTACACTTACCTGAGGCCTGTCGCTGCCCCAAACAGGCCTCCGATGGGCTTCCCAGACCTATCGGAGGCCCCAGAAGTGGTTCCCAATGATCCAGAAGTCATTTGGTTTTCTGGAAGTCTCTTCCGGTTCGCCGGAAACCATTTCTGGGGTTTCTGACAGGCCTGGGAAGCCTGTCGGAAGCCCGCTTGGGGCAGCGACAGGCCTGGGGTAAGTGCAGGAGGCCTCAGACAGGCCCATGTAGCTTACACCAGGCGGGCTTGATTTTCATATACTGCAGTCCTGCGATATACTGGGACTGCAGTATATGAACCGCGAAATGGTGGAGGACCACTGTATAAAATATCTGAATACATTCATACATTCCAGACATCTATGATAGTTAAAGTATGCTAAAGTAATAGCATTTCCCTTGCCATTCTATTAGGTAAAGTGCACATATATAGAAGTACAGCCATTTCAAATAACAGGTATTTCAGTTCATAAATGCCCTGAATTAGGATGCAGGCTGCCAAAGCATTGTTTGTTATACCTAGCACTTTCTTCCACATGCCTGTCATTTCCATATGTTTTTTCATATCAATATCTTGGGATAGAATGTCAGTGATCCATGAGAAGGGGCATCATAGTACTCTTCTGAAGACACTGAGCTATGTTTCAGTAAAAATAATATATTTGAAGTTTAAATCCAGTAGCAAAACATCAGTTCTGCCAAATCTTTGCAGCCCCTTTCGCTGAAGATCCCAAGGCTCTCTTGGGATTCCTTTGATTGTGGGAAGCCGTTGGGGTAGGGGGAGTCTTCAGTTCTTCTTTGTGGCCTCCGTGAAGCCACACACATGGGTGCTCGAGCGCGCACTCAAGTCCATCCGGAAGAGTTTCCCAAACAGAAAAAATTATACATCTGTTAACCCTAGACCCCTACTGCACATTCTCCTGCAGCTTCCCGCCAAATCCTCAGTTCCCTGTAACCGCCATCACAGTTGGTCGGGAATTGCTTCCCTCCATTAGTCTGCAATCTTCGGTAAAACAGAACACTTTTTTTCTATATCTTTTCCGTTTTATTTTTTCTTCCCCATTGATCCCTCCCCCCCCCTTTATTTTTGTTTTATGGCCCAAAGGGCCCCATTCAAGAAGTGTTTTCACTGAGGGGGGAAGATTCCCCTCACAGACGGACACTCTTTTCTGCCTGTACTGTTTGGGAGACACACATTCCACCTCGTCATGTTTCCATTGCCAGAAATTCAGCTCCCAGGTAGTGAAGAACAGGAGACATCGCTTAAACACTTACCTCCTGGAAAAATCCCTCTCACCTCGGACTCAAATGGAATCCAAAACTTCGAAACAGCGGTCGGATTTGGCAGAGGCACCGATCTCGTACAAACCTAAAAAGGGCAAGAGCAAGTCGTCGAAATCGACATTGAGACATTCTTCACTGGATCTAAAGCTCCGTTCCGTAGCGAGTGTCTGCTCTGTACCGAGCGTCACTCTTTCTACCAACCGACAGAGTCCATCCCCTCTGGTGTCGGTATATTCTTCGGATTCGGGCTCAATTGGCTCCAAGACAGCGGTGGCTGAGGACCTCCGCCCTCTCTTCTCCAACCTACCTTTATTCTATGAGACTAGCCATCAAGGTCGGCGGCTTCGATGTCATCGCACCATCCTATGCCCTCCTTCCATCCGGCGTACCCTCCTCCTCCTCCTCGGAACAGTCAACTCCCCACCTTCTCAAACTCGGCAGCTGGTGTGAATCCAGAGCTTCTGCCCGGAAGCACGAACGTAGGCGTAAATGCAGTGTTTTATCACTACTACCTGGCTCTTAAAAGGCCAAATCAGAGTTATCCTCGAGGGCATTGAATCCTCTGCCTCCATCGAAACCGAAACACGGAGGGATCCCCTCCACCTACTCTTCAATGGTAGGTGACATATCCATGGTCCATGACTCCATCACCATTCCAAATGCCCTACTCATCGGTACCATACTATCCTTTCTACCGTAGTCGCCTGCTCTCTACTGGCCTCCACATCCACCCTCCTTGTCAGTATCGGCAGCCTCGGAGTTGGAACGCAGCCCTCAGTACCGAGCTCCCAAGCCTTCACACTCCATGGTCTCCCCTGAGAACTGACCTTCTCCCTCACCTCCAGCCTCGGACCTGACTCCCTCGGATTCATCTGGCTCTGACAACAACGGAGAAACTGCGGAAAGGGACATTCCCTCTCCAGACTCGGATGTGGGGGAGTCTAGCCCTCCTTGCACCTTGGATTTAATAAAAACTGCCCCAAATTTGTCAAGCGTATGGCGTCTGCCATAAACCTGCCGATCCCCCACCCTGCCCCTCATCACTCGCATTCGTACTTTGACGAAATATCTTCAGATTCATCCTGTCCAGTCCACCTCGGGGGCTTTCCATCCATTATCTCTATGGCTAAAGACTCCTTCCAGAAGATTCCTTCTTCCTCCAAATCCTGCAGAATTGAGAATTTTTATAGGTATTTGATGAAGAAGCTGCCTTCTTACTGAAGCATCCTCCGCCCAACTCAGTGGTAGTTTCTGCCTCATAACTCCAGTCGAGGTCTAAGCTGGTGCCCATTACACCTTCCAGGGAGGGCAGGAAACTTGACTCCATGACCAGCTTGCTCTACTCTGCAGCAGCTCTATCGTTCAAGAGCTCCAATTATCAGCGTTCAAATACAAGGCCCTACCATTCGGTCTAGCCACAGCAGCACCCCCCCCCCCGCCCGAATATTCACCAGGTGCATGGCGCCAATCGCAGCCTACCTTCGAACCCAGGGGATAATCGTCTTTCCATATACTGTATAGACGATTGGCTGGTGGTAGTGGATTCACGAGAACAGGCCGTTCTACCTATCCGATTCACCCTGTGACTATTGCATGACCTGGTCTCAAAGTGAACATCAAGAAGTCCCAACTCACCCATGTCCAAAGAGTTACCTGTATAGGGGCTGTACTAAACTTTAGGGTGGCAAAAACCTTCATTTTGCACTCCCAATTCCTCGACATACCGTTTTTTTTTTTTACCCCGGAGCATCCATTCCAGCATGCTTTGCTCAGCGCCTATTGGGACTTAATGGCATCTACCATGTCAATAGTACCATTCGCTTGGCTCAGTGCATATTGGGACTTAATGGCATCTACCACGTCAGTAGTACCATTCACTTGCTTCAGAATGCGACGTCTTCAGTTGTGGTTCCTCAGTCAATTCTCCCCTTTCTTCATGTCCACCCCCACCTTCCTTCCTTCCTTCCTCTCATGGTGGACTATTCGATCCAACCTTCTAGTAGGCAGACCCTTCAGGCCTCTCTCTCCCACCATTCAGGTAACCTCGGACGCCATTCTCTCCAGCGGGGGAGCCTTCTGCAAACACCTCCAGATGCACGAGAAATTGTCTCATAGAATCATAGAGTTGGAAGAGATCTCAAGGGCCATCCAGTACAACGCTCTGCCATGCAGGAACCCCTATCACAGGACTCCTGAGAGATGGCCATCCAGCCTCTGCTTAAAAATCTCCAAAGAAGGAGACTCCACCACCCTTTATGGTAGCATATTCCACTGCTGAACAGCTCTGTCATGAAGTTCTTCCTAATGTTCAAATGGAATCTCTCTTCCTGTAGTTTGAAACCATTGCCCCGAGTCCTAGTCTCTGAAGCCGTGGAAAACAAACCTGTTCCCTCTTCAATGTGACATCCTTTCAAATATTTAAACATAGCTATCATATCCCCACTCAGCCTTCCTTTTGAAAGGCTAAACATTCCCAGCTCCCTAAGCTGTTCCTCAGAAAACATTTCTTCCAGACCTTCAACCATCCTGGTCGCCCTCTTCTGTACCCGCTCAAGGATGTCAACATCCTTTTTAAATTGAGGTGCACAGAACTGGACACAGTGCTCCAGGTGGGGTCGCTTCCCTTGATCTGGACACTATGCTTCTGTTGATGCAACCAAGAAGTACATTGGCTTTCCTGGCCGCCGCATCACACTACTGACTCATGTTCAATTTGTGGTTCACCAAGACTCCCAGATCCCTTTCACAGGTATATTTTCCAGCCAGATATCTCCTATCCTATATCTGTGCAATTCATTCTTTTTACCTAGATGCACTACATTTCCCTCTGTTGAAACCCATTCTGTTAGCTTTGGCCAGGACTCTAATCTGTCAAGGTCATTTTGGATTTTCATCCTATCCTCTAGGAAATTGGCAACCCCTCCCAATTTGGTATCATTTGCAAATTTAATTAGCATACTCTCTGTTCCTTCCTCCTAAATCATTAATAAGGATATTGAACAGCATTGGACCCAGAACAGAATCCTGGGGCACCCCACTGGTCACGTCTCTCCAAGCTGAAGAGATGCCATTTATGATGACCCTTTGGGTGCGATCAGTCAACCAATTACAAATCCACCTAACAGTAGCACTATCTATCCCACTTTCTACTAACTTATTTGCAAAAATTCCATGGGAAACCTTATCAAAGGCCTTATTGAAGTCTAGATAAGCAATATCCACAGTGTTCCCCTCATGCTTCATGCCTTCGCAATGGCAGTGCATCTCTTGGAGGAGAAATATTCAGTGGCGGACCACCTCAGGAGGATGGGAGCTTGATGAGTCAGTCTTTCGCACTCTGAGGAAGAGATGGGGCTGGCCCAATATCGATCTTTTCACATTGGAGGTCAACTACAAGTGTCGTCCCTCCGAGTGGGTCAGAGTCGACTATCGGAGATGCCTTTATGTCCCATTGGGACAAAAACTGCTGTACGTGTTCCCGCTGATTCCTCTGGTCCATTGTGTCAGAGCAAAGATCCTGTGCGACAGATTGAATGTGATCCCCGTGATGCTTTGTTGGCCTTGTCAGCCATAAGAACATAAGAACCATGCTGGATCAGACCAAAGGCCCATCTAGTCCAGCTTCCTGTATCTCACAGTGGTCCCACCAAATGTGTCTGGGAGCGCATGAGACTAGATATCTGTCTCCTGATACCAATCCCCTGCATCAGGCCTGTCCCTTTCCTCCATAAGTGTTTTCTCTCAGCGATTGTGGCACACCAACCTCTAGATTCTCCTGCCTCCAAGTTCTTCCGCCACCCTTGTATCAAACTCTTCCTAAAAGGGCTTCGAAACAAATTTGTGGAGCGCAGACCCTTTCAATCTCGGTGTTGCTGGTCCTCCAGGCCCTGATGGCTTCTGCCTTCGAACCTATGGCCACCTGCTCCCTGTATCTCTTCTTCAAGACAGCCTTTCTGGTGGTCATAACCTCAGCCCGCAGGGCATGTGAACTTTGTGCCCTTCAGCATGAACCTCCCTTCCTCCAATTCTTTAAGGACAAGGTCATCGCTCATCCTGCCCTGTTTTTCCTCCCGAGGGTGGTTTCTCCCTTTCACACCTCTCAGCCCATAGTTTTTCCCACTTTCTTCTCCTCCCCCTCCTCTGAGTTGGAGCGAAGCCTACATACCTTGGTTGTGAGAAGAGCTCTGGCTTTTTATATCTCCAGGATGGCGTTGTTCCATTCCTCTACAAAGATTTCTGTCGCTTACGGTTCCAAAGTTAAGGGCTCTCTTGTTTCGCCCCAGGCGTTCTCTCGCTGGGTAGTTTCTACCATTAAATTTTGCTACTTGTTGAAGAAGATTGCCCTTCCCGTACAAGTTAAGGCCCACTCCACAAGAGCCATGGCCTCTTCAGTGGCCTTCCTGAAGGGGATCCCTTTGCAGGACATTTGCAATGCCGCAATGTGGTCCCAACCTTCGACCTTTGTGCACCACTACCGCATGGATGCTTGGGCCAGATCCTCCTTGGCCTTTGGGAGAGTGGTGCTTTCTTATGTGCTGCTGTGACTCCCTCCTCGGTAAGCGAGATTGGTACTCATCCTTGTGTGGCTTCATGGAGGCCATGAAGAAGAACAGGTTATGTACTTGTAAATGTGGTTCTTCGAGTGGTCTTCCATGAAGCCACAAAACCCCGCCCACCTTCCCTCTAGTCCTCACGTCACTAAGCTTTCTTTATTCTCCTTTTGAGTGGCGTCTAGAGGGAACTGAGGATTTGGTGAGAAACTGCAGGAGAATGTGCGGGGGGGGGGGTTCTAGGGCTAATGGATGTATAATTTTTTCTGCTTGCACTCGAGCACCCATGTGTGTGGCTTCACGGAGGACACTTGAAGAACCATGTTTACAGGTAAGTAACCTGCTCTTTTGGGGGCAATTTTTGGAAACTAAAGGATCACAGCCAGCAGTGACTTCTCCATGATGGAAGGTGCCCCCTAAGAGCCTTGGGACATTCAGGAGGAGGGGTGTGTGAAAACTTTAAGGGTCAGGACTCTCTAACTGGCTTGCGCTGCTTTGGCCACCAGCAGAGTACTCCTGCTGGGTCGTGCTGCAGGCAGGGCGCTGGTGCTGCTTCGGCCTGTGGCAGGCGTTCCCACCAGTTAACAGTGCTTTGGCCCCTGGCAGGAGCGCCTTGCTGGTAATGACAGTGGCACGACCACCCTGACTGTGGTACGACCCAGTAGGAGTGTCCTGCATGTGGCAAGTGCCAGTGGGAGCGCCCTGTTGGCGGTTGCGTAGCACCACTGCTGTCACCCCCACCACTCCTGCAACTGATGTCACTGCTCCCCTCCTTGATAAGAGCATTCGCTGATACCCATGGATTTCTGTATCTGCGAGGAGGCCCAGAACCAATCCCATGTGGATACAGGGTCCTACTGTATGTTTAAATACAGTGTAAATCATCCTAATGGGTAGTGAAGACAGTTTACTTCCAAGTCTTGCAATTTAAGTGTTGGAATTACTGACAATTTCTGATGTGTTTTTCAGAGAACCTATTGATAATCTTACTCCAGAGGAGAGGGATGCTCGAACAGTGTTTTGTATGCAACTTGCAGCTAGAATTAGACCAAGAGACCTTGAAGAATTTTTCTCTACTGTGGGAAAGGTAAGAGGTCAAGAATTCTGGAATTTGTTGGGGGGGGGGGGCTTGTACATTTCTGAAGTACAGCCATCCGCCGCTATATTGTGGTTCATATTCTACGGTCCCAGTATATCGCAGGACCACATTATATGAATGCAAAGTCTCCTAGGTCAAGCTGTGTGGGTCTGTTTGGTTCCTTCTGCACTTACCCCAGGCCTGGCACTGCTCTGAGCAGGCCTCTGATGGGCTTCCCAGACCTGTCAGGCCCCAGAAGTTTCCGGAAAACCAGAAGTGGCCGGAAACCACTTCTGGGGCCTCCAACAGGCCTGAGAATCCTGTTGGAGGCCCGCTCAGGCCAGTGCCAGGTCTTGGGTAAGTGCAGGAGGACCCAAACAGGCCTCCCAGTCCTGACCCGACCCAGCATAACGTGGATTTCCCTTTATTGCGGGTCAGGTCAGGTCCCTAACCCTCACGATAAATGGGGGATTACTGTACATTGGAGTAGGAACTGCCAAGCCACTCCAGTACTCCTTCCAAGAAAACTCCATGGACACGGAGTCACGTAGAGTCGGTCACGACTGTAACGACACAACACACACACACTATACATCAGCTGTGTCGATCTTGGCAAGTGTTTGTATATTATATTGTGAAGCTACTTTGGAGTATTTTAGATGGCCTGCAAGATTCAAGTACTGAAATGAAATCATGCTGTGAAATGTCTGGTAAAGGAACATCTGGTCATACTATAAGTAACACTGGTAAAATCAAGTTAAAAGTACTTTTTGTGTGATTGTCACAACCTTGCACTGCATCTGTATTGTATGGACTGAGATGACCTTTAAATAACCTTCATTTGAACATTGGTTCTCAGGGCTAACATCAAAACCTTAAGTGATAGTAAATAAGTCACAAGTCAGGAGAAGCTTAATTCTGTTGCAGCTACCATGGCAAGTGAGTTTTGTTAACATTTTCGGATTGTTAAACCTAGTGTTTTAACATGTGTTTCCAGGTCCGTGATGTACGCATGATTTCGGATAGAAATTCCAGACGTTCCAAAGGAATTGCTTATGTGGAGTTTGTTGATGTTAGTTCTGTACCTTTAGCAATTGGATTAACTGGACAGCGAGTTTTGGGAGTACCAATTATTGTACAAGCATCTCAAGTAAGTTAATACTGAGTTCTTAGTACTTTTGTGTTGGACTCAAACATGTTATGTAAATTTTCATGAGTTTCATAGAGATATGAGCATATGTTTGAAATCAGAATAATATTTTCAGATAACTTACTTGCCAATGATACATGCTTGTAGGTTTTTTCCCCTTTTGAGTTAATAAGCTATCGCCTATTCAAATTCTTATTGAAACTGAGGGAGTATCCAAGTCAGTTTGACAGGTAGGCCCTAATTTTCTTGTAAAGAAAAATAAATCTCAGAAATAAGCGCAACAATCAGTTTTGTCCTGGAGGGGAGGATAATGAATGTAAATAAGAAGAGTGGTCCTGTTGGTGAAGGGGTGCTCAACAGGAGGAGTTGATGTTTTGTCTTTTTTGTAATTTGTATTTTGTCTTTTTTATTTTGTATAAAATAAAAGGCATCTTGGACCCAAAAAAGGAAAAAAAGTTATAAGCCCTGTTGAATTACGATGCAATTGAAAAAGTGAATTGTTTCCTAGAATGCAACTGGAATAGCTTTTGGGAATATGTCTGAAGATTCTCAGTCATCCAGGAGAGCTTATCTGGAAGTTGAGTCATGGCAACTGGACTTCTTGAAAGATTGAAACATTTCGCTACTCATCCAAAGAGATTCGTCAGTCAGAGAAAAGCTAGTTGCGAGTCCTCCATTTTATAGTTCATTTTGACCTCATGTCACCCTGGTCTGAAATAACATGAACAATGGCCTGAATAGGCTTGTTAGGTGGAGAATAGTCTCAGTAGGCTATAAAGTCTGAGTCCTTAGCCATAGCCTTGTTGGTGGAGGTGTGAAGTATTCCTGATTTGCCTGGGGACTGTTGTAATGGCCTCTGTCTGTTACTTATCAAGTGGCCATTTCAACAGTTCCCAGGCAAGTCAAGAATACTTCACACCTCCCTCACCAAAAGCTGCTGAGAAAATTGCACAGTCAGGGGATAAGAGGGCAGGTCCTCTTATGGATTGAGAATTGGTTGAGATCCAGGAAGCTGTCAATGGGCAATTTTCACAGTGGAGAGAGGTGAAAAGCGGTGTGCCCCAGGGATCTGTCCTGGGACCAGTGCTTTTCAGTCTGTTCATAAATGACCTGGAGACAGGGATAAGCAGTGATATGGCCAAGTTTGTGTATGACACAAAACTTTTTCGTGTGGTAAAAAACATATAAGATTGTGAAGAGCTCCAGATGGATCTCTCCAAACTGGGGAATGGGCTGTAAAATGGCAAATGCATTTAAATTTTGGGAAATGTAAATTAATGCTCTGAGCTATCTGTGATGCATCAGGAAAGAGATCTTGGTGTGCTGGTGGACAGCTCAATGAAGGTGTCTACCCAGTGTGTGGCAGCGGTGAAAAAGGCCAATTCCATGCTAGGGATCATCAAAAAGGGGGTTGAAAATTGAACAGCCAACATTGTAATGCAAAATGATAGTAAGGCCTCACCTGGAGTATTGTGTACAATTCTGGTCCCCACATCTAAAAAAAAAAAACATAGTGGAACTGGAAAAGGTGCAGAAGAGAGTGACTAAAATGATTACTGGGGTCGCTAAAACATTTGGGGCTCTTTAGTCTGGAAAAAGTGCCAAAAATTGAGGGTTGAGAAAGTGAGAACAGACAGAAGAAAATTTTTTTTTACCCAGCATGTTGTTAGTCTTTGGAACTCCCTGCCATAGGATGTGGTGATGGCATCTGGCCTGGATGCCTTCAAAAGGAGATTGGACAGATTCCTGGAGGAAAAGTCTGTCACAGGTTACAAACCACGATGGAGATGTGTAATCTCCAGGCTTAAAATCAAGGTACTTCCAAGGACCAGATGCAGGGGAGTGGTATCAGGAGACAGATATCTAGTCTCGTGCACTTCCAGACGCATTTGGTGGGGCCACTGTGAGATACAGGAAGCTGGACTAGATGTGCCTTTGGCCTGATCCAGCATGGCTCGTCTTATGTTCTTACGTTCTTATCCTTGGCTTGGAGGGTCAGCAAAGTGGAGGAACTGTGGCCAGTAATAGATTTATCTTCCTTATCACTCATACTTTATGGGTGTTGGGAAGGTGGGACTTTCACACACCTTAGGCCATTGTCCACCTAATGAGGCTATTCAGGCCATTGTTCATCTTATGAGCCTATTTCAGACCAGGGTAACATGAGGTCAGAGTGAACTATAAAATGGAGGACACGCAACTAGCTTTACTCAGACTGACAAATGAGCAGTGAAACATTTCAATCTTTCAAGATGTCCAATTGCCATGACTCAACTTCCAGATAGCACTGGAAGTCATTTCTGGTTTGTGCCAAGGACCGGGAAGCCCAGCGTAGGCTCACCGCGTAGCCCGAAGGCCCGTTCTGGGCAGTGCCATGTTTGACATGAGCTCCAGAGGGCCCGCCTGCAACGAGCTCTGGAGGCCCATTCCAGGCATTCACAAACAAGCAAATCTTGCAAACTAAAGCAAAATTATACTAAATTTTTTACTAAAAAGTTTGCTTGGTTCACAATTCAAGTTTTTGTAAACCAAGGTACCACTGTATTTAATTTGATGTTTATTTAATATATGAAGGTAGTTCTTCAGTATTGTGTTTCTGATTGTTGCATATAATCAGAATATTCTTTAACTAACTGTAGCCCAATTTACAATTACATTCTGTAGGGATGTGCAGTCATTTTGATTTTTGTGATTCTTTTAGGCAGAGAAAAACAGAGCTGCAGCAATGGCCAATAACTTACAAAAGGGCACCGCAGGCCCTATGAGACTGTATGTCGGATCATTACATTTCAACATAACTGAAGACATGCTTCGTGGAATCTTTGAGCCATTTGGCCGGGTACATTTTTTTTTTTTGTCATTGGAGATAAAGTTTATTATGCCTGTATCTTGCCTTTTCTCATTGGAACTCGAACTGTTATACATGGCTCCCCATGAAAATTTATCTTTTAAAAAGTGGTACAGAGATGAGGATCATGATTAGCATAAAGGCTTTGTGATTGATTAGAAAATAACACAGGTCTCTGGTTTATTTGATATGCTGAGAGCTGTAGTAGGGATGGGGAATCTCCTTATGCTATGGAAACAATTGTAAAACATTGCCGTAAGGAAATGAATACGACATTAATCCATTCTGAGTACAGGCTCGTAACTCGATTAGCTCGTAACTCGGGGAGCGGTTTCCCATAGGAATGCATTGAAAATTAATTCCTATGGAAAAGCAATGCATTCCTATGGGAAACCACTTTAGATGACCTGCGGC
>JAHTLZ010000129.1:74862835-74885852 GCA_023846285.1 Phrynocephalus versicolor | reverse complement strand
GGGGAATGGGCTGTAAAATGGCAAATGCATTTAAATTTTGGGAAATGTAAATTAATGCTCTGAGCTATCTGTGATGCATCAGGAAAGAGATCTTGGTGTGCTGGTGGACAGCTCAATGAAGGTGTCTACCCAGTGTGTGGCAGCGGTGAAAAAGGCCAATTCCATGCTAGGGATCATCAAAAAGGGGGTTGAAAATTGAACAGCCAACATTGTAATGCAAAATGATAGTAAGGCCTCACCTGGAGTATTGTGTACAATTCTGGTCCCCACATCTAAAAAAAAAAAACATAGTGGAACTGGAAAAGGTGCAGAAGAGAGTGACTAAAATGATTACTGGGGTGGCTAAAACATTTGGGGCTCTTTAGTCTGGAAAAAGTGCCAAAAATTGAGGGTTGAGAGAGTGAGAACAGACAGATTTTTTTTTTTTTACCCAGCATGTTGTTAGTCTTTGGAACTCCCTGCCATAGGATGTGGTGATGGCATCTGGCCTGGATGCCTTCAAAAGGAGATTGGACAGATTCCTGGAGGAAAAGTCTGTCACAGGTTACAAACCACGATGGAGATGTGTAATCTCCAGGCTTAAAATCAGGGTACTTCCAAGGACCAGATGCAGGGGAGTGGTATCAGGAGACAGATATCTAGTCTCGTGCACTTCCAGACGCATTTGGTGGGGCCACTGTGAGATACAGGAAGCTGTACTAGATATGCCTTTGGCCTGATCCAGCATGGCTCGTCTTATGTTCTTATGTTCTTATCCTTGGCTTGGAGGGTCAGCAAAGTGGAGGAACTGTGGCCAGTAATAGATTTATCTTCCTTATCACTCATACTTTATGGGTGTTGGGAAGGTGGGACTTTCACACACCTTAGGCCATTGTCCACCTAATGAGGCTATTCAGGCCATTGTTCATCTTATGAGCCTATTTCAGACCAGGGTAACATGAGGTCAGAGTGAACTATAAAATGGAGGACACGCAACTAGCTTTACTCAGACTGACAAATGAGCAGTGAAACATTTCAATCTTTCAAGAAGTCCAATTGCCATGACTCAACTTCCAGATAGCACTGGAAGTCATTTCTGGTTTGTGCCAAGGACCGGGAAGTCCAGCGTAGACTCACCGCGTAGCCCGAAGGCCCGTTCTGGGCAGTGCCATGTTTGACATGAGCTCCAGAGGGCCCGCCTGCAACGAGCTCTGGAGGCCCATTCCAGGCATTCACAAACAAGCAAATCTTGCAAACCAAAGCAAAATTATACTAAAATTTTTACTAAAAAGCTTGCTTGGTTCACAATTCAAGTTCTTGTAAACCAAGGTACCACTGTATTTAATTTGATGTTTATTTAATATATGAAGGTAGTTCTTCAGTATTGTGTTTCTGATTGTTGCATATAATCAGAATATCCTTTAACTAACTGTAGCCCAAT
This sequence comes from Phrynocephalus versicolor, assembly GCA_023846285.1. Classification (NCBI taxonomy): domain Eukaryota; kingdom Metazoa; phylum Chordata; class Lepidosauria; order Squamata; family Agamidae; genus Phrynocephalus; species Phrynocephalus versicolor. The sequence goes on along the minus strand of JAHTLZ010000129.1, from coordinate 74,884,432 downwards.
TTACGATTACATTCTGTAGGGACGTGCAGTCATTTTGATTTTTGTGATTCTTTTAGGCAGAGAAAAACAGAGCTGCAGCAATGGCCAATAACTTACAAAAGGGCACCGCAGGCCCTATGAGACTGTATGTCGGATCATTACATTTCAACATAACTGAAGACATGCTTCGTGGAATCTTTGAGCCATTTGGCCGGGTACATTTTTTTGTCATTGGAGATAAAGTTTATTATGCCTGTATCTTGCCTTTTCTCATTGGAACTCGAACTGTTATACATGGCTCCCCATGAAAATTTATCTTTTAAAAAGTGGTACAGAGATGAGGATCATGATTAGCATAAAGGCTTTGTGATTGATTAGAAAATAACACAGGTCTCTGGTTTATTTGATATGCTGAGAGCTGTAGTAGGGATGGGGAATCTCCTTATGCTATGGAAACAATTGTAAAACATTGCCGTAAGGAAATGAGTACAGTGGTACCCCGACATACGACATTAATCCATTCTGAGTACAGGCTCGTAACTCGATTAGCTCGTAACTCGGGGAGCGGTTTCCCATAGGAATGCATTGAAAATTAATTCCTATGGAAAAGCAATGCATTCCTATGGGAAACCACTTTAGATGACCTGCGGCTGCCCCCCCCCCCCCCGGGGCGCGGGGGGCGTGGGGACGTTGAAAAAAAAGAAGCGCCGCCTCCACCACCACCATTGGGCTCATAGAGGAAGAAGCAGCAGTGTTTTCAATTTTTCCCCTCTTCAGGTGCAAGGGCTAATGGCTGCCATCAGTGCTTGCATCGGAAGGGGGGGGGGGAAAGAAAAAAACACTGCTTCTCCCTCTACGTGCCTGATGGTGGACGGGTGAGAAGCGGCGTTTTTTTTTTCTTTTTTCCCCCCTCTTCCTATGCTAGCGCTGATGGCAGCCATTAGTGCTTGCACCGGAAGAGAGAGAAAATGAAAACACCGCCTCTTCTTCCTCTACGTGCCCGATGGTGGTGGGGGGGAGAGAAGCTGCTTTTTAAGAAGAATGTTGAGGGCTTGCACTGGAAGATAAAAGAAAATGAAAAAAGCTCTTTGAGGCACTGACGGAAGCTGCCTCTTTAAACGGAGGCAGTGCCTGAAAGACCTTTGAAACAGCGCCTAGCCCCCCCCCCCCCCCGGCGGGGGAAAGCGCCCACTGTTTCAAAGGTCTTTGAGCCACCGACCCAAGTGCTTGGATCGGTGGCTCAAAGACCTTTTAAATGACTGACCCCTTCTTCCCCCCATCAGCTGTTATCGTTACTTGGGGGAGACCCCATCTTGCTTGTAAGGCGGCTTGGGGGGAAAACAACCGAAGCCTACTCGTAAGTTGGAATTCTCGGTTGTCGGCGTGTCGTAAGTCGGGGTACCACTGTATATGAAAATAAGTGATTATATGCAATTTTAACACCTAATTATGGTTTAGCATTGCATGCCATGGGGACAAACTGTTTCTTCGTGTGTTTTTAAAAGACACACACAGTTTTAAATGAACTGAGGAAATTCCATCAGAAGAATTAATAGAATACTCAGCAAGAATAACCAACTTTTAGATAATTTTGGTAGCACAGTAACAAAGGCAGCTCTTTATTAAACAAGGCATGCCCCCTGTGCTTCTGGGAATTATGATCAACTTTAAATATGCGTGTTCAAAGGATAGGAATTTCGGGGGGGGGGTATTTATTTATTTATTTTTGCATGGGTGACAAAAACAGGAAATATACATTTAAATGAGTTGTGTTTCATGAAAGTATGAAACAAAATAAATTTTCTAGTCTTAAAGATAACTACTATTCACAGTAGTTCTATTTTTGTTACACAAACTAAAATACAGGATCAAGCTGTATACACCTTGGGCTCTATACCATTCTGAAGGAAGTCCCCTACACATAGAGAGAGGCTCCTGCACAGTGGGGCAAAAAATTAGAACAATTGTTCTATAGCATGCATATCCTCTATGTTTAAGTAAAGGTAAAAGTCCCCCCTCCCACACATGTATTCTAGTCGTGTCTGACTCTAGGGGCAGTGCTCATCTCCATTTCTAAGCGAAAGAGCCAGTGTTGTGCAAGTCTGTGGCCATAGTACAGTTTACTTTCCTGCTTCTTACGGTGGGACCTATTTATCTACTTGCATTTACACGCTTTTGAACTGCTAGGTTGGAAGGAGCTGGGGTTAACAATGGGAGCTCACTCTGCTGCCTGGCACCTGGGATTCGAACCGCCGAGCTGCCGACTTTGCAGCCAACAGTTTCAGCACTCTATCCCGCTGAGCGAACACATCCTTATCCTCTGTTTACTCGGTGAAAATAGTTTTGGCCATCATATTAGCAAAGTAGACAGGGAAGCACTACATGCAGCCTGTAGGCTACATGTTGCCCACCTCTGTTTTAGATAGATTCCTTTTGTTTTCTTGTCATGCATAGCATTCCAGAAATAAGTACTGACTGATAGTGGCTAATGTGCTAATCAGTATTCTTAATTGTTTCTAGATTGAAAGCATTCAGCTGATGATGGACAGTGAAACTGGGCGTTCCAAAGGATATGGATTTATTACTGTAAGTTATAAATGAGGGATGTGACTAATAGTCAGACAGTTACAGATGCCAGCTGTGTTAAGGGATTTTCAGTCATGCTTATGCTTAGCCATGCTTAATACAAGTAGTACCATTTTGTATCCATTCACCATGTTAGATATTAGGCTATATAAGCCCTAGCACATATATGTAAACTCTGAGACACACTGTTTGGCTATTAAGGTGGAATATATTTTATAATTTGTAAACACGAATAATTCTGATACTACCTATATAAAACAACATTTTTAATTTTGACACTGGCCTGTTTTTAGTCATTTTCATGGTGGTAGAGTCAAGTTTTGCTGTCATGTTGACCTTCATGTTAGAGTGTGCCAAATGAAGGATGTCATTACCAATTGGACATTGAATAGTCAATAGTTAGTCTGGGGTAATAACAAAAAATATAAAGATGAAACTCGGTGTGTATTGATAAGAATATCCGTATATTCTGTATGTTAAAATTGTGATCTGTTGTTAGAAACTACCTTCCACTTAGTAGCAAGATCTTTTTTGTTTACCCTGATATAGTCTTTCAACTGGCAGGACTTAACACTGGTCTCAGACAGTGGTCTAATTTATCTGCTACAATCTGGATACCTGTTTTTAAGTGGAAGAGCTAGGAATTGAATCTGGGACTGTAAAAATTAAAATTGCTTGGTTTGCTGGTGAATTTATAGCAAAACATTTAAATTTGTACTACCCGCTCTGTGTAAACTTGGTATGTGGTACTACAACTGTGATTGGCAGTTTACAATTTTTTACTTTACCACTGGGACCTCACAGGATATGTGCTATTTTTTAAAATGCTGCCTCTGACAATTAACTGCTTCACATAATAACCACATACTAATTGGTTTATAGTTTTCAGATTCAGAGTGTGCTAAAAAGGCTTTGGAACAATTAAATGGATTTGAACTAGCAGGCAGGCCAATGAAAGTTGGCCATGTGACTGAACGTACAGATGCATCCAGTGCTAGTTCATTTTTGGACAGTGATGAACTGGAAAGGACAGGAATTGACTTGGGAACAACTGGCCGTCTTCAGTTGATGGCAAGACTAGCTGAGGGTAAGTTTATTGGAGAGAATGATATTTGTTTCTTTTTCACAGTTGTCCTCTGCTGCTTGCAGTATTTCATTCCAAGTAAGAGTTCAGTGGTAGACTTTTCATAATGAAATAAGACAACCATCCACTTACTTTGGTTCACTTAGTTTAGTCATGTGAATTTGTTGGATGTGATGATGTACTAATTGATTATTTTGTTTATATACCACCACAAATTAGATAAGGAAGGGATATGTCATTATGGCAGGAGTCTTCAACCTGATTATGGATATTACTAAGGATAAGACAAAAAGTTTGAAAGAAGAAAGAGGAGGTAAAAAAACTAGTTTGGAAAAAAACCCAATAAAACAGATTTTAAGGATGTTTGGAGGGAATTGAGAGGATAAGAGAGAAAATATGTCATTCACCAGTCCTATTCACAAATTGATTATATATTTATTTCTAAAGATTTATTATCTAGGATAAATAATGTAAATATAGTTACTATACAAATTTTGGATCATGCTATAGTGAACATGGAAATTATTTCTAGATATGACTATAAGGAAACAAATTAAATTAGTGGCTTTCTATTCCAGGTACTGGTTTGCAGATTCCTCCAGCTGCACAACAAGCTCTGCAGATGAGTGGATCATTAGCATTCAGTGCTGTAGCAGGTAAAGCCAATTTCTTCATTAATCTAGCAGCTAAATAAGGACAATAGCTGCTTACAGAGCAAGCCTATGCATGCATTCTTGGAAGCAACTCCCTTTGTTCAGTGATGCTGCCTTGTAGATATGTATCTTTAGGATTGCTCCTTTATTCATTTATTGATCATGTTATTTTCTTAATCAACTAACTGGTTAATTTGTGCAATTCAAGGATTAATAAATTCAAAATTAATAAATCTTGACCTGTAATATCACTTAAGAGACTGTAGTAAAATGCAATAAGAACTTACAGAGGAACAGTGTACTGCATTAGATTCTGCAAGCAAACTGTTGCCATGAAGGATTTGATAAATAGATTGTAGTTATGCAACAATCAAAACAGTTAACATGTACCGGTATGTTTGCAGCAAGTGCTGTGTATACCAGTAACACACACATCTGCTACCTTAAATCTTTGCAACCCCCTCTTGTAATCTGATTCACAATTAAAGCTTCCTGCTTGTTCCTCTTTTGGTGCCCTTTACTTAACAATCAGTGTTTGAAAATATGGATGCCTCAAATTGGCAAGTAATTGATGTACAGTAACCCCCGCCAATTGCGGGGGTTAGGGACCCACCCCACCCACGATGCATGAAAATCCACGATATGCAGAAGCGGGTGGGGGGGCGATCGTGCGCCTGTCAGAGAAGTCTTGGCACGGTCCGCACAGGTGGTGCGGGATCTGACCTCCCACCGCCGCCCGCCCGTGCCGCCCGAGACTTCTTGGGGGGGCAGGGGGGAGCGACCCGATCGCTCCCCACTGCCCACCCGTGCGGCTCCGAGGCCTTTCGGAGGGGCCCGGGGGGCGGCGAGGAGCGACCTGATAGTTTCCCACGCCCCCCCCCCCCGCGTGGCTCCAAGGTGCAGGTACTGCAATCCTGCGATATAGCGGGACCGCAGTACCTGAACCGCGAAATGGTGGGGGGTGACTGTATCATGCAAATAGATAGCAGGACTGGTTTTAAATTAGTTGCCCTTTCTAGTTTGTTAGTCCACAATGTGACAGATATTAATGGAGATATCATTGATATTATGGTCGGCGTATGGATGTGTGTGTGTGTGTGTGTGTGTGTGTCAGAGAGAGAGAAGGAGGGAGATTGCTGTTCCAGATGTGAAGATCTTAATTCTCTATATGTTTTTCTTTAGATCTGCAGACAAGACTTTCACAGCAGACTGAAGGTGAGAAATCAGTGTATGTAGACTAGAGCCTTTAACACTGCAGACTCAGTCACCTGTCTGCCAGGGGAAATGCCCTTTGTTCTCTGGTGAGGCTCCCCAAGTATCAGACAGTACTTGGATTTAGAAGAAAACAGTATGCTTTTCCAGAACAATTTCTTCTGTCCAACTTTGGGTGCTGTTAATATTAAGTGCTCAATCCCTTAAGATTAGTAAGAGACTCTAGGAAATGTTAGAGATGAAAAGGATGCACTTTATTCATTTTTCCAGTACTGGTATGGATATATTATTACTGGACACTTGACATCCACAAAGTAAGCATCTATACTACTAAAATTCTCATGATTTTCTTTCTTCAGATAGTCTATCCTGTTAACTTCTGCTCTTGTTGGCACAGGACTGTTGAACTGGACATGAATTTTAAATTTTCTGTTATCCAGAATTATTTATCTAGAGCTAGCAGGATAGCCCAGGCTGCAGAGACAGAAGCTGGAAATTAATGATGAATCGCTTCTGAGTACTCCCTACCTAGAAAACTTTGCAAAGGGTTGCAGCAAGTCACAACTGACTTGACAGTACACAGTTATTGACGAGAAAGGAAGACACTAACGACTAACAATCTCCTCAGAGCACATTTTGTCCCTCAAGAATGGTGATTTATTAAACTGAAATACAAACTAATGTTGATTGGAAGAAACAAATTGATAACAAGAGGAGGTGATAGGGTTTGAATCATTTGTAAATTTTGTCTGTTGTTTAGATGACATATGTTTTATGCAATAGAAGTGTCCTCAGAGAGACCTGACCCCTTCTGCTAACTAAAAAGAAAGATGATTTGCCCCGTACCCAACAAGGAGCCCATCCCACCTTTTCTGCTTCTCTGCCCAGGAAACACACATAAATATCAGTGTCTCTGGAAGGAGCAGTACTCTTTTCCCCTTTTTAAATCTAGTGTATATTGTGCAGTTGTTCGGTTCATAGCAAAAATACATTGATAGATTACAAAATCAATCAATTGATCAAGCTTCTGCAGAGCCAAGGTGTGAGAGGAAATTGTTGCAGCAATCAAAGCAGCTCTGCATCCTGCCTCACCCAATACATTCCTTCTGTTTATGACAGTCTGGAAGACCTCACATTCCATGCAACAAAACAATGTGTGCCTGTAGAATAAAGATTTCTCACTGTGTGGGGAACATCTTTGTTTAGTATTTTATAATTGTGCAGTACTGTTTCAGTATAGATTAACAATATTTGAAATAGTTATGTCTATCTTAAAACTTTAATGGTAAGGATAATTTTATTTTAAGTGTTTAAAAAATTAATACTTTTCTCTTCAGTATTGGCTGCAGCGGCTTCAGTACAACCACTTGCAACACAATGTTTCCAGCTCTCTAACATGTTTAACCCACAAACGTAAGTTAAACAATTAGAATTTCAGTCATATTTGTTTGTTCAGCAAATGAATTTCAACTTCAGCAACTGTAAGAGTTTCATAAATTTGTGGTTTTTATTGCACAGTGAAGAAGAAGCTGGCTGGGATACAGAAATTAAAGATGATGTGATAGAAGAATGTAACAAACACGGAGGAGTTGTCCATATTTATGTAGACAAAAATTCAGCTCAGGTATGTTACTGAAAATAGTTAATGCTTCATTATGTTATTGCTATACTTAAAATATATTGAATAAAATATGGGTAACCAAGTGTTCCATTATTCTCTCTTACTATAGTTCTACATGAGCTGGATGTATTAAAGATTGCACAGTCCAATACTACAGAGCAATTTTAATTTGACAGGATAACCAGACTAAAATATTCTGAGATAAGTGCATAGCCAGAGAACATATGTCTGTATGTTCACTGAATAGTTTATAAACTTTATTTGGTGCAAAGTAGTGGCATTAGAGTTGTTGGACTTGAGTATTCAGAACATACAACATTTCTATTCAATTTGTTCAAATAACTTCCCTGTGTTCCTTCTTACATGATGTGTTCTACATGAGAGGCCTTGCTTTGAACAGCTGAATGAGGTAGTGGAAAGCTACTAGGAATGGATACTTTTTTTAAGTGACCCTTTATTTTAGATAGCTAATAAAACCTTTTTGAAAAAGATAGATTGCCAGGACTTGCTTCAGGGATTTCTGCATGTTGTACTACTGATTAATTTTTAAATTTTGTTTATTAAGCTACAGTGCCTCTTAAGACAAATTTAATTCGTTCTATGGGTCAATTCGTTTTACGAAAAATTTGTTCTGTGAAATGTGGTTTAACACAATTCCCATAGGAATGCAGTGAATTACTCATGTGAGGCATCCCATAAGAAAAAAATTGTCTTACGAGGTTTTCCTATTCCTGGAAATTTCATTCGTCTTACGAGGTTTTCGTATTAAGGGGCATTATTCTTACGAGGTACTACTGTACTTTAAAGTCACTTTGTGGGAAAAGGCAGGAGTAAGAACAATATCATTCCATTTGCTGCTTTATATTAAGTTACATTTCAAACTTCTGTTGAGGTGTGGTTTAAGTATTAGGATAAAGGAATCAATTGGTTCAAGGAAGTGGACTTGTTGGTAGATATAGTAAACTTTCTTTATGTATTTCAGGGCAACGTGTATGTAAAATGCCCTTCAATAGCAGCAGCTATTGCAGCTGTCAATGCGTTACATGGAAGGTGGTTTGCAGGTAAGGAAATCACAATGGAATATTATTGTTTAACAAAGCTAATAGATATACACCAGGGTGGGTAATCTCCAAACTACTGGCCAAATTAATCTCTCAGGCATCGTTTCTAGCCCAAGTCTCCTCTGGCCATCTTGGCACTTGAATTACTATAGTGCAGATAGTTTTGTCTTCTTTTTCTTAAAATATTTATAAAACTCTTCTCAGTAGTACCGACCTCTCCAGTGCAGCTTTCAAGAAGGTCACAGTTCTACATTTCTGAAACTCTGTGTTGGACAGATGTGTTTGTTCTGCTTTTTTCTGCCCACTGTTCCTGTCTCACCCCTTTTTCATTCCAAGAACTTCTTGGACTGGGCAGTGTCTGTATTGGAAAGATAAAATACAGTTTTCTAACCCAGGTTATACCACCTTCTTTGAACAAACTGCTGATGGCTGATGAGAAGTACCTTGGACACCAAGAGGGCAAGGCTGACTTAATTTTTAGGAAGGCTAAAATACTTTCAGGTGATCTGAAAGTATTTTTGAAGCCAGATTTGTTATACAGCAGCAGCCCATCTAGACCATGGGTAGAATCTTGGGATAAAGTCATTCCCTCTCCTGTCCCAAGGTGATGGACTGAATGATTTGATTTTGAACCCAAATCTATGGCCTCATCAGTTCCTTGTTTTCCCTTTTGGAATGGGGTGGAATCAAGGAAACCAGGTACACTTGTCTTTGTTTTTAGATCTGCTGCCCTTGTCTTTAGAACAAATTTCATCAGTATTGTAATTTTTGGCATTATAGTTGACTTCATTTTGTTTTGAAAAACAAAATTTAAACTCCTTCCCCCTCTTTTCTCTGATAGGCAAAATGATAACAGCAGCATATGTACCTCTTCCAACATACCACAACCTTTTCCCAGATTCTATGACTGCAACCCAGCTCCTGGTTCCTGCCCGGCGATGAAGATGGATTTAGTCAGTTTTGTACATAGCTATTTTTGAAGGAAGACCTGAGTTACTTTTATTTAGATGAAAAAGAAGAAAAGGATGTACAGTCCTTGTGTATACTTCCTGTTACCTTTAAACAAACAATAATATAGTAAGCAGGAATGCTGTGTGTTCATTCTCTTAATTAGCATTCCCACTGTATACAAAGCTGACTACTTGTTCTGCCTTGTAATTCTTGTACATTTAGAACTTCTGGCTAAAGTGAACTGTAGGAACAGATGTAGCTTATAGAAAAGATTTTTCTGTAAAAGGTGGACAGGATGATTTTATTGTTTCATGAGCCTTTTCATTTAATGCAGGTACTGCATTTTACATTCACTTAAATGTAGATGCTCTGCTAAAGGTTAATATCAGATTTAACTGGACATATTTAGTGTGTTTTCTATGGACAGAAAATTCAAGAGGCTACTGAGTGATTTTTGGTCAGCTGATCTACTCTTTTAATGTTGACCATTTGGCAAAATCTGGACGATTAAAAGATTTTATTTCTAGATGGTAAATTTTGATTGTCTCTGTAAAAGTTTATTGTAAATAAGGTGTAAGGTGTGTTTAGAATTCCAAACAAAGCTATCTCTGCATTTCCAGATTAAAGTTCCATTGATTGCAGGGAATGTACCTATTTGAAAGTTGAAGTAGGAAATGCAGGAATATATTTTGTCTGGTTGCATATAATCTCTGCTCTTTTTTAAGCTCTGTGAGCTCTGAAATATATTTTTGGGTTACTTCAGTGTGTTTGACAAAACAGCTTGATATTTCTATCAACAAATGACTTTCATATTGCAACAATCTTTGTAAGAACCACTCAAATAAAATTGTCTAAAAGGCCACTAGAAGCATTATTCTTTAGAGTTAAACTAGCTGCAAATAGTAAAATATGAAGTATGCACTATTTAGTCAAATGTTTTAAAATTACCAGTTCCTTTCTTGAAGTGGGCTAGGGTTTTTCTCAGTATGTTCCAACTGTGATTATATACACTAAACTAACCAAGTGGGGGGAGTGTCCTCAAAATTTAAGATAACAGCTTGGCAGCCTCACCATAGGTAATCAGATTTTACAGGGTTTCTGTGCAGCTCTCTGGATTTCCAACACAGATCAAATCAGCCATCTTGGATGTTCAGCATAGCTGGTACAGCAATAATAGCCCTTTTCAACACCAGGTGTAGACATTTGAAGCACATCTATTAATGAAGAGAGTTGCCTCTGAAGGAAGATAACTGGCCACAGTTCCTCCACTTTGCTGACCCACCAAGCCAAGGATGGCCATGTCACTGCTATTTAAGCAGTTTTCAAAGGGAGATATATGTTGGTCTTTTCAGCACTTGCCTCCAGTTTCCACCTGGAAGGCATAAAATCTATTTTCTACATTCAGTTCCTCCAATATAACTGCATCTGCTTGGATCCAGAAACCAGAATTGGAACTGATGGATTTACAGCAGGTATGTCTTAAACTACAGTATGCAATACGAGGTGAAAAATCTGTTATGTCAGAGTAATTACAAAGCAAAATCAAAATAGAAAACAAACTATTACATATAGTCACCTGTAAGTCCCAACTAAGACCATAGAAGTCAGTTATCTATGTTCCGTTTTGGACAAGAATACTTTATTCCCACAGGCTCTGGTGGCCAGCCCATTCTTGCTTACATACACCCCCTCTATCTTGAGTAATTATTAATGTACAACACAAAGGAAGAAAAGCTTGCTACGAGCCTGTTTGCCAGCTGTATCTCCATATTTACTTTGGCAGCACATTTGTGGGGCTCCAAAACATCTCATAGGATGTTAGGGGCTCATTTGCTTTTTGGTCTGTTGTATACAGTGGTACATCTTAAAACTAATTTGTTCTGTGGGTCAGTTTTAAGAAAATTTTGTCTTACGAAATTCCCATAGGAATGCATTGAAAATGGATTAATCCATTATGGAGGCTATGGGTCACTTCATTTTACAAAAGGTTTGTCTTACAAAATGTTTCCCAAAGGAATGCATTGGGAATGGATTAATCCATTCCGGAGGCTAGAATAAAGACAAAAATAACCAGGTTTCCCCCCCCCCCTTGGGTACATGCGGAAGTTTTTATCTTGCAATGCATCCCGTAGGGATTTTTAACAGATTACGGGATTTTTGTCTTGCGAGTCATTTGTCTTAAGAGGTACCACTGTTTTTAATACAGTAACCCCCTACCTATCGCAGGGGTTAGGGACGTGACCCGACCCGTGATAACTGAAAATCCGCAATGTGTGGATGCTGGATTGGGTTAGGACTGGGGGTGCTGTCTGGGCCCCTACACATACCTGAGGCCTGGTGCTGCCCTGAACAGGCCTCCAATGGCCTTTCTAGACCAGTTGGAGGCCCCAGAAGTGGTTTCTGATGAACCAGAAGTCACTTCTGTTTTTCCAGAAGGGACTTAACAGTTCACTGGAAGGCACTTTTGGGCCTCTGACAGGCCCGGGAAGCCCATTGGAGGCCTGTTCGGGGCAGCTCAAGGCCTGGAGTAAGTATAGGAGGCCTGAATCAGGCCCATCCAGCTTACCCCAGGGGGCCTTGCCTTTCAGATACTGCGGTCCTCCGATATACCGGGACTGCAGTATGTGAACCGTGAAAAGGCGAGGGGGACACTGTAATACTATCAACAATATACAGCCACTTTGTGAGATGTACCACAGTACAATTAATAAATGCATCAAATATTTGCCCAGTAGCAGACAACAGTGTCTGGGGCAGCTAAAATCAAGTCTTGCATGGTAGATGGTAAGAGACACCGGGCATGCAAAAGAATGTGAAATTGTCTGTTCTCTGCATTCTAAGGACTGTCAGTACAAAAGCCCTTTTATTAGATTTGCTTTGTTTCTCCTACTCCAGTCTGTAGCCTATTAAGTGAATTGCAGGTACCTCAAGTTTCTGTGTAACTAACTAGCAGCTACACTTGTTTGTTCCACACATTTTAAGAGGTGAGCAGTTTGTACTTGAAATAGATTTATTTGTATAATTGGTTTAATCATCAATCCAAATGGAGATTGCAGCAAATCAAAACAACTGAGACATGAAAGACCAGCAATGAAGGAATAAGACAAAATCAGGTGTGAGGTTGTGTCACTAGACACCAAAACCAAGATCATACACACACTTGTACAGTCATCCCCTGCCATTTCGCGGTTCAGGTACTGCGGTCCCACTACACCGCGGGATCGCAATACCTGCACCTTGGAGCCGCGGGGGGTGATCGGGTCGCTCTGCACCGCTCCCGCGCTCCTCCGAGAAGCCTCGGAGCGGCGGGGGTGGTGGCGGGGGCGATCGGGTTGCTCCGCGTCGCCCCCCCATGCTCCTCTGAGAAGCCTCGGAGCCGCAGGGGGGGCAATCGGGTCACTCCGCACCACCCTCCCGCGCTCCTCCGAGAAGCCTTGGACAGGCGCGCGATGGCCCCCTGCCCCCAGGCTCCGCCCCACCCACTTCCACATATCGCGGATTTTCATGCATTGGGGGTGGGGTGGGTCCCTAACCCCCTCGATCGGCGGGGGGGGGTGACTGTATTCCCGATCACCATGTATGGGTATGAAAGCTGGATAGTAAAAAAAGCTGATAAGAAAAAAATGTTTGAAATATGGTGCTGGAGGAAAATTTTGCAAATACATGGGACTTCCAGAAAGGAGAACAAGTGAGTCCTAGAATAAGTCTATCTCTGGAGTTCAAAATGATGAAACTGAGGCCATCCTATTTGGGGCACATTGGAAGAAGGCAAGATGCTCTGAAAAAAGCAGTAGTTGAGCAGGGTTATTGTGGACTAGACATTTTGGAGGTTATTCATAGGGTCACCCACCATATATCCCAAGCAAGAAACAGTAACATCAAAATAAAACCAAGATGGGTAACACTGGAATACACTGCTCCCTCGTAGTCATATGGCCCTAAAACCAACCAGTGTTTGCAGAAACACACTAATCCGCCATCAACTGCAATCAACGTAGAATAGATTGCATTTGCAGAATGGTTCTTACATTTCTTTTTACATGGCTTCTGCACATTTAAAGAATTATGTGGCATAAAATACAACCTAAGCTAGGAAGGCCATGAATGCCAATCACTGGTATTATATGGTTTTCTGTACTTCGTAGTCTACTTAAGAACATAAGAAGAGCCATGCTGGATCAAGCCAGAGGCCCATCTAGTCCAGCTTCCTGTATCTCACAGTACACCAGATGTGTCTGGGAGCGCACAAGACTAGATATCTATCTCCTGATACCACTCCCCTGCATCTGATCCTTGAGGTACCCCGGTTTTAAGCTTGGAGTTGATACATCTCCCTCATGGTTTGTAACCTGTGATGGACTTTTCCTCCAAGAATCTGTCCAATCCCCTTTTGAAGGCATCCAGGCCAGATGCCATCACCACATCCTGTGGCAGGGAGTTCCATAGACTTACAACGCGCTGGGTGAAAAAATATTTTCTTTTGTCTGTTCTTACTCTCCCAGCCCTCAATTTGAGTGTATGTCCCCTAGTTCTGGTATTTTGTGAGAGGGAGAAGAGGATCCCTCTGTCCACTTTACTCATACCCTGCATTATTTTGTACATCCCCCCTCAGGTGCCTGTTTTCCAGACTAAAGAGGCCCAAATGTTTTAGCCTTTCCTCATAAGAGAGGTGCCCTATGCCAGTAATCATTTTAGTTGCTCTTCTGCACCTTTTGCAGTTCTACTATGTCTTTTTTGAGATGCGGAGACCAGAATTGTACACAGTACTCCAGGTGGGGCCTTACTATTGTATAATGGCATTATAATGTTGGATGTTTTATTTTCAATCCCCTTTTTGATAATCCCTAGCATGGAATTGGCCTTCTTCACCACTGCCATACATTGGGTAGACACCTTCATGGAGCTGTCTACCAACACATCAAGATCTCTTTCCTGATCCGTCAAGGATAGCTCAGAACCCATGAGTTGAAAGATATAGTTTGGATTTTTTTGCCTCAATATGCATTACTTTACATTTGGCTACACTGAAACACATTTGCCATTTGCAACCCATTCCCCCAGTTTGGAGAGATCCTTCTGGAGCTCTTCACAGTCTTCTCTGGTTTTTACCACACGGAAACGTTTTGTGTCATCCACAAACTTGGCCACCTCACTGCTTATCCCTGTTTCCAGGTCATTTATGAACAGATTGAAAAGCACCGGTCCCAGGACAGATCCCTAGGGCACACCGCTTTTCACCTCTCCTCCATTGTGAAAATTTCCCATTGACTCCTACTCTTTGTTTCCTGGATCTTAACCAGTTCTCAATCCATAAAAGGACCTGCCCTCTTATCCCTTAGCTGTGCAATTTTCTCAGCAGCCTTTGGTGGGGGGCTGCGTCAAAAGCCTTCTGAAAATCCAGATCCAGTAGACGATATCCACCGGTTCACCCAAATCCACATGCCTGCTGACCTTTTCAAAGAATTCTAAAAGGTTTGTCAGGCAAGACTTACCCTTACAGAAGCCATGCTGATTTTCTCTCAGCAAGGTTTGTTCTTCTATGTGTTTTAAGATTTTCTTTTGGATGAGGGTTTCTACCATTTCCCCTGGGACAGATGTAAGGCTAACAGGCCTGTAATTTCCCAGGTCCCCCCTCCTTCCTTTTTTAAAAATCGGTGTGACATTCGCTATCCTCCAGTCCTCTGGCACTGTGGCCATTTTAAGAGACAAGTTGCATATTACTGTTAACAGGCCTTGCCAAAGTCTGGCCCAGGGGCCAAATCTGGCCCGCCAGGCCATTCTGAGTTGCCCGCGACTGGCTGGCCCACCCCTCCCTCCCCCTCCTTCACCCCATGTTTTTTTAAAAGAAAATGGGTGGGGCTTGCAGTTGGGCGGCAGGGTCAGGGAGCATCTGGCCCCTGACACATCCTCAGCCACCAAATCTGGCACCCCTGTGTTAAGAGATCTGCAATTTCATTTCTCAGTTCCCTAATAACACTTGGATGGATGCCATCTGGGCCAGATGACTTGTTGATCTTTAATTTGTCAATTAGTCCTAAAACATCCTCTTTTAACCTGTATTTGATTTAATTCTTTAGTCAAGAGGGTCCTTTCAGGCAGCGGAATCTGCCCAAGTTCTTCTGTCGTGAAGACAGATGCAAAGAACTCATTTAATTTCTCTGCAACTTCCAAGTCCTCCTTAACCTCTCCTTGTCCCCCCACACCATTCAGACTGGGCCAACTGGTTCTCCAGCAGGTTTTCTACTTCTAACATATTTAAAGCTTTTATTTTTTCCCTTCATATTGTTAGCCATGTGTTCCTCAAAGTCTTTGCCTCTCTTATCATCTTCTTACATTTCCTTTGCTAGAGTTTGTGTTCCTTTTTATTTTCCTCATTTGGGGAGGATTTCCATTTACAGAAAGACCTCTCCTTGCACTTTAGAGCCTCTCTAACTCCACTCGTTAACCATGCTGGTGCCCTCTTGGACTTAGATGCGCTCTTCTTTCTTTGTGGTATGCACTTGTGCTGGGCCTCTATTACCGTTGTTTTAAACAGGCTCCATGCACTCTGGAGAGACTGGATTCTTTTTACCTTCCCTTTCAATTTCTTTCTAACTAGTTTCCTCATCTGAGGGAAGTTTGCCCTTCAGAAATCAAGGGTTTTTGTGTCTGATTTGCTTGACACTCTTCCCCCAACATGCACGGCAAAGGAGATTGCAGCATGGTCACTGTTCCCCAGAGGCTCAGTGACATTCACATCCCTGACCAGGTCCTGAGTATAATACAGTATTAGATCCAGAGTTGCCTGTTCTCGCGTGGGCTCCATGACAAGATGCTCTAAGGCAGGGATCCCCAAACTTTTTGTAAGGAGGGCCAGATTTGGTGGCTGAGAATGTGTCAGGGGCCGGTTGCTCCCCAACCCTGCCACCCCACTGCAAGCCCCACCTACTTTCTTTAAAAAATGGGGTGAAGGAGGGGGAGGGAGGGGCAGGCAGGCCAGCCAGCCAGGGGGGCCGCTCAGAATGGCCTGACGGGCCAGATTCCCCCCCCCCCCCGGGCCAGACTTTGGGCAGGCCTGCTCTAAGGCATAGTCATTCAGCATGTCGAGAAACCCAGTTTCTCTTTCTTGCCCCAAGCTCGCATTGGCCCAGTCAATGTGGGGATAAACTACAAGGTCCACAGAGTGATGTGATAGTTGGGGTCTGTCTGATCATAGCTACATAAACATCCTAGATTGTTCAGTTTCTATTAACAGCAATATTTTCATGAGGATTGATTAAAATGAGCTCCTTTTGCAGACAAAATGGTCATCTTACATTTAGTTCTGTTAGCTGCTTTTTTCTCAGAATAATCAAATGGAATTCTGAACACAAAATGTCACCCTACACTTGTCTATCAGCTGTGTATTTCTCACATAACGAACAATGCCTGAATATTTGGTCTTATATCTCAGATTCCGCATGTGTTAAAACTTGCTCTTGTTTAAAAGTTGGGAATCTGGACTATCTAGCAAATTCCTGAGACTAGAGTTCCCTTAGCCCTTGAATTATCCAAAATTTAGCCAAAGTATTCAGGTACTATTCAAAGTTTATTAAACTCCAAGAAGAGTTATGTATAGACAAACCTTTACAAAGCCATTGGAGCAACAATAAGAGGAAGACAGAATTACCAAATCATTGTGGAATTACTTTTATTACAGTACATATCACACTCTTGTCTTCATAGGGAAGAAATTGGGTCCAACATTTCAAATTAACAACGGATTCCCATGCCAATTGCCATAAATGTCCCAAATGTTCCACCACTCTGCATCATGGTTTTGCCAACACCACCCATCAATTCTCGTCCTCTCATGCCGACCCTAAAAGAAAAATAGTAATCTTACATGAAGTTTACATTTTACAATAAGTAGAGGAAATGAATATTTAGTATCCAGTGGCGATTCAATGTACAGTACTGATTTGAAAAACATCATAAATTTGAGCTTATGTAATATATGAGCATAAAGAATTACAAAAAAGTATAATCATGTCAATGTGAGGAGAGGTCCCGAGAGAGAAGGGAGTACAGGAATGAGCCATCCCCTCCCATCAAGATATCCATTGCTGCCAGCAATGAAAGAGATGAGGGTGAAGGGAAAGTGGGCAGAGGATTCCGTCTCAGAAAAAGGAGGGAAGCGTGGGAAGGAGGGAACCAATAGTGGGCTTTATAGTGACAGAACAGGGTGGTGGTGATGACTGGAAGGAGGACTGGGGCAATATAGAGGAGGAGAGGGGGAGAAAGGAAGAGCAAAGAATCCAGGTGCAGCTAAGAGAGATGGATTCCACCTAATCTACCAGGTATGTCTATCTGAATAGAAAGTGTTCCTGGAAGAGGGGACAACAGATACGAGCCGGACCCAGCATCGGGTGGACAAAAGGAGCATGAAGTTGAGGGGGCTTGTTGCAGGATGATATGTACTGGAAAGGACAAGTTGCTGAGGAAAACCACCAACAGGGAGAATTTTGGGAATTTCCAATTATAAAGATTTATTTTGAGATGCCCAAGTTATTGGGCAGTTGGACTTAGCTGATGGACATTCATTATTCTACTATGCCAAACGAAGTATTTATTTATTTATTTATTTATTTATTTATTTATTTATTTATTTATTTATTTAAAGACTATTTTTACCCAGCATTTCTCCTTGGAAAAGGATACAAGGCGGCTTACAGTAATGAGGGAAACAGTCCAGTACAATTAAGACATGTTCAAGTATTTGAGAACACCGAATTGAGGGACATCTTACAGCATTAATAGACAACATTACAATAAAGCAACACGGTTATAAGTAGTCATAAACACAAAGTCTATGTGAACCCATAGATTCATATAAAATACAAGTGAAAGCTTGCCTGAAGAGAAAGGTCTGCCTGTTTCCGGAAGGACAACAGGGATGAGGCAGTCCTGGCCTCTAGTTCATAAACCCAAAGATCAGTTTAATAAAAAATATTTTCAATTAATCTGTCTACTATTGTATTGGGACTGGGATGGGAGGAACTACCACCAAGGAAAGAAGAACCCAATGATAGTCATACTACATTTTGATTATTAGCTAATCCATGAAGCTATGATGAGGTGATAGTGGTTGTAAAGAAGGAAACGTCCAATATTTACATTGTATGCAACAGCAGCAGTTTGTCTCCCACATACCTGAGGCAAGAAAATGTACCAAAAAGTGCACCTGCTGCCATACCAACAGCAAAGCCCATCATGAAACCCATTTTCACTCTGTCAAAACAGCTGGGCTGGGATTGGCCATATGGACCCACTGTCACAGGCATCTAGGCAGATAGAAAGAGAAATAAATACTTGTTTTAAAACACAGAACTAATAATGTATTTTGCTTCTATGTATAACAAAATGTGCCTACTGTTCAGAACTGATATTTGAATGGTGGCTTTGGTGAACACTTTCTATAGCAAGATTTTCATTAAAAAGTTATCCAGTATAGTATAAAGCTCATACTTTATGGAGAATATATGTGCAAATGGCAGAACTATCTATTTCTAAGCAGAGACACACTACTTAAACTGAAATTCCAAAAAAAAAAAACTTTCTATATGTTTTATTTAGAAGTTATTTACTGTCTTATTTAAAGGCACAAATCCATTGGGCTGTCCTAACTAGAGAAGACTTACTGGATCAATTGAATTTACATAAGAATTGACTCACTAGTCAGCAACTGAGTCAGTGTGTCTACTCTCCTTGGAGCTGCCAACAGAATCTAGATGAAAGGCTAAATTTAAAAGAGATAATCCCCTATCAGAATCCATGCGCCAACAGGCTGACTACAGGCAATTTTAAAATTTGAACGGAACACATATCTTGCCAGATATCTTACACATTCAACTAGATAGGCATATCCTGCTTAGAGGCACAGTCAAAAAGAGCCTGCAAAATTTTGGCTTACGTCCTGATGGCATGGTCAATCAGGCAAAATGGTGTTTCAAGATCCAAAAACTGGCCTCCAGATGTGTGGAGAAATGTTAGGAACAAAAAAAGAGGGCATATCCTGCTAGAATCTCCCAAAGAAGGCAACTGGGTTAGCGATCAGTGACTTTAGATTTCTGTCTAGTGATACAACACAGACCTTCAACCTGTGGACGCTTACACAACAGAAAGGGAAGCTGCAGTTAAGACTGACTGAAAAGCAGTACAGTATGTTTAGATTGTTTTGTATGCATTTCTACAACCATCTCCTCTCCGACGGGGAGTGCAAATGGTCGTTGAAAGCCTTCAAAGAAGTGAAATGCCTTTAAATGAGTTAAAGGTAAGAGAGAAAAGCAACATGTTCAGACTGTTGAGTATGCATCTTTACAATTATTTGCATCTTTACAATTATTTTCTCTTCCACGGGGAGCTGAAACACTTTAATTTTGTGACTTTAAAGGAGTTAACAGTAAGAAGAAGAAAAAAACAAACGGCGGCCCATAAATAACGAAACGATCGCTACTAGGAAAACAGGTATCTAGTTTTCAAGAATAAGGTCCCACGATTTTAATTTTTTTTTTCGTGCTAAACTGCCGCAAGACTCGGAGATGTTTTAAAGGAGCTCACAATCGCGTGTAAGCCTCGGCTTCTGCCATGTTTGCTTGACTTCCGGAACCCTATAAAACACCACACTGGTCCTACGTAGGAAAACGGTTTGCACCGTCACGGCAACTCAAGACCTCTGATCCTCGCCCTCCCCATCCAAGATATCACTCCGAAGCGTCCCGTGGACCGACATACAAAATTAAACCTCGTTTAAGCTGAACCAGCCCCAAACACCCTTGCCTAGAACTCCCCTCACCTCGTCCGCCACAATCGAGGTGCGTCCCAAAGGTTCCTCCGTGGGGCCCGGGCTGCCGTCGCTCTCTGATTACGTCACAGGAAAGCGATCCGGGAGGGAGGGATAGAGCGGACGAGGGAGAGAGCGGCGCCGTCGCTGGTGTGTCTCTGGATGTGTGTTGCGTCCAAGGAAGGGAAAGCCCGGAGGAGCGATGCTGGTCTTTCGAGTGGCGCCGTGGCGGTCTCTGCGGGGGCTGGCGGTCTTCCGGACAAGGCAGCTGTCGGGGCTTGCCAGTTCACTAGGTAATGGTCCCCCACCCCTTTCCCTCGCCCTGGGGACCCGTCAGGACAGATTCTCCGATGGGACACCCCCCCCAAGGTGGCTCCTGGGTCGAGGAGTGGGGCAGGGGGTCCCTCTTCGCAGTTGGGATGGCTTCAGGCAGCTGGAGAGCAGCCACGCCACCACGCCCCTTTGTGGGCTGGTTGCCCTTGCTGAAGTGCAAGATACGGTTTTTTCATAATAATAATAATAATAATAATAATAATAATAATAATAATAATAATAATAATAATAATAATAATAATAATAATAATAATAATAAATAATTAATAATAATAATAAACAGTAACAATAACAATAATAACAATAGCTCTTGCGTTAGGTAACAGCCGCTGCTTGCGCAATATTTTTTCCTCTCCTGGTTTCAACGCGAAGTGTATTTGGAAGCAGTTTTGGTGGATCGTGGATGTGAAAACAGATTCTGGACGATAGCACAAGATGTGTTCTTAAACTATAACATCTCGTTATTTAACCCGTGGCCAATTAGACCCCTCACCGGTCACAATTCCGGCACAGTAGTTTTGTACATAGATGGCTCGATCGCAGCAAGTGAAAGTGCAACACTTGCTCCATCTTGTGGGGTGTTGATCTATTCAGGTAACTTTTCTCCCCGGCCAACTGCAGTTAATGGCAGTGTGGGTGTGTCCTAATACAGTGGACCCTTGTATAACAAACAGCTTGTATAACATAACATTTGTACAACATAAACATTTCCGAAGATGGGGGAAATTTGCTTAACATAATTGCCTATGGGGAGAATCCGTACAACATAAAAATGGGATTACTCCGTTTTCAATGCATTCCTATGAGAATTTGTATAAAGGAAAATTTGTTTAACATAATTTCATTTGAAACGAATTAATTCCTTTATACAAGGTACCACTGTACTGGGATTCTGGAATAGTGGGGGATAGAGTTGGGGTCACAGCTGCTGTAGATTCTGTGGTAGTAATTGATAGCCTTGCCTCTGCAACAAGCAAACAAACTAATGAACTGGGTACTCAATTTACCAATCTCAGAAATATGGAAGGCAGAGTCAAAACTGAGCTAGGTACCTGAGCCCACCCGGGTTGAACTGCAGTTGTGAGCAAAGTCTTGACTGTATCATAAACACTACAATGAAGAAAATAGCAAAATAGGAAAAATGCTGTATTTTGCTTGAAAAATTATGCAATAATTGACTGATCAGCCCAAACCTGTGTGATTTGGGTTGGACATCAGTTAATATAGTCATGTATAAGGACTAAATATTTAACAGAGTTAGAGCTTTAAAGAAACTGAAATAATCTTTAAAGTGACCTGATTGAAAGACTTACATA
>JAHTLZ010000129.1:74838960-74862795 GCA_023846285.1 Phrynocephalus versicolor | reverse complement strand
TCAGCTGGTTAGCTCAAGTGATTTAGAGCACTGGGCTTTCGAACCAAGAATCAGGACTTTTAGTTTCAGAAAACGAATCAGCCCAAGTAGCCTTGGGAAAGTGTGAACTATTTCCAAAGCACCATCAGAAAAAGGGACTGGTAAATCGGTTCGAAATCTTGATACCTTGAAAAACTCTGTGAAGGATTGCTGTAAGTGAGAAATGACTTGATGACGCATACCAGTAATTATTTCACTGTCTTGGGGGCTCATCCTGTATTTAGTGTCCGTTGACTAAACAGTGCCAAGTGCAGGGACTTAGGCAGAAGTGTCTTGTGCCAGTAAAATTTTCATTGTGCTCAAAAGACCTTATCTATGCTACCTGATTTCAGGGATCTACCATTTGAAGGATCAACCAGCACAGCTGTGGTTCTTGCTAAGGGCCTTTTCACATGACCCCTAAAATCCACGGCAAATGGCTCCCAGATCCGGAGCTTAAAATTGTTTCCCCACCAGCTCCGGAGTTTACAAAAAATTAAGTGTGACCACGCCCAGGGCACTTTTCAAGTACCTGCTCTCCGGGGGTGAAAAATTCCTGATGTGGATGTAACGTAGTGAGTGCCGGGCTCTCTTCGCTTCTGTTTGTTGTTGTTTTGCCCCCTGCGCCTTTAAGAGATACTAAGAGACTGGAATGCTGTTGGGAGCAGAGCGAGACGGCAGAACGGAGATGAGACGGCATTCTTTTCTTCCTTTTTTTTCTCCCTCCCCTCACGCAGACAGCAGCCAGGAGTGCGGAGGGGGTGGGAACACAGGAACAGCGACAAACCGCCAAGATCTCTTGTCCGAATTTAAGTGGCCAGCGGATCTTAGGCGTCGTGTGAAAAGGCTCTAAGACATCGGCAGAAGAGCTGAGGAAGAGGCAGGGCAAGGGAGGAGCTGAGTTATACTTGATCCAGTGAGACAGTTGAGTTACACTTGATCCAGTGACACAGCTACTAAGACAGCATAAAGTTAGGCCTAAGAAATCAACAGCATTCCTAGCTGTGAGGAGGTTTGATTCAGTATGACTTCAGCTAGTCAGGAGTCAGTTCAGCAAGCACTTAATCATCTTAGCTAGTGACAATTGCTTTATAATTGTACATAAGATAGCAATTATAGTCTCATATATTATGCAGCCTCTATACCACTGATTGTATAGAACAGTGATGGCGAACCTTTTAGAGACCGAGTGCCCAAACTGCGATTCAAAACACATTAATTTTTTTGCAAAGTGCCAATACAGCCATTTAACCCGAATACAGGTGGCTGTGAAAGGGTGATGTTGGATGCCCACAGAAATGGATACTAGTGCCCTCTTTGGCACCTGTGCCATAGGTTCACCAACACTGGCATAGAAATTGTGTTCAACTGGGTGGCAAAAAAAGAACAATGGCATGTGTTTACTGTTTGATCTTAATCAAGGGAAGCTCTTCTCCCTCTCACAAAATACCAGAACTAGGGGACATCCACTCAAATTGAAGGCTGGGAGAGTAAAAACAGATAAAAGAAAATATTTTTTTTCATCCAGCGCGTTGTTGGTCTGTGGAATTCCCTGCCACAGGATGTGGTGATGGCATCTGGCCTGGATGCCTTCAAAAGGCGATTGGACAGATTCCTGGAGGAAAAGTCCATCACAGGTTACAAATCATGAGGGAGATGTATCATCTCCAAGCTTAAAACCGGGGTACCTCAAAGACCAGATGCAGGGGAGTGGTATCAGGAGACAGATACCATGTGCTCTCAGACGCATCTGGTGGGGACACTGTGAGATACAGAAAGCTGGACTAGATGGGCCTTTGGCCTGATCCAGCATGGCTCTTCTTATGTTCTTATGTTCTTATATTTTGCTCAGATATAAATCTATTGATTTTGTGTAACCAAGCAAATGATGCATATTATTGGCTTTTCGGTAATTAAAATTATGTGTAACTGAAATGTTTTAAAAGAAAATGAAGTAAAATAGGCTAACTCTGTAACTGGAATTCTAGGACCCCAGGGTGTTGGACAGCATGCTGCCTTATCTTATTGATTTGTATGGGAACCCCCATTCTAGAACTCATGCTTATGGCTGGGAGAGTGAATCTGCCATGGAAAAAGCTAGACAGGTAAGATTGCACCATTGTTTTTAGAAGCTGAGTATAAATCCATCCCTGCTGAGCTATTCATTAGTTCTCTTCTAGATAATGTTACAGAAATTTTGTGATGAATTTTTATTTCAAATGTTGGAACATATATCTGTCTTCATTTTTATAGCAAGTTGCATCACTAATAGGAGCAGATCCAAGAGAAATTATTTTTACCAGTGGAGCAACAGAATCAAACAATATAGCAATCAAGGTAAGAGGATAATGTTCTTGTGTGATGATGCTCTTAAATGCCCACACCCATCAGACAGCATTCCATAGTGACTGTGTACACTCAGAATTGTGCTATTAAGGATTTATTTGAGATTTGTTTGAGATTTTTCTGAATTTAATTTTTTATATTTTACATTTCCTTCAGGCATCTTCTACTTACTGTGAGCACTATTATTTTGACTACATGAGATTGAGTATTCTCATCTGAAATTGGCTGTAAACACAACATGCTTAGGTTCAAATGTGACGTATGTGGGACTAACCTAGTAAAAGTAGAATACTTTCTGTATTATCAAAAAGGGGATTGAAAATAAAACAGCCAACATTATAATGCCATTATACAAAGCAATAGTAAGTGTACAATTCTGGTCACCGCATCTCAAGAAAGACATAGTGGAACTGGAAAAGGTGTAGAAGAGAGCGACTAAAATGATTACTGGGCTGGGGCACCTCCCTTATGAAGGAAGGCTAAAACATTTGGGCCTCTTTAGTCTTGAAAAAAGGCGCTTGAGGGGGAATATGATTGAGACATACAAAATAATGCAGGGTATGAGTAAAGTGGATAGAGGGAAGCTCTTCTCTCTCTCCCAAAATACCAGAACTAGGGGACATACACTCAAATTGAGGGCTGGGAGAGTAAGAACAGACAAAAGAAAATATTTTTTCACCCAGCGCGTTGTAAGTCTATGGAACTCCCTGCCACAGGATGTGGTGATGGCATCTGGCCTGGATGCCTTCAAAAGGGGATTGGACAGATTCCTGGAGGAAAAGTCCATCACAGGTTACAAACCATGATGGAGATGTGTAGTCTCCAGGCTTTAAACCAGGGTACTTCAAGGGCCAGATGCAGGGGAGTGGTATCAGGAGACAGATATCTAGTCTCATGCGCTCCCAAACGCATCTGGTGGGGCCGCTGTGAGATACAGGAAGCTGGACTAGATGGGCCTTTGGCCTGATCCAGCATGGCTCTTCTTATGTTCTTATGTATAGGCACACCTAAGATTTTATTTTTATTAGGAAGTAAACCCTGCTGCACTCTGCTTGTTTCTTATGAAAGATGCATGGGGTTTTTAATTGTTTATTGTGTTAGCTTGTTGCCTTCTTTAGAACAGTCTGGATGAAGATTATCAGTAGAGGTGGGCAGTTCTGCTATTGTGATGAATCTGAAGCAATGAATTCTGATCTCTAAAACCTTAAATTTAAAGAAATATGTTATTCCGAATGCTACTATAACACTAGGTTTTTTGCTTTGTTTTTCACTAAAACAGACTCAGTGTGACTTTGTCTGGGAAAATTGATTTGGGCTATTGTGCAAATAAGAACAAAATGATCAAATTATCAAAATAGTCAGGACTGACAGACTCCTTTACCATTTCAGGACTCTCTTCAGCAATTTACAATGGTTTCTGAGACTACAAATATTTTTCCTGGTAGTTCTATCCCATTACAGTAAAAGCACTTAGGAATAATATCTTTTACCTAGTTGAAAGTAGTATAAACTAGAAATTTTATGCATATTTGAAAATACTATGGAAAGTATGAATTATAGATGAAATATAAATTTGACTGCTACTTTTGGGGGACAATCCTGGGCATGTATCTTGAACAGTACTGTACATTCTTATGAGTTTGAGTAGACTAGTTTCCACGTAAATATGTATAGGAATTATGTCTGTTCCACAGATGTTTAGCATTAAGTCTCGTTGAACTCATTAAGATCTGAAGGATGCTTAGGCTCTTGTTTGTGGTTACCAGAATATCAAGGGTAACAGGGCATTTCATACTTCTGACACAAAACCGTCTGCTTTTCAGCCTTAAAAAACTAATCTTTTTTATCCTCCTAAAGGGTGTTGCAAGATTCTATAAAGCCAGAAAGAAGCATATAATTACAACACAAACTGAACACAAGTGTGTGTTGGATTCTTGTCGTGCCTTAGAAGCTGAGGGCTTCCGAGTATCATACTTGCCTGTAATGAAAAATGGGATTTTAAATTTACAGGTAAATAATCTTTGTGAGACTCATAGAATCATAGAGTTGGAAGAGACCTCAAGGGCCATCCAGTCCAAATTCTCCCTAATGTTTAAATTGAATCTCTTTTCCTGTAGAAGTATTCAGTGTGGTGTAGTTGGGTAGACAAAATTAAACTAGAGTGATGGACCATCAGTTGGAGGTCTGGGCTCAAATCCCTGAACAGTCATGGAAACTCATTGGGGTTGTGGAACTGGTAAAACCACTCCATAAATACTTACCAGTACTTAATTTGAAAGATCTATTAGGGTTGCTATAAGTCAGTTCGAACTTGATGGCAGTAACAACAGTCTTTGTGAAAAGTGTTGCTTTGAATTTCTTTTCAGTTCTTTGCCTATGTAAAAAAGCAAGCAAATGGACTTTCCACTTACCGTAAAGTTACTTACCGCAGAGAATTGCCCAAAATGTGTTTTCCCCAACAGAGGAGGCAAAGATAGATGGTTCTGCTTTTCTCTTAAAACAAGCAAATTTGCAAGTGCCAATTAAAAAGATTTGTACTGTTGTATCTTACTCAAATAAAGATTTAAACATTTATTATTTAGTTCAGTGTCACGTAGTTGTACGATATGAATACATCTCAGTGAACATAATGGAACTAGTTTCTAAGTGAACATATGGTGGATTTCACATCAAAGCATTTAATTTTTTTTTTAAATAGACTATTTATGCCACATGCTCCTACTCTAAGTAAGATCTCTAAGCAGCTTAACATTTAAAATTAGACAGCCAACAGACTTAAAAAGCCAGTATCCAGAAGGCTGTATGTGGTCTTATGTAAGTATAACACAAGCTTTTCAGGTACTCGAGTATCCCTGAAAAAATGCCTCTCAAAGCTAGTAGAAAAAGGATTACAACTGAAAGGGATCTTTTGCAAAACTTTTGGTTCCTAAAAACAAACAGAAATGATGTGTCTATGTGCACATTTGTCTTGACTTACTGCCCATTGATTTCAGTGCAAGGTAGCATGTCTAACATTTATGGATTGAATGAAATTTTAAAAAGTAGAAGCTCTGCCATATATCACCCTAGCACCCAGTTTCCTTTGTTTTTTGTGTTCTCAACATTAAAGTAAACAAGTGCAATTGTGTTAAAATGACCCCCAAATAATAATAAAAAATAATAATTTAAAAAGCCTCTAGGCCTAATCTGATTAATCTAATCTAAACAGACTAATCTGATTCTTTAAGGATGCTCCCCAAAAAGCTGTTCTAGGCCCAGGGAGACTTTTTTGTTTTACAGAACTGGAAACGATTGGGCTTCATTGTTTCTCCCCTTATTTTAAAATCTCTGTTTCCAAAGGCAGTATTCACTTGCAGTGTTTTGTGTGGTTTGAATTACTTCTTACATTTTATATCATTTCAACTAGGAACTAAAAGATGCAATACAGCCAGACACAAGCTTGGTTTCAGTAATGACTGTGAATAATGAAATAGGAGTGGTGCAGCCAGTTGAAGAAATTGGTAAGTATACAGCAGTCCTAATTATAATGTAAGTAATGTGCAAACAACACTCAATACATAGAATATAGACTTTTCCGTTCAACAACTCTGAGGTTTTTCTGTGTATCTATTGAAAAAATAATGTACAGCGGTACGCTGGGTTAGGGATGCCTCAGGTTATGTAATTTTCAAGTTATGAAAGGAAGTCCACCTGGAAGTCTGTCCAAAGTCCATCTGAAAAAATTTCCGCAAAAACTGAGGTTATGATTTTTTTCTATGGAAAGCCCTGGGTTAGGAAATTTTAGTACGAAAGTACTAAAATGTACGAAAATAGTATGAAAATTGCATAGTATGATGGGGGTTCCTGCATAGCAGGGGGTTGGACTGGATAGCCCTTAAGGTCTCTTCCAACTCTATGATTCTATGAGCTTTCACATTTTAGACAAATAAAAACTATACTATTAAACTTAGATTTTTTTGGTGTGTGTGTGTGTATGTGTTACAGGTCAGATCTGCAGTTCCCATAAAATTTTCTTTCATACTGATGCTGCACAGGCAGTTGGGAAAATTCCTGTAAATGTCAATGAGATGAAAATTGATTTAATGAGCATCAGTGGCCATAAAATATATGGCCCCAAAGGTATTCAAAATTTATCACATTCTATGTTTATGCTTGTTAAATACTGTCCAGTTTATTCATCTAGTTTTTCAAATACAATTGAACAAATGTCCACTCCATCTCAAGTCACCATGGGAAACTGAAGCTTTGCTACTTAAGGATAAATCAAAAATATGATATTTATTGCATATTATTTGTAGCTGCTCGGCACAGAACTTTTATAGAAATTGCCTTGGGGCTGTGGAATCACTCTTCTTTTGAAGAAACTGTATCAGCAGGCCTTGTTTTGTAATTGTTACATTTCTTTTTTTAAAAACATCAATTTAGACTGTTGCTGCACTTCAGGAATATCCAGGTTCTTTAAATATTTGTGTAAACCACTCTTGTGCTCATATCAGTATAGCAAATGAATAATGTTCTGCACATTTTGGTGGTATTGGAATTAGAGAAGTCTCATGGGTTGGAGAGAGACATTTTAGAACTAGAGTAAGTTACACATGTCCATTTGTCCAATACAATGCAGATCTCAAGCGTCTCCATGCAGTTAGTACATCGAGCACGGTGACCAGAGTCTAGGGCAAAATACCCATATTTTCTCATGAATAAGACTCCCCCATGGATAGGTCAACTGTTTGCAGAGACAAGGTATAGGCAGTTTCACAACTGTACAGTTCTCTCCTCAGCTTATTTCTGTGTATAAGACAACCCTCAATTTTTAGTCTAATGATTTTAGATAAAAAATATGGTCTTATACATGGAAAAATACATTACCTGATTTCAGCTTGTTGGTCTCTGGCTTGTGTGTATAAGGATGAGCAGTATGTATGGCCCTCATGCTCGGCATAAGAATTCTGGAGTACAATAGGGCCCCCTTTTTGATCCACTTATCCATGGTTTGAAAAACATTAAAATATTAAAAGAAAATCCCGTAAATGTGTTTCTAACTATGATGTTACCAGAATTGGCCACCAGAAGGACCCAGAGACCATGTTATGTATAGCGATTGCTATTAAAATAGTGTTCACTGTGATCCACATTTTTCAGTACCCATGGGGCATTACTTCTCATTTGTGGAAGAAAATAATGCTAAACAATAGTTTGGGGAGATTGTATGGGGAGAGGGAGTTCAGTGTTTGAAGGACCAGTCTTCTAGTAAGAGAACAACTCAATGTCCCAGGTAAAAATGCATCATTATTTATATTCTAATTACTAGCTCTTCACAAAATAATTCTCCAGGGAAAAAATCATTTTGCCTATTTGAAAAACTTGTAATATGTAGTATACTATAAAATCTGCAAAGTATAAGCAAAAAACAATATTTTTTTTAAAAAGGGGTTGGTGCAATCTATGTTCGGCGGCGACCACGAGTAAGAATAGAACCTCTACAGAGTGGAGGAGGCCAAGAGCGTGGGTTACGTTCTGGGACAGTGCCAACTCCTTTAGTAGTTGGCTTCGGAGCAGCATGTGAATTGGCACAAGAAGAGATGGAGGTATAAAGAGTGATTCACTTTTTCTGTATACTCTGTCTAGAGCCAAATACTGGTAGTTTGGCTGTCTTTATTTTGCCAAGTTCTTTGACAGCATATAAAAGTTAGAAAGAGTGCAACATATTTCTAGATGTATAGACAAAGTATTTAATATGTTATTTTTACAAGTAATCCTTCATTTTTCAAGAGCATGTAATGCTTAAATAAATGGAACTTTGTTAGACAAAACTAAATGAACTTTTACTTAGTGGCAGAACCATTTCCTGTGAACATTTTTGAAGAACAGTTCATATTAACATTTATTTGCTCAGTAGTCTCATATATACTGTATATACTCGAATATAAGCCTAGTTTTTCAGCCCTAATTTTGGGCTGAAAAAAGGGGTCCTCGGCTTATATTCGGGTCAATACTTTTAGCCACTGAGGCAAGTTTGGGTCGGTGGCTAAAAGTCATTTTAAAGATTGTGCACCACTTCTCCTGAGCCCATGTTTAAAATGACTTTTTAAAAAGTCATTATAAAACAATGTTTAAAATGGCTTTTAGCCACCAACTCAAGCACTTGCCTCGGTGGCTAAAAGTCATTTTAAACATCACACACACACCCAGCTCACAAAGGAGGAGTTGCCAGGCCCTGCTGCATTTCCCACCCTAGGTTTATACTTGAGTCAATAAATTTTCCCAGTTTTTTGGGTTTAAATTAGGGGCCCCGACTTATACTCGGGTCGACTTATGCTCGAGTATATACGGGTAACTCTTACATGTCCCAATTCTGGATATTATACGCTGAAATCCTGTTTCTGTAACTTGTGTGGCATAAGTCTGATGATTACAGGCAGGATAGTTTTTTTTAGAAATGGAAAAGATTACAAAAATTGCCACTGTTGGTAAAATCATCTCATCAACTGTGATTTTCCTTTAATTCAGACTTCCTCCTTCCAACCTAAGGCCCCTTCGGTCCTGAATACTCCCTTTCATCATTGAGAACCTGGGGCTGCATGGGACAGGAGGAAGAAATATTTAATTACTGAAATACTGTGTTGCCAGAAAGACTTGACTGGCAGTAATGGTTTTTGGTAATTACGTGCTCTTCCTGATGATATGGGTTTACTCACAATTTCTGGGAAGTTTGGGAAGAGAAGAGGCAATGCCTACTTTGTAAAAAAGTTGTCTTCCTCAGCCTTGCATAATGGAATTGAACCCAAACAGAATCTTAGCTATAATATTCTTTCTAATTTCTTTATGGCTGGTGGTAAGAAGAGACATGATTTGTAGAAACCCTAGTGTTGGTTATTTTAATAATTTACGAGTTTCCATCTGTTTTGTGGCTGTCTCTCTGGCTGAGAACAGTATATGATTCTCAAGCAAGGATAGAAATACCCTATCATAAGTTGTCCTTCTACTGACAATAAACATAGAGTAGCAAGATGTGGATTGGGTGGTTTGGTAATACTGTAGTCTTAATTTAAAATGAGACTGAATTTTGCTGAGATCTATCTGATAAATTCCTTGTTCTATGAGTATTACTTTTGACAGTTCTTCTGGGTGCTATATTCTCTATAAACTTCTTGGGCAACAGGCCAAATATAACTAACGTGGTATTTTGGATATATGGGGCAAGGGTTTTTCTGCCTATTGGTCACTTAGCCAGTGAACGCTGCCATTTCTTTTCCAGTACGACCATAAGCGAATTAGCTTATTGGCTGAAAGGCTAGTTACAAAAATAATGGCAGAAATTCCTGATGTGGTAATGAATGGAGACCCAAAGCTCCGCTATCAAGGTATTTTATTTTATTTTATGTATATACCACCTGTTAGTACAAAAGCACTCATTTTGGGCAGTGTAACAGATAAAATCCATGCACATTAAAATACCAGCACAATCACCACCACCACCACAGAACTGCAGAGCTAGAATGGACCTTATGAGTCACTGAGTTCAGCCCATGTCAAGGAAACCAATCTCTGGCTCTGCAGCCAAATACCTAAACCATTGGGCTAGCCAGCAAATATATTGTTAAAACACTATTGAGTTTCTCTTTTCTACAGCATGTATTTGCCTCATTTGGGCTCATTTTGATTGTCAGAAGTGTTGGAAATGTCTAAAAACTAAATTCACTGAGAATATGAAACTTGGAGCAACAGCCCAGAGTAGAATGAATCTTGGGCCTTTTGCATACTAGCCCAGAAGCAATAGTTTGAACATAGCAAAACTTAACATGATTTTCTGCAGCTTCATTATGACAAAGTGAAAACAAGCCAGAATCAGTTGGAAAATGATGCCGGTGTACAATAATTTCATTGGTGTCCATTTCATCTGTGAATTGCTACAAGTACAGACATCAGCATAGGTAGTTACTGTTGCACACTAAGACATGCCGCTCATATGCAACCGTGAAGGCCTGTTTCTACTTATTAATTATCAACAGTTCAATACAGAAATATATGGTGATAAGTTTACACCATTGGGGATAAACAATAGGATGCAGGGTATTGTTTTATATATTAATGGCAAATATAAAGCTGATAGGTAAAATTATAATATCAGGACTGTTTTATATTTGCTATAAATTAAATTGTAGCTGAGTTTATTGAGTTACAGTAAGAATTTAAAGTCCGAAAATATAGCTCCAAAGGAGGGATTGTAGTTTCTGGAACATGTAATTAAAAAACTTTAGGTGTTCCATATGCAGCAATCACTTCTCTGTTGACATCAAGGGTTTTCTTCAGAATTAACATTTGAGATGTCTACTGGTTACAGAACTGTAGTGACAGATACTGACTGGATGAGAAGTAAGAGTTTCAAAGGGAAAATAGACTTTGGTTATTAGAGAGGCAATTAAAGGAAATGTTTGTCAAAGCACTGTAGATTTACTGTAGGCATCCAATTGTGCAGACATACAATGAGGTCTTCAAATACTGTACCGTAAATCGACTCTACTTTGTTAACTTTCCAGGCTGCATCAACTTGTCTTTTGCATATGTGGAAGGAGAGAGCCTATTGATGGCTCTTAAAGATGTGGCACTCTCTTCTGGAAGGTAATGCATGCACAGGAGAAAAAGAAGGCCTGGGGAATTCTCTGAGAATATATCATGCTGTCCATTGTTAAGACAAAACATATTTCGGACTAATCACATAATTTAAAAATCTTGTGGCACCTTAAAAATTAACAAGTTGTAAGCTTTCTTAGATTGAAGATCGTTATTTCAGATCCATAGAGTGTCATGTTATTGGTTAAAAGTTTATACCGTAATATGGAGAGTGAGAATATGGACTATAATGGAAATGCAAAAGGTCTTATATTATGTCCGTCATTTGGGATCATTGACCGTTCTTTGGGATGATAGGTAGAAGTTATTAAGAGTCATTCAAAGGTCATAAATGGAAGATGAGTGCATTCAATAATAGCTAAGCAGATGAATCCATTCAAGGTAGCAAAGCATCTGGCTCTGTAATTATTTTGTTCAAACTGATCCACTTTAAGATTAGAAACCTGGCTTTTTAGGGAAGCATACGGCTATCTGTAATGTACTTTATGTTGCTCCCACAGTGTTTGTTGTATTTTCTTCCTACCATGAGCTTTCAGCCTCTTGCTGGGCTCTTGTGTGCTTGTTTGATCTACTTGGTTTATTTGTTGTCTTTGGTTTGTTTATTGACTTTAATTTTTCATTATTTATTTGGCTTTCGTATAAACTGCCCAGAGTCCCTTTGGGGAAATTGGAGCAGTCTAGAAATGCTAAAATAAATAAATAAATAGTATCCAGGGAGATGGAAATATTTTCTTTCTGATTTTGAATAGTACAGGTTCTAATGTCAGATGAGTTTCCACTTATTTGTGTGCGTGTATAGACTGTGTGGGCTTTGTCTATGTGCATGTGCACTTGTGTGAGGGTTCAACTTCATACCTGATGTGTGACCCATCATTTTCTAGTAAAAGATTTGTTGTGGTGCAACAGAAATTGGTTCATTTAACAACTCAGCATTTGAAACAAAGGAATTGTTTACTTCTCTTCTTCCTTTTTAAATGATGGGTTATGTTGTGTTGTTGTGCTGTGTTTTTATTGTTGACTATATGACTCTTATATTTCCTTTTATATATGGAGAGCATATTTTACCAAAACAAATTCTGGGTGTGTCCAACCACACTTGACCAATAAAAGTATTCTGATAAAAGTATTTTGAGTAACTCCAACTTGAGGGGAGTTCTCTCAGAAGACCTTTCTGGTATTAGGAAGGGGTTTGATGGATTGCCCTTTAAACAAGTCCATAATCAAACTACTATTCCCAGGTTCAAGTCCTGAAACGAACTCAGTCCAAATCACGTGTCCTCCATGAGGGTCCAGGTTCTCTTCTGTCTCCAGCCCTTCTTCCAAGGGCTGGATCTATGGTCTGTGGTCTTCAACCCCCTGCCACATCCTTTCCCTTTCAAGATGACCTGCTCCTGTCGGATGGCTGGTTTCAATCCCCGACCGCTGGGAGAATACCCTAAGCCCACACTTCCTCGGACTTACGGGCGAAGGATTTCTCTCTCTCCAGTTGCAGTTGGATCTCCTTCCTTTACCATTGGTATTCTCAGACTGAAATGTTTCACTAATTATTCAGTCTGAAGAAGCAACTTGGCTGAGTAGCGAAACATTTTGATTCCACAAGAAAAGAAGTCCAGTTGTCATGACGCAACTCCCAGATAACTTCACCTGGATAACAGAGAATCTCCACAGACATATCTATAGTAAATTTTGCTCTTCTTTCTTACATGTAATATGTGATAAGATAATTTCATACTTTGTTCTCATTCCCAATAGCGCTTGCACATCTGCATCACTAGAGCCATCATATGTTTTGCGTGCAATTGGAACTGATGAAGACTTGGCTCACTCATCTATAAGGCAAGGTTTACAATTCTTATGGATGTTCATGTGCAATGCATGTTTATTTTTGTCAATACCGGAATACTTTTTTATCAGTTTGTGTGTAGTTGTGGAGTGAATACAGTGTCAGATTAGGGCCCTGGAAACTTCTGCTTGGTCATAGAAACTCACTGTCTGAAATCATGTTGCTTACAATAATGCGTTGCACTAGATTGCATGAGTCAACTCCTCCATAAGTTCCATTGATTCAAGTGGGCCTAACGTCTTTGTATAAGTTGCAACTTGAGTAGGTCATTTGAATCAATGGAACTTACTGAGGACTTTAGAACACTAAGTAACAGGATTTCACCCTTTGCAAGGTGACAGTGATAACTCACTCCTTGAACATTTCACATATCACAGAAACCCTCTTCGGGCTGCTGAAAGTCAAAAGCAACTTGATAGCACATAACAGTAGCACATAAAATTTTATGTTGCACTTAAAAATGTCTTTGTTTTCTTTCAGATTTGGTATTGGTCGTTTTACTACTGAAGAAGAAGTAGACTACACAGTAAATAAATGCATATACCACGTCAAAAGATTAAGGGAGATGAGGTAAAATTTCTGCTTGTTAGATTTTTACCATGCCAGGATTTTTCTCTGTTGGTGGGAAATACTATCAGAAGTCACTGTGATTAAAGTGGATGAAGATTGAGAGAGAACAGGATGTTTAGGATGTCCAGTCTTCACCTAGAGTTGATCTCATTTCTTGCTCTCTTGCCTATTTGTATCCTTTTATATCTATTTTTCTCCTGTTTTTGCCAGTTGATTAAGCCTTGTATATGAAGTATCTCCCTAAACCTTGCTATATCATTGCGTATTACATGATGGCAGCTACTTCTACAGGTTTCTTAGCAGTTGCTCTTCTGGAAGAGACTGTATTGCTCTTCCAGAGGAGACTGTAGCAATTGAAATAGGGTTCATCATGTCACATTCATAGGACACAATACGATTGACATATACACTTCAGCAGCAGCTATATTTGGCAGACATGTCCTTCAACAAGTACTTTCTGATTGAAGAGTCAGGAACATCCATCCCTACAGACTGAGAGCTTGCTTAGATAGGTCCCATTCCTGGATGGCCTGCTTCAGTGAAATTCCATTCTGATCTGCAGAGAAGACATCCAGATTAACCCAGTTGACTTCACATCCATTTGAATCCTCTTATATTTTCTGCTAACATGACTAAATTTCTACACTGGTTAGGAGAATTGAAGAAGCTTGTGAAACATTCCTGTTAAGCTTTTATAAGTTCACTCCCCTTGCCTGGACTGGACGAAAGAAGGAATTAACCTATTCTTGAACATCTCCTCTGCAGACTGTAATGAGCCTCCATGGGAATTGGCTAATGTCCTAGTCGCTGCTAGCTAATAAAAGCAGCAAGGAAGCAGGAAGACTGCTATATTTAGCCAGCAGGCCACATATTCCTGATCCTGGCTTTACATTCTGCTGTGGGCCAATAATTATTGATAGCAAACTGGCATTGTGCCTCTAAAGCTATAGAGATTCCTGTGAGAATCCAAAGTATTTGCAAGGGAGGGAGACACTACAAGCTGTTGAATAGACATAGCTTAAGCAGAGATCATCTGTAGTCGTGAACTGTATGAATGTAGGTCCAGTGGATGTGTTCTGTAAATTCCTAAGGAAAACCATGTGCAACTTGTTTTTAATTACATAATAGTTTGTAGGTAGACATGAGCAAACTGGATGGTTTGTACCCATCTCTATTTGTACGATTCCTTCTCAAATACAAGTCTTTTATATAGGAATCCAGTAGAAGAAAGGTTCTGAAATAAACATTCATTTTTGTGCCTAGGCTTTCATGATTATAGATTCAGGAGTTCAGTCTTCATGGAACATCCTAATTGTGTATTTTGAGGATTAAGGACATTTTAAGATATTAGTACAGCACATAAAGTATTTTAGTTTCCTGAAAGAAAACTTTTTCTAAATATTGGTTTTATTATCTACTAATGGTAATTCCTGGAAATTTGATCTTGTCTCGTTTTCTTTTTCATTTTACAGCCCATTGTGGGAAATGGTCCAGGATGGGATTGATTTGAAGAGCATTAAATGGACACAGCATTAAGAAAAGGAGATAACATGTAACATGAATTGTGTATATGTGAATTCAGTGGACATGTTCTGTACATTCATATGGAATACCATGTGACACTTGTTTTAAATTACATAATTTCTCTGAACCCAGAGAGTTGCCTTTTCTATAAAGAGCTGAAAGCTAAATCTCAAGTGGTGTTAAACTCATACATAAGAATATATATTTGTTTCTTAGAGTCAAAGAAGTTACAACACTTTAATTGTGAATGCGGTACTAGTACAGCATAGTATGACAACTGTTCAGTAACATTATTGTTGTGGGTGAAAATATTTCTACAGAAAGGTTCTTAATAGACTGCTTTGCATCTGTTTTACCAACATTTGTCCCATAGAAGAATTTGTGACTGGATACATAATATACTCAAAGGTCATCTTCTTACAGAAGGCAGCCTTCCATCTAAGATCCCTATGTCTTATTTTTGACCATTTATGTGTACTACATGTCCTATGTGGTCATCTAGTAAAGCCAAGAACATCCTGAATTTATTTGTTACTTTATATGCACTTCTCTGTTCCTTTATAAAATTCACCTTGTTCTAATTATTTTACTGTTTCCTGTTTTTATCTCGTCCTGATAACATTCTCTACTAACCCCATTATTGTTATTTATAATATTACCTCCTGATTTGCAGAATGTAAAGGATGATGCAACATTCACCTTCGATTCTTTCTGTCCCATTGCCTTATTTTTAAGTGAATATGGGAGAGTTTAAGGATTGTTTCTCCTAAGATATGATATACTTGTTTTGTGAAAGGGCAGAGGTTGTTGGTTTAAGAATGCCCCATTGTTGTTGTTTTTTGTGTGTGACTGTAATCTTTCAGAAGTAAGCACCTTTGCTCTTCAGACAGCCTAGAAGTACTGTACTAGATTAAGTTAAACGGACAACGCTAGCACCCATGGTACATGCAATATGTATTCTCATAAATATGCAATATTTTTGAATTGGTGTTGCTTAATTTGTTAAGCAGAGCATTGTTTTTAAAGACAAGAGCTTTTCAGTATTTACTTCCTTGAGTCTTAAGGTGCAGGAAAGAAAGCTTTGTGTACATACTGTTCTCAGAAAATGGATTGCTGACCTGGGTACAGGGTGCATAATCAGTGCTACAAAGAAAGAATACTTTGTTTTTGGTAGACACATCTTTCAAGAAATCAAGCAGAACTGCGCTTCATAGAAGACAGATCTTAGATTGCTTAAGTGCTAAAAAGATTAGTCAAAATACATAAAGGATTTGAAATAATCACCACAGTGATGGCAATTTGTGTTGCCTTCTCACAAAGTTAGATTTTTAAGACTGCAAATATATCTTTCAAGTAGTTGCAATATTACATTAATGGCTTATCCATGGATTTGAAGAAAAATACAAGATTGTTGTTCTTTTATAATCTTACCTGATAGACTTGAAACATCAGAACATTAACTTTAGAACAGGCCTGTACAATGGAGGTGCACATTGGATGAAAACAATTGGGGACAGAGGGAATGGAGTCAGCAGAAAATGAGTAAGCAGTATAGGCAGAAAAATGTGTACCCATGGTTAAATGTAGTGAGGCATAAAAGCAATCCTGAATGGTTCAACTCAATGTTTGCATGTTGCTGAATTACTAAAGTAAATGAATCTTAAACTTCATAGCATTTATGTCTCTGCAATGATTTTTTAAAGCTACAAGTACTAACTTTCATAATTTCAGAGAGTGGATTTCAGTAAACAATACATTTTATTTTCTGATTCAAATTAGTTTAGTTCATATTTTAAGGGAAAGGGATTCCTTCCTAGCAGCCTTGGAGAATGGAACAGAGCAGAAATAGGCCTCTGTGCTCTTTAGTTGATTAGCAACACTATTGAAAATGTTCAAATCCTGGAGTTTGGAAATTGTAAATCAAGAATGAAGTGTATCAGGTTTGCATTAATTTAAATTGCTACATAGCTCAGTAGTTGAGGTTGGGAATTTGATTTCTCTCTGTGCCTCCTTGGCAGAAGCTGGACTCAATGATCCATAGGGTTTCTTCCAGCTCTGCAGTTTTAAGATACACCAGACTATGTTGTGGAATATAGCTGGACATATAGAAAAATGTGTAGTGTACTGTCTTGCTGGATATAATTATAACCCTGCTTAGTATTCAGAATCAATTTATGTACCTCTCTTCAAGCATGTACAACACATTAACCTTATCCACAGGCCATTTAAGGGTAACCTAAAGACAAAATGTGAAGAGTGAGAAGGAAATTAATTACTGGGAATGTATGAACCTGCTGGTCGCCCAAACTACCACAGGATAACTAAGGAAGGTATACCTATGCACTTGTACTCAATTTATTTAACATGCATCGGACGACCATCCTAAAACAGAAATTATGAGTCAATTCCTTCATAGAGAATAGGTCTAGTCACATAATAATAACATAAGAACAGCCTTGCTGGACTGAATGGCCACAGCCCATGCAGTCCAGCCTTCTGTCTCACTCAGTGGCTCACCATTTGCTTCAGGGTATTCCCAAGCAGATGTCTTCACCTCTTATGATTCTCCGCAAATGGCACTGAGACATATCCTGCTTCTCTCTCCAACCCAGAGGTTGTCCTTAGGGATCCATGATGATAGCTATTTATATTCCTGTGCTCCATGAATTTGTCTAATCCTTTCTTAAACCTGTCAAGGCTGACAGCTGTCACCACGTCTTCTGGCAGGGAGTTCCACAGACCAGTGATCCTCTGGGTGAAAAAGTATTCTCTTATTTCTTTGAGATTTAGCACCCAAAAGTTTCAGGGAGTGCCACCTAGTTGTAGTGTTGTGCAAGAGGGAAAACAGTTTTTCCTTATCTACTTTGTCCACACAGTGTGTGATTTTATAAACTTCAACCAGGTCACCTCTTAGACACCGTGTTCAAGAGTGAAGAGGCACAGCCATTGCAGCCTCAGATGGTAAGGAAGGTGTTCCAGTCCCTCAGTCATTCTGGTTGCCCTCCTCTGCACTTTTTCCATTTCCATAATATCCTTCTGGAAGTATGGTGACCAGAACTGTATACAATACTCCAGATGAGACCTCACCATAGATTTATAAAGAGGCAAAATGACATTTGCTGACTTTTTTTTTCTATACCCTTCCTAATGATCCTTTAAGCATTGAGTTGGCTTTTTTCACTGCTGCAGCACACTGGGTTGACACCTTTACTGAGCTGTCC
Organism: Phrynocephalus versicolor; assembly: GCA_023846285.1. Lineage (NCBI taxonomy): Eukaryota > Metazoa > Chordata > Lepidosauria > Squamata > Agamidae > Phrynocephalus > Phrynocephalus versicolor. The sequence goes on along the minus strand of JAHTLZ010000129.1, from coordinate 74,844,639 downwards.
ACCAGGACATCAAGGTCTTTTTGCTGGTGTCACTTTTTTATACCGTGTACATGTGGTCTTTGTACAAACGTGGCAATTTGCTACATGTAACACTTTGCGTGTAGGTACTCAACATGTGTAGGACGTTTTGCCTATCCACTACAGAAAAATAATGGACCCTGCGTCACCGCAAACGCGTTCACCTGGTTTTTTTCCCCCTACCATCTTGCTGGCTTTTAATATATTACTTCTATTTTTCCTTGTTATGGTTATTATTATAATCATCATTTTAATTGTCGACTTGATGTTTGTTCACCGACCAGAGTTCCTCTGGAAGATGGGCGGTAAATAAATAAATAAATAAATAAGCTATCGCCGCACCGAATTTTCATCTTTAAACGTATCACAGACTCCCCCTCCCCAGTTGCTTTTAACTGGGTTATACAAGACATTCTGGAAAGGACAAATCGTAAGCGCTGCGCCGCGCCCCGAGAAAGTACCTCAAACTCGGCCTCCGAAGAGCGCCCTCAGAAACGCACACCGTAGGCCACGCCCTCCACCACCGCGAGCAGAGGCGGCGGAGAGGCGGTGCAAGCGGGCAGCCATTTTGTGGCGCTGCTCGGTTTGCTGGCGCAGGGAGCGGGGGTGTCAGTGGCGAATTAAATTTCTTTTTAACGCCCTTCCCCCCACCCCCCCGCACAGGCCGCTCGGTAAGAACTTATCACTATCCTGGCTGGCCTTCTGCCTCGTTGGGAAACGGGAGGGAGACCGGCTGTCTTCGGCGAGGCTGCCAGGAGAGCTTGCTCGTTCCGGCCGTGGCTGCACAAAGAAGGTGGGGCGGGAAGTAGGCCTGTGACGGGGGGGGGGATAGAGCCGGAGCCCAGTCAGCTCTTTCGGGCCACCGGCTTTCGGCGTGGGTAGGAAAATTTCAAGGAGACGCTTAGGATGTTGCAGGCCGTTTTAGGCCTGGCGCGCAGAGTATGTATGCGGCTGCGCGCGGGAGAAGATGCTGGTTCGGGGCAGTGAAGAGGTGCCTGCGGGCCCCGTCTGTTTTTTTGTGACCTCCTTTTCTTTAGGGGGGCAAGGTGAGTATCCGTGGATCCTTCCAGAGGCGGCCTTCTGAAGCCGACGTCCCACGAGAGCATCGCCGGAACAGGGTGTTGCAACGCTTTTCGGCCCCGCGAGAAAAAAAAGGGTGTGTAGGTGTCTTCCCTTATAGTAGGGAATGGGGCGCCCGAACGCCGAATCTCTCGTGTAAAACAAAATGGCCTTTGCTGCGGGGATTTCTGCACCGACTAGAGAGCTTCGACAATACCTCTTTCGTCCCCCTCGACTCTGCCATTCCCGTGGAGTGAAAGGTCCTCCTCGCGCAGTTCGAAGGGATGCTGGACTGAATGCGAACGACCCTGTTGCGAATTCGATTCTGTGGGATGGATATTGCAGTGGTGTTTCCCCCCCCCCACACACACACACGTCACTTTTTATGTTGGTTTCTTGAAATAAACGCGGGTGGTCTCAGATCGCTTAATGAGTACCCTTTGCCGGTGTTGCAGTTAAAGACACGAAAATTCCTGGGTGGAGCAATTAAAAGTCATAAGTAGTTCGTGCAAAATTAGGTGCAAGTGTTGAGTTAGTTCGAAAGGCTTTGTTTAAGCTGCGCATGTGGTTAAGTCGTCGGTGGATTTGTTCAGTTTACAGCCGTTAAGTGACTGGAATTGGATCTGTTTAGTACATTGCTGAAATAGGTGTGCCATCAGATTATGTAACAAACCTGTATGCTGTGGCCAAGTGAGGATTGTGATTACTCATTTGCAGAATTGAGTGTGGCTGAGAAGGCTGACTCATAAAACTGACCTGTGTTTGTGTTCTGTAATTTAGTGGCTTCTTTTCTGCTTCGAAGATTGGCAGTGTTATTTGCTCTTCTTTAAAAAGTACAGTTTCATTCAATATGTGTGATATATGTATTAAATTCAGAGCAAAGTGTGAGGAGAGAATTGTTATTTGGCTGTAAAATGACAAAAACCTGGGATGGTAAATAAAATTGGTCAAATGCTCTTAAATTTTTTTCTGGAGGCAGGTTGTTTTGAAAATTAGGAGTAGGTTGACTTTTCTTGTGCGTTTTGGCTTTTCAACTGTGAATTATTTCAGTCCAGTTTACATCCTCACTCTGTCCCTCAACGATTTGGTAACCACAGTAAGACTATGATCTGATAGCACTTGGTTAATGTTGCGCTGAAATGGTACTTTGCAGTTGAGAATATATTTTTAGTAAATTGTTTATTATACATTTCCTGAGGAGGTTTGTATCAAAATAAGCACCTTGTTGTGTATATAAGAATGCAGATGTGACATCGACACCTTGTGCAGAATTGTCTAGGAAAGAGTATTTGATTGTAAATGAGGAATCAAGACCGAAAACAAATAAACATGGCAGAATTCTTCAACACACACTATATCCATTCAAACGGGCTTGACTTGTACTGTTGCTCTTAATGTGTTTACTTGGAAGAATACATACATGAAGAGAGAGTAATGCCAAAAACTCAGCATGTTGATAACTGTAATGTTTAATAGAATCAGCGATAAAATATTAGATTGGTGAAATACACTGCATTAGTATAGTTTGTAGTGTAATGTTCATATGAAGATTGTCTAGAAATTTAGCAAGTTATAATCTCTAGAATTATCCCTTTATGCTAAAATGTTGGTTAGAGTCATTGTTTTCAAAGTGTTGTGAAGGATTTGGGATTCTTGTGAATGACAGCTTGTGCCAAATAATTCTTATCTATAGAAATAAACAATTCTTCTGTTTCTGCTGTAAGTGACTTTCTTAAACTGCTTAGTTTAGAAAGTCTGTAAAAATACGTTTTTGGCTTTTTGTGTCTCTGCTATACACAGACTAATGCTGTTCAGATCAGTGTTCTAGTTCAAATTCTATGTTGGAATCCAGTTTTTCTTTCTTTTTTATTTTTGTGGTGTTTACTGTTGGTGTTTGCTTCAAAGGTTTGTGTTTGGATATCCTATTGGTTAATTTGTGTGGTCAGCAGAAACCTTATTTTGTTTATGGATATAAATGGATCATGATATCTCTCTAGATATACAGTACAGTGGAACATGGATAAAATAGTATGAAACAATGGGTGTTGCTTGTACTCAGTTTTTTAAAACGGGTAGTAATTCTAGGACTTTTAGGAACAGATTGATAATGACATTTGAATTGCAGAATATTGGATTGTCGGTTGTAAAATACTGCCCGCTTCAGATCAGATTATTTTGCCTGGAATCTAGATCAGATTGCACCTTGGCTTTTGTGTGCTTATTAACTGAAATTAAATAATGTGCCTAGAGTTCTTTAAAAAAAATAGAAGGGAATCTATTGCAGTAGGAGTATATGTGGCAGTTCAAGAAGCAGCAGCTGTGTATCTTTAAAGTAGTTCTTAATTCAGCAAGAAAATGTAGAATTAAGAAAGTTGTCAAGTTCCAAATGACTCCATGAAGGTTCTTTAAACAGAAAAATAAATGTGTTGGCAGAAATCAGTATTGACAAGACTATGTGTCTGAAAAGAAAATACAATTTTGGGAGGTGGTATTTATGTTATGAATTTCTATTTTATGGTTTTCAGTTATATTTTCATATTGGACATGTCTTGATTTAAAGTAAAAACAACTTTGGTGTTATCAAAGTATGGAGTACTTTGAGGATATGAGATCAAGAAATTAAAATTGTGGTTGGCATATGTTGGAATGCCTTATGATGGTCATTATAATGGTCCTGGTTTCAGAGTTGCATAATCCACAGTTCATTAGGAACTGTTTAACTGTAGCTGTGTGTTGCCTGCATTGATATGTGCCTCCATTTATTCTTTATTGCAGTCTAAAAGTTGGTTTTAATTGGTTGCCCACAGGATTGACTTGGCTTCTGCTACTTGTTAAGGAAAAAAAAAACACATCTTCTTGCAGGTAAGAGCCTCTGAAAGTCTGTTTATACCTACTGAATACATTTGGGTAGTCAAAATGCTCTTGAAAATAATTTTAGTTTATGGATTAACTTTAAATGTTTTAAGTCACCAAAATAGACTAAAACCTTTTGGAATCCATTTGTGAATCTTTTAATAAACATTTCTGTAGACATAATTTTAAAAGAAATATCACTGGGGGAGGGGAGGCAGACTGCTTTAAGAACTCCATTGCATAGGATTTGTTGAATAGCTTTCAAAACTATGTCCTAAAACCACGAAGGGTTTTTGTAAAGTATTTTCTCCCTTAAAATACTGAGGGGCTCAGTAGTCTTCTATTTGGTGTCTGGATTCATTTTTAAAATCATAGGACATCTCTGGCATTTAATTGGAAGGGACTGTTGAACACTTATTGTTGATTTGGGTTACTATTAATAACAGATATATTTTGACCACATCTTTGTTTAATTCCAGTATTGCAGATTTTGATGCTTGGTTATATATTATTATTATTTCCTCAGCATGTTTTAAATTTACCAGGCTCACAATAATAGCAGTGTGTCAATTTTTGGGAGAACTGTAGTATTTTGCTGCTTATTCATATATAGTACATAACTTTTTTAAAACGATGGGGACTGCCAATGAGTATAGTTTTTTTGCCTTGTTATTTAAACCCATTGTTTCAGCATGCTGGCAAAAAAGGAGTTTACAATTCATAACATCTTAATTCCATTACACACTTTTAAAATGTTTCCATATTAATTTATATTCAACATAATGTGGCGCAGTGGTTAAACACCCGTACTGTAGGTAAAACTGCTCAAGACCTGGGGTTTGATCTCAGGTAGCTGGCTCATGGTTGACTCAGCCTTCCATCCTTCTGAGGTCGGTAAAATGAGTCCCAGCTTGCTGGGAGGGGGGCAGTATGTAGCCTGCTTACTCTTATTAAACTGTAAACAGCACAGAGACTACTTGAAGTAGTATGGGGCGGTATATAAGCAGAACAATTTCTACTATGCTTATTGATTGCACAGAGTTCTGATCTAAATAGTGGTATTGCTTTTTTAGACTGAAATTGTATCACTGATTACTGAAAAAAAGTAAAAATAGGCTAAATTATATCAAAATATTGATGTAAACAGTGCAGATTGAATATTGATATAGGTCACTAGTTTTCAGTTTTTTCAAACCCGGGACCCACCTACAATTCAGATATGCATTTGGGGAACTAGTTTGTAATTTTTATTGTATAATTTTATGGTGTAGTGCTCCAGTTTGGCCCACAGTAGGTCAAGCCCACAATTATCTGTTTTATTTATAGTATTTGCACTTCAGTAACACACTGTCTATTAGGATATCATTGCTTACTAACCATTGATTTTTATAGACATTAAAGTTATTACTAGAGCCTTTCTATTGTCTACTGACAATGGAATGCTACTGAATAGGCCTGCATGTGCCTTGGGTTTTGCATTTCGAATTATTAGTATGCCAATAAGTGGTCCCTTTGTAGAATAAATATGTAGCGTTTTAAGGCTAGTGTAGAAGGTGGCCAGTCAGATAGTTGGTGGTTGTTTAATTTAATTGTAATAAGAAGTATATAGTTCAGTAGAACTAATGAAGTATATAATATATACAGTAGTCAGTAAGATAGTCCTTTGGGATATTAGATGGTACAGTATAGAAATCCAATAAATAAATAAATAAATAAATAAATAAATAAATAAATAAATAAATAAATAAA
>JAHTLZ010000129.1:74803968-74838950 GCA_023846285.1 Phrynocephalus versicolor | reverse complement strand
AAATAAATAAATAAATAAATAAATAAATAAATAAATAAATAAATAAAAAGTGGTAGATGCATAATGAGTGACTATGCATCTACCTTATTCTAATATTTATTTATTTGATTATATACACACTCATTTGTGCATATTACAAGTTGTGTTTCAGGATTCAGAAACAGTGTTAACAATAAATATTTTGTATTTTATTTGTCCCAATTTACTTTTTTTCTGCTGTTGGTTCCCTTATTTGTTCACCCTGGAGAATATATTAGACACCAGGGATTGGAGTTTCATATTTTTTTGGACTCAAGCTCCCAGAATCATGGGAGATGTAGCTCAGAATCACAAGTCCACAGACCAGTTGTAATTACCTTGATCCCTGCCTTTGTGTCATTTCTGTTTTTAAAAACAAGGATGATGTCCCAGTGAGGCCTGGGAGATGTAGTCTTCCTGGTATGTATAATCTTGCTGCCCCCTTTGGGCCCTCCAAGAAAGGCCTGTGCCTTCTGGGATGCACCAGGGTGCCTTCCTTGGTTTTGAAAAATACCCAGATGGCATATCCATTTTGGACACTAGTGTTTTAATAATTTCACATGAGAATATTTGGAGTACTTTTTGACTTTCATATGAACTACATGTTTGATGTTAATATTGCATGAGAAATCAAATTGATATACATTCTTTGCTGCCCATAATGCTATCTGCCTTTTGTGAGATACACAAATAATTACTCTTATCATGGGCTAATGATCTTGAATTCTGCTCCAAATATTTATTTTAATCATCTGCATTTATGTAAGAAATAATTATATGATACATTACTTTTATTATACTTTTATTAATTCACAAACATTTTAAATTCTTTATCATTAGTTTCTTAGAAATAAGATGACTATTGACTATTACATGTTGTGACATCTGAAAGGTGATAATTCAAAATTTAGACTATTTATTTATTTTATTTTATTTATTGCATTTATATACCACCCACTCTGAGTGGTTAGACTAATAAGAGTGGCCCTTGGGCGAGATGGTTTTGAAGTCTAGAAATCCAGTGAATGAATGAATGAATAAATATATAAACAAACAAAAAACAAACAAACAGTAATCCTTTAAGCATAATTACTACAGCAAATAGAAATAAATTAATAATTAATTAATAATACCTGGGGGGGAAACTATAGGAAATCACTTCAAGCTTCATGCATATTTCTATAACAAAGCATACGTCAAGTATATAAATTAATAAAACCTTCCACTTCAATCATACCTTTGATCAGGTAGTGCCATTTAGCACAGAAGCATTTGGCTTGGCCAGTTCTTGTTAAGTTATTTAATGTAATGGAATATCTAAATCCTCATTATTATTCCTTGCTGTCATGTACAGAGTTGTCAGATATAAAGATGGTTCCTCTAATGTGCAGTTATTTTCAATGAAATCAAGTGAACAAAAAACAACTTGTACTGTTTATGCACCATCATATGGCACTTAAAGAACTCTCCTGGGCAATTTACAGTTTAATTATGCAGGCTACAAATTGCCCTTCCAGCAAGCTGGGTATTCGGTTTACCAACCTTGGAAGGATGGAAGATAGCCAGTCTGAGCTGGTTACTACCTGCGATTCAACCTAGTTCCTGAGCAGAGTTGTGGCTACAGTCCTGTAGTTTAACCACTGTATGACTAGACTCCTTGGTCTTATATTTGGGGAAAGATTATAGCTCATAAGAAGAAACACTATTTTAGACCCTGCTGTAGTAACGCATGCAGTGCTGGAACTTGCATGCAAGAAATACAGTGGTACCACATTTTCAAAAGGTATACTATAAAGTAGCTGGAGTGTCAAAGTTCCTCTGGTATCTATCTGAAAAATAGCAAAATGTGGATTATATTTCATAATGAGGTCTGTTGGTAACTTCAGATACTGTACTTTGTAGATTTAGTTCAGATGTATTTTATTCTAGGATTCTGACAAAAATCTGTTTCCTCTCTTGTATTTTAATTGGAAAATGTCTACTAAAATCTAGATGATAGACACATTGATGGAATGTTCATCTTTCATTATTTCTTGGTTGTTTCATTGTTTCTGCTTAAGTTCATTTTACACTTCTTTCTGCAACCATAAGAAGATGTTACTTAAATGAAAGGCAGTTCTCATGAGTTTCATGATGAATCAATTATGCAAAGCAATTATATAAGCTCATGTATGATGAATTTGTATTTTATCACATGCAACCTTAGGCTGATAAGTAGTTTTGAGAACATTTTTCTCTTTTTAAAATGTTGCATTTGGAAAGGCATTCCTTTTCCTAGAGATGCCAGGTTATAAAGGTGTTTGCAATAATATGAACTTGGTAATATAATTGTAGCTGGATCGGAGATGCAGCTCTGACATCTGACACAGTTTTGTGATCTGACTCATAGAAGGAATTAATGGCTTTTTAAAGAGCTGAAGAGTAGGAGGTGTAGAAATCATGAAGGGTCAAACAACAGGCTGAGATGGTTCCAGTGTCTGCATGCTTACGGATGTAATCCTAAAGCTTAAGAATTTTGAAATTTTAATTTGTTACTATGTGAGTCTAAAATGTTAAGTTTTGATGTGAGCTTCTGTATCATGCTGCTGTATAGTAGTGCCCGTTTCTTCAGCCTTGACTTAAATGGTAATTTAATTTTTGCAAGTACAGTGGAACCTTGACATGTCATTAATCCGTTCTGGAGGTCTAGACATAAGTCAAGCATGACTTAAGTCAAATGAACTTTTCCTATAGAAAGTAATGGGAAAGTGGATTAATATGTTCTAGATGATGAAAACGACCCCCGAAAACATGGACTGGACTGCAACTCCCATAAATCCTGGCCAGCTCAGCTAGTGATGAAGCTGAGAGTTGCAATCCAGGAACATCTAGGGACCCACGGGTTGAAAACCATTGGATTAAAGGAAGATGCTCAGCTCCTCCCTACCCACCCACCCACCAGCAAGGCTGCCTTCTTCCTGGTCCAAGAATGAGATCCAGCGAGTCAAGTAACCTGGCATTGCACACGGCAAGGACAGGGTCCAGGGTCCAAACACCCACCAGACAAGCTAAAACCTCAGCCTCTCCTCTTCATGCACGCCGCAAATGGGGGGAGAAGAAGGGGGAAGGAACAGGTACAGAGACAGACAGACAAATGTGTCTGTCTTTCTCCTCCTCCCCTCCCCCCCCCGGGATACTGAGGTCGGAGTCCAGGACTTCCTTCACGCGTGTTGGGTTCGCAACCACCCCCACCCCAGATACTCAAGCAAGAGGGGTTGTGGGGATGGAGGAGCAGGAAGAGAGAGAGGCTTTGCAAGCATTGTATGTTCTGGCAGTCCGTATCTCGGCTTTGCTGTGACACACCTTGGCAGTGATGATCCAGCAAACACAACAGCTCCTGAACCAGGAAGCGGGCGGAGGGGGGATTAAAAAAACCCCGCGTGGTATCGCGGTGTGGAGGAGGTGAGGGGGTGGGGGGAGAGAGAGAAAGAGCCACAATCCAAGTAGAAAGTTCAGCACCTGTAAAGCTACATGCAAGCCGACAAACAAAAGAAGTGGTGCCTTGTCTGTCCCCCTCCACGCCGAAGCTGCTGCCAGAGGAAGAGAGAAAGAAGGCAGGAGCAGTCTGGAGGCGGCCTCCAGGATGCTGGGTCCTAGCTGCCGCCCGATGCCGCGGCCTTGCGCCGGGGCTCCGAGATGTAACTCAGAGCCTGTGTCGCAAGTCAAACAGCCCTCTCTACTGGACGCAAGTCAAATATGACGCAAGCCAAGTGGAACGCAAGTCAAGGTTCCACTGTAGTCATTATTAAGGTTTTATTTATTTAAAGTATTTTTACCCTACCTTTCTGCTTAAAAGGGTCAAGGTTTTTCCTATCAGAAGTCTGATTTGGTCTTGGATGTTATTTGGTTAAATTCATCCTGCAGCTTACTGGAAAGATTTACAAAGTCTAAAAGAACTCTTTGCAGAAAACTCCACATGAATACAGTTATGTCTTGAATGCTTATTGATGAACTTCAGCATTATTTAAACATAATAGTGTCTAGGTTAAGGATGTGGTGTCATAAATAGTCTGACCTAGCCGTTGCCTTTTCTCATCTGCAGGTGTGTGTGTTTCAGCGCAGCATGGCTGTAGTCATCCGTTTGCAAGGTCTCCCAATTGTGGCGGGGACTATGGACATTCGCCACTTCTTCTCTGGATTGACCATTCCTGATGGGGGCGTGCATATTGTAGGGGGTGAGCTGGGTGAGGCTTTCATCGTCTTTGCCACTGATGAAGATGCAAGGCTTGGTATGATGCGCACAGGTGGTACCATTAAAGGGTCCAAAGTAACACTGTTACTCAGCAGTAAAACTGAAATGCAAAATATGATTGAACTCAGTCGCAGACGTTTTGAAACCGCAAATCTAGATATGCCACCAGCAAATGCTAGCAGGTCTGGGCCACCACCTAGTTCTGGAATAAGTAGTAGGGTCACTCTTCCTACTACTGTACCTAATTTCAGCAACCCCTCTACTAGTGTAGTAACTGCCGCTACTTCAGTTCATGAAAGTAACAAAAACATACCAACGTTTTCTACTGCCAGTATGGGAACGGCACCACCAAATATTAGTGCTACTTTTGGAAGTCCCACATTTAGCTCTACTGTACCCAGTACAGCGTCCCCAATGAACACAGTACCACCTCCACCAATGCCTCCTATCCCAGCTCTGCCATCTATGCCCCCAATGCCTTCTATTCCTCCTATTCCTGTCCCACCACCTGTACCTACATTGCCTCCTGTTCCTCCTGTGCCACCAATACCTCCTGTGCCGCCTGTGCCACCAATGACGCCTCTCCCTCCATTATCTGGAATGCCTCCTATGAATGCCCCACCTGTTGCACCTTTGCCTGCTGGAATGAATGGGTCTGGAACAGCAATGAATCTGAGCAGTAACTTGAATCCAGTGTTTATGAATCCTATAAATGCTATTCAGATCAGTTCTCAATCTGGTGTGAAATCACTTCCTGTTAACCCAGATGATTTGTATGTCAGTATCCATGGAATGCCATTTACAGCAACAGATTCCGATGTCAAAGACTTTTTCCATGGTCTCCGTGTGGATGCAGTTCATTTTCTGAAAGATCACGTAGGACGAAATAATGGAAATGGCTTAGTTAAATTTTGCTCTCCACAAGATACTTTTGAAGCCTTGAAACGAAACAGGATGCTGATGATTCAACGTTATGTTGAAGTTAGTCCTGCAACAGAGAGGCAGTGGGTGGCTGCAGGAGGCCATATAACATTCAAGCAGACTATGGGTTCTTCTGGACAAAACCATCCTTCTCCTCAAGCTCTTTCTATGTCCAAATCTCCCAATGGTCAAAAAAGATCCAGATCCAGATCTCCACATGATCAGGGCTTCTGTGTTTATTTAAAGGGTCTTCCTTTTGAATCAGAGAACAAACACGTAATAGATTTCTTTAAAAAATTAGATATTGTGGAAGACAGTATTTACATAGCTTATGGACCCAATGGGAAAGCACTCGGTGAAGGTTTTGTTGAGTTTAGAAATGAAGCTGACTACAAAGCAGCTTTATGCCATCATAAGCAGTATATAGGAAATCGTTTTATTCAAGTTCATCCTATAAGTAAAAAAGCTATGTTAGAAAAGATAGAGGCAATTCGCAAAAGACTGCACAATTTCAACTATGATCAAAGAGAGATTGTGATGAATACAGAAGCGGAGACAGGTCCTTCTAAACTTTGTGCACGTATATCCAATATCCCCTATAACATCACCAAAATGGAAATCCTTCAGTTTCTAGAGGGTCTGGCAGTAGAAGAGAATTCTATACAGATTCTTGTTGATACTAATGGCCAAGGATTAGGACAAGCACTGGTCCAGTTCAAAACTGAAGAAGATGCTCGCAAGGCAGAACGCCTACATCGAAAGAAATTGAATGGGAGGTATGTTGTGCTAAGACTGGTTGCTCCTGAAGAAATGAGAGAAGTTGAGAGAAATCCTCCCTCCCAAGGGAAAAAAATGTTGAAATTTCCATTGCAGGGAAATACAGCCTTACCAGGAGTGCAAAGTGCTGGTGGGGAAGAGCATTCTTTCATAGGTGGTTGCTCCAAAGATGCAAACAGTGGTCCTTTTCCAGTATTTTCCAGTAATTTCAGTGGTTCTAATGCATTTGGTCCACCTCTTCCACCTCCAGGTATAGGGGGAGGTGGCTTTGAGGATTCCAGACCAGGAATACCTTCTGTTGGAAATAGTTGTTTGCCTGGTCTGCCGGGCTCAGGAATAGAAGTCCCAGGTTTTGGGGGTGGACCTAGTAATTTAACTGGCCCATCAGGCTTTGGAGGGGGCCCACAGAATTTTGGAAATGCTCCAGGCAATTTAAGTGGCCCTCCTAACTTTGGTAGTGGACCTCCAAATCTTGGTGGAGGACTTGGACACATAAGTGGACCTCCAGGGTTTGGTCCTGGACCTGGAAACCTACATATTACAGGGCCTCCTGGGTTTGGAGCTGGCTCTGGAAAGCCAGGGCCAACTGTTATTAAAGTTCAGAATATGCCGTTTACTGTGTCAGTAGATGAAATTTTGGATTTCTTCTATGGTTACCAAGTAATTCCAGATTCAGTATGCTTAAAATTCAATGAGAAAGGCATGCCCACAGGTGAAGCAATGGTTGCATTTGAGTCTCGCGATGAAGCAATGGCAGCTGTTGTTGATCTGAATGACAGACCAATAGGATCAAGAAAAGTCAAACTTGTTTTAGGCTAGTTGGTGTATGAGTTGTTTGTAGAATAGATATTAGTGCTGTGATTTATGCATTCAGACTGTTTTATAGTAGCTTCAGGTTTGAACCAATAAATTGTTTAAGCTTCAGATTCATTTTGATAAGTTTGAAAACATTGGTTTAAGTGTTTACAGAACAATCACTGCAAAGACAAATGTGCAGTTGTTCTACCAGTGCAGAGTACTTGGAGAAGGGTTCTTTTCAGTAGAAGTAGTTTGGTAATTTTAAATTGAGGATGAAAGGTTCATCAGGGACAAGAGATTGGGTTTATGAAGCGTTGGATGAGGAAAACTGTCACGATGAAGTTAGTGATCTTAGTGGGTGCTGTTGCAAGCCATTGTAAAATAGAAAGTAGTTAGTACTAGAGTTGGTCAAAAGCTGGCTGAATTTCTTTGTTTACACATCATTTATTTTTGTTTTAAAGTCCTGAATTTACTTTGCAACTTAATGAAGTCTACGAATACTCAGATTGTTTATGTACCTTTCCCCCAAAGATTCTTGTTGTATGGACAGTGAAATTATGCACATTGAGATCCATTTGGGCAGTTTTCCTATATATGAACAGAGCTATCTGTAAAATGCCAGCTTTTCTGCGAAATAATTTTAGTTTTTGCAACTGATTGTATAGAATAAGATTTTTGCCAGAAGTGCAGGTATCTTCATTTGTTATTCTGCATCTTTGCTCAGTGTATGCTCAAAACTGAATACATGGAGGTGCCATATGATGCCACAGCTTGAAAACATTACTGTTTCATTAGATGGATTTGTTAGGATTATACATTACAGTTGGGATAGGATGTTCATTTCTTGGTTTTTGTATACTATATGTCGTGTATCCTTTAAACCACATACTTATGAAAACTCTCGATTTAATAAGTGAACACAAGGGCCTGATGTGAAGAGTTAATGTTAGCAATTGTTTGTGTTACAATGACTCCTGTGAAACCTTGTGAATTATTTCTGTGGATCAATTAAGAAATTAAAGCTTTGAAATATTCCAATCCATATTGAGTTCTTAAGGTCTTTCCAAAAGATTATATTGTTCATTTCCAAATTCTATATAGAATTAACCCTTCATTCAGTAAAGCTTTCTTGGGAAAGAGAGGAGGTGAATTGCTAAGGGGAAATCACAGTAGAATTTTTGACTGTTCTTAATTAGATTTTCATAAATGTGAAGATCTATGAGTTACTTCCAAAATCCTCTGCAAATCATTGTATGTTAAACAGATCTTCTGTTCCCACTTAAAAAAAACAGTGTTTGAGTTTGTATGATGGATCATTTGAAGTGCACTGGCATAATGTAGAAATCCAAGTGGCAATCATTCTGTTCATCTGGTATATAGGTTGGATGTAAAAAAGCCTATTGAATCCTACATCATGAGAGGAGTTTGCAGTACCGTAATTCTTTGAAAGACTGTGAGAAGGTGTTGCAACGGTGGCTGTATTACAAGTTTTGTAATTCATGGATTTGAAACTGTTGTGACAGGAACTGAGATGGTGCACTCCTGAAAAATGACATGATTGTACTACACTGTTAAAATTGCTAAGCCTCCTGTTAATAAAACTGTGTTTCTGAAGATTCATGCTATCTATTTTTAATTGTCTGATGTGCTTCAACAGCAGACTACTTTTGTTGCAAGGCCAATAAAAAAATCTGTCTTTTGTCGGGAATCGCCTGAATAGGAGATAAATATTTTCTACTTACATCTTTAAAAGTCTGCTTCTAATTATTGATTAGTTTGAAATATTCTAGTTACTTGCATATTTTTTTTCCTGGAAGAATGAACATACTGGGTTTGGATTCAGTTTTCACACGAGGTACTGAAGTCCAGTGAAAGCCCATACTTGGAGAGAGGTGGCATGGAGACAGTCTTGACTGATATCCTCTTTCCCCTTCAACCCTTTGTGTCATTTGTTGTTTTGTTATGGATGGTCTCGTAAATCTAAGACCAGTCTTTCAGAAGACACTGGAGGCTGGAAAGGGAAGGAGAAGTTGCTAAGGTCACCTCATCATCCTCTTCCTGCAGTGCACATAGACATCTGCTAAGTGGTACTCTGTATTCAGCCCATTAAAAAAAGTAGGATCTTCGGGCTGGAACAAAAGGTTGTGTAAACTAAAGGAACTCGTCCACTCACAGAGGGTTTCTTCCATGAGCTGCATCTCCTGGGAGCACAGAGGAAGCTTTGGACCTAAGGAGTGTTTTATTTGAAGAGTTGGTTGAATGAAAAAGTACTATACCTGAAATCCTGTTGCTTAGTATTAGCTGCAGCTAGACTGATCAGTGGGGATTTTGTGAGTCATTTTTTATGAGTTTCATTGATTTGGTAGGCCCACACTGGTTGCAATTTACTACATTAAGCACCAAGATTTCAGACAGAATGTGGTTATGACTTTACTACCAAACTCTTGGAAAGAATTCCAGAATCTTTTGTGTATGTGTGTCTGAAATGCAATTAAATTGCTGGTATCTGTATATATAGAGAGGCGTTTGAGGTAGAATTATTAGAATAGTTTTGCAGATATTCTAGAGTAGTGCAGGAGTTCCCCTTGAATACATGTTATTTCAGATTGTTTTATGTATTGTGTTGGAAATCTCATTCCACTTTATCCTGCATTTTCTAGTGGATTGAACACTTCAAAAATAGTACACTAGTAAATGACGTATTAAAATGCATTGTTAGTAGCAAGATACATTTTCTTAAAATATTATCTTTGCAGCTTGACATGATCATGATAAACTAATAGGCTGTCCTCACTTGTTAAATTCAGATGCAGGAAGTGGTGTGTGCATACATACAGTACGTAAGAAAATTTGGGTATTGCAGGTTTTTTGGCACTGTACTAGTTAAAATGAATTTGTGAATATTATAAAACTTTGATGAAATCACAAAGTATCCTGCAAAATTCTGCAAGCTTGTTGTCAGTAGTTTGGATTCAACAAACCACTGAATGGAATAGGTTTTTTGACACCTTCCTTCGTGCTGTAGCCCACTGAAAAGACATTGTGTGGGTTATAGGATCCTCAGGAACAGTGTGACAAATTGTAGATTATATAAATGGTTGAATCTGCTTTTTGCAAGCAAAAGTACCTTCCTTTTCTACTGTGCATTTGTTTCTCATTAGTATAGAGAACAGTTGGCTTTCCCTTCATCTTTTTATCTAATGTGCTGTCTTCTCTTCTTGTTTCCTTTTATTTGCAAACACTTGGAAGGCAGATCTGTTAAACAGAAGAGCGAGTTGATCTTCTAAATAACCAAGTTTTGTTGATTTTAATTTTTTTATCATAACTTCCCCCCTTTTGAGGTCCCAGGGAAGCATACAGAAAATCAAAATCACCTATTAATTAAAATGAGATTTGAAACTATAATATATGCATATTTAAAACATTATTTAAAAACTAAAAATGTATAATTTAAAAACATTATGCTGGCCTACAGAAGAAAGTGACAAAAAGGCAAACCCACATGGATCTGAGGTAGATAGTACAAATCACTGTCATCAAGACTTGTAGTAAGAGGTGTCTGAAGTGGTTGGATGACCATTATTATTTCTTAACAGTTTTATAAATACACAGTGACCGAAATCCTATTGCTTAGCACAAGTCATGCTAGAGTAGTCCCATCTGAATTAATGGAACTTACGGTGAAGTTGACTCACCAGATCACCACTGGCCCTAGTCTAGTATGATTCTGTTATGCAGTAGGGTTTCAGAGATGGCATTTTGCTGTCTATTAAGTTCCACCTTTGAGGCTAGTTCCATTTCTTTATTCCTGGTACCATCAAGACTTATGTTCTTTCCCCCAATAGCTCTTTGCAATGCCACCGTTTTCTAAACTAGTGGAGCAGGTTTTTAGGCTTCTTGAGAGGCTTCAGGAGAGGGGGTGACCCACTACATCATAGTTGTATCTGCATACCTTCAGATTGTTACCTGTAACTTCTGCAGCATTTTCACCTTCACATTTTTAGTACATTGTCTGGTTTAATCTGTAAGGTGCCCTTGATTATTTTAAAATATGGAGCATTTATAGTGGTCCCCCACCATTTTGCGGGTCATATAGTGCAGTCTCAGTATATACCGGGACTGCAGTATATGAAAGGCAAGGCCCGCTGGGGTAAGCTGCATGGGCCTGTTTGAGGTGAACCAGAAGTCACTTTCGGCTTTTTGGAAGTGAGTTTTGAATCACTGGAAACCACTTCTAGGGCCTCGCAACAGACCCAGGAAGCCCGGCGGAGGCCCGTTTGGAGCAACAACAGGCCTCAGGTAAGTCTAGGAGGCCCCAAACAGCCCCCTCAGTCCCAACCTGATCCAGTACCCAGATATGGGAGATTTTTCATTATCTCAGATCGGGTCCCTAACCCCCACGATAGGCGGGGAATTATTGTATAAGCAATTTTAAAATAATTTGTGGCATACGTATGGAAGAGTAGGCCCTTTGGAACTCTGTTTTCTAGGTTTCTGGACACAGAAATTTTAAAATTTATTTAAAATGCATTAGCTGCCTGTAACAAGATTCTGAAAACAAATGTACTGTTAATTAGGCATAACCTGGAAGGTTAAACCCTATAAAAACTGAATATGTAAATTTGATGAGTAAGTGTGCACAAGAGGAGGTTGCAGATGATCTTTCTATAAAGGTACATGCTCCAGAAAATTTCTTAAGTTAGCTGATGGCAATGGAAGTATTAAAACAGGCATGTCCAAACTCCCAGAATTCCAAGCCTGTAATGCCAGTGACAAAGGATTGCGGGAGTTGTGGTCCGAAACATCTGGAGGGCTGAAGTTTGGGGCATGCCTGTATTAAAATAAAGAATTAGAAGTTGTAGGCCAGGATCCATTGATATATTCCTGCTGTATCCCATCTCTTACACTAGAATTATGGCTCCTCCTTTTAGTCTACCCTAGGGTCCTAAAAACTTGCTCCAGGGCTTTGGAGGCACTCTAGAGCCGAGATTTAGTTCCACACAGCTGCAGCAGGAATGGGTATTTTAATATCATACAGCTCCAACAAGAACTGGTGAGTGCTTTCCACTCACTGAATAAAGCAATATACTGTACCTTTGAATCTTGGTCTTCACTCCATTAAGATACTGAAGTTAGGCAGTAGGTTTTCACCAGTGATATTGCTGTATGGCCTGAAAAATTGGCATTTTCACCAGGTTACTTGTTAGTGGAAAAATCACCATATTCTTCATATTGTTTTGTAGGTTTTTATTCAAATTTCCAAAGATTTTCTAAATCATTTTTCTGCTCTTGAGTGATGATTATTGAAGGATCATTCTCAAATGACTTCACGCTGAGAAAACTATGGATTAAGTTCCAGCAATGACAAGTGAAGATGAACGGAAGAGAGAGTTTTAGTCGTGATACATTTCTTACATGTGTTTAGATTGTGTTGTTTTGTGGCAAAGAAGGCTTCACAGCATTTGGAAGTTTTAAGAAAGGATATGAAGTAAGAGTTGGCAGATATTGGTGTTAAAGGGCGAATAAACAGCAGAGCCATTTAAGCAAATGGATGATTTTTCAGGCAAGTGGCACAGTTGAAATGTCATTATTTTTGCAGGTTTGCTTATTGTCAATATGGTGTGCAGTTGTTCACTTTGAATAATCTCTGTGCAACTTGACTGTTTAGTTTCAACATGTGAGTGCAATAGAGATCTGTTCATAGAAAGAAATAGGGAATAGTGCATTATTGTTATTTTCAATACAACACATCGTTCAGATTTGCAAGAATAATATGAACAACATCAAAACACTTTTCAGTTAAAGAATCAGTTGCAGGTATGTTGAAAATTAGCTGCAGTTTCATCAAATCGAAATGTGGTTGGCAGGCTTCCTTGTGATTAGTGATACAGGGAGCTCTTTATGTAATTTTGTGATTTTCCTGTTAGCTGGTTTTTGCAGAATTGATTAAATTACTAGGCATCTGAAGTTCACAAACTATTATCTTCTAATTTGTAATAGTAATAAACCAGATATATTTAAACCTATTTGTGTTTCAAAGTAAATATGTTGACACATAGTAATACTGCAGTGTCGTTAGTTCATGAATTTTTTTAAAAAAGAGATGGATTCAGAATACTTAAGATCTTTTAAAAGATTTTTCTATTAAAATTTATTTATTTAAAATTTATTTATTTATTTATACAATGTATATGCCACCCACTACCCAAATAGTCTACTGCAACTCCATCCCTCTTGCTAGATTCCATGTTCCCCAATTTCCTGGTTTTGAATGTATGTATTTAAAAGTAGGAGCCAGGGACAACATAGGAATTCTCTTTGTGTATCGCCCTCCCTGTGATACAACAACTTCTTTACCTCAGCTTACTAAACAGATAACTGGGCTGATGTTGGAGTCCCCTCAGCTCATCGTTCTGGGGGACAATAACATCCATGCTGAGAGAGCTCTGTCAGGGGTGTCTGAAAACTTCATGACCTCCATGTCAACAGTGGGCCTGGCCCAAATGGTATCTACCTCAACCCATCCTGCAGGCCACACCTTAGACCTGGTCTTTTGCCCTGATTTGAACTAAAGGAACTTTCTATAGTCCCACTGTCCCGGACAGACCACTATATGGTGTGCTTTAGGCTCATGGTAACTCACAGCCTGGCTGGGGGGGGGCGGAGTCAGACAAAAGCAATATGTCCCAGAAGGCTGATGAATCCAGATGATTTTTAAGTGCCCTTGGGGGAGTTCCCTACCTTTCTGATGGGTGATTCTATTGAATCCTTGGTTGAACTCATGAATGGGGAAATGAGCAAAGCCATTGACCAGATAGCTCTTAAGCATCTCCTTCCTCACAATAGACCCAAATTGGCTGCTTGATTTACTGGGGAGTTGGCAAAATTGAAATGGGTGGCCCGTAGAGCTGAAGGGTGTTGACGGAAAACCCAGATTAAAACAGACAAAAGAAACAGTGTAAGGCCTCTGGAAGACTTACTCCAAGGCAGTGGAGGCAGCAAAGAAATCATTTTCTCTACCACCATTGATTTGGCACAAAATTGTCCAGGGCACCTTTTCAGAATAGTCAAAAGGCTGCTGCACAATGACCCACGGACGGATAACAGACCACTTTGTATCTCGTTTTGAAGAATTTGCACAACTCTTTACACGCAATATTGAACAGATCCGGGCTATCTTGGATGCAGCTATAGATCCAGAGCCTGTAAATAAAACACCCCACCCTCTTTGTCCTGTATTAATGGATGACTTTCGGCTCCTACAGCCAGATGATGTGGTCAAGACCCTTGGGGAGGTGAAGGCCACCACATGTGTGTTGGATCATTGCCCCTCATGGATCATAAAAGGTTCCAGAGAAGGTATGGCAGACTGGTTAGGAAGAGTAATGAATGCCTCCTTACAACAGGGCAGGATTCTGGCATGCTTAAAGGAGGCAATAGTAAAACCACTGTTAAAAAGCCCTCCTTAGACCCAATGATACTGAACAATTACCGACCGGTATCAAATATCCCATTCTTAGGGAAAGTCTTAGAGTGGGTTGTGGCCTTGCAGCTCCAGAGGTTTCTGGATGAGATAGATTACCTGGATCCATTTCAGTCTGGCTTCAGGCCTGGCTATGGGACTGAGACAGCACTGGTTGCATTGGTAGATGACTTACACATGAAAATGGATAGGGGATCTGTGTCCCTTTTGGTTTTGCTAGACTTTTCAGCTGCTTTTGACATTTTATAGACTATGCCTGTGATACCCAGCTCTGCCTCTTATCACCTCTAGACTCTAGGATCTACTATCTCAACTTTACATGAGTGTTTAGCTGCAGTAATGAACTAGATGAGGATGAACAAAATGAAACTAAACCCAGACAAGATAGAGGTGCTGCTGTCCATTGAAAGGGAGAACAAGGGATAGGGATGCAGACTCTTCTGGATGGGGTCACTCTCCAGTTGAAAAAATCGGGTACACAGATTGGGGATGCACTTGGACTCATCCTTGAGCTTGGATGCCCAGGTCATGGCTGTGGCCAGGAGCTCATTTGCACAATTAAGACTGGTACGCAAGTTATGCCCCTTTCTTGAGAAACCAGCTCTAGCTGCAGTGACACATGCCCTAGTGATGTCCCGGCTAGACTACTGCAACATGCTCTATGTGGCAGTACTGATGAAAAGTCTCAGGAAAATTCAATGGGTCCAAAATGCAGCATTCGGACTGCTGACTGGGGCAGGGTACAGAGATCATATTACACCCCTATTAAAACAGCTCCACTGGCTACCAGTCAGTTATGGGGCATGATTCAAGGTGCTGAGCTTGACCTACAATGCACTGTAAGTCGCCTTGGGTCCTTTTCCAAGGAGAAAGGTGGAGTAAAAACACTCTTAAATAAATAAACAAATTGAGTGCTTGTATGTAAGAAGCCCTTATAATATATAATGTCCACTACCATTAAAAAAACAAAATTGACTGAGTTATTCATTTCAATTCAATACACATATAATCTCTATGTTTAACTCCACTTGGATTCTAATGTAGATCTTTCCAAGCTGCACATAAAATATGCATCTCTATTGTCAGAATGCTGGGACTTATACAACAATTAATTGAATACTTATTTTAAGCTTTATACGTGGCTCTGGGGGAAACTGTGCCCTTCTGATTGACAGAATACTGCTGGCTCTTGCATTTTATTTGATATGAGACTTTTAAAAACAAAATTATAATGGGTGGCAAATGAGGATCTACTTGAGGGCTACAAAATAGTGGGGAATATATCACATAAATTAAAATTACAAAAAATAAAGATATTCCCTTTAAAAAGCAGTGTTGCCTGCTGTACTTCGACTGATAAGCCTGCTGCTGGAAAAGAGCCATGTTTTGGTATTAAAATGTCACAGTGCAATTGTGATGTCTTTAAGGAATCCAGAGGATAATATTTTATTGATATTAACTATTTTTAAGGTAGGTGAAACTGCATGAATGCTTGTCAGTTGGCTTCTTTCATTTGCTTAGATTAGTTGTCTGACTAAAACAACATTTTGTTTGTGTCTGTATTATAAATGTTGCCCTTGTGTAGTATTTTTAAATTGTTTTGAAATTTACTGTTGAAGTACTATTGACTTTATAGTTAAGTAGATGGATCTGGTCACTCAGTAGATATGACCCAAGTGTTTCTCCATATGTATTATGGCAGTTGAAATCTGATGAACTGAATTTCAAGATGAAGAGGTGCAGCAGACTTGAGAGATGCATGGACTTTATAATAATATAGAGAGATTTCTAGTGAGCAGATGCAGTTTGTACAGTTATGTTTTTTTTTTAAAAAAAGACAAGATCTAGAAACACAGGAGCACAATATTTTCCTCACATTTTGGGTTTCTTGTTTGTGATTTTTTAGACATAGATTCCTCATTTTATTTTAAATACTGCCTTTACTTACAAAGCTAAAGCTATTGAACTTAATAGAAAAAAGTAGTCAAAAGTAGAGAGCTCATTGTCATCTTTCTGTTTTATCCAGTCACAACCTAAATATCAAAGGATTTGGACTGTGTTTCAGTTCTTGTAGAGCTTGTTTATAGGAATTAAAATGGTATGTTCAAATTTGAAACCTTTTTGGCTTCTGGTTTTTGCAGCAATTAAGTTCACCCCTTAAAAAACGTTAGCAGTGCTGTAGTCTGCATTAGCTGTAATGATGTTAATCCTAGGAATTTTCACTTAAGTATATCTATAGAATATCCATTGCAGTTCGGCCTATGAATGTAGGCCCCAGTAGATGTGTGTGGGTGCTCTTGATAAAGCTAGCTAGAAGAGTAGGCCAGAAATGGCTGTATATGTCAGTTCTTTTTTAAAACGGAGGGCTTGGTTAGAGGTTTCATTTATAATCTATGCAGCACATGATGCCCCCAACCCCATGAGATAATAGTAGAGATAGAGAAGCAGCAGTTAAGTTGATGGCCAAGATCAAGAGAAGCACACATTTCCTTCTGGCTTATACATAAAACTTTCACTGTCCTCATCCACTTTGTGTCCTCCAGAGCCCTTGTAAGAGTATAAGGAACTGCTGTTCCATGTGTATAATGTCAGTACCTCATTTACTTGCACAATTTTTTATAAAGCTCCCATTGCAATGGATTATTCAATCAAATGGTCATTGGCTGGTGAGTTGTGACATGGCAAAATGTTTGTTCAGATAGTGTGCAAGACAATGCCAAACAACTGCAATATTTGTTTTCGCAACAAAATCAGATACAGAACCCATGATGCTGGAAAAAATAAATTGTTAAAGAATGATTCACCATGCAGAAATTATGGAAAATATGCTAAATAATATGACTGCTTCTTCATTGTTTTCAATTAGATAATAAAAGATCTGTTTACTGTTAAGGCAACAGTATATGCTGATTATTTTCACAGATGGAGATTGAAGATGATACTGAGATACTGAAATCGTGTCTTGAATAGCTTGTTGGTTTCTTCAGGATGTCTTATAGAATACAAAAACACTGAAAGCTGGTTTACATTCTGTGGTGATCTACCTGTCAGAGGTAGAAATCATCTCTCTTGTCAGAGTGCGTCATCTGTTTGGTGACAGATGTATATGTTCTGTATGTGCCCTGTCATACATCCAGTTCAAAATGTCATACATTCTTAGGTTTGATCGTAACCTTAGATGCCTATTCAAATGAGACATTCTGAATGGTTCACTTAGAACAGTGTTGGCGAACCTATGGAACGGGTGCCAAAGGTGGCACTTGGAGCCCTTTCTGTGGGCACCTGACATTGCCCCTTCTTTGCAGCCACCTGTATTCAGGTTAAATTGCTGTATGGGCACTTTCCGAATAATTGGTGGGTTTTGAATCACAGTTTGGGCACTCAGTCTCTAAAACGTTTGCTGTTACCGATGTAGAATATGTAGAACTTGGTCTCTCTAATCTATGGAAAGTCTTGTTTCAAGCAGTATTTTAAGAAAAAGAAATTGACATTACTTTGGAAATATTAGTAGCACTGATTATTTCAGTGATACACCTCAAGAAAGGATATGGCTTAACTGTTTAAAGCATTATTATAATAATGTAAGGGTAAGATGGAGAAAGGGCAAGATACCCAAATTGAACAGTTTTGCAGGAAAATGCTTTTTCAATACTGTCTAATTGTCCTTGAAACTATAATTATCTTCTCTCGCTTAGACCACAAGGAGACAGATGTTCAGTTTGATTTTCTTTTATAGCCATAGTGTCCCACAAAAAGACATCTCTCATCCCTCACCAAGATAAGGGTGCCTTAAATGCTGGCTTGCACTGATGAATCCTGTGCTGCAGTTTGTTGACTGAGCATTTTTCTTGTATTTCTTGTATATGACTTATCCAGTAGTCCTGTTCTAAAAGCAAAGAGAGCAAATTTAAAGGAAAGCTAGTTGGGCTCCCTCTCCTGCATCAAGGCAGGTGGACATAAGGGGTTCCATTTCTGCCACTCATTACTCTGCCTTAATTTGGAGCAGAAGTAGCTAATGCCACATGCTCCAGCATTATTTAAATATTAGTTTGCTGAGCAGCAGCCACATAATGCAATGGAAGGGACATAGTTCTTGCTTTCTAGTGCAGTGGTAAAATTGTGCAGCAGATGCATTGTCTGGTTTTCTAATGGGATTTGTAACCGGTGAAGCAATTAGGTTCATAGGATTAAATGTAAAACAGAACCTTGTGAATCCCAATAATGAAACATATAAAAAAATACCCAACTTCTCTGCAAGAGATCGCAACACTCCATGTTAGCCAGTTTGGAATAAAAAATAATACAGGACTAGTGGCTATTGCCAGTTATGTTTGATCACAATCTCCACATTAGAATTGCAACATGTATTCATGTAGTATCTTTATTTTTAATAAGGGAAATTATCAGATAAATTACATGAGTATATCTTGGTACTTCTGGTAATGACATATTAAATTCAGTTTCTTAAAAATGGTACTAGATTTGATTTTAATTTCAGAGTTATCATTGGTACACTTAATGTTTTGAACACTGAAGGTGACATTTGAGTCATGTGTTCTACCTTGTCTTGACTGAAAAGGAGAGATCCCTATTTAAAGCAAAGAAAGCTGACATGGAGGAACTCATCTTGGTAATTCTACTACTTTTGCAATAGAAGGTACTGTAATTCTTACATCAACATAAACAATAAAAAGATCAAGTAGTTTTAATCCATGTTGAATTCACACGGCGTGTTGCATGTGGTGTATATAGCATGACAGTTGACAGTTCTCTCAGTATTTTAGTATAGAAAATAGTGACTTTTCTTCAAGACAGCAACATATGATTTAGACAACTTGAAGTGTCCAGCTCTTATTTCACTCTGGCGAGTTTCATCAGATTTTGCACACAGTCCTCTGCTGAACTATTTATCATATAACATCTTGCAAACATTAAACATTTCTAACATATCAAATGAGAAGACTGAAAAATCTTCAGAATAGCACCACCATTAGAAGTTTCCGAAAAAAAAGGGATGACAGTGAACAACTATTTAGTTGCCAAGTGACTTGAAGGATATCAGTAGCCATAAAACAGGTAACTCTTTGCACCTCTGTGCACACATGCACATATCCATATATATGCATGGTCTTGAAAGAACACTCACCCAATATGCCCGTAATCCAGTGATGGTGTTTCTACTAGATACTGTTGTATCTGCCCAAACCAGCAGAATTAGCAATTTACCTTAAAATCCTCATTTGGAGGACTCCAAAATCCTCTGGAGAATGGTTTGTTTTTGGGGAGGGGCTTGTACCACTGGGACAGCTGAGCTGAGAAGGAGAGAGAAGGAAATACCAAATTTGAGTGATGTTGGGTACTGAAATACACCTTTGGATCTTTGCCTAAATTATCATGAACATGAAACTAAGATTATGTATTGGAAGAAAATATTTCTGCCTCTCAAGCACAAACCTACTGCCTATGTATAGTGGTAAATAATAGAGAAATCTACAAGGGTTTAATAGTTGTTTCCACTCTCAAAGGCGGAACTTGAAAAACAGCATGTAAACTGTTTAGCCAGTCACGGATTCTGATAACCACCTGTCAAGATTTTAAATATGAAACCTCACATTCTAAAACTTGGGTCTCATATACTGAACAGTCATAGATGCTACAATATCTTTTTTCAGTTTCTCTAGTAGAGTTTTGTAGGGAGGAGCAGTGTTATGTGTCTGAAAGCTCCAGTGTTGAAACAGGAGTCCCTACCTACATACATATTTTCCAATAAAACATGATTTCATGGTTTTGAGTAATGTGCCATCTTCTGGTATGATTAAAGTTAAACCCAATGCACTTAGCTCTATAAGAGTGACTACTTTGAGTTTGTCTCTTAGTTTGCAGAATACAGAACAAGCAGATTTTACCAGTCTTTTAGTCAGTATTTTGAACCATAAACCAAGGGGTTAAAACTTCATCCCTTGAAAATAATTTCTCATGGAACTAAAAAGCAACTACATAGTGGCATGGAAAGCATTGATCCTCAAGTGACCGAGAGTTGGACGGGACTAAACAGATAGATGAAATGCATAGTGTCTCTATCTTTAGGGGATGTTTCTTTAAATGTATGCGAGTATTAATTCACTTCATAATATGTGTGTACATGCGTCCTATTTAGCTGCTGATAATATAACTTGTAGGAGCCTTGTGCAGTGGTTAAATAGCTGTACTGCTGCTGAAACAGCGCTCACAACTTGGGGCTCAAATCCAGGTAGCTGGCTCAAGGCTGACTCAGCCTTCTATCCTTCAGAGGTCAATGAGTAAAATGAGTACCCAGTTTGCTGGGGGTGGGATTTGTAGCCTGCATAATTAAATTGTAAACTGCCCAGAGAGTGTTGCACTATGAGGCGGTATATAAGCAGAACACTTTGCTTTAGACTTGCAATTTGAAACACAAGCACTTAATCCAGCAGTGTCCAAATTTTTTGCAAGGAGGGCCAGATTTGGTGAGGTGAAAATATGTGTAGGCTGACCATTCAGCCTGAAGAGAGGAGAAAGGGTGTAGTCTGTGCACATCTGCAACAGCCACAAATGCTCCGGTTTCAAGGTGCCCAAAGGCCCAGCAGCTGTTGCACGGCCCAGGAATCGGCCCACGCACACCCAGGACACACCACTGCTTGCATATGTTTCCCTCCCTCACAAGGAGGTGGGGAAGATGCTGCAGCAAGGGAGCCATGAGTGGGTAGGCAGGGCAGGTGGCTGAGGGGATGGACGGAGGCAGGGAGGACAGGCAAACCATAAAACTGTAAGCTGACGTCTCTAGCCAGCACAGGGAAGGGCCAGCCGGTGGGGATGAGTGACAGGCTGAGCCAGTAGGGAGAAGAGGCTGAGGGCCACTCAAAATTTTAAACCGGGCCACATTTGGCCCCCGGGCTGGACTTTGGACATGCCTGACATAATCAGTCAGTGCAAAATAAATATATTGTATAATTTTTCCAGGATATATGTAGACCTTTTGAAAAACTATAGAGTAAGTCTGACATTGTTGGTGTATCTTCATGACATGACTGCAATCCTATTGAATAGTTTACACTAAGTACACTTGTGTACTTAGATATTATGCAAGTGATAGTGTTCATTGCACCCAGGCAGAAGTGCTATTCACAAAGTACATTGACTGGTAAGTTGTGCATTTGGTCAAAATAGAAATTGTGTGATGGATTGCACAATTCTTGTTATCAGGGTGGAATGCCTCTCATATTTACACAGGCATAATAGAATGCTGCACTTAGAAAAAAAGGATTCTTGCCATAATATCAGTATAAACTTGGATAGTATTTTATCTTCTCTTGCCTTGTCACACTAGTTATTTTGTGGATAATGAGACTAAGCAATTGCATTCTCATTTTTTTCCTTTTACATACATGATTGTTCTTAATAATTCATTTTTGAAACTATGACTGAAAAATATAAGAAAAACTCTTTTTTAGATTTTACAACATTTTTCTGGAATTAGAAAAAAACCAAACCCTATAAAATTTGACAGAATGGTGGATAAAGCCACTCTTACAAATAAAAGCCTAAAGGGGGAAATCAAATTTATTTGCATAATAATATTTATTAGTATAAAATTGCTAAATGGTTCTTTCAATACCAGGACACAGTGGACCCTTGACTTGATCCAATGAAATCGGCTTAGATGATCTGATGCCATTTCTGTGGATTGGCTTTCAGCTTCCATCCATTAGAAAATTGGAATTTCTTAGCACTTGTAACATCTCAAAGAGACTGGAGACTACTATGTTACTAGCAGGAGTAGTGAACAAAAACATCTGCAGCATATCACATTGAAGATGACTGACCTATACAATTTATATTCTGTTTTATAGGAATATATATTTCTATTTCACCATGTTTCTTGGGCAACAATAGCATCCTGGCCACTTTTACAGAGCCATTCTTAATTGGATGGTTGGTTTGTTGGTTCATATTTCACCCCATTAGTTAGATGCTTGAAGTGTCATCAGTACATGGTCATGAGTTGTGTCCAATAGCTGGCTGCATAGCTCAGTGAATTAGATATCTGGACGTAGGACCAAAGGTCAGAAATTCAATTCCTCACAATGTTTCTTGGAGGAGATCATCTCTTTGCAGTATTGAGGCAAGTTACACAGTCCCAATGTGATTCCAGAAAAAGAGAATGATAAAAAAAACTTGAACGTTCTGTACCTAGAAAACCCTGGAAAGGGTTGCATGATCTACTTGCCACTACTCTCAGTTGACTCAGAAAAGGTAACCTGAAAGTTTACAGTGATAGGTTCAAGTGGTATGCTCAACACTGGAAGGAGCTTTTAGGATAATAGCAACAGACAGGATTTTTTTTGAAAGAGAAGGACTGCATGGCCCTGGCTTTTTCACAAACAGAGGTAAAAAGTATAGTAAAATGCTGTTGCAGTTATGCGCTATCAAGTCACTTGCAGCATAAAGCGACCCAACATAAAGTGGACCAGTGATTTCCAACATGTCCTGTTGTCAACAGCCCTTTTCAGCTCTTGCAAATTTAAAGTTGTAGTTTCCTTTGAACCAATTCAATTGTTATTGAATTGAATGGTCTTCCTCTTGTTCCATTCAGCTTCTATTGAATGGTCTCCCTCTTGTTCTTTTCAGCTTTTTGCAGCAAGTTTTCTCTTGATGTGTTCAAGGTGCAACACTCTCGTGGAGTCATTATTTCCCTTTCATTGTGTAGCTTTCATACTCATATATAGTTGTCAGGCTTATAATGGTGTAGATAAGTGGCTCCCAATCTTGAATTCCCAGATGTTATTACCCCAGATGTTCTTGCCCCAGAGCCCAAACCACTAGCTGTGTTGACCAGGATTTCTGGGAATTGTAGTAGCAAGAACATCTGGGGACCCAAAGTTGGGAGCCACAGATGCTTTGCATTTTATTGTCTTTATGCTTGGAGATCTTGTAGTTTAGGCATAGCTACTCTTCCACATTTAGCTTAAGTTTGGTGGTTTGGTGCTGGTGCACCAGCTTAAATGTTGGTTTGTGCATTTATTTTTAGTATTTAATATTTGATATCTTAGAATTCTTAGAAAGCTTCTCTTGACTGAAGACAGTAGGAACCAGCCACTCCCTTTCACTGGATTTCCGCAATCATTTTCTCCAAGGCTAGTCTGTTGGCAGCTCATATTCTCAGTATCCTGCTCTTGCTGTGCTGCTAGATATGCAATAATTATATATATATATATACAGTACCAGAATAAACACTCCTCTCGCCTTATACAAATACATGCGAGTTTGAAGTCACTGAGTTCATCTTTCTTTGGGGAGCACAGTAGTAATGTCTTATCTAGCCAGCATAGCAGGGCGTTTTTACACGACCCCTAAAATCTGAGGCAAAGGGCTCCCAGATCCGGAGCTTCAAAATGTTTTCCCACCAGCTGCGGACTTTAAACAAAATAAAATACAACCACACCCACCTAAGTGCGCCCCAGCGCACTTTTCAAGTACCTGGTCTCCAGAGGTAAAAAATCTTCCAATGCAGATTGTAAAGGTGTGGGATGCCGGGCTGGGAGCCTTCTGTTTGTTTGTTTTTCTCCCCGCCACCCCTTTAAGAGACAGGAATTCCTTTGGGGCTGCTCGGATGGCAGGTGGAGGTGAGCTTTTCTCCGTTTTTTTCTCCCTCCCCTCACTGCAGACAGGAGCGATGGAGGTCCGAAGGGTGGGAACACAGGAAGAGGGACAAACCCCCATGATCTCTGGTCCGAATTTAAGTTGCAGGCAGATTTTAGAAGTCGTATAAAAGCGCCCTTAGATTGGAGTTTTGAGTGGAAGCTGAAGAGAAAGCCCATTTTCTTGACTCCTCTACTGCTTTTGATCAACCTGGTGGTTTTCAAAAGCAGCACCTATAAATAAAAATATGAAAGAACGACTACTTTCTCTAATTTCAATTAAATATGTTACGCTGTTCCCCTGTGGCCAAAAACTACTGGGAAAATGCAGTACCTGATAAAATAGCAGCACCACTAAGAAGGGGCTTTATTTTTATTTAATGTAGCTAAGGAGATATGCATCTTTATAAAAAAAATTGGGAGGGATAACATGAGCCTAGAATTGTTGGTATCTCTTGTTATAAAAGGGAAGTTGTGGAAGAATTTAGAAGTTTTGTTCTTCCAAGGACTTGTTATTTCAAGTTAAATTGATTTATGAAACTTAGAAAAGAAGGCAGGTTCATGATGAACTAAATCAGATGTCCCCTTGATCTCATAGAACCAAGGTAAAGTACTTAAGGTTCAGAAATGACAGTACATTTGGCAGTAGAGTATTATCTAGGTTTAAGAGGAACTTGCCTTTAGAGTTTTTTGAAAGACAAGCAAACATTTCTTCTAATCTTTGGCTTGATCAACAAGCAGTGTCTTGATATACAAGCACTGGAGTAGGTCACATGATCACAAGTGAGCCAATGGTGGCTCTCCCTCCCTTCCCCTGCTGGATTGTGGGTGATTATATGGAACGTTCTGTCTCAGGCAGTCCCCAAGCAGAGGGAGGAGAAAGGAATAGAGGTCTCCCTTACATCAGCCAGGAACATTTTCAAAGGGGAGTGCAGGTTTTATTTTTCTTTATAACATTTATTTTTATTTGTTTTCAGCATTCTTATTTTTCAAACCATTACTAGTCATGGGGCAGCTAGTCAAGTCTGCATAGGGCTACATATTGCACTTTATTATTATCATATTAAAATATAGAATAAAATCAAGTTGTTAGTCCATAGCAACGCAAATTCTGCAACCAGGTACCTAAACCATTGTGTGGAGGTGGACTTCTAGCCAACTTCTTTTGTGAGTTTCGGCATTTTGTGTGTACAGTATGTGGTCTGTGCAGCCTCAGAACAAATCATCTGAGTTTCTATTATTTCTTACAAGGAAATTTGCTTTGCTATAACAGTGTTGATCTGCAAGTTATCCTTCAAGGAAAAATAGATGGGAAGCGTGTCCCGGGGCATAGAAGAACATTCTGTCTTAATAACTCAAGCCAGTGGTCCGCAGTGAGCACAACTGCTTTGTTTAGAATAGCCCTAGATAGAAACCAGTTCCGGCTACTGTTCACCAAAGTTCTATGAGGACATGGCACATGAAGAAGAAGTAAAGAGTGTTTTGATTTGCAATGATTTTTCCGGAACAGATTATGCTTGTAAACCAAGGTGTTACTATATGAGATCTGCTGGTTCCATGATTACTCCCTGAAACTGATGAGTCCTGGATTCAAGTGTGAAATTAGACTACTCAAATAATCTGCAAAGAAATCCTGGTTTCCTGACTGTAGGAAAGTAAGAGGCCAGGAAGTCATATTCTGTTGACTGTGTCTTTTCTGCTTAAAGGGAAAGCATAGGACTTGTATAGGTTTCCTTTTTATCAGGTGTTGCATTTAACCTGGTGTATAGGACAGCATTTCCTGGTGATGGTCCAACTCGAACACTACTGGATACAGTGGGTGAGGAAGTTGCCTGCTAAGATAGGAAACATGAATTACGTTTGGAGGTAGTTTTGTACATTTCTGTTCAGTTTAAATGGACTCTCACATTATTTTAACCCAGAACTCTTTTATCAGATGTTATTTTTCCCCATCAAAATAACTACCAAGAATAGGTTTATTTTATTTATTTTATTTTATTGTTGTATTTATATCCCGCTTATCTTCTAAACAGAACTCTAAGCGGCGTACAAAACTAGCGAACAAACGCCAATACAAGACAATAACATAGTCACAATAAAATTAAATTATAAAATAGTAAACAATATAAACAGAATGAATAAATAGACAGAATAAAACCCTGTTGCGTCCTTAAAAACTTTATCAAGATGGGCGTGGTAAAGGTTGACCTTGGTCAAAGATTAACTCTTCCAGACTTCACAGATTCTAGCTAGAGGATGTCAGGAACAGGAGTGATTCAAGGCATTAACACACCGGATTTTGTCCTTGGTTAATGGTAACTTCCTTATGACACTTAAATTGCTGCCACAGTTCACACAGAAATGTTTATCCCAGAAAATCCAGAGGAAACAAGCTCTCATTTTCACCACTCTAGCCTACCCCTTTTGCTAGCATTCAAATCCCCCTTTTTAATGTTTGGCAAATAAAATAGCACTGAACTGACATAAAACAGTTAGCATTTAAATTAGTGCTGCATCAGTTCACAAATACAGTATATAAATTGCATTGCAGGTGTGATCCTTAGCAATGTAAGCAAAAGCCATGTAAAAGGAATAGGGTTTTGTGCTTTTTCACTCTCATTAAAATATATATTTAGCAAGTAAATGAGCTGAACTGACAAAACACAAGAAGCATTGAATCAGTACTGTATCAGTTTAGTGTGTTTTGGTTTATGTTGCAATTATGTTGCAATTGTAATCCTTACCAGTGCAGTGAGGGAAAATAAGCTGAAGGAGTAGGGTTCACTCCCATTCTATGCATCGTCAGATATATCATATGGATATGCCCCCAAACTGTCTAAGAGATCAGTATAGACAATTTCACATGCCAAAAGCAAGACAAAATAATGACAGTGGAAATACAATACTACAAATGAACACAAGCAATGCCAACCAAACAAAAGGAACAGAAAGAAACATGGAAGAAACAATGGGTCAAATGCCCATCCAGTCACATACATCACCCAGTTCTTCATTGCCCCAGGTAGATGAGGGCACGGAGAGGAGATAAAATATGCACTGCATGCTGATTAGTGACACCCTGAAGTTTTGGAAGACTCCTGGCATGGAGTCAATATCTTGTTAGTTTGATTTATATACTGCCCATCTGATTACAAGGCCACTTGGAGTGGTTCACAACAGACTAAAATTATAGTCATTTGAAATATACAACAAACAGTCTAGACCAGTGGTGTCCAAACTTCAGCCCCCCCCCCCCGATGTTTTGGACCACAACTCCCACAGTCCTTTGCCATTGGCAGTACAGGCTTGGAATTCTGGGAGTTGTGGTTGAAAACATCTGGAGGGCCGAACTTTGGACACGCCTGGTCTAGACAAAAGCGCATAAGAAAAAGGGAAAGGGAAAAAAGTGAGAGAAGTAGAGAGAGAGAA
This sequence comes from Phrynocephalus versicolor, assembly GCA_023846285.1. Lineage (NCBI taxonomy): Eukaryota > Metazoa > Chordata > Lepidosauria > Squamata > Agamidae > Phrynocephalus > Phrynocephalus versicolor. The sequence continues at coordinate 74,811,637 of JAHTLZ010000129.1, read as the reverse complement.
CACAAAAACAAAAGAGTGCTATACCTAGGCTTCCAAATATAAAAATACATATGCATATGTAGTTGATGTTCTACAATACCCTTCTGTAGTACGGAGCATTGTGAGAACATTGAAAAAGAATTCCAAGCATCGTAGCGCTGATGAAATCAGAAGTGACAATGGCAGTTGTGCTGGATAAATCAGTGTCAGGAGGGGCCTTATAGAGATCTACCTCACTGTTCATTAGTCCTTATACTGTACTTGTTTTGTTTTCTGCCACCCTCACTGCTATTGTGTATATTCTCTCAGTCTAAGCACTCCACCGGACCTCAGATTTTCACTTGTTTGCCTTAACACTTCTTTCCTAATGGAAATCCCCATAACATCTAATTCTTCTCTCCTCCAAATGGGTCAGAATTTCCCATTTCCTGACTGGTGTGGTAACCAGCACAGCCCCCAGTTCTTTCCCTGATCCTGCGTTGGTAAGGCTCTTCAAGGGTTCTTCTCAAAAGCAATTTGCTTTGTGCTTAATGCTTGAAGACCCTACTTGGTTCAGTAGTGGCTATCAAGAAGTACAGTTACACATCACTCCATAAAAGAAGAATTAAGGTTTGCAACTTGATGAATAACACTGATCTGTTTCAGCTTTACAGACATTTACAGACTGTTTCACAGTCTCTTAATGCAGGGTTTTGATCTTTATGTTGGTAGTGTCTACTAATATGTATGTTTCAAATAAGTGCATTTATGTTTTATATTGCATCGAGTTTGTGATAGTCAGGACTCAGTTTTCAGTAGGAGGAATTTTTAAAGTACAGAATGTCCATGGACATTGCAGTTGCTTATTGAACAAAGGTGTTGGCAGTAAAATTCCATCCAAAGGATGAGAATGTTGATTTGGCTTTGGATAAAACCTCACCAGATAATAAGGAAAGAATGGCTGGAGTTGGATATGCCGAGGATATATGCCATGGTAAACAGAAAATTGCATTCTTTGGCATTGAAGAGATGGATTATAATCCCAAAAAGCTCAAACTGAAGTAAATCTATTCATCCTTAAGGTGCACACAAGACTCTTAATTGTTACTAATGAGAAGCGGTACACAGCGCTGGTCTGGAATGCATTGCGGTCCCTGGCAGAAGATATGAATCAATGTAATAGCAAGCCCACTCTTATCTTAGTAAATGATTGGAGCAAATTGCTGGAAGAAAGAGATTGGCCACATTCCCAACCTATGGTTTCAGTAACTAATAGAATCAGGTTTTGAGGGGTACTACAGACATCTGGCAGAGATGTTCGATTCCCCTGGGGCCTCTTCAAGTGACTACTAGAAATAGAACTTGGAAGCCCACTGCTAGGGCTGCAGAGTGGAATCGTACTTTTATCTCAAGAAACTAGACATTTAGAAGCAACGGTTTCAAGTTTCATTTCTCAGTTATTGTTGATCTTAACACATGCTAAAATAGTTACATGGCCACCTCTTTGAAAAGGGGATTTAAAGGGGTTGCTGTGGGTGAGGCCAAGTACAAGAAGCTACACAAAAGACAGTAAAGATCTTGCAAACAATTTGCAGGGGACTGAGAAACAAAAGCCAAATGAATGAATAAGAGAAAAAGAACCAAAGAAAATGAGGCCAAACTTTTAGAAAGGACATGCTGTGCTGACAAGGAATAGTGGGGAGGCAAGATTGTGTGGTTGGTCACAACAATGGGGAGGAGAGGGATCGTTGGATTGCCAGGTCTCAATTATCTAGGTCTGGACAGCGCCACTGCTCCTGAGAAACAAGTTGGATTAAAGGGGGAGGGGGTGTTGGCACATCTGGCTTCTGTTGCTTGCTGCATTGTGATCTATCAACCCTAAGAGGGCAGTGAAAGCCAAATAGAGTTGGGGAGCTGAATTCATATTAGTAACAATCAGCCAGCCAATACATTTGGTGGTAGTGTTTAAATTTCTTTGCTGAAATCTTTGAGGCATTCATTCTGTGCATTTGATAAATGTTTGCACATTGTTTTTGGCACTGTATTACTCATTGTGCTGTTGGGTTGGATTTCCAACTATAATTCAGAGTGCAGTTTTCTCTTGCATGAGTACTAGCTGTAGTCAACGTGTTACTTACTGCAGGGTGTCTTCTGTAAACTGGCTGATGTTCAAAGTGATATTTTGTTTTAGGATTATGTGTCCGCATAATTTTTGACCCTGTTGGGTGTTCCAACGCTTAAAGCAAATATTCTGTTGAAATCAATCACTATTTTAAGGAAGAAGATGTGTTTTGAAAACAACACATTTGTTCCTGCTTGTTAGCAGTCCTCTAGACCTTATCCTAGATTTCTCCCACTGAACACTAGTTGTCTGATGTTGTCTGTGGTTATAGTATCTTGCTCTTTAAAACATGCCTCTGAAGGATATTTGCTTTAGAAATAGCTTGATGTGTCCTCAAAACAGTTTGAATAACTGGAAATGTTATAAAATATTTCAAAAATTAGATGCATATTTGTTTCATAGATTGTGTACTAGTTTTGTTTTTTAAAAATGCTGATTTAACATTGTCCATTTTCTAATAGAACAAAATGACTATACAATGTCATTTTAAATAAAGTAAAAAGGCTTCTATGCAGTGATCTAAGTGCTTTCTTTGTACTGTGAAATTCTTATACAATACTCACATTTTGCTGGGGGGGGTGTCAGTGTGTAGCCTGCGCCTCGTGGCGCAGTGGTTAAATGCCTGTACTGCAGGTAAAACTGTGCTCACGACCTGGGTTCAATCCCCGGTAACAGGCTCAAGGTTCACTCAGCCTTCCATCCTTCCGAGGTCGGTAAAATGAGTACCCAGCTTACTGGGGGGGCAATGTGTAGCCTGCACACTGTAATTAAAATTGTAAACCGCCCAGAGACCACTTGTAGTGGTATGGGGCGGTATATAAGCAGAACACTTTGCTTTTTGCTTTGCTTTTTGCTTTTTGTGTCCTTTGCAGATATGAGTTCTAAGGTTGCCTCTAGAGATGGGCATACATTAAAAATCAATTGCAAAAATTGTTTTAAAAACTAATTTGTCCATTCATATGAAGTAATACCGCTGACAAAAATGAATCAGTGAATTTTAATAGATTTTGGATTGTAAATTCATCAGGCTATAAAGGTCCCTTCAAGGCACCTAAAGACCAACATTGCAGGGAAGCTTTCCCTTCCTCTGCTCTACAATCCCTCCATGTTTGGTGAAGATTGGCTGTCTTATGTTCTTCCTCCAGGAAAGTCCCCTTCCTGGCACCTAGAGAAACCAAACTTGAAACAAATCTTCCTCAAGTTCTCCTCTACAATCCCTCCATGTTTGGTAAATATTGGATTTCCCCAAGCCAGTTGCTAACAAACACATTGTGAGGGTGTAACTTAGATGTCTGAAACCCGATCTTCACCCTCTTGGAGGGATTGCAGAGATTAATCGAAAGAAGCTTCTCCAGAATTTTTGGTGTCTTTTAGGTGCCTTGGGGGCACTTTGATTTGAGGGTGCATAAAGTGGACATCTGGAACCCAAGTTTCACCAAACATGGAGGTCTTGTAGAGAGTCATGGGAATTTTTCCTGCAGTTATGGTGTCTTTAGGTACCCTGGGGGCTGTTTTATAGAGGTTTGAATTTACAAATAAATTCATCAGAAAAAAAATCATAACATTATTTTTCATGATTCGTCAACCTTTATGAATCATGAATCAAAATGAGACACGATTTTTTGATTTGTGCCCATCTGTCGTTGCCACAATCAATTTTTTCTTAAATCTGTATTTTATGTCTTGGCATATTAACTATTCAGCATTTTATATTGATGGTTTTAGAACCGCTGTTGGTCCTTAAATTGTGGTATAGTGTTAGTATTTTGAAAACTAGCAATATTAGCTCAGTGTTCTTATGGCAGGAATTGTGAGTAAATCAATGGGGCCATTTTCTTGTAATGAGCAGTTTTGGGGACTGCCCAATGGTGGCGTTTGCTTGAGTTGACATCCTTGTTGTGTTACAATATGGGTCTGCTGCAGTCGTTGTGATCATTCATACTGTATCTTATTAAGCCTTTTGAAATACGCAAGGCACATGTTTTAGTTAAGGACTATGTTAGGAAAAATTCAAAAGACAAAATCCTGTTACTTTTACTATGTGTGGAATAATTTATTACTCACGGAGTTGTTCTCGCCTGTTGTTTGCTTGATGGGTATTCGATACCCTTGTGCAAAGAGAAGCCCTTGTGATTTTGAATGGGTGATCTATACTTTGCACAAAAATGTATGTAGAACATTAGGGCTCCATGTTTCCTCAGATTCTACTCAGAGTATTTTCAAGTTCAGACATGATGGCATATGCATAATATGATCATAAATATGTTATTTCCTAATAAGGATTTATCATTTTCTCTTCAATCTGTTCACAGATGGCTCAGTGTGTGACCAAGGTGGAACTATCTATATCCTGTGACAATCTGATAGATAAGGATGTCGGCTCCAAATCTGATCCTCTGTGTGTCTTACTCCAAGGTATTGGCGGAGATCAGTGGACTGAAGTAAGAATGGTCTTATCTATCTGTCTGTCTGTCTGTCTGTCTGTCTGTCTGTCTGTCTGTCTGTCTGTCTGTCTGTCTGTCTGTCTGTCTGTCTGTCTGTCTATCTATCTATCTATCTATCTATCTATCTATCTATCTATCTATCTATCTATCTATCTATCTATCTATCTATCTATCTATCTATATTTAACATTGTCCATTTTCTAATGGAACAAAGTGACTATGCAAACTCATTATATAGAGTAAAAAAAGGCTTCTAAGACTGCCGGAAGGTGGTAAACTTTGTGGTATAGATTGGTTCTAAACACATTTAGACATTAATTTTTGTCCAGTTTAATCCCAAGGCAGTGTAATTTGTAGACTTGAGCAAAAAATGTGTTCTGCTTATATACTGCCCCATACTACTTCAAGAAGTATCTGGGCGGTTCACAGCTTAATTACAGCATGTAGGCTACACACTGACACCCCCCCCCCAGCAAGCTGGGTACTCATTTTACCAACCTCGGAAGGATGGAAGACTGAGTCAACCCTGAGCCAGCTACCTGAGATTGAACCCCAGGTCGTGAGCACAGTTTTAGCTGCAGTACAGGCATTTAACCACTGCGCCACGGGGCTAGTAATTTATTTATTTGTGGATTTTACATAAATGTTGTGTACTGTATTAGGGACCCCATAAAAGACCAGAGACGATTATCTAAATGTCAGCAAGAATTCAGATATTCTTTTTCACATTCCAATTGTTAAGAGACTTCTGCACAAGATTTTCAGTCTTCAGGTTTTTAGAATTGTTTTAACCTTCACTAATTTTGCAATTCTTTGATCCTTCATTTCTTAAGTATCTAGGAGTTTTTATTTTGATTTGTTTAAAATATTTTTAAATAAATAAATATACTTCAGGAAGACCTCTAATGAAGTGTCTGGATTCTGTCCAAAGTAACTGGAAACCTGCCCTACTAACATGCTTTGCTTATTTATATTATTAAAAGTTCCATTATTATTACATCACAATCCTTCACAATGATTTCTTGAAACTGCAATGGGACATAATGCATACATCAGCCACAACAAATGGTGGCGATTAACCTGCCCTCATATAGCATTAAGAGCAACAACACAGGGAAGTAGGGTTGGAAGTGTAGGAAAAAGTGAAGACGATGCTGGACAACATAGCCAGATTTTCCTGTTCCATCCCTCATTTTGTTCCAAGACATACAGTAGCAGGAAAAAGCTGTGGGAATAATTTAAAAGTCTGCTTGCAAATTAGTGACCTTTTGATTGCTTCTCATCACAATAGTACTGTAATCTATGGTAAAACAGTAAAGTAAAAGAATGGACTACTATTTCTGTATGAATCTCTCAACCTCTTAACTACTTTAACAGAGATTAATAGGCTACCTGTGAACAGTAATAAACCAATTGGCCAAGGCATTGTACCTCTACAGTGTCCTGAAAAGGGGGGGGGAACCAGAAAAGAAAACTAAGAGAGCCCAAGTAGAGATCCCCCATAGACGCTTAAAGAACAAAAATAATAAAACCACTGAAAATAAAATGTCATCATCTAAAACAACAAAAAGGCCAAAAATATTAAGAACATAAATAAAACAAGGAAATCATCTTGTAAGTTGAATTATTTCAATTCATCTAAATGCCTTGAGATGAATTTAAATAAAGGAAGAAAATCACACAGAAGAAGAAAATCTGTACCTAAAATAATTTTTCGTTTGTCGTTTAGGGGTCTGTTTCGGTTCGTTTTCGTTTTTCGGAGGTTTTTTGCACATTTTTCATTTTCGTAACAAAATGAAAACAAAAACAAAAACAGAAATTTTTCGTTTGATTAGCATTCTTTTCAATGCAATGTGTCTGCCGTAACGAAAATGAAAAACACGGCAAAATTTTTCGTTTCGTTTCCGTTGTCGTTTTGCTTCCGAAAAATTTTTCGTTTCCGTTTTCGTTACGAAAAGAAAAGAAAAAACGAAAACAAAAATTTCACTGAGTCGTGCCCATCTCTAATCCACATCCCTCCAAGCATCGATAGATTGGCTCCCCCTTGTGCAAAAATAGCAATGGCTGGGCATATTGACTTTGGTTCCAAGTCTCTTCTGCTGATCAATGTTTATATCCCACCCTTTTCTTCTCGGAAGGATATAAAACAGGCTTGGGAAGATTTGGAAAATTATATAATAGGGTTGGAATGTAAATTACCCAGAGCCCAGCTACTTATAATGGGGGACTTCAATGCAAGATTAGGCCCAAACAATGGTATCATTTTTTCCTCCAGGCTATGGGCAGCTGTAGACAATGAGATCTTTACCTTTAGTTACGACAGAAATTCTAAGGATCTCAAGGTGAATTATGGTGGCATTTGCTTGACTCAAATGGTGAGCCGCCTTGGTCTAGTAATATTAAATGGGAATCCTTGCTATGATGAATGCTCTGAATTTACCTACTCATACCTGGACACGGAAGCAGCACTGTGGATTTTGTGCTGATCTCCCATTCCCTGTCTAGATGGGTGTTGGAATTCTCTGTAGGTCATAGGCTTGACAGTGATCACCTTCCCCTTAATGTCACTCTTCTACCATCACACCCTGTTCATTTGAATGCTAAACCCCATCTTCAAGATGCTTTATTAAGCCTTAAATGCAGGAGATTATATTGGACTGAGGAAAACAGCAACAAGATAATGAGTTTCCTTGGATCCCATGAGGGGAAGACCTTAAGAAAATCAGTTATGGGAGCCACAAATGTTACTTGTGCTATTAACAACTATTCAGCCTTGATTGATGCCTTGAATATGGTTTTAACATTAAAGCAACCACTTTCACAAGCCTCATCAAAGACAAGTGGCCCCAAGTGGTTTGACAGGGACTGTAGAGTAATAAAACAATTGAGGGAGGTTTATAACAATTATAGGAAGCAAAATCTAAATGTATTACCTGCAGAATACTACATAACAAAAAATACAAACAACTGAAACAAGCAACCCTGAAGGGATGGAATGCACTAATAGAATGCACATTAAATAAAAGCTCAAAACTCTTCTGGGCCCTTGTCACTGATGCTTTGGTCCCCTCTTCCAACTCACTGAGCTGCAATATTTCAGCAGACATCTGGGAGCAACACTTCTCTGCTCTCTTTGGGGATATCA
>JAHTLZ010000129.1:74765559-74799228 GCA_023846285.1 Phrynocephalus versicolor | reverse complement strand
CTTTCTTTCTTTCTTTCTTTCTTTCTTTCTTTCTTTCTTTCTTTCTTTCTTTCTGCCCAGTCCTTCCCGTCCACGGAACAGCAGCATCCCCTCCCACTGGAAGGACACTCGGGAACTTTGCTGCCTTCCAGAGAACTTCATCAAGCCCGGGAGAAGGATCGGGTCCAGCTGCCTCCATGCCCAAGGCGAAGGGGGAGAGGGAGGGAGGGAAGGAGGGGGCAAGACCACCACCACCACCGGGGAAAATGCAACTGTTTGCAAAGCTTTGGCAGAAGGATATCGGAAGGGAGACAAAAGCAAGCAGGAAACATTACAGTACAGATGGGAAAAGGAAAGGAATAGGGAACGGAGGTGGGAGGACCCAAATGCATGCGGTGCATGGCAGCTGAGGAGGAGCGTCTGCTTGTACCCCAAGCTCCTACACGGCAGCGCACCTGCTCGCTCCTACCCACCCACCAAGCTCCACAGTCCTGGCAGCGCCAGAAGAGGAGGAGTGCCCACCTGCCCCCACCCCCTGCCCATCAAGCTCCGCGCCGCTGTGCCCGTTCTCCCCCCCATGACCCACAAGCTCCATGGTGCTGGCAAAGGTGGAAGAGGAGCGCTCACTTGCCCACAGTCCACCCACCCACCCACCAAGCTCCGCGGCACTGGTGGTGGCAGCGGCGGCGGCGCCGCACCCCCAGGTCGGGAGGTGGGCTACTTCTTAGCACCCCGCGGGCTACCAGTCTCCCGTGGTTGACGCGTTGGACAGGCCTGCAGTAGTCCTTTAAAACAACTAAACTCTTAGTCAGCCCGTCATTAAAGAAATCCTGGGCAAAAAGAAAGGTCTTTGCCTGGCTATGAAAGCACAGCAGAAAGGAGGCCAGCCTGGCCTCCCATGAGAGGGAGTCCCAGAGTTTGTGAGGAGTAAGAAAGAAGGCCCTCTCATGTCCTCACAGCTGTGGGGGTGGTAGGACTGAGAGAAAGGCCTCCTTTGAAGATCTTAAAGCCTAGGCAGACTCATAATGGACATAGTTATTGAGGTAGCTTGGTGGCTGTTCAGGGCTTCATAGATTAAAACCAGAACTTTGAATTGTGCCTGTAAATGGACTGGCAGCCAGTGGAAGCTCTAACAGGGGAGTTACGTGATCCCTTAAATATATATCAAGGCACGTTGTGTATTGGACAAAGGTAACAGGAAAGAAATAAGCTGAAAATGAATCAGTTTGCAGTTTTAGAAGAGGAAATAGAAAGATCTGAACCCTGGAAGATGTGTGTAGATTCTATTGTAAATTCAAGATGATTCTCAGATTATATGTTTCCTAGAAAGCCATAATAATTGCAACTCTCATTAGCTTGTATTTTTGGTGCACTTGACTTGACTGGGATTAGACCTGTATTATTTGTAGGTCTCTAAATGAAGAAAGGACTGGCATTTGTGTTTCAAAATGACTATTATAAGGCAGGAATGAGCTCTTGATAGTTGAATTCTTAAAATATGCTTATACATTTTCATAGCAGGTGATATGAATGGCATAATGGTGCATTGTTTTTGTTTTTGAAATACTCTGGTATATCATTTGTATAAACATCACAGTGTGTTTTTCCATACAGGATTTTCTGGGCAAATCTGATCCATTTTTGGAGTTTTACAAGCAAAATGATAGTGGAAAATGGCAACTTGTCTACCGATCAGAGGTAGGATTTCTAGCTGTTCAACTAGTACATTAAGTGTTATTGTATCTTATTGTGTTGTGTATTGGATTTCAAATTGGCTGTACAAAACTCATGTCAGATCTTCAGTTTAGCAGAAGACATGAGTGTAGACAAAATTATATCTTATAATAGTGTAATTAACATCCTAACCTAGGCAAAAGGAGCTTCCCTCCCCTGGATGGAATGAGTGGCTATTGTCTTCCATTCTTCTTTGCCAGTTTTTGCATAGGGAGCCTAGACTGTAAAGACCCTTTGGTTGTCTAGGTTGTGTTTGGCTCTCTGTGGTAGAAGGGGTCTTGTCCATACAGTTTCAAGTCTCAAAAATACCATGCCCAGTTGGACTCAGATTGTATCCATCTCATGAAGATGGCTTTATGTTTCCTTTTGCTATATTGCATCTCTGTCAGTCATTTTTTAAATAAACCTTTCAAGGCACCTGTAGCCTTCCATCTTTATCAGGACTCAAAAGAGGCAAGCTCCCTCAGATTCTGGATGGTCCAGAACTGCTAATGAACACACAGGATCTTATATGCCCTGTGAACTATGAAAAACTGAACCGCTGGGTTTTTTCCAGCCCAGTTGAGGAAGAGGCAGTTTGCACAAATATAATACTGCTTTCATAAAGTGCCTTCACAGATATTGGGGTGTCCATAGTATTCCTTTCCACTCTGTTCCACTCCAGTCCTGAGGAGCAATTTTCTAGAGGCATAAAGATCAACCATCTTCCACAAGCTTCCTTTTACTTCTCATTCTCAGAATTGAATACACTATCAGTTTCTATTGGTTGATCACAAGCAAAGCACCAGATGTCTGGGAGGAAAAAAATAGCACACTGTAACTTTTATACCTCTTAACCTTTGTAATGAGTAAGCAATCAAAATCTCATGCTGTGATCAAACTTTGGATCTCATATACAGTGGTACCTCAAGATACGATCACCTCGAGTAAATAAAAAATTGAGTTTAGAAAGAAGTCCATCCAGAAGTCTGTCTGAAAAATTGGACTTTTGTTCAAGAAAAACTTCTGCAAAAAATGAGTTATGAAAATTATCTATGGAAAAACTTTAGAATCAAACATTTTGCAGAAGACGTCAATTCCCAGGGCCGATTATGGCCCATTCAGATTTATGTTATGAAAATTTGTGCAATACGAAGGGTCCCGAGGAGCTAATTAATTTAGTAACTTGAGGTACCACTGTATTCAAATTCATCTAACTATGGAAATGAAAATCAACTTAAAAATTGAAATCTGTCTGCAGTTATATTAGCAGTAGGTGAACATGATTTGCCATAAATTTGTTTTCCATAACTGTTAATATGCTATAAAAATCATGGAAAATATTGTGGGAATAGAGATCTATTTGGATTGTTGTACTCAAGAAAGAATTATTGATCATATTGTTTTGAAAGTGTACTTTGATTGACAGAGTTTTGTTGTTTGTTTTAAATTTTCTGATAGGTAATTAAGAACAATTTGAATCCATGTTGGAGAAAGTTCACTGTTCCTCTGCAGACATTCTGTGGTGGTGATTTCAACAAACCAATCAAGGTGGGAATTTTTTTTTAATACAAGTTGGCTAATTAGTTTGGTCAGGTTGATTAGTGTCTGATTTTTAAGCAAAATAGAGGAAAGCCAAGGCTTGTGAAAATATTTGATCTTAAGTGAGTTCTGATCATCAGACTCTCTTCTATGTGCTTCCTCCCCCTCCCACCCCTCTCTACTTCCTTATTTATCAGGTCTATAGTGAAAGTGCAAGGAAAATAGTAATACGATTCTCTGGAATGAGCAGAACCCCATGCATTAGCTAACTTTTTCATTGCATAGAATAGGCAGAGATCATATGACAAGCACTCATCCCTGGGTACAGCAAGGGAAAGTATGTCAACCTCCATGCTTTTTGGAGGCTATTGGCTGAAGTAACTAAGATTCTCATCCTGATCTCTTTGAAATGCTGCTCAGGACAATAACTAAACCCATTTTTCAGCTATTGTAGACAGTTCCTCTTAGGCTTCTCTGACTGTGTGGAATTTTCAGTGGCAAATTGTATGTGAATTAGGGGCATCAACTGTTGAGTAATCTCTGTGTTTTTTGAAAGAACATGGTCACCATCCTGGACAATCCTTTATCTTGAAAGTTAGTTCTGTTCTTTACTGATCCAAAGAATGTGCCCTGTCTTCCTTTTATTTCCTGTTCTCCTCCTCACTGAACAAGTATGGCTCAGACTCAATGTTTGCAGGGCTATGTGGTTCAGAATCATTCAGGTGAGGTTTGCCTCATTTCATCCCACTTCTTTGGAAGGGCACCTCTTTCTACAGTGCACAGGTGACCTACAGCATTTAATACTATAGCCGATGAAGCACACTATATAAACTATTAAGCATCACAGGTCCGTAGCACCTTCATCCACTCTTACAAACCAAGGAAACTGGCAAGTGAGATTCGCCTCGCACAGTCCCTGCCAGCCTTCAAAAAAACGCTTAAGACCTTGCTTTTCAAAGAGCCATTTGGTGACCATTAGGGTTTTTTTTGGGGGGGTCTGTTCTGCCATCTTCCTGAGTATTATTATTAATTGGTCAATTTGTTTGATACTTGTTTTTATTGTTATGAGATTGTTGTACACTGCCCGGAGTTCCATTGGGAAGACGGGCAGGATAGAAATATATAAATAAATAATAAATAAATAAATATAACCACAACCGTCTTTGTATCCAAGTTAAAGTGTTAGGTAGAGTGTAACCCAGTCATGAATATCTTCTCATATCGGACAACAGAATGTATGTTGGTTACATACAGTGAAAATCACTATGGAAATGTTGGGGTACCATGCCAGATGCTATCTTCCACACTTTGATAGGTGATTGTACCGCCCCAACATCAGTGCTTCTTTCCAGTAGTATATGCCTATAGAGTTTGCCATGCAAAAGGAGGTGGTAGCACATTTGGCTTCATATTGGTCTATGTATATGTGACCTACTTCTAGCATTCTTGCCTTTATTTTTATAATGTAAAAAAAACTGGCATATGGTACTAAGAGATAAAAATCCATAGTGAAGATTATTATTACTAGTTACATGATCATTTTACACTTTGAGCAGTTCAAGAAATTCATCCATTTATAGATGTCTCCTACATGCCAAACCAGAATTGATTTTCACAATTACTCAGTGAAAATTAATTAACCCTGCTCCCTTGGCTTAACTGAGCAATAACATTTCCATTCATCGCTAATCTAGGTTTCAGCATAGTTTTGTCATTACCATCAACTATGGCCAGCAACAGTAATAAATAAATAGTTTTCAACATTTTGATTTTTTTTAAAATAATAATCTGATCCACTTAAGAAATGTGTTTTTCTTGAAGACCAAGATCACGAAGACATAAATATCAGCTTGTCTTTTCCAAAGTAAGTCTGCAGTGTTGGTTTTGGGGAAGCATTTGAAAATATGACCTGAATATCCCAGAAAAGTCATTTGGAGGTTTATTCGCTTTGGCTTTAAACTAGGTAATTTTGTATTTGTGTGACCTAATTAATTGCACTAGTGGCTCAATGCCATATAATCTTAAAACATTATGAATGAAAAAGTGTTCTTAAGTTTCCTTTCCTATATTGAACTTTGAAGTGCCTCATGAAATTGTGCAATAAAATTATTTTGCTGATGCTCAGAAGTGAAGCCATTTAGTAGATTATCCACTCTTCACTCCATCAAACAGGATTTTGTCTACAGGGCAACAGGCTCTTGCAACCTCAGCTTTCTGTTTCATGAATGTGAATATGGTATGTTGAGTTTTGAGCTTAATTAGGGATGGTGATACTAGTTTGGGTGCTCAGTTACAGCACTGAGGCAGTAGAACAACAGTAAATAACAGTCATAAAGTATACAGTACTCCCTCGCCATATTGCGGTTCATATATTGCGGTCTTGGTGTATCGCGGGATTGCAGTATATGAAGGCTCAGGTGGGCGGCACTGGCCTGAGGCAAGCTGCATGGCCCTGTTTAGGGTCTTCTGTATTTATTCCAAGCCTGACACTGCCCCGAACGAGCCTGCAATGGGCTTCCTGGGCCTGTTTCAGGCCCCAGAAGTGACTTCCGGCGGCCTGGAAGTTACTTCCAGTTCACCAGAAGACACTTCTGAGGCCTCCAACAGGCTTTCCAGGCCCGAGAAGTGACTTCCAGTCCTCTGGAAGCAACTTCTAGGCCCTATAACAGGCTCAGGAAGCACATCAGAGGCCTATTTGGGGCAGTGCCAGGCCTTGGGTAAGTTCAGGAGGCCCCAAACAGGCCCTCCGGTCCCGACCTGACCCAGAGATAAAGGCATCCACATAACACGTATTTACCTTCATCGCGGGTCAGGCCAGGAATGTAACCCTCGTGATAAGCAGGGGAGTACTGTATAGTGACGTATTTACTTAGTATCCTTTCTCCTAATGAAAACTCTTGGAAGATAATGTGCAGAAATTGACGGCAACCTCAGAAGAGATAGCAGGAATAACAATATTACGGTAAGTTAGTTCAAGAAGCAAGCTAATTAAGAGACCTGCACTTAATTTTTGTCTATGCATAGGCTATATGCAAAATGTTTTAGTAGTAATTTATACTGTTTTAAGGTTACTAATTCTGGCTTGTGACTCTTTCACCCACAAGATTGTAGTCCTAATCATGCTTCACTGAATATTGTTTCTAAACCAGTCAACAGTATGTAAATTACATAAAGAATGTATAGGAGGAAGTTATTAATATGTACTTTCAGTATCTTGAAGGTAAACAAGTACAGTGTGGAAGTGAAATAATTCTTTTTAAAATACACCAGCTAAAATCCTGTTGCTTAGCATAGTAGGTTGCACTAGCTAGAGCATGCCTGCTGTAAGTTAGTGGGGATTTGAAGAATCAGTTCTTCCATAAGTTCCATTGATTCAAAGCCCATTCTAGTTGCAACTTACTTTAGCATGCAAGTTGCAGTTAAAGCAGGCCTATTTGAATGAATGGAACTTATGGAGGCATTGACTCACCATATCCCACTGATTCAGTAGGCTTAACCTAGTGTAACCTACTATGCTAAGCAACAGCATTTCATTTAGTGTCACCCAAGTTTGTAAACAGTGCATAATACTTTTCATTTTGAATCTTTGAACATTGTATTAGATGTCTTGGCACAGATATTCAGGTCATATTTCATTTGATTTTTGAGCATGAACCTTGATTTTTGCATGACTGGGTATTATCAGAGAAAAAGTACTCATGCAAAATTCTTAAAATAAGTGAGAGTTTTGTGTTACAGAGCTCAGTCTTAACATAACAATATTGGGGCCTTTCACTTTTGGGTGACTCAGGTCTGTACTGTATTTGTTTTCCAAGACTGGATTTCTGCTTCCTATTTTTAGTTGTCTGCTTGCTTCTTTGACTGGATTGTTATTTAATGTTTAACCTTTGAGCAGTATTTTTAATCTGCTTTGCATTTGAGAAGTTTTTCTGTTGCATACTCAGCAGGTGAGTGTGTTTCTTTCTGTTGAAAGACTCATAGGTTTCTCTTTTACTGTCAGGTTTCAGTTAATGATATGGATGACAATACTTCTTCAGATTTGATAGGGGAGTTCACATGCATCACTGCAGAGCTCCTAGAAGCAAGAGACCAAGTGGTGAGCAGCAGAAACTTTTATTTTATGAAGTCCCCCTTGTCCATTGCCTGTTGTTTCTTTCCTTTCAGGTGCAGTGTAATGATTATGATAATGATGGGTCACATGATTTGATAGGCACATTTGAAACTAATCTCTCCCAACTACAGAATGCAGGTGGCAGCTCTCTGGTGAGCTTTTAATTTTACATGCTTTTATTATTTAAATTAAGATGTGGCTCATTACAGGAAAAGTTATAAGTGCTGTGTTTATTCTGGTTTTCCTAAAGGCTCTTGTGGATTTGTCTGTTGATGCATCTTCTTTAAGTGCCATGCCCTCGTAGAACATTGGCGATCAGTAGCGTAATCTGTTTTTTAAAAATTCTAAATAGAGAAGCTGTGCCCACTGTGAACCATTGGCTCAAATTCTTAAGCCAGAATGTTCTTCTACACCCCGGGTCATGCTTCCCATCTATTTTTCCTTGAAGGATAAGCTGCTGCAGATGGTATTTGTTATTGCGCATTATGTGACCAAAATATAGTAATTGTTGATGCATGCATGCGGTAAACGAAACTTCAGTTCTATACTTAGAAGTTTCCCAGATATTTGAGTATAGCTGCTGCTTTTAAAGACAACAGGGAGTGTTCTAATTCTTTTAGATGTGCTGGAAACTCTCTTCTACTGAAATCTGGCTTGAGGGTGGTATCCTCTATTCCTATCATCCTCAGTTTGGGTGAACTCGGAAGACAAAACAAAAACTCTATAAGCAACAAGGCTAGATGCATCCTGATCATTATAGAAATGATATAGGTATGGATGAAATACAGTTGTTCCTTTTAGTAGAGTTCAGACCTTTTGAGAAATGGATCAGGATAGCATAATTGTCAAGTAATATCGTTAAGGCAAATTGTAATCTCCTGAAAGAATAATCCTTGTTTTTTGCTCCACCTATCATTTTTCCCCACCAGAAGCGTGCGTTTTTTTAAAATTTCACCATCAGTATCTCTCTCCTCTGACCCTTAGTTTGAGATGTTACATTTAGTGTTGAAACTTGATCAAATGCCATGCTGTTATAATAACAATGTTCCTTTTTGGGATGCTTTTGCTGTGAGGTGGCACAAACATACCAATTCAGTATCTCAGGGTATAGTGTTCACTGAAAAGTTAAAAATGCCTCCTGCGCTAAAGAGCACTGTAAAACTATTATATTCCTATTGGAGCTCAGGACACTTGAAGACCAGAAATCAATTTGTTTTCCCCACCCCCACCCCAGATTGTTAGGCGTGCTGTTAATCGCATTGTATATTTTGAATCATCAATGCTAAAATTGGATGAGTCTACAGATTAATTTCTTTATTAGTCACTGGATGGAGAAATAAAGCCATTTTGCATTTTCAGACCTTTAATTCATAATCAAAGGTTATGCTTAAAGTTGTTGCATTTAGTCATCTCAGAAATGATGCCATTTTATAACAAAGTCATTTGTGTTGCAATTCATGTGCTTTGTTACCCTGAAACAGTCTAGTATGTATGGCCCAGTAAAACATTTTACAACAGTATCATCCCTTTCACAATTTATGGTTTTGGTTTCCCTGAGATGATGTTGTATGTACAGCCATTTGTGAAAACTCTGTTTTTTCTTTAGGCATATTCGGTATTTAATTGTATCTTAGAAGCTCCTCATTCACATTAGGCAAATATCTATGCAGTCTTTTCTCCTAACACTTTCTGTCTTGTTTGCTTGTTAAGTGCTCTGCCCCAACATCCACTGTCTCTATTCTTATCTGCCTACTTTCTGCATTTTACTGTATGTTTGCAAGGTGCTCTGCATCAAACTTTGCTTCATCTAACCTCCCAGCCCCATCTTCTCTCTCTTGTTTCCTTGCTTGACTCTCTCCTTTGACTTCTACTGTCTTCTCTCTTTCCTCTCCCAGTATCAGTATCTTACTGTCACACTTGATGATGTAAACATGATAGTTTACAGTGCTAGTCACAATGGTCATAAGATGTAGGAATGGTGGTGGTAAATTAGCAGATATCAGAATAGTAGTTAAAGGGTTGTAAGGCGAGCCATGGTAACTTGGGGGTCTTCATACAGGTCGTAAAGGCGTCACAGTGCTTTTTATCCATGTGAACACCATATATTGTTTGAGTTTTTTCCCCCAAGTAAAATCTGAGCTTCTTGAAATTGAAATACCAGTGCCATTTTAAAGCTTGAACTCTGGAATTCAATGCCAAGGTAACCTTTTTTTTTTTTTGGCTGTGTGTTGCTTTCTTGTAGGTAGAATTTGAGTGCATTCACCCTGAAAAGAAGAGAAAGAAGAAAAGTTACAAAAATTCTGGAATTGTTAGAGTCAAAGACTGCAAGGTAAAAAGTATTTCCTGCAGGATGGGTCACTTAGCTGTTGTCCTAAGAACATAAGTTCTAAACTGTTCTTGCTTTTTTCAGATTGAAAAGGAATATTCTTTTCTGGATTACATCATGGGAGGCTGCCAGATTAATTTCACAGTGAGTTGTCCCCTTTTACAAACCACCTGTTTTTAAACAAAACCATAATTTTCAGATATTTATATATTCTTGTTAAAAAAGTATTGCCAGTTACAATGAACAAAGGCTAATTTATTGGCAAAGGCAAGGGCACTATATACTAGTATACCTACCTTGTAAATGCCCATATCCTTTAAATTAAAGATGGTGCAATTTACTGCTGTTAGTATATAGAACTTGTGACTATGCTGACTCTGGGTTTGTGGGAGTTGTAGTAAAAAAAAACCCTAACCTTTTCAGGCTCTGATAATCTGTTCTTCATGGATCACATTTTGCTAGCATAAAGGAGGGCAACTACATTAGATCTCTCTTTTTCAACTATTATTCTTTCTCTCTCTTTCATCAGGTGGGCATAGATTTCACTGGTTCCAATGGAGATCCAAAATCACCAGATTCTCTTCACTATATAAGTCCAACTGGGATAAATGAGTATCTCACTGCCATCTGGACTGTGGGAAATGTGATTCAAGATTATGACAGGTATCCTATACTATCTTTAACCAGTCTAGCTATAGTTGATGTGAAATCCTCAGTCATTAGAAGTCATATCTTCTGTTAAGTAACTTCATCCCTTTCCCCTCCCCTGCCCCATTAATTTGTGGACTATTTATTATTTTATTTATTTTAAATATTTTACTCCACCGTTCTCCTTAAAAGGACCCAAGGAGCATCTCAGGTAGAGATGGGCACGAATCAAAAAAATGGTGTCGTTTAGGGGGTCCGTTTTGGTTCGTTTCCATTTTTCGCTAATTTTTGCAAAAAAATCGTTTTCATTTTTGTTCGTTTCGTTACCGTTTCGTTACCATTTATTTCAATTTTTGTGATTTTTTTAGCATTTAAAGCAGTTCAATGTACTGCCGTAATGAAAACGAAACGGATGACAAAATTTCTGGTGTTTCTGTTCGTTTTGTTTCATTTTAGAGGCAAAATTCGTTTGTCGTTTCGTTGCATAACGAAACGAAAAAACAGAAACGGAAACGAAAAATTGTTCGTTTTGTGCCCATCTCTAATCTCAAGTACATGTGCTGTAGAGGAATCCCAATAGGTTGCAAGTAAGGAGCAGAAACAAATGTATGAAATATGCAGAGCATGGAGATAAAAAACAGCATGAATTTAGGGTTCACATGGATGATGATGTGTATCTTCTGCTATTTCAGTGCTTTGTTTCCAGCCACACAGTTCTGTCAAAGCTTAATGCCTGAACAATCAGACCTGCAAATAAATCCCATGTTTCCTTACCATTGATCAGTCACAAAACAAAAGCAAGCTAATAGCTATCAGATCCCGGTCGTGAAAGCCTTTGAGAATACAAAAACAAGCTAATTTGCACCATGAAGAGATGACTTCGGTTTCTTCTGCGGTAAACAGATACCTTCTGTCTATTTAGGAGAGCATTGCTTTTAACGACTGGCTAAGTGTGACCTCAGTTTGGCCTTGAAAATATTTTACTGAGTATTATTGTAATGTACTTCCTTCTGGTTCTGCATGAGCATATTTGACTGTAGTCTGTCCCTTAAAAGTAGTATCTCATGAGGTTCAGGAACTGCAAAAATTGGAGACTTTAAATGAAAATTAACGCAACATCCTATGCAATGACCGTGAATATTAGAATGCTGTGTCTGACTTGAGTTGAAGGAGGAGCCCAAATGCTCCCTCTGTCTTATGGTTCAGTCCACTTAAAATTACAGTTTGATTTCTTTGGCAGTACTGTATAAAAGCTCTTGCTTGCAGCAATGTTTAATGTGAAGGGCCTTCTCTGTTACTGCTCCTAGACTTTGGAACTCCCTCTCATAGGATGCTAGGCTGCCCAATCTTTGTTGTCCTTACACAAGAAGGCAAAAACATTCCTCTTCAGGCAGGCTTTCCCTCAGTAACCAGCTGTTTGAGTGAAGTTTTTAAGTGGATTAGGCACCTTACTGCTTGGATTATTTTGGTGTTGCTTACCTTTTTTGGTTGGTATTTGTTGCATCCTTTTTATTATTTGTACACTCACTGTTGATAACATTAACACTGTCTTTTAATGATTTGAGCTGCCTTGGGTCCTTTTAAGGAGATAGGTGAGGTAAAAATAAATAAATAAATAAATGTTGTTTAGCTTGCATTGAACATGGAGACAGTGTGTCCATTTTTTTCTGTTTTGTTTCATATTTCAGTGATAAATTATTCCCAGCCTTTGGATTTGGAGCCCAAGTTCCCCCAGATTGGCAGGTAGGTCTCATTCTTAGACAACTGTTGTGAGTGTTCGACTCATTTCCGCTACATGACTTTGTCTGTCTATATTTGCAGGTGTCACATGAATTTGCATTGAATTTTAACCCTACCAATCCTTATTGTCAAGGTAAGCACTGATTTTTCTTCATGATCCACAAATAGTGTCATTTTTAAGAAAAAGAAGGAGTATCTTCTGTTAAATATTAAAACAGGAACAACATTGCTTCCTAAAGTTTTTGTCAAGTTGAGGAGCATGGATGTTACTATCTGTGTTGATGATAGGGAAGGCTATCTTGTAATGCTGGAACTGTTCCACAAGGCTTACAAGAGGTCAGAGAACTGAAGCATATTAAATATGGTGTGGATGAGTGATCTGTAAGTTCTGAAGAAAAACTCGACTATGAAATGGCTAGAAGAACAAAGACAGCTACCGTGTTTCCCTGAAAATAAGACCTCCCCAAAAAATAAGCCCTATCAGGATTTCTATGCATTTGTTAAATATAAGCCCTACCCTGATAATAAGACCTAGTGATGGGCGTGGCTATGGTTGTGTGCAGGGCTGACATTCAAGCATATTATACTTAATAAAATAAATCCCCTGAAAATAAGCCCTAGTGTGTCTACTTGAGAAAAAATAAATATAAGGCAGTATCTTATTTTCGGGGAAACACGGTATTAATGACAGTCATTCTAACCCAGATGAACATGACAACTAAACTGACAGTCATAGCTAAAAGCAGGATAATAACTATGCTGGATCAGACAGAAAATCCTTTCTAGTTCCATATTCTGTTTGCACAATCCTATATTCTTGTGGGATGTTTGATAGCAGGAGATGAATGCTACTGTATCTGTAGCTCAGTCTTTAATGTATGGAAGTAGACTGCCTTTGATACTGAAAGTGATACGTGACCATCCTGACCAATAGCCACAGATGGCCCTCTCCTATATATTCAGATATACTTTATTTTATTGGTCCTGGATCTCCCACCATTTCACTTCAATAGATACACCTTTACTAACACCTTGTCTAATATGCTTCTCTTTGTCCATCCTCTTTCAGTTCAGCTTCAGTAGATGACACCAGGCTTTAGTATTATATATATATTTTAAAAGGAGAAAAATATCTTCCTGTTTCCCCTCCTCCTTAATTTTATACATTTGTTTCTGCTTCATACTTGCAACCTTATTTTTAAAAAAGGAAGGAGGGGGGACCCAGGAAACTACAGGCCGGTTAGCCTTACATCTGTCCCAGGGAAGATGGTGGAAAGCCTCATGCAAGAGAAAATCTTAAAACACATAAAAGAACAAACCTTGCTGAGAGAAAATCAGCATGGCTTCTGTAAGGGTAAATCTTGTCTGACAAAACTCTTAGAATTTTTTGAAAAGGTCAACAGGCACGTGGATTTGGGTGAACCGGTGGATATAGTCTATCTGGATTTTCAAAAGGCTTTTGACACAGTCCCTCACCAAAGGCTGCTGAGAAAATTGCACAGTCAGGGGATAAGAGGGCAGGTCCTCTTATGGATTGAGAACTGGTTGAGATCCCGGAAACAAAGAGTAGGTGTCAATGGGAAATTTTCACAATGGAGAGAAGTGAAAAGCGGTGTGCCCCAGGACTCGGTCCTGGGACCGGTACTTTTCAATCTGTTCATAAATGACCTGGAGACAGGGATAAACAGTGAGGTGGCCAAGTTTGCAGATGACACAAAACTTTTCCGTGTGGTAAAAACCAGAGAAGATTGTGAAGAGCTCCAGAAGGATCTCTCCAAACTGGGGGAGTGGGCTGAGAAATGGCAAATGCGTTTTAATGTAACCAAATGTAAAGTAATGCATATTGGGGCAAAAAATCCAAACTTCATCTATCAACTCATGGGCTCTGAGTTATCCGTGACGGATCAGGAAAGAGATCTTGGTGTGTTGGTGGACAGCTCCATGAAGGTGTCTCCCTAATGTGCGGCAGCGGTGAAGAAGGTCAATTCCATGCTAGGGATTATCAAAAAGGGGATTGAAAATAAAACAGCCAACATTATAATGCCATTATACAAAACAATAGTAAGGCCCCACCTGGAGTATTGTGTACAATTCTGGTCACCGCATCTCAAGAAAGACATAGTGGAACTGAAAAAGGTGCAGAAGAGAGCGACTAAAATGATTACTGGGCTGGGTCACCTCCCTTATGAAGAAAGGCTAAAACATTTGGGCCTCTTTAGTCTGGAAAAAAGGCGCTTGAGGGGGGATATGATTGAGACATACAAAATAATGCAGGGTATGAGTAAAGTGGATAGAGGGAAGCTCTTCTCCCTCTCCCAAAATACCAGAACTAGGGGACATACACTCAAATTGAGGGCTAGGAGAGTAAAAACTGACAAAAGAAAATATTTTTTCACCCAGCGCGTTGTAAGTCTATGGAATTCCCTGCCACAGGATGTGGTGATGTCATCTGACCTGGATGCCTTCAAAAGGGGATTGGACAGATTCCTGGAGGAAAAGTCCATCACAGGTTACAAACCATGATGGAGATGTGTAGTCTCCAGGCTTTAAACCAGGTTACTTCAAGGGCCAGATGCAGGAGAGTGGTATCAGGAGACAGATATCTAGTCTCATGCGCTCCCAAACACATCTGGTGGGGCCGGTGTGAGATACAGGAAGCTGGACTAGATGGGCCTTTGGCCTGATCCAGCATGGCTCTTCTTATGTTCTTATGTTCTTAAGGCATTTCTTAGGATTCCTCTGTTCCTAATCTGTTTGGATCGTGTAAGGTACATGATAAAAGAGTTTCCATCAGCTGTAAAATGGAGTTTCTAAAAAGTAAAACTAAAAGTGTCACACCGGTTGCAATTTCTACTAAATGAATGAGTATTTTCCAAAATGTTCAGCAAAAAAATAAGTTTTTGAAGGGCTGTGGAAAAGTTTTTTTAAAAACTGTCCCTGGAGTAAAGCTGCTTCTAGGTTGATGGGGCAGTTAACATATGTTTCTTCCAGTTTCCTTTATCCTGTAGATGGGGTTGTGAAATGGATAAGAGGCTACATTTTCAGATTGTCGTACCAATTTCATATTGCTATCCTAGTTTCTTGGTGAATTTGTTTTTAGTCCTTTGTTTTTAGTGATGCAGCCTATAAGTAGCTGCACAGAAACTAGTCTTTAAAGTTTCTCAATAGCTCTTGCTGTTCTTCTGTTTCAGGAATCCAAGGAATTGTGGATGCCTATCGTCAGGCATTGCCTCAGATTCGTCTCTATGGCCCAACAAACTTCTCTCCAATTATTAATCATGTTGCTAGGTTTGCTGCTCACTCAACACAACAAGGGACTGCTTCGGTGAGTCTGCTTGATTTGATCTGTTGTTTTAAGCTTTTCGTTTATTTTTGCGTAATGAATAAATTTCACAAGTGCCTCAGAATATTTCCTTAAGTTTCAAAGTATGCTAGTAATTACACAATTATGGACACACCAATCTGATTTAATATTTCATAGGTGAACTGAATTTTGGAGCAAGCTTCATTTTCTTCACTTTATGTTCTTTCCAGTTTTATTGGATGAAGTTAGAGGATGGTGATAGCAACCAAAATACAATAATTACATGTAGAAGAAAATAACTGCCTTGAGAACTAAGCTGTGCTTTTTAAGTAGCTTTCCTATTCTCACCTGTTTTTAGTTGAGAGTTATTGGGTGGTTTTTTCATTCTGCTTGTTTGTTTGAAGTTATAAACAAACATAAGCTATATGTCTGAAGAAGTGGACGTGTTCATGAAACGTTACATTAAAATATAAAAGTTAGTCTTTAAGGTGCCACATGTTTTGTGTATTTTGCTTTGTTTTGTTTTTCTTTGATGTTTGCCTGCAACATGATAGATTTTACTTTAAATTAAAATTTGTGGATGAATAAATTAAAAATTAAAAACAAGTTCTTAATTGTGTTATCTCTCCATCTCTGTGCCTAACTTTTCAATACTGAAAGCTTTCTTATTTATTTATCTCCTATTTACACCAAAATGTGCCATTAAAAGTGTATTGATTGACCTCATTTCTTGCAGCAATACTTTGTCCTGCTAATTATCACAGATGGGGAGATCACTGACCTGGACCAAACCAGGCAGGCCATTGTTGATGCCTCCAAGTTGCCCATGTCTATTATTATTGTGGGAGTGGGCAGCGCTGAGTTTAAGGCCATGGAATTTCTGGATGGAGATGATGGTGTCCTGAAGTCCTTGACAGGGGAGCCGGTTGCACGTGATATTGTCCAGTTCGTGCCTTTCAGACAGTTCCAAAATGTAAGTCAAAGAATGTGGATTTAATTACCTTTTTCCTGAAGGACCTGTACCAGGATTCCCCAGATAGCTACCCAGGGAACGGGCTATTTAATCTCTACCCAGGTGTCCTCCCTGCAATACCCTTTGCTGTGATTTACCAAGAATACTTTCAAGGCACCTTCTTTATAATTAAAAATATATTTATTAAAACTACTGGAGGTTACACAAAATATTACTTCTCTCTAAAACATAACAAAGAATGACTCCTACTCTAATTTTCACGAGGCCTTTACGTTGGAATTTTTTTTTTTTACGTTGGAAGTTTTCTTCATGCACAGCCATAAAATTCTCTCGGAAAAAAGTCTCTTCTTTTCCCCTCAGACTGTTCACAAGCATTGGAATGGATAGTCACATGTTGCTTATAGACCAATCAGGTTTCCCTTGCTTCCAGCTGGTATCTTCACTGGCATTTGTTTACACAGACACCGAGATAACGATTAACGACAGAATTAGCTTGCACATTAATATTCTCCTTGTTTACATTTGGCCTAAGTTAACAGGCTTTGCTACTTCTAAAATTTGCTACAAGACCTGTTTTCATTTGCTCCTTGTATTGTAGAGAGTAAAGAGCAAATGCTTTTGAGTATGAATTGTAACATGCATTTCTCTGTATGTGTTCTTTGTAGGCTCCTCGTGAGGCACTTGCTCAGTCAGTATTGGCAGAGATTCCTAAACAACTGGTGTCCTACTTCAAGAGGGTTGGCCTTGTGCCAGTGAAATTACCTTCAGAAAAGCAGCCTTAAAAGAAATGCATTGTCTTTGAATGTAGAAAGGAAGGAAGAATATTACATATTTACATTCTCTATTGGCTTCTCTCATCCTGTATTGCAGATAATGTTTCTGAGATTTCTGTGAATGTTGGGAATGCAATATGTTTGCTGACAGTATCTAAGCATACTAGCACTTTTGGTGATTGTTATTAGGAAACTAGTGGATATCTCAAATCATTATCCATTCATCCCTTCTTGGGGTCCTTGTACCTCTCAAATCATGCCAAATTTCGCTACTCTAGTGGCAAATATTGGATGTCATTTTTAAAAGCAGGGTGCTAGCCTGTATGATTGGCTTTATGCTGAATGTATATAATATTTATCTGTGGTTTCCAGAAGGTGATAGGACATACTGCACTTGTTATATGACTAGATGTCTGCAAGTGCCTGTTCTTGCCACTTTCCTGTTTCAAAATTAACATTAGCCGTTTGCTGCGGTCAAACCTTTTAAATCTACTAAACCTTTCATTTCTGAAAGAAATTATGATCCTGCAGAATCAGTTATGAGAATGTGCTGGTTCTTGCCAAATGATGATTTTGTTCAAGGTAGCAAACACTTGTTCAAGGCTATCTCTGATTTATGAGAACTACAGATTGCAAAAGAAAGCAAAAACCAGTGAGGATATCTGGAAGTGGAGTCATGGCAACTGGACTTTTTTTCCTTGAGAGATTGGAACATTTCATCAATGAAGCTGCTTGGATGAGTAGCAGGATGTTTTGATCTCTGAAGAAAAAGAGGTCCAGTTGCCTTGTCTCAGCTTCTAGATAACCTCACCTGGATGACTGAGAATCTTCACAGATGCCAGTGATGATAGTTCACCCAAAATAAGAGTTGTGTGTGATTACCTTCTCTAGTTTTGAATATATTCAAATAAAGCTGGTGTTTTTGCATTATTATAGGAAACTGGCTAGAATAACTGGTATTCACAGAACATTTGCATAAAGTGTTGAGGCTATCGAATAGGTGCTGGTGTTTATCGGGTGCATGGCTAGGCAGCCAACTAAGACATGTCCCAACATCTCATTCATTGACTACACCAAAACGATATGAACCTTAAACCAGTACCAGTAAGACTGTTACAATATATATTGCTAGAAATTTTCTTTAGGGACTAGAAAGAGAAACTTTCTTGCTTTGATGTTATTCCAAAAACTATTGCCTTAATTTTTGCTGTGCCTTGATGAATTGCCAAGGATTTTTAGCTTATTTAATATACAAAAAATAATAATATTCTGTTTCCAAACTGAATGCCATTTTACACTTGTTTCCCCAGTGGTGCTCCTTGCATTCAAAATTAGTTTCATTTCAAGGGCATTTTGGTCAGTGTGTTTCAAGCTATGATTATTGCACTAATGGGAGAATGCAAAATGTGTTTCTTCCTTTTTCTGAACACCTGGTGAAGGGGAGATGGGGCTGAGTGCCTTATTAAGCAGTTATTGCACCACCTACCCTGGATGTCCGTTACACAATTTCAGTTGCAGCAAAAGCATGAACTCAATTTTTAGCCTGTACAGTTCCAATTGTATTTTTTTTAAAAAATCATTCCATTTTTCCCTGCTACTTTTCTCTGTAAGAGCACTTTAAAACATAGTTGGAAAAATTTATTAGATTTGAAATACAAATTATATGAAGAATTTTCAATCAAATGTTATTGATCAGTCTGCCAAAGAAAAATCCATAGGTTTAAACATCAATTCTAGTTATCTATAGCCAAAGAGCCTTTTCTTTTGCACTTATGATAAACAATATGATAGACAATCATTTTAATGCTTCTTTGTATTAAAAACATTCCCCTAAATAAGCATTCATTGATTATTATTATTTTACAAAAGGATATGGGGAGTACACCCGCCTTCATTCTGAAGTGGTACAATCTTTGCTACCCCTTGTTTCAAGTAGCTGTGTTCTACATATCAATATCATATCAGCACTGTTTTGATGGGAATTCCTATATTTTTTACTGATTCCTTACCTAAAAGAAACTAAACTCTCCATTGTGTATCTCTGTGTAGCGGTAGTAGCACAGTCTATTGTAAACCAGTTGCTACTTTCAAGTCCCATCTGCCTTAATTATTCAAAGTATCTGTACTATGTTTGGTTGTAAACCTGTGGAAAAGGTAATTCACATACCACTTTTGAAGATAATGGGTTGGGTCTATATTTATGCACATCGCAGACTGCGGTATTGTCAGTGCCTGTTACCTAACTAAATTATATATTCCAGGTATTAAATCTGTTGAACCTAGAATCTTTAGGTAGTTGCTGTACTAGTGTCATATAAATCAGTAGTTTGCAATCATATAAATATGTTACAGTGGACCCTCGTATAACAAACAGCTTGTATAACATAAAATCTGCAGAACATAAAAAATTCCAGAGATAGGGGAAATTTGCTTAACAGAATCACCTATGGGGCAAAACCGTACAACATAAAGATGGTCGTGATTAGGGATTACTCCGTTTTCAATGCATTCCTATGGGAAATTTGTATAAAGGAAAATTTGCTTAACATAATTTCCATTTGGAACGAATTAATTCCTTTATACAAGGTACCGCTGTATTTCCATATGCCATGTGATAGTTGTGGAGAGGAAAAGCATTAAACTTTCTAGTAAATTGGCAGTGTCCTCACACCAAAGAGATGCTACATCAAGTTCTCCCCCCTCCACCCCAGTAGAATATGTTCAGGCAGCTTGCGGTGAAAGCCTAGTACTTCAGGGCGGTGTGTGCAAGGGAGGGTTTGCTAAGACCAACCTTTCTGGGAAATACTAAATGCTTTAGAAAATATTGCAATGATTATATTGTACTTCTTGAGGGGATTGATTAATGGAGATGCTGTACTTCATGTGAATTTATTTTTGTGTATCAAACATTTTATTACTTCTGTTTAATAAACTTCAAATATTACTTGTTTCTTTCTTTTCTTCAATAAACATCTCACATATGAATAAAACTATATTTGTATTCTCGAAGGCTTTCACGGCCGGGATTTGATAGCTGTTGTGAGTTTTTCAGGCTGTTTGGCCACGTTCTGGAACAAGGCCAATCAGTCTGAAAAACTCACAACAGCTATTGACACCATTTTTATTGGAAAAGCAGTTTACAAGTCCTACAAATAACATTAGGAATATTTTCTAACCTTATAGGAATAGAGTACAAGGAAAGCTGCTTCTTCACAAATAAGATTTGACACAAGTGTACATTGCATTTTTGAGACTTTCCAATTTATTGAAAATAGTACATGTTTGCTGTTGAACTTGTACTTAAAGTATAGTTACAGAATAGAGATGTATGCTAGAGTTATACTGTATATAGAAGCTAACTGGAAGGCTGATATATTGGTAACAAATCCTAGAAATCTGATTGCTTGCTTGCATCAGAAACGGAGAAACATATTGCTGAGAGAACTAGCTTGGGTCATCGTGCACTGCCCGGTCAAAACCCATTGAACCACTGCCCTGCTTCTCCTATACTGAACTTTCCTGATTTAAAAAAATGTATGAAAGGTTTATGCACAGAAAATAACATCTGGATGGACACACATGCCCTTGTAAAATTCCATGAATAAGACAAGGCCGTTGTACAGCAAAATCATTCTTGGGAAGACTGTTAATCTTTCCAGAATTAGCCATTTGAGTTAAACAGTGCATGTGCAGAATCAGCTAAGGCCTGAAGTTTATTCACAAAGTGATTTAAAGAAAAATATGTTCGACTGTAGCAAAATTGTAAACAAAGTGCACACTACGTCCTGAGCTGGAATGAAATGAAAGCATATCATTGCCTGTTCATGGTGTTAAATTGCACAACTGCTGTCTGTCTTCATGTTTTTGATGTAGATCTGTTCTCAAAAGTGGTAAAACCTGTAGCACAAAGTTCATTTATGGCCAGTTGGATGATGATTGGTGCTGTTCATTTCTGACTGCCTTCTTCCCTGAATTTTACGCTGTGTCTTGATTTTGGGAGTGGCTGGAATGCTGAGGCACAGCATATTTGTAGCCTAAGGGGTCTGTCTTGATTTTCAATATACAGTACATAGAAATCATTATACAGTACATTCATAATCATTTAAGTCACTAATGCAGTTGCTTTTTAGCCCAACATTGAATAACTGTTGAGCTCTGATTTAAAAAATCACTCTAGCAGACTATGGCAGTGATGCAAAGTGCAAGGTCATTATATTAGCTGGCTTGATCTTGAATAGAGATGTATACAAACTTGTAAAATGGTGTTTCATGATGAACCAGAAAAATATTGTTTGCAGTTGTTGCCTGGTGTGAGGCCAACCTGCTCCTGCTGCACTGGCACCATCTTCAGGGACAGCAGCCAAGTTTCCTCGTAAGGGAAGCAAGGACAAATGTCTCTGAAGGTGATGGTGATAGCGGTGGTGGAAGAAGAAGAAAGAGGCAAGAGGACCAAGCAGGGAAGTGAAGGGGGCAGCTGGAAGGGAGTGGGTGGGAATCTGTCTTGCTGAAACAAAACAAAGCACCAAGTGGAAAAATGTTTAATATTTCTGACAAAGTAGGTTGCACAAAGCAGCCCAGTTCATGTTTTTCCTGGTTCATAATTCAGTTTGTGCCCATCTCTAATAATGAATGCAAGACAGACTTCTGAACCACAGCGGTTGAAAGGAGACAGCTGATTGAGTACAATTCTTAAGATCCTGGATAAAAAGGGATTCCCTTGCACTGACACAGCATCGTGAACCCGCGACCGAGGTAGAGTATGAAGGCCGTCACTTTGAGGCAGCATCCAACATCTTATTTCTCATAGATTTCACTGGCCTCAGGTAATGAAGTTATCACCAAATGTTGAGCTGGATCCACTATAAAATGCATAAGAATGTGATGCTGTCAAAAACTCGGATGTTTAGCATATTCCTATATAGCTCAATGGATACATGTCATATTACTGTATCCTAAAACTGACATTTCTTGGTGCAAATCCAAATGTAAGCAAGCCCTCTGTTCTAGTTCACTTCCTTATTGGCAGTTTTGTGTACAGTATGTAGAAGTCCTGACATCAACCTTCAAATAAATCACATACACCCATGAGCTAGACTGCATAAAGGGCACTGCCTTGCACAATCTCAAGGCACACTCCAGCCAACCTAAGAACATCAGAAGAGCCATGCTGGATCACACAAAGGGCTCATCTAGTCCAGTTTCCTATATCTCATAGTGGCCCTGCCAAATGCCTCTGGGAGCACACGAGGCTAGATATCTGTCTCCTGATATCACTCCCCTGCATCTGGCCTTTGAAGTACCTGGTTTTAAGCATTTAGACTACATAGCCCCGTCATGGTTTGTAACCTGTGATGGATGTGTCCTCCAGGAATCTGTCCAATCCCCTTTTGAAGACATCCAGGCCAGATGCCATCACCACATCCTGTGGCAGGGAGTTCCACAGACTAACAACATGCTGGGTAAAGAAGTACAGTATTTTGTCTGTTTTTTCTCTCTCCCAACCTTCAATTTGAGTGGATGTCCCCTAGTTCTGGTATTTTGTGAGAGGAAGAGTGTCCAGCCCCTCTGTCCACTTTATTCATGCCCTGCAGAATTTTGTACCTCACAGCCTATTTTTATCTCCCTCCTTGCTCACCTCCTGCTGTTTCTCTATATGAATGGGCACTTGCTTGCTTCTTTGCTGGTGTTCCATGATTCACGCCTGATCATACTTATCTGCCCCATCTTAACTGACTTAACTGGCAACCACAATGGCCGTTAATTGCCCCTGCATAAAGATCCCTTGTTCTGCCATTTTATATCTGTGCCCTAGAGTCCCTGTTCACACAAGTGGTTCTAGAATCCTTTGGAATACAATTTTCCCAGTCCTTGAACTGTGTGATCCTGTTCAATTTTGACTACTGTTAATGGCTATTATTGCTACTTTGTTTGAAGTAAAGAATGGATCATTAACATGCCAATCCTCAGCAAGATTTACATAAATTGTCCCAACGCAATAAGCCAAAATATATAGTAGTCAGTTCCTTGAAAAAAAGCAGAGCAAAAGTTTCCAAGTCAGTGGGTAAATGAAATCAATTGCAGCTCCTTCATCAGCTCCTACATCCTACTCCATTATCCTTCCACCAATAGAATAATACTTTTTTCCTTGGGCATTGAATGGAAAATTGACTGGCTGTTAAGGAAAAGGAATTTAACAAAGGGGATTTACCCATATAATTTTAAATTCTATTTAAGTCAAGTTTGTTCTGATAGCACCAATTGTTTAATTATGTTGTCAGCAGACTGGATAGCTTGAAATCGGAGGCCTAAGGCCAACAATGACCACTTAGTTTCTAGACTGGTCACTGTTTTGATGTTATAATGTATTGTGTTATTACGACAGCTGATATTTATCCCAGTTCTGAACTACCTTGAATCCCAATTCCAAGAGCCGTACTGTGGAGACAAAATATTGATTTTTAAAGTTTAAGGAAAGCATAACAAATGTCTGAGGGGAAAACAAGATTTTATGTCACCGTACTCAGAAAATTAACCTCTATGTCACTAAGAAAAGGAAGCAAACAGAATCTTGGAATGAACCATGTGGTGAGTCACACATCTTCCACCTATTCTGTCAACAGACAAAAGAGCAAAAGAGAGGGAAAACACAAGCTATGAGAAATGCTGTACTGTTCATGGCACTCAAGCAGAAATCCTGGTGCTTCTACAGGAATTAACTTGGCTATTAATGATACAATGCTGTCAGGATGCTCCTTGCCTATTTGTAGTAGTGGTAGTTAATGCAAAGAATAGAGAGCTTAGTAGTTGTGAAGAAAGATTGAACCCCAGGAATCCTGAGCAAGGTTTATTGTAGGAGGGAGATGGGAGCAGGCTGCAAACTGTAGTTGTTAAGAAGCGCTCATTTTAAAGAAAAGCAAGCATCCTGGACTTTGGGGTGGTGGTGGTAGTGCAGAGTGGACTTAGTGCCTGCCCACTTCGTATGGATTTGTAGCTATCATTGGATATTGTATGACTTGCAGGTGGGGTGTGGGCAGCTAAACCTGCTGGGTGAGTCCCAAAGATTGACTCACTGAAGAGACAGGTGGAACAGGGAAACAGCAGGAGCAGCCGTCTCGCCTGGTCAGCACCATTGTGAGCTGAGCTCTGGCCACACCATGGCCCTGAGTGTCAGCGTCAAGAGGGTCACTCAGCTGCCAGGGACCGGGGAGAGGCAGGTGCACGTCAGCTTCCGAGGTGCGGAGTCTGGGGGAATGTGGGCGAAAGCATAATATAATGGCTGGTGGAGGGAAAGAATGAGATATGCCTTGGGTTTGGAGAGGAGTTAATGGAGAACTAACAGTCTAGGACAGTGGGGGCGCACCTTCGGCACTCCAGATGTTTTGGACCACAACTCCCACAGTACTTTGTCATTGACAATACAGTCTTGGAATTCTGGGAGTTGTGGTATAAAACATCTGGAGTCCCAAAGGTTCGCCACCACCGATCTAGTACACCATTCACTTCAAGATAGCAAGACACTGGGAAATAATGTGTGTACCAGGGGCTGAAATGCTGCATCCTAATTAATTATCTTTTAGCAGTTAAATAGTACAGTCTGCCAAAGTACGCTGTTTGTATTGTAAATTGATATTTTTTTCTTTAATATCCCTTTCACCTCCTATATCTTAAGGCTGGGCCTGTTATATATGTTGTTCTCATCTGTGTTCTGTCAGGAGAATAATGTGTGTGCTCAGACACCCACCAACAGAGGACTCCTTCATATATGCCAAATCACTGGTATAGACATTGGTGCCTTTTAGAGTATTCTGTATGTATAATATGAGACAAGTAAATGTATGTCTATATCGGCACTGTTCACCAACCAGGGATTCCCAAGCACATAGATGTGGTGATATAGTCAAGTGTAGCTTTATCATGCATAACAGACACCAATTTGGTTTCTCCTGCTATTGGAAAATGAAACAGGTACATAGGAAATCCCTCCTTCTGAAGGAAACGAGCCTTCTGTCCTCAGAATTTGTTTTCTCTCACAAAGGAAGGATCACTTACATTTTCTATTCACTTAGGAACTACTTCCCAGTATAGTTAATTAGTACTGGTGACACAATTTGGAAGCAGAGTCGAGAGGCTAGGATACAAGGTGAGACTAAATTGCCATATCCATTTGGTTGAGAATGAAGCCACTTCAAGTCAGTTGGGTTTGGTGTCTGAGTAAATACATGTAGGACTGCACTGTAATTGCTTAGATGGGCATTGAGAATAAGGCTATAGGGACCAGTATTTCTAAATCCGAAACACAGTGAGATAATTGCATTCCTGACTGTGAGATGCTGGAATTCTTCATATATTCTAAGCTTCCTACAGTATGTATTATTTGTGGGAAAACTGTACATGAAGCTAAGTATGCTGTTGCTAATCCTTGCTAGAGCAGACTCAGAGACTCAATGGGATTTCCGTAAGTATTCTCTTAGCAATTATCATTTAATTCAATGGGTGTATTCTCATCTGGATTAGCAGTAGGATATTCACCGAAGTGAATTTCATTTCATGCTGAATTTGTTTGAGCTACCTGATTGTCCCAGGTCCTTTGAGCCAAAGGTTGCTAAGTGCTTCCAATAGCCTGAGAATCATTCTCCTTTTCCTACCAGCAATTAGATATCATAATGAATAACCAAAATATTTTAGCTTTCTCTGTATTGTGTGCTTGGTGATTTCTTGGCATTTATTTGTTCTTCTTAGTAATTCTTCCTTTGTCACTCTCTCAACCCCGAAAATTTGTAACAGCCTGAAATGAATCCAGCTCGGAAACATTAAGCTTCTCTGTTCAAGGAAGGATTTGTCTTGTAATAGTTTTGTTACCATGTCACTTCCTCATTGTTCTTTATTTAAGGCTAGCTTCTCACCAGTAGTTGTTTACTCTGTAGCTGATAACAGTCTGGTATCCATTTTGTACATTCCACTCCAGCAAAATGTTTGCTGTAGAAATATTTGCTTAGAAGTATAGGCTAGAAGGACACTTATCGCTTCTAGCAACCTGTCATTCCCATCCCCTAAGTCATTTTCTCTTCATATAGAGCCAGAAACCTTTACTCTCTCAACTTGTTTTCTCTACAGCCTACAGCTAGATTTTACCTCCATGCTATTTATACAGGGAGCTACAGTAGTTTGTTCTGCCTTACAGCAAAGTTACTTGTATACAAGGATCTAATATTGTGGCATATTAAAACCTCAGATTATCATATATAATTTAGACTTCCTCTTTGGATCTTGGAAAACTATTTAAATGTTCTTCCCTCTTAGATATATTATAGTATAACTAAAAAGGTAAGCTCAAACATTTTGTCCTCTGTAGGAGAATAAGTCAGAACATTTTATCATCTATAGCAGGGATGCCAGTAATAGAAGGCAAGGTGTAGTGGTTAGAATGTAGTGGACCAGGCAGATTCTGCTCCAAATTCCTGCTTAGCTGGACAGCTCATTGGGTGATATTGGATCACTGTCAATCTGGTCAAGCAACAAACTGGGAATGTCTAGATCTGTCTGAAAGGTATGGTATTGTGTTCAAACAAATGCTTAGGTAAAAAAGAAAACAGAAAAAAAGGGCCACATCTGGATTCCACCACATAGATTCATGTTATACATTCCCACTATACAGCAGCAGGAGTATTATTATTTTGTTCTGTCAATTCATGTCTGGTTTATGGCAGCCCTATGAATAGATGAGTTCCAAATTGTCATGTCATGAAATTGAGGCCTTGGCTCCCTTTTTTGAGTCAACCCATATCATGTTAGTTGTTTCTTTTTCCCTGCCTCCATCTTTTCCAGCCTTATTGGTTTTCAGTGTGTCTTGTTTCTTCATTACATGTCCAAAATAGGATAGTCTCTGTTTATTTATATATTTATTTATTGGACCTTTATACCGTCCATCTAACAAATAAATACTCTGGGTTGTGTACATAAAGCAACCAACACACACACACAAAGAATAATAACATGAAATAAAATAAAAACATAATGCAAATGACTATCCAACATTCAATAAAAAACAAAACCTCATTTAAACCAAAAATGCATTAGAATTAACAACATAACAAAATAATGTGATAGAGATGAACAGAAGTTAGAGGTAGAGGCAGATTTAGATGTATTAACAGAGATATGTACACTGTGGAATGTCAATATGGGAAATCACATTAAACAGCCACATTTTTAAAAGGTGCTTGAAAATTCCCAATGAGGGGGGTCAGGCAGATTTTTGGGGACAGTCGATTCCACAAGAGAGGGATGACCACAGAGAAGTCTTGGGTTCCAATAGCAACTCTGAACCTCTTTTGGGGTTGGGATCTTCAGACACCCACCTGGGAAGAATGAGTGATATGGGCAGTTCTTTGTGGGAGAAGCTGCTCTGTCAGATATGGAGGTCCTAAACCATTTAGGGCTTTGGTTACTACCATTAAAACCTTGAAGTCAACACAGAAGTGACTTGGCAGCCAGTGCAAAGTGACCAGTGTGAGTAGTCTGGCTGCTGCACCAACTGAAATATCTCTATTAACCCCAAAAGCAGTCCCATGCAGAGAGCATTGCAGTAGTTTAGTAATTTAATAAATTACAGAGAATTTCTGCTTTGCTTGATCTAGAAACCACTTATTAGGAGAGCATAGAGGTTACTTCAGCGACATATTTAGTGACCATTGAAGTGACTCAGATGTGTGGCAAGTGATGGTTGCACTACCTGGTACCTTTACAAAGGTGTCTGGGTCTGTTTCACATGATTGGTCACAAAAGAGTGACCAAAGAAAGGAGAGCCAAAACCCCCAAACTAACGCAAATAAAAAGATATAGAAGAATGATTATATCACAGTTTCAATATATTTACAGTAGTTGGATATTTCCAGTGAAATTTCCAGGCTCTTGAAAATGTATTTCCTGATCTATTTGAAGCATTTTTATGTAGATAAATCTAGATTTTTGTATTATGGGGAGCAAAATATTGTAATCTGTCAGATGTTGTTGGACTGCAAGGTCTAGCAGTCATAGACAGCAGGTGAGAAAGCTGAGAATTTCAATCCAGCAACACCCAATGAATAGGGCATTGTCCACCCTGATGTTCTATAACAGTGGGTGGGATATAAGATTACTTAGATCAGTGGTTCTCAACCTGTGGGTCCCCAGATGTCCCAGGACTGCAACTCCCAGGAGCCTCCACCACTTGCTGTGCTTGAAGGGATTTCTAGGAGTTGCAGTCCAGGAACATCTGGGGACCCACAGGTTGAGAGCCACTGACTTAGATCATGCCAAAGAGGAGGCTGAATAGTAAACTAGTTTATTGGAACTTTGGTAGCCCAAACTCTACCTCATTGTCTGAAGGGCTGCATACTGTCCATGCACTGCACTTTTGCAGGATGTGTACAGTCTGACAAAAAATGAACATACTGTGTAGAGTATACTATCTGCAGCGAGAGACAACAAATATTGCCTTTTGTTCCCAGGTGTCACACAGAAGACAAAGAAGATACGATGTGGCCAGGAAGCAGTCTTTGGGGAGGTAAGGAAGCATCATGCTGTGCTGAAAGACAACACATTCAGTCATGGTTGGCTAGCATGTGTTTGTGAGTGTTATTTGGGGACAAACTTAATTTCTTTACCAGACCAAAATAATAAAGTTGGTATAGCGTAAATCAGTTTGGTGTGGCTGAAGATATATGCTGTTGACATCAGGACATCTACTATACATTATATATTTTGTTAAATCATATAAAGATACTTTTCCCCCTTAACAACAAACAGAATTCATTCATTCATTCATTTGTTCATTCATTCATTCTTTCATTCATCCATTCATTCAGGACAGGTAGTTATTTTTCAGGAGAGACCTTCTGCCAGGTATTGAGATTCTAAATGATCAAGAGCTTTATAGGTCATAAACAGCACCTTGAATTGGGCACAGAGAGTCAATTAAGGTCTGCAGAAACTGGAGGTATGTGTTCGTATCTGCTGGTAACTCTAATCAGTCTGGCCACATTTTGGACCTGCTGGAGTTCCCACAACAGCTTCAAGCACAGACCTATATAGAGAGCATTACAGTAGTCTATTTTACAGATTACCAATGCATGAACCATTGTTGTGTTCTGCTTATATAGTGCCTCATACTGCTTAATGAACTCTCTGGGTGGATTACAATTTATTTATGCAGGCTACACTCCCCCCCCCCCCATAAGCTGGATACTCATTTTACTGACATCGGATGGATAGAAGGCTGAGTGAACCATGAGCTGGCTACCTGGGACTGAATCCCAGGTCCTAAGCACAGTTCTAGTTGTAGTACAGCAGTTTACCCTCTGTGCCACAAGGCTCTTCTTACCTAGGCATTTCTAGGTAAAGGCAATCAGCCAGAGTTGATAAAAGGCACTCTGGACCACAGCAGATATTTACACCTTCACTGAGAATATTGGGCCCAGGAGCACCCCCAAACTCTGAACTTGGTCTTTCATGGGACGTGTAATCCAATCTAGATTGGGTAAATTTCCCTTTAACTAGCCCAAAGCTCCATCCAACATCAATATCTCTGTCTTATCTAGATTGCATTTCAGTTTGGTGGCTCTTGTCCATTTCATTATCAAGGTCAGGCAACATACAAGTACTTGAACAGCATTACTTGCAGATGAAGAAAATGAGCAAAAGAGCTATGTGTCATCTGCCTACTGATAACAACGAACTCCACATCTCCATAGGATTTCTCCCAGTGGCTTCATATAGATATGAAAAACCATTGGGGAGACAGATAATCCCTAAAGGAGGCCATGAAGCATGTCCCATGGTGAAAAACCTTCATCCCCATCTGAAATCATCCCTCAAGGAAATACAGGAATTGCTGAAAAACAGAGCCCCTAAATCCTAAAATCAAAAGTTCTCTACGAAGGGTAACGTGGTAGATGGCAACAAGGGCCACCAAACAATCTCTAGGAGGATCAGTAGAGTTACACTCCCCTGTTTGCCTTCCTCAGATCATCTTGCTGGGTGATCAACACTGTTTCAGTTCCATGGCGTAGCCTGAACCTTAATTAAAATGCATCTCAGCTAATGGCGTCCTGCACAAATACCTGCATCTGGTCAGCCACTACCCTTCCATCAGCTTGTTCAAAAATAGAATGTTGGCAATGGGCCTAGTTATTAAGATCAGCCACTGCTAAGTTTGGTTTATTTGGAAGGGGCCTTATAATGTGCTCCTTTAAATGGGAGGGTAAATGGCTATCCCATAGAGATGTCTGTGAAGATTCTTAGTCATCCAGGTGAGATTATCTATTGGTTGAAAAGGTGATGTGAAATCAAGGTGAACTATAAATTGAAGGACTCACCACTAACTTCCTCAGGCTGACGAAGCTGCTTGGATGAGTAGTGAAACATTTCAATCTCTCAAGAAAAGAAATCCAATTGCCATGACTCAACTTCCAGATATCCCACAGAGATACATTAATGATCCAAGTAGCCCATTCTATGGGTATTTTTTTCACTGATTTTAAGAGTCATGGTGGGCAAGGATCTAGCAAAGAAGTGGTGGCTTTGTAGCATACAAGTGCCTTGTCCTCATCCTTACTTGAACTGATCCAGTTGAACCTGACTAGATGGTGCAATAGTCAGATCTACCGGCATCAACAAGGAGTAAGGTTGTGACAGATACCTTCAACCTTAGATCTAAAATGCGTCCCCAGTCAATTGCAGTTGTCAGCAATCAGATGCAGAAAACTGTATGAAGACAAGCAAAGTGTGCTACTTATATACTTCTCCGTAGTGCTTAAAGCACACTCTGGGTGTTTTACAATTTAATTATCCAGACTATACCCTCCCCCCAACACCCTCCTCCCCCAAACCTCCCCAGGGAGCTGGGTACTTATTTTACTAACCTCAGAAGGATGGAAGGCTGCGTCAACCATGAGCCGGCTATCTGGGATTCAACCCCAGGTCGTGAACACCATTTTGGCTGCAGTACAGCAGCTTAACCACTTGCCACAAGGCTCCTCAAGAACAATTAAAGACTGACACATCCACTAGCCACAGATTTGTAGCACTTAACACTGTATATAATATAAAGAGTAAATGAACAGGCATTGGCAAACTTCACAGTACTGATTCTACCACTCTTTTTCACTTTTTTAGCTCTTCCGGTGGCCACATTATGGAAAACATATTGCAGAAGAGATGCTGATCATTAAAGTTTACAACTGCAGTAAGGTATTCAGTAACAGGTAGGTTAATATTTCTTTCAAGAGAGTGTTTTGAGGTGCTTACCAGATGTTGGCTTTGTGAGACAGAGTTCGGCTCATACGTATCTTAGAGCTCAGAATTTTTTTGGGTTTGGATTGCATCTCCTAGAATCATCCAAGCCATCATAGCCACTTCAAAGCTGCTTACAGTTTAAGGGTGTTTTCCAGGCTCTGGAAATTGTCATCACTGTGATGAGAATGAAACCAAAGTATGTCTGCACTGAGAATATCTTATTGCTGTACTTAGCTTCCATGATTCATTGAAGCTGAGGACACATTTTTGGCTTCAATAACAATAGGACAAAATATAGGCAATTTGGATTTCAGAATACTACAATGTCTAAAACCAAACCTGGATCAAGGAATCATCCTAATCTTATTTGATGGATTACTAGCCCATTGCTATCTTTCCCTTCACCTATGGTGAAATACTAATATTCACTTGGTCACACATTGGGCAGCCATTACTAGTGTTCAGTATCCAGAAACCAGATGCTTGTACCCTCTGTGATAATCATTAAGACATGCCAAGTCTTCCAAGAGTTAAGCAGTAGATAAAGTTGCATGCAGTACTGCTTTGTTTGCATATCATCTACTTGTGCATGGCACAAAGGTTTTATTCCTAGGAGACTAATTATATGCAGAAAAGAAGAAGGGTACAGTACAGGTGGCACTAAAATTCTGCTTTCCCCAATCTGGCACTGTCCACAAATTGGGGAGTATAATATGCCCAGAACTTATGCCGGACACCAGGACAAAGGTGGTTACTTAAATAACTTTCCCTGCATGCTATTGTGTATTCATTATACCTTATATGATACCTCAAAATCCTAGCAGACAAATGGGTGTAAGCACACATATGTATATCCATGCCCATATACAAAAAGATACTTTCTTGGCACTTATAATGTGTAGTTAGCAAATCATCCATATGGTTCTATTTATTCATTCCTTAATATTCTCATTTTTACTGCTATATTCTAGCACTTTGCTCCAACCTTGCTTGTTATTATATTGTTATTGTAGATTACTTGGTACTTTAATTATCAGCCTTCAGCACTTGGTAACATGTGGACGACTAAATATCCGAGAGGCTCTTGTGGACAAAAACCACAGCATCACTGGAGTAAGTCATTTGGCTATTATCCTCACGCTAATTTATGTGAACACCACCAGTGAGATGGCACTGAGATCTCAGACAGGCCTTGAAAGGCATGACTTGCGCATCAAACTATACAAAACGCCCTTGGCTATTAGAAAGTAGTAACAAGGTAGCACTCCAGAAATAAATTATTTCAAAAGCATCTCTGCTTCATCCATCAGACTTGCAAACAAAGGCTGTATTTACCTTATTATGACAAATCATAAAAAGCAAACTAATTTGCTCATCTGCGGAGGAGAGGAAAACATGTGTTAAACAAACAAGTATTTTAGTAATTAAGGGAGATCCTCTTTTAGTATCACAGAATCATTGAAGATTGAGTTGGAATTAGCTTACACAGCCTTTCAGTCCAATGTCATGCTTGATGCAAGAATCCAATCAACAAACCTAACAAGAGAGTCTGCAAGAACTTTTATGGTGGGAGCAAAGCTGACACTATAACATGTTGGTGGAAATCCTATTAAAACCGTTCTGCTTATATACTGCCCCATAGCACTTCAAGCACTCTCTGGGTGGTTTACAATTTAATTATGCAGGCTACACATTCCCCCCCTCCCCCAGCAAGCTGGGTACTCATTTCACTGACCTCGGAAGGATGGAAGTCTGAGTCTAGCGTGAGCTGCTTGCTGCCTGGGATTGAACCCCAGGCTGTGAGCACAATTTTAGCTACAGTACAGGCATTTAACCTTTGCGCCACGAGGCTCCTTAACATTGTAAGTCACGCTAAAGTAGGCCCATTGAATCAGTGGAGATTTGGGGAATCAACTGCTCCTTATGTTCCATTGATTCAAATTAGCCTGCTTCAGCTGTGCCAGAACATGTGATAATACACTAAAGTAAGACTTTTGAGAGGTTTCTTAGGCTGAAAAACTAGGTATCTATAATAAATTCTGAGAAAAGAGCCTTTGCTTTGCTGCCCTATTTATTCTCTCACAGATAAATTAAAACAGCAGAACTTGTGTAGATTGGATCTCTATTCTAACTATAACTGGAGGCTGACATACCTGTTCCCGGCTCTGTGCTCAATAACAAGAAAAAAAATGTAAAAAAAAATATTTTTCCCAGAAGTCAGCACTAAACAGGTATTAGAAGAAAAAAGTTGTATCACTGAGGAATCATTTTATTATGCAATAGGCT